>PVHT021183608.1:16815451-17077843 GCA_004024745.2 Catagonus wagneri | reverse complement strand
CCAGGGATTGAACCCGCAACCTCATGGTTCCTAGTCGGATTCGTTAACCACTGCGCCACGACGGGAACTCCTAAGTTTTCTTTTAATAAGTTTTCTTCTGAGCCATATCATTCTCTGGGCATATGGAATGACTTTCCAAATTCTCCCTTGTATGCAGTTGCTTTGAAAGCTCTAACCCTTAAATACCTGAATCCCAGAGAGGAAAGAAAGAAGGATTGGGGGGATAGTTTAAAAGCACTCTCCCTTTAAATACCCTGAAAGCCACTTTGGCCAGTGGGAGTTGCACCAGCAGCAGCTGCATCTGTGCCTACAATCCCACAGCCAGAAGCAGCTGTAGTGACCAGAACACAGAGCCCTGATATTAGAGGTCAAGGTCCTTATTGCCCACCCTGGCTCCTGCAAGTCACTTGCGAGCTGTTCCAGGAATGTGGGCACCACCACCTGCTGTGGGGCTAGGGGTGGGAACAGGTCACCATTGCTGCACTAAGAGCCCAAGTTGACCAAAATTAACCATCATTTACCATCCAAGTCCTCCACTGGGAGTGGCGAGCCTCCAGATAGACTCCTGAAATCCAAAATAGTCACATCAGACAGATTTTGCCAGTGCAGTTGCTGTCTAGAGAGGAAACGGATTCCTGGCACTTCCTACTCACCATCTTCCCTGACATTCCTGGGCTCTGTTTTGAAGGTCTGGAGGCTTTCCTGGCTGCCCAAGCGAGTGTTTATCTTTAAACTGCAATAACTTTACTAAGCTACATCTTGGCATTGAATTCTCATTCACCTGATCTGGCACGTGTGACCCTTTCTGTATATAGACTCAAACATATTTAAGCATAGAGATTCAAAATGTTCAGGAAAGGGTAACTTTTATTATATATTTGTTTTGTTTCATTGTTTTGTTTTTTTGTTGTTGTTGTTGTCATTGTTGTTTTGCCCCAGAGACACTAGGCATGCATTTGCTGGATCTCCTTCCCTAATCTTAACAATTCTTTGTTTCAGTTTTATTCTACTAGCATTTCTCATTTTACCTTTCCTGTCCTTTACTTTCTATTGTATAATATTTCCACTCCTTTTCTGATCCCTCCAATTTCAGCTTCATTCCTCTTATGGTTTTATTTTTCCTTCTACTTGTGTTTTGAGTTCTGCCTTTTTTCCTGTTAACCTGCCATTTCTTCCTTGAATTACTACATCTCTACTTCGTGTTCTTCATTCATAGAGAGAATGGCTTCGTTAAGCTTCGTTTTGTGTTTCTAAATGCACATTAAAATGTCTGATCACCCTGTTCATTTCTTCAGTGACATTTTTCCTGGGTGCATTTTCATCTCTCATAGAGTCTGCTGATTTCCTCCATGTTTTTCTCATGGCATCTTTGCCCAGCAGCATGCTGATTCCTTTCCCTTTATTTTAGATCAGTCCTGATCAAGTGGGTTGGATTTTCCTGGAATAGCTATTGGCACGTACCTGCAGAGTGATAGGATGGGGGCAGGCCTCTCAACTGAAGGTTTCTCTCTCTTGCCTGAGCCAGGCAGACAGGAGAGTAGACTGGCCACTGGCAGAACCTTCTCTGAGCTGCTAGCAGATCCCATGACCCCTCGCTCCCACTTTCACACGCCCCCTCATCCAGTCTGGTTCCCTCCTCTCAGCCTGTCTGCTCCTGTGAGCTTGCTGCCTGTGCTCAGAGCCTCTTCCCATCACATAGCCTCCTTTCCCTTGTGGTGACCCTCTTCACTCGTCTTTTATTTGACATACAAATCACTGAGGCAGCAGCACCAACCAGACCTGGCTTCTGTCTGCACAGAAGGGCTTAGGGCAGGGATGGGGTGGAGACTCAAACAGGCTGAGGTTGGGGCTGCGGCGGCCACTTTAGCGAGAAGACTCTAAGGTTTTTCTGCAGGTGTTCTATATCTGTGTGTTTGATTTATTTTTCTTTTGTGGGAAGAGACGAATTTATTTTAAGAAAGGCAAACACAACCGGGGGAAAAATAAAATCTTGGTGGTCCTTATATTTCTAAACTGCCCCCCACCTAAATCAGTTTTCCTCGCCATCCTTTATGTCCCTGAAAACCAAGCATTCAGATGAGTCAAAATCAAGAGGAGAAAGTAAAATGACTCAGAGCTGTCTGCAATATTGGTGATTTAAAAGCACCATAGATTTAGTGTCAGTGGTGCCCAAGTCCTGCTCCTTATAAAGATATTCCTGCCACCCGTGTCCACACCCCCTCAGCACTCTGGTGCCCCTGGCCTCCTTTCTGCTGCTTTGCAGATTCTTAGTCACTGGTCTTGAAATGTACACTTCATAATCCCACTTACATTCATCCCCAGCTAAGGGGCACGGCCAAGCCCAGCTCTGTCCCCTAGGCAAGCTTCCTCCAGCCTCCACGTTTGGGATGAGAGATGGAGGGCATGCACATGCACCCAGACCCCAGCCTGGGCCAGACCACAGCCACATCTGCTGGCCATGCTTCTCCTACTGTTTAGACCAGGCCTGTGGGATAAACAGGAATCTCCACGTCCCTTTAACGGGAGCCACAATTCAAAATAACTGAAACAGTGTACCTCGGGCTAAACTGAGTTAGTGCACGGCCCCTCCGCTCCCAGCCTCCCCACCAGCTACGGCCCCCTCATCACACAGTCCTATCCTCGGCCTGTGCTCTTGCCTTACTGCCCTTGTTCGTGCAGCATCCAAGGTGTCTTTCGAGTCTTCCCTCAGCGCTCAGCTCAGTTCTGTGTCTGCAGAAGTGGGAGGTGCAGCCTCAGGACACAGGAGAGATGATTATTCAAACCGCAGTGAAAATGAGAAGAGCCGGGTTAGACGCACATATGGACACATGTGTAGGCCATCCGTAGATGCATGCCTAGCACACGCCTAGGTTGTCAAAGACTCTATTTCCTTCCCCTTCCTTGGCTGAATTCTGGGTTTTTGTGTTTCTTATTTGCACAAATGAGAAAGGCCATCTTGTAAACAACTTTTCAGAAACAGCCTCTCTGTAATACGTTGAATTTTTTAAAGAACAGTTTTCAGGTTTGGCCTCCAGCCTTCAGGCCCCGTGATGGGAAGGCTGGCGGAACGCACAATGGTGGGAAGTTTGGATTTAATCAAATCCGATGAGCCCACTGCTGTTTTATTTTAAAGTCCTTGATTGCATCTTTACCTTGCACATCCCTGAGTGGCGTGGCTGCCTCTGCAGGAAGCACAGATGGTGACTGTCAGACCCATGCATCAAACCCAGAGCCTTCCTGGAGGCGACCATCTCTTCTGGCCAGTGTTCTGAATTGAGCTATTTTCCATCCATTTTGAAAATTAGCCTTAAACATGCTTTTGAAACACCACCATTCTGGACGCACCCTCCTTTACCAATAACAAAGTCTCACTTGATCAGAAAGATGAAAGGGAGCCTTATCTCTGTTTGGGGAAAAAAAAACCTGAATTGTGGACTGTTTGTAAAGGCAGATAAAAGTATGACATCTAAATGTACCGTAAGATCATGATTTTTTATGTGGAAGAGAAAATGGACTATTTCACAGCAATTCCAGAGAGCAGAACAGGGACTAATGGACAGAATTGTGAGGAGGCAATTTTACTTCGACCTAAGGAATGCCCAGCCAGCACTCACAGCCACGCTTGGCAGAGCCATTTACTTTGTGGTGCAGGAGGGGGGAGATGCTGTCACTGGAGGTAGTTGGCTAGAAACCTGCTCCTGCATCACAGAAAACCCCAGGACCCCTCCGCTCAAGGGCTCAGCCCCGTCTCAGATCCCGCTCATCAACTCTGGAATCTTGGACAGCTGACCTAACCCCTCTCTACCTCTGTTTCCTCCCCTGTTGTGAGGTTGATAATTTAGAGAAGTTGATATACAGAAAAAAAAAGTTTAACTTAGAACAATGAGTGATAGGCACATAGTAAGTACCATGTAATTGTCTGGTGTTAATAAGGAGGGTATTTTCTGAGCAACGCGAAAGATCTCTTCTGAGTGCCTCCTGTGCTAGGCACACGCGCCCAGCCCAGCCGAGGCCTGGCAGGACTTGGGGCAGGGGGGCCCCCAGCTTCACCTAGAGCCCAGGGGCGGGGCAACTGGGGCCCAGGGCCTGGGGAGTGGGCAGGGTAGTGGGGCTTTTTTGCCCCTGGGAGCAAAAGAGGCAGAGGCAGGACCCAGGGAGCTGGGCCCAGGGACTCTGTCCGTGTCCCCAGTGCTCCAGGCACTTACAGGCCCTGCTGATTTCACTTAGGGCCACAGCTCCTTATAGCTGCTGACTCATTCATTCATTCATTCATTCATTCATCTAACTTTACTAACAGGTAAGAGTCTAGAACTTCTTAGTGCAAAAATGTGGGGTTTTTTAAAATTACCATAAAAACTATTCAGTTAGACGTCATGTGAGTTTTTCTGAATTGTTGCAAATTCCATTCTTGTGCTATCTGAATAAAGCTACTAGGGCAAAAACAGTATTTATTCAAGTTGTGTCCTTGTAGAAAATAATAGCTATAATCACAATTCCACTTTTTCATTACTTTTACTACGCAGATTGAAATAACCACAGGGGTTGCATAATGATGATGATTATTATAATGCATAGTTTTGTAAAATTTTTGTTAGAAGGCTCTCTCAGTGGAACTGTTTTCTTTGGTGAGCTACAAATGGCTAAGTTCATTTGGTGTAAATTAACATCTCTGATTATGTCTAATCTTAAGAAAATGGTGGAACAAAAATAGACACAGGAGTTCCTGATGGGGCTTAGCAGATTAAAGACCTGATATAGTCTCCCTGAGGATGTAGGTTCAATCCCTGACCTCGCTCAGTGGGTTAAGGATTCAGCATTGCTGCAAGCAGCAGCGTAAATTGCAGATAAGGCTCAGATCCAGCATTGCTCTGGCTGTGGTGTAGGCCAGTAGATGCAGCTCAGATTCGACCCCTAGCCTGGGAACTTACATATGCCAAGGGTGCGGCCCTAAAAAGACAACAAAATTTTAAAAAGACAAAAATATCAACTTGCTCTGAAAAAGCTTGTCCAGGTTCTCACCCATTGTTAAAATATGAGAAGAAAATAGCTTGGAGATAAAGGGTGAAATACCACAGACTGCCTCAATGCCCACAATGTGGGCTTTTCTTTCAAATTGAGTGAAATGTTCTAAGGTTTGTTAGTTATTTCTGGGAGCCCTGCCGTCTGCTCAGTCTTCCCAGGTGGGGCTTGTCCCTGGATTTCCCTGGAACATTCATTCCATTTGGGACCTGGAAGTCTCCAGGGAGAGGTTTAGATGGGAGCAGTGCTCTGTGGAAACAGGACATCAGTTAACTTGTCCTCGTGCATCACAGACACCCTGAAATACCTGTGATGTGAGCCCAGGATACAGAACAAGGCCATGAGGCCCCGGAGCCACCTTTCTCAGAACTTTCAGCTGCAGTGGACACCTGCCACGCTCAGGTGCACTTAGCTTCGTGCTCCACCAAACCATCCTCTGCCGCGAGTGATTGCTGTAGAACCTATATCGGATAGGGCTCACCATGCATTAGTCCTGCCACGGCTCCCAGAAGCCTCAGGGAAGTGTTCACGGTGCTTGTGTGGCCTGGGGTCCTCGTGGCTTCCGTCCACCCTGCTGTCCAGCCTCCTGCCTGCATCTTCCCCATGGGAGGGAGGGCTGTCACCACGTCACTGCTGTGGCCCAGCATGCCCCCCACAGGGTTCCGTGTCTCGGTAAGAGAGCACACATGGTCCTTGCCTGGACTCCAAGCCCCTCCCTCTGCCAGCATCTGTTCACCTTCAGACCCAACCCCAGCAGCTCCTCCCATGACCCGCCATCACTCCCTCTTTGTCCTCCCTTGAACTCAGGACCTGACGCTTGGCATTGGTTGCATTGGTGCAGCCAGTTCTTCACATCTGCCTTTTCTGCTGGCCCAAGTTCCATGAGAGAAAAAAATGAGCACTGCTCTTTTTTGTCCTCCAAGCACCTGGCATGGCATTGAGTGAATGAACGCAATGATGGTGAAAGTCTAGAACCCAGCACCGTGCAGAAGAGGCCCCTGGAGTAGAGGGTGGAAGAGGACTGGGGGTCTGAGAAGGTCCTGGTCGTCGCTGAGGATGCCCAACTGAGTCAGCCCCACGCCAGGACAGCGGGGTGACGTTTTCAGATGACCTGGTATTTTGCAGCCAGTGGGGCTTCAGTCCAGAGGTAGTTCCTCAAATTCTAATGTGGCTAAAGCTGATAAAATATAATTTTACTACAGAGAGTTTAAAGGTGGGATAGCTAAAGAAAGGACATTTTTAAAATTCCTTGCTATTTTAAATTCATTTAAAATTTTTTGCCACTGCTGGCCATGAATTTTTCTTTGTTTTAACTCTAATATCTTCCCCTTTCCCTACTCTCCACGTGGAAGAATATGAGTGTGAGAATAAGTAAACAGAATAGGCAGCTCTCATTTAGACAAAAGATCCAAGTATCAAGTGACTACCCTACAGTGGGACTTGTGAAAAGTTATTTAAAGTCAGACCATGGGACCTTTGCATTCCTGTTAACCACAAAGCCCTGTGCATCTCAGGGACCAAATTAGAGAGAGACTCTGCTCTCAGAAAACTCTATATTCATCTACTCTTCTTAACATGTATTTATTAAGCCCCTACACTGTGCAAAGCACCCGGCTAGGGGCTATGTGTACAGTAATAGGAAATATAGACAGCAAACATACACATATTTGAGTACAGAACATGATCATAGAAAAGAAAAGATGTAATAATGTGGTATCGGGAAAAGTGAGTATCATGTACAGAGGAAGAAATGCAAATGATACTTGGGAGTCAGAAAGGGCTGCTTGAAAGGGCAATTGCATCTGATCTCCTAAGCATCAGTCAAATGAAGGGTGGAAAGGCGTTCCTGGAGGAGAGCAGCAGTAGGGGCAAGGAGCAAGAGCCGTGCTGTGGCTGAAACTGGGGCAAGGTGGACAGGTGGACGTTGGAGATGAGGCCAGGGAGGCCAGGAGATGGATGAGTGAAAGATGAAGCAAGAAAATCCTATTCCTGCTATCCTAGGTACCATGTATTTTATACATTATCTCATTTAACCGCCACGAGCATCCTTTACCACCCCTGTCATGTAAAAGGACCACAGGCGAGCCCTGGAACAGAAGGTTAGCCCACCTTCATTCACTAAAAAAGTGAAACATACTGAAAATTGAAAGGAATTCTCAAGATGCCTATTGGACTTTCAGGACTCAGAATATCTAAGTACTCTCCAGGTTGAACCCACGTCTATCTCAGTTGTGATGTTGCTTTCTGAGGAGGAAATGTGAGGTCCAGAAGGTTAAGTAGCGTGCCCAAGGTCACCCAACTTGACTCTGGAATAGCTGGGATTGGAACCCAGATCTGTCTGACTCTGAAGTCCGTGGCTGCACTTTCCACAATAGTGTGCTTTGGGCAAAAGAAAGCAATTGCTACGGGAGAAGTATGCACCACCGTGGGAAAACGGGTAGGGATACTGTATTCCAGCAAGGAAAGCACGACATCGTGTGCAGGGCTTACTAAATGGTGGATCAGCTCGTTCTCCCTCTGCAGTGTTTCGCTTCTGTACAGGTCTCTGGGCTCTGGCTTATATTGTGCATGGCCCTGCCTTAGTTCCTTTCTATTTAATAATATGATAGATTCCTGTCTGTGCACATAAGCAGAATTAATAATGATGGGATGTAGGGATTAGGACCTATTCATTTTCTTAATAGCAGCCCTTTATCATAGGAAAAGAGATAATTCTAATTCTGGTTTTGTGACTAAATTTCATTTGTTTGGAGGCGAGGCTGTTTAATTTTACTAACGGTCAGAGGCTTTCTCTTCTACAAGATGATTTTCGTGTCCTGCGGTTTCCTGTTGGAGTTCATGACCACCAGAGCTTGCCTTCTTTTTGTATTGTTGTTTTCTTCGGGTTTATTCCTTGCCAGGAGACAGTTTCCTTCAGGTCAAAGGTTCTCAGGAGTCTGTAACCAGGCACTTAAGCGATTGCAGAGTTACAAGGCAATTGCCAGCCTAGGAGAGATGCTTCCTGTAGCAGGAGTGGAAATTTGAGGCCCAGCAGCCAGCAGGACACGTAACCTTCCCACGTCCTAACCCTACTTTCTGGACAAGGGCCCTGGAGAGTCTCCTCCCAGCAGCCGTCCATCGCATTGCATCACGGTCACAATAATCTTAAAATCCTCATGTGATCGCCTAACGTTCCTGCTTTAAGCCTCTTCTGACTCTCTGCGGCTAAAGGGATAAACCCAAAACTTCCAGCGACTCCCAGAGGCCCCACCCCGAGCCTCTCTGTATCTTTCAGGCGCCACCTCTGAGGGCTCCCTGTTAGCTGACCTCGCTGCCACGGGTCCTGGACTTGTGTCTCTTCCCCAGCTGGACTGTGAGACCCTCTGCTGCCTGCCGTGTCACCTCGACCTGTCACCCCCACATCCAGCGGCAGCTCCCAGCTCTTTGCTTGCCCTGTGCAGGAAGGCGCCAAGCTGATTGGTTCACTGCATCCTCAGCAACTATTTACCGAGCTCCTGATTGGTGCCAGGCAGGGTGAAAAAAGACAGGGTGCCGCCCTCGGGAGAACCAGTATTTGGAGAGGTATTGGGATGAGGGCCAGCCTGCGACTTTTAAGGTTTTGCTTCTCGAGGTCTGGTCCCGACACCCCTCACATGAGCATCTTCTGGGATCTGGTGGTAAGGACAGAATCTCGGCTGAGTGAGATCCCGAGAAATCGCATCGCACAGCAGCGCTCAGGAAGCCCCAAGACTCAGAGTCAAGCCAGGTGGGTGGGTTGCATAGATTGTTGGTATGCTCACTTTATGGTGGTCCTACATCTGTGGGTTTAAATTGTCCTTCATGTAGCAGACTCTTTTTGAGGACTTGTTAATATAAGTTACGCTGTTGGTTCTGGAGAGCACAGCTAATTTACAAGTAAGCAAATACAGATTTATCTCTACAGTTCAAAAAAATGACAACTTTCCAGACATTGCTCATGTCTCCTTCTGCAAATATTTATCCAGTTATCCTGGTATTCAGGGTATTTGTGCTTGCTCAAAGATTGTAAATTGGTATTTGTAGGCCATATTTGGCCATGCATATGCTTGGTTGGCCAATACAGAGTTTTCATAAATTTTTAATTCATTGCAAGCATTTAAAAATCAAGAGGGAGGAGTTCCCATTGTGGCGCAGCAGAAACGAATCCAACTAGTAACCATGAGGTTGCGGGTTCGATCCATGACCTCACTCAGTGGGTTAAGGATCCAGTGTTGCCATGAGCTGTGGTGTAGATTGCAGACACGGCTCGGGTCCCGCGTTGCTGTGGCTGTGGCGAAGGCCGGCGGCTGAAGCTCCATTTCGACCCCTAGCCTGGAAACCTCCATGTGCCGTGGTTGTGGCCTTAAAAAAAAGTAAAAAAACAAAATAAAAATCAAGAGAGAGTTCCTGGTTGTGGCTCCATGGTAATGAGCCTGATTAGTATCCATGAGGTTGCAGGTTCGATCCATGCCTCGCTCAGTGGATTAAGGATTCAGTGTTGCTTTGAGCTGTTGTGTAGGTCGCAGATGTGGCTTGGATCTGGCACTGCTATGGCTGTGGTGTAGGTCGGCAGCTACAGCTCTAATTCTACCGCTAGCTTTGGAACTTCCATATGCCTCAGGTGCAGCCCTAAAAAAATAAGAAAAAAAAATACAAAATAAAAATCAAGAGCTTTTCGCATAAAAACTCAGACTTCTCGCTTCCCTTGAAAACTGGTCAGCCCTAAGCCTGCTTTCATGATGGCACAACAAGCTGGCCCTGGGGGTCCTGTCCTGGCAGGGAGGACTCCGCTCACTAGCCCCCAGCCCCACCCATCTCATCGTCCCTTCACTGGGCCTGCTTGGCCCCCTGGACCGTGCAGTCTGAGAAGCCAGGCAGGAGCCGGGCCTACTCAGAGGCAACCCCATTACAGTTACCTCCAAGGTCTCTTACAGAAGCAGCCCCTGCAGGAGGAGAGAACAGGCCTGGTGGTGGGGACTGACACGGCCCTAGGCTAGCGATCCTCAGCCCTGGTGACAGGAGCTTGTGAGAGTGCCAGCGCCCACTCCCCATCTGCACCCCAGAAAGCCTGACTTAATTGGTTCAGGCATCACCAGATTTAAAAATCTCCCCAGGGGATTCGAATCTGACTTGAGAATCACTGACCTACCTTTCTTGCAAAAAAAAAAAAAAAAAAAGTGAAATTTGCCAAAGTGAGAAAAAATCTATCTGTAATGCATACATATATATGTATGTACATATATACATACAGATACATACGTACACTGAAGCCTCGTTGCTCTGAAGGTTAGTGATTCAAGATGTACAATAATTTTGTTGAACAGCCAACCGCTTACCTTTCTTATCTATAGACAGAGCTGGCCAAGCAAATGAGTACGGCAAGCAAGAAAGATTGCTTTAAAATGGTTTATAGAAACTAGGTTTCTTTTTTAAGGATTTAAATTCAAGCGCTGACGTGAGCTAAATATAATTCACATTCCCCTATTACAAAAACAAAAAATTGGAGACTATCGGCGAGCACTGTGATTATATCATACAGGGCCCCTCTGACAGTCGTGGAATTGTCTCTATATCATTGTCTCTTTTCACGTAGCCTAACATTCTATTAGTACTTTAATTACTTTAGAATAGTCTTTATTACTGTTGGAATTCAGCTGTGTATGCCACAAAGGTATTCATCCCGGGATGTCATTGGTGGGTGACTTCCTCTAAAGCTGCAGCTTTATCAGAAAGCACCCCCCACCCCCGCCCCGCCCCAGTCCACAGATTTGCTGATGTGCTGCAGAGTTCTGGCAGGCAAAAGCCCTGCAGTTTCAGGCAGATTCTCTTGATTAGGGAGTCTGACAATCACCAGGGTAATTCATGCGATGACTTGATGCAAGAAATTTCATTATTTCTAATAGCTGACGGTGGCTTAATATTTTAATGTAATTATGCTTAATTATATGTTGTAATACACATTGGCCAGGCTTCCGATCTGGGTCCAAGTAAAATACAGCTAATGGAAAATTTTCCTCTGTTTTTTTTTTTTTTTTGAACAAGGAATTAAGTCCTAAAGTGAAACAGAATGCAAATCCAGCAAGCAATCTCTTGCCAGAGAAAATATTGGTGTAATATATTTGAATGGCCTAGTTTATCAGCTCACTTGGCTACATCCCCAAATCATACACTGTTTCAGAATTACTTCAGAGTTTCTATGTCTCACCTTTCCACTAACCTGCTTTTAGTAATTTCTGTTTTGCTTTCTGAACTTTTACCAAAAGGCAGTGTGAGCTAGGGAGGTGTTGGGAGACACATATCAAATAAGGCTATTTTCCGTGATGGTCATTAAAGGTGGAGGAGGGACTGGAACTAATGCCAGGCTGAGGTTGGGGTCCCCCTTGTCTGTACTGCACGCCGTGGGCGGACACCCCAGAAGGACTGACATAAAGCTCCTCGTTTGGGTTGCCCATGCAGCTAAGCAGTAATGTGGTTCCGGTGTTGACACCCCCACACTCCCCGGTGCCGACAGCCAGCACCTGACTGAGGGAGGGCCGTGGAGAAGGGTTATGATGCATGGGAATGCATTAAGGCTTAGCCTTCATTTTGCTTTGGAGAAAGATGCCCACTGGAGAGTGACCTCCGTGCCCCCTGCCCCCTCTCCTCCTCCTCTCTCTTCAGAGCCCTTGTCTCTCCCAAGGGAAGTCAAGAAAGACAGGGAAAGAAGGGAGCAGCGTGGGGGCCACTCAGACCTCCCCGCCCCCCGCCCACTGCAGCGGCTCCCTGCAAGGGTCCCCAAAGCATGCTATTTGGAGCCCGACAGCCAGCCTCTCAGGTCTCAGCAAGGGCACCAGACACAGGAGCCAGCCTGCCCAGCTGTTCTCTCACCTGAGAGTCACCTGCTTCCTGGCGGGAAGGGAAGGTGGAGAACAAGACAAGAGGGCCGTTCCTAACATAACCATCCCATGTTGGTTAGTGACCCGCTCCATTTCCCAGTGGGCGGTCAGGCGTCTAGATGGAGTGCACACAGCGGATACGGATACGCAGAGCGGCCTGTCGCCCGAGTCTTTGACTCTGTCCACAAGTCGCAGCAGCAGGGCCATGCCCAGCAGCCCTGACAGAGGATAGGTGCCCTCTGGCTCGTTTTGCTCTTAGCAGAATTCACCAGTGCCTATATGAAGTCTCCCCATAAGGGCATGTTGTAAAGTTTAGAAAGAAAAAAAAAAAAAAAAACCTTTTCAGCCACCAGAGGCGAAGAAGAGAGATGAAACCTCTCACCAGAGGCCCCCGGGGAGTGTTTTTAAGGGTCACCTCGTCTCTGACGCTGCAGGTGAACATAGACACGGAAGCCCCGAGAGGCAAGAAAACAGCCGGGTGGGTGGGAGTCAGATGCTGGCTGTGCTCCCCGCCACCTGCACCTGTACCTGCTCACTCTGTGACTGGGGACAGATCGCCAGGCGGCCTGCACAGCTGGAACCCCCCGCATCTCCAAGGCCGTGGAGTTCAGCCACTGCAGCTCAGGAGCTGCCCTGTAACCAGGGAGGGGTCTGCCAGGGAAGGGTCTTTTCGTTCGTGTGTGTTTCCTGATCCGTGGTCGGAGCAGGTCAAAGGCTTGCATCTGTATCAGCCTCTTAGGTTGTTCTCCTGGGAACCAGCTGTCCCTCCTACACCACCCTGGTGAATTGGCTGCTCTCCTTGACAAGGCCACTCTGACCGGCCAGACCTAAGCCAAGACCGCACGAAGCAGCCCTGGCTGCTGGCTGGCCCCATATACGGTGGGCATGCTCCCTGTCACTCCTACACCGAATCCTGCCCTGACCCCAATCTCGGGTTCTGTCCATTGAATTAGCCTGTCTCCTGGGGCAGGTGTGCTGCCCCCACCCCCGCAACCCTTTACTCCTTAACCTGCACTCTCAAATTCTATGTCCTCTACCCTGGTCTGTGCTCTAAACTTGACCCCATAGATATTGCACTTCAAGGCCTCCCTCCTACCTCCCATGCAGGCAAATAACTTCTTTGGCTTCTTCCTAAACCTTCACCTACAGACTGGTTTTTGCCTGTGTACTGATAATATTCCTCTATGACGTTGATAGCCATCAGTTCCTTGAGGAAAGCAGTGTAGAAGGTCAAGAGCACAGACCAGGAAGCCGGCCCAGCCCAGCAGTGAATCCTAACTCTGCCACTTCCTAGCAGGCTTCTTAGGCCAATCCCATCCCCTCTGTGTGCCTTAAAACAGTGCCTGACCCGTGGCCAGGGCTGCGTGAGAGCCGGGTGGGGTCGGCTCGGGGAGGCAGAGGGGAGTGGGACGGATTGCTGCATGTGGGTGCAGAGTCACGAGCTGAGCCTTTCGCCCAGTATTTGATACCACGTTCTTCACCTGCGATGCTGTCTCCCATCCTGCCTTAACCAGATCCATCTCCTGTCCCCACTGACCCCTCGAATATCGTCTGTCCCATTATTGCCTTAGATTCAGCCCATTAAGTTTCCCCTTCCCAGCTTGTGTTTCTCCTCTGGTCTTCACTCGTCTCTGCCCAGCTCTGTCATTTGAACTTTGAGTAGGTAAGAGCTTTTTACTTAAATTTCAGAGCAGTTTATAAATAGGCTGCTTAGTTTCAGCCGGCAGGTAAAAGCTTTCATTAAATTGCTCCGCCTTCCTGTACCCCTGTTATCTGGGAGCTCCCGGAAAAAGAAAAGTCGAGAATTAGATTCTCCTAGTTATTACAGAAGCATAGTTTGAGGCCGGAGTGTGCATTTCCCTTTTCCCTACCTAGAAGTGACCAATACCATTCAGACTAATTATCTACACCTAATTTTTATTTTTCCTGAGAAAGAATTCTCTTAAAGACATGAGATCATTACCTGTGATTCTGGAAAGCCAAAGTACAAAAATAACAATTCAGAAACAAAGTTCAGACTCACTCAGTGCACGTTATTTTAGCATATTGATTAATTGTCTCTCCAAGAAAGACATGAGAACGTAAGCAACAACAGCCAAACTTTGAAAGAATAATGTGTAAAGATGGGGGGGCGCTACCCCATAGTGTCCCCCTCCTGTTCAAAGTCTGAAAAGGAATGGCTTCCGAAACCTTTTGAAAGGCACCTTTCCCCCAATAGTTTATTATCTGGGGGATGCCTGGCTTTGGGCAGTTGCATAATTATGGTTGACATTTTCTGACTTACCTTCATTCCTCCTCATCTTCCACTTTGAATGATGCAGTGGAAACCACTGAAAAGAGGAGGCCGAGACACTGAGTGAAGAGCAGCTATTCTTGGATGGTGTATAAACATGGGCACAGCAGACGCGAGGTGGGGGGCGGAGCCCCGCAGCACTGTCATCCTGCAGGCTTGGAGCCACAGTTCTTTAGCCCTGCAGTCCCCAGAGTGTGACACCGTGTGCTCAGCCTAAGCGGAGTTTCCAATGACCCCGCTGTTCAGATTAGAATAGACTTGGACCCAGTGCAGCCCAGCTGTGTCACTGAGAGTCTCTGTCGTGGGGACATTGGCATGGAGAGAACTGGACAGAGAGGGGCGGTCACCTTCTCTGAACCTCACAGTGTATTTGGCGAGTTGCAGGGGGGTGTCATTGGGCCTCGGAAACTTGCTGTTTTTTATTTATTCCAGGAACACTCATCACTACTGCTGCTTCTGCTCTGCCCCCATCAAATCCGGTTCTCCCTGCTTTCACTTTCAGATGGTTTATTAGAAGCTCGGCAGAATGTTTCTAAATATTACCCGTTACTACAGGCAGGGGTTGGAGGCTGTGCTGACAGCTCACCTGGGCCAGTTGTCTCCACACACGGGCTCTCTTATAATTCTCTTCATTTATAACACTGTAGGCTTTCTCAATCTGAACCCACGCACACAAACACATAAATCTTAGCAGTTTGCCTTTTATAGTGGATAATAAGAGTAGGATTTGGTTGGTATTGGTTTGGGGGTTGTTTGCTTGTTTGTTTGTTTTTGTTTGTTTGTTTATGGCCACACCTGCAGCATCTGGAAGTTCTTGGGCCAGGGACTGAATCTGAGCCGCAGCTGTGACCTACACCACAGCTGCAGCAGCACTAGATTGTTAATGCACTGCACTGGGCCAGGGATTGAAGCGGCACCTCCACAAGCAACCCCAGGCTCCACTGCAGCTGGATCCTTAACCCACTGCGCCACAGCAGGAACTCCTAGGATTTGGCTTTTTTAAGTGTCTGTTGATGTTACCACCTTCCTGCTCCAGTTCATTAACAGTGATCCAGTGACCCTGTGACTGAATAATCCATCTCCTTTCAGTCCTCCAGACATAACCTCATACTCTTGACTCCCAAGTATCTTCAAGTGGAAGGTAGCCTTGCAGAGAAAATTATTGATCCCAAATGCAGTTATTTTCAGCAGAGTGTAAAGCAGGGTTTTGTACACAATGTCACTTGAGAAGGCAGCTTTGCTTATCATTACAGGGTCCCCGTCATGTAGGAATTGAACCTTAATTACAACAGACCATCTCCCTTTGGTACAAGCAGCTCAGGGTTCTTCTAATGGAGTCTGTCAGCTTTTCTTGCTGAATTTCTGATGTGAAAGGTTTAAAATAGTTACTTAGAAGTTACCTGGAAATAGTTGCTTAGTAGGTACTTTTACTAATACTCGTAATACATATGCCTTCAAATTGTGTATCTTTTATATAATCACATAAATGGGATACACTAGCCAATGAATTAATTCCAGGAAAAAGCACACTATCTCTTGTTGCATCCCGACCTCTCTCCATAGGCATGTGATAGATGTCACAGCTTTGCTCCAATTTCTTGTACTTTTTAAAACTGTACCTTCTTAAAAAAACTTTTAAAAATTAGACCGTCATTTTCACAAGATATTATGGATGTGTAAAGTTAGCATCTAGATCAGATGTGTACCGTACACACAGTAGGACCATAAACATAGTTCTTCTGAGCGTTCATTTATCTTGGTTAGTTTTTAAAACAGCAGAGAGCGTATTTTTCCATCTGGTTTCTCAAAGCATGTGCTGGGCTGTGTGCCAGGTGCATTCAGGGGCCCCCAGCCTCCATGCGGCCAGGTTCCTGATTAGTCCTGCTGCTGGCTCTGGTTCTAGGCTTCCACATGGAATGTGAATGGAAAGGTATTAATTTCAGGTGACAGAGACCCTGCCTCAGCCTAATGAGCATTCTTGCCTCCTGTGCTAACGTAGCATCAAAAACAGCCTCTGATTGTGCCTGCAGCTCGGGGACCTGGGAAGTTGGTTCTGCACAAAGAACCCACCCACCTGGTAAAATGAGAAGAGATGGCTCGAGGCCAGTATCCAGGCACATGGGACACACATGGGAGGGAGGGCTGGGTGGCAGCCGCAGGGCACAGCCCGGCAGGTCTGCTTAGGTGGGCAGAGTGTCTCCATCTGTAGGACCCTTGCTTTTCAGAAAAAGGATGAAATGCAGAGTGTCATGGCCACTCAGATTCCTTCCTTATCTGTCTGCCTCATTATTTGTTTTGAACTTGTGCCGTGTACTTATTCCAGCCTCTTAAATGGTTGGAGGGTTTCTTTTCCTTTCCCTTTTTTCCAACACACACACACACACACACACACACACACACACACACACACCGAGAACGGTAAAAGCTTTCCTTTCCGTTTTCGCGAATGCTGATACCCTGGACAAGGTAGGATGCGTTATCTGTGCAGATTGCTGTGCAGGGATTCGAGGGATGTGTGTTTGGGGAGAGCAGATAGACAGCTGAGCGGAACAGCGTTTGAATGGTTTAGAACTGAGTTCCTAACAAGCCGTGACTCATGTGAGGAAGAGTATGTTTTATCTCCAGAAAAAGTAGATTGTCTTAAGTGTTGGTATAACATTTTTCTTAAAATTCTAATAATTTTAAAAGAAGAGACTGAAGTCTATAAAATACCAAATTATAACAGGCCTTGACATTACCTGCACCCCTTCCCATCTCCCCAGCCCCCTGTGCTCCCGGAACTAGTAGATGAGATGAGACCAGGAGCTCCGAGGTCCCTAAGGGGCTGAAAAGCATATGAGCTCCCCATCTGTCCTTCGTGTGCAGAGGAATTGCAGGAGGGGTTCCTCAGAATGCAAAGCAGGTGGGAGGTCTTGAGTGGGCACAGACTCTGGCGCGGCACATGGGGGGACAAGGATCAGGCCCCCCACCCCACCTCCCACAGCCTCTCCTGGGTGCATCCCTGCAGCTTGCTTCCTTGAAAGCAGGGAAAACGTTGGGAATATGCACAACTCCTGAAAATAAGAAAATGTCCCATAAGCTCCTTCTGCCTTGAATTTGCCCAAAAGTCAGATGTGAAAGTGAAATGTGACATACAAGTGTATTTCTGCGTTTTTAACAAAAGAAGGATCACAAGTGATAGACACGCGGGGGTGGTGGGTGCAGTTTTAGTCCATGGGGGCAGCCTAGCGCCCACTGGTCCTCTCTCCCAGAGCAGACCCTGCAGGGCTCTCCAGAGCTGCCCTGGGCTGGAGCAGCCTCCTGGGCCACTTTGGGGCCGGAACAGCTGCCCCCAGGCGGCAGAGCGCAGAGGCTCCTGGGACACATAGATCAGTCCCTTGGGCCCCACGGAGCTGCTAGGCCCTTGGGCTGCTCTCTCGTTCTCTCCGTGACACACCAGCATCTCCACGAGGGAGCCCTTGGCACCGTCAAGAGCGTCCGTGCTCAGCTCCTGCCAGAGAAGGATGGGCTGGGCAGCCAGGTGCGTCCCCAGCGGCAGCGGGCAGCGCTCGGCTCCCTCACCCAGGGCGACAGGTCTGCCTTTCACTTCCTGGCAGGCTGAGCACCCATCCTGATCTTTCCAAAGCCCCAAGAGCTGCTCTGATCAGGTTCACTTGGGTCCTGGGTAGAACCCCTGAAGTGTGTGCACGGAGATAAAGCTGGCAGTGTTTCCCAAGGTGCGCCTGGAGACAGATGGGGCTCTGTCTCGAAACATAGAGGCTTTCTTTATTAAAGAAGGGGCGACCCTGTCCCCCAGGTGTCACCTCTGCCTCCATCTTGGGACGGAAATGCAAAGGCAGCGACAGAAAGGACCCGCTCTCGAAGGAAGGGAAGGAAAAAACGGCACCAGTGCGAGGGCGCTGAGGTCAGCACTCGGCCCTGCCTGCGGCGTCACTCCTGCCAAGTCTATGTCTCAGACCATTGCACCGTCTGTAACAGGGCTCGTCGCCGCCCCGAGAAGTCATGGGGTGGGGGGTAAATAAAAATAAAAGAGTACAGCTTGTTCCCTTGGTCCCCAGTTGGCCCCAAGTCTGGACCAGGGCTGGCAGAGCTCTCTGACGCCCGCTGGTCCTGGAGCGCGTTCATTCCAGTGTGTCCTGGGTCATTCTGACGGAGCTGTCCCGCCGACAGGCACACAGCTGTGCCCCGGGCAAGCGGGCGTCCCCGTGAGCCTAGGAAACCATGGAGTCCTTGAGTTTGACCTGGTCCTCTGACCAGCTTGAGCGCCTGCGGCCCCCCTGCCTGGACAGCGCGTCCAGCGGTTGAGAAGCGGGTGGGACAGAGAGCAGGAGGCGGGTCCAGCTGCGCATCGCTCGTGGCGCGTCCATGCTGGGGGCATCAACTTCCCCTCAGGCGGGAGGGGTCCGTTCTTCTGCCCCTTCCCACCGCTGACACCTGCCTTGTCACTTGTCAGCAGTCAGCTGCGGAGCACTTCCTGTGTGCCAGGCACCAAGCTGGCGTGTTCGAGAAGTAGCACGGAGGCTGCCGCGTGAGCTTTGAAGGTTTGTGCTCGTGTGGCTTAGCTGCCAGCAGCCTCTAGATGATTGGGGCTGCACGCTTTAAGAGCCCGGCTGGAAGAGCAGATTGGGCTCTGGCACTGGTTTCGCTGTGCTGCCAATGTGGCCGCGGGCTCTCTGCGTCCAGATCCGTTTGCCTTGCGATGTGCTCCCATCCACCGCCGGAGTGAACGTTTCTTCCCGCCCAGAAGCATTTGTTGGTGTCACACTCACATGTACGTAAAGATGGCAGGGCCTTTCCGTGTGTCGGTTCCAGCCTGACCTGGCTTGTAATTCTATAACTGCTTTCGGAGGCGGCAGGGAGGTCCCAGGAAAGGAAGGCCGGCTTTGAGAAGAGCAACTCCAAATTCCCAGTCAAGTTGACATCGGAGTTCATTCAATTATGGTCTCACCTTTGCAAATGAAGGAAGCGGTCTTGCAGAGGAAAAAAAAAAAAAATGCCGGGTGACTAGGTTGTAGTGTTCAATCAAAAGACCTTAATTAATGATGTCTCAAGCTGTGTGAAGCAGATATTAAACTAAAAGGTCACCCTTTAGCCATCAAAAAAAATATGCTGCACTGAAGTTCTTTATTAGATGACTAACATATCAAAAGTTAATGTTTTTTTCTGCATTTTTGTTAAAATGAAACCAAAGAATATCTGCTTCTCAAGTATCAAGTTGAGGAGTTAGTTTCCAGCCTTTGCAGTAATGAGTATATTTGGCAAACGAGAGCCCGTAGGATGGAAACTCATTTCCTGGCACAGAGCGAGGTGGCAGTTGCCACGGCATTATTTGTCTCTGCACTGAGTTTCCTCAGACAGCTCAGCAGTCCCATCCTATGCGAAGCGCCTGTACCCCTGGGTACCACGTGTCAGCTCCATGCTACCCCATGGGGACGCGAGGCTGAATCAGAAGTGACGGCCCTTGAACTGCTGCTCTGCTGATAGAGGCTGCAAAGCAAACAGCCAGCTTCCATGTGGGGTGACAGGTGGTGAGGGTCCGATGGGAGCCCCTCAGGAGCCAGGACTCACCCGCCCCGGGCTTCCAGTGGGCCATGTGCACGGAACCCAGAACCCATGATGGATTGACTCTGGGATTCAAGGCCCCTTAGAAGAGCACTTTGCTGCAAAAGAGCAAAGGAAGGGACCGAAGCCCTGCCCTAGAGTAGAAGCAGGAGGGGGCAGCATCCCGCACCAGGAAAGGTGCATTTCTTGCCACTTCCTCTGCTTGTTCGACGACGTACACCACCTGGGCACGACGGTGTTAGCAGCAAAGCCTTCGAAGCGGGGGAGGCCAGCAGGAGCGGCCGGAGAAGCCCCTGAGGCCCCAGGCGTGGCGGCGGCCCCCTCAGGAGGGAGAGGGCGCTTCACTCCAGGGGTGGGGCTGGGCAGAGGGGCGGAGACGTGCCAGGGAGACATTGAGACTCGGCGTTTAGGACGGGGTGGACACAGAATGGGTGCTGCTGAGGGGGCAGCCGGGAGGCAGGGTGGGGGCCGTACGCTGCCTGGTAGGGTGGCCAAAAGGGGCCTGCAGTGGGGAGCACAGGGGAGGGCGGCCTGGGGTGGCAGACATAAGCTGGGCACTGCTGTTCACGGAATGAGGGATCGCGGCAGAGGAGGGTGGTTAATGGGTTCTGAGCAGAGGTCACGAAAGGTAAAGCCCCAAAATCAGGGCCTCCGAGGAGGCCGGGCCTCTCCATAACGGCGTGGAAAACGGTAATGACGATTTGACTAAACACATCCAAAAGGTATTGTTTCAGCATGTAAATAGATCAAGATGTAAGTAGCTATTAAGGAGATAATTTACAGTCTTTACGTTTGTACGAAGTCATCAAAACCCAGGCCATAGTCTACACTCGCAGCACCTCTGGGTTTGCACCGAGTTTCCACCGCTCAGGCGGCTGCAGCCTCGCAGGGCAGGTGGTGTCTGTGTTGGACTGGGCACAGGTGTAGACAGGTGTGGGCCATGCGGGGCCTTCTTCCCACCTGTCATTCTCTGCATTTGAAATGTTTGGGGGGGACCACGCAGGCCCAGAAAGTTGCCGGGGCTCCTCTGTTCTGTCTGTCACCTCTGTTTTGAGGAGCAGGTGGAAACGAGGGGGCCTGACGGAGTCCCGAGCGGTCAGAACCAAGAGGTGGTGACAGCTCCACACACACCAAGTTCAAAGACCTTAAACAGGTGACTGAGGGGTGAAGAAGGGGCTGCCAAGTGCAGACAGAGCCCGTCTGAGCCTCCCGGCTGCCCCGCAGAAGTCACTAGGGGAGAGAAACGCCTTACAGATGGAGCGGCCTGCGAACCGAGGAAACGGGGCCACCTCACATTACACACCAGCCGAGACGAGTGCGGGAACCAGGTGTGGGGACCATCTGCAGTTTTATTTCTTATTTCCTCCTCTTTGGCTGGGTAAGCAGGGTGGAACTGCTGCCCCTTCCACCGAAGAGGGTCCTTGCGCAATGGCCCCTGTGTTTAACGGGATTAAAAATAACTCCAAGCCCGGCCTCTGGTCCCCACTGTTGACTCGCTTGTGCCAGGTTTGTGGTGTGAGCCTTTGTGAGGAGACGCCGTGTCTGCACAGCATTTCCAGAGACGCCGGTTTTCCTTGGCGGGGGGACAGCAGAGGTGAGAGGGATGAGGAGAGGGACGGAGAGGGAACCAGGGACCCGCTTTCATGTCATCTTCAGGTGAATTAAAGTCCTCCAGTCTCTAAATCCTCCAGTCTTTTTAGGTCTGGAATCTGGAATCACCAGGCCTCCCGGGTCCATTTGGTCGCTTCAACCCACAGGCAGCCCCTGAGTCGCGCACCATCCAAGGCTGGCCCGGCTGGCTGCCCGTGGACTTGGAGAAGACGACCTGCCGCTGGCAGGGGGCCTCCGTTCAAAGTCGGAGAGCACTTACTGTGGAGACCTGGGTGTTGTCAGGGAGTCCTCTGGGTTCCAAGAAGGTCATTGCCTCTGCAAGCAAGGTGGTGACTTCGCGCTTCTGGAGCCCAGCTGTTCACCTGTTGCTCTCCAAACGCAGCTGGATGGACTCGGACCCTCGGCCAAGTCCTGCTGCTCTGGCCCAGGCCTCCTGGCATCCCGGAGTGGCCATGGGCATTCGAAAGCACTGCAGTCTCTGAGCACCTGGACGGAAATCATTAAGCACCCCATTATATTTTTTCAGGCATAAAACCCTGAAGAAATACCCAGTAGAAGAAAACCAGTAGCACAAAAACTCTTCCAACCAAACTGCTCTACAAATGGCAGAGCGCAGAGGTGGCAAGCATTCTTCCAGGCTGTTCTCTGGAAGTGGAAGGCATCTTAAGTGAAGGAGTTGCTTTATTTATCATCACTCACACATCCGTGTTAGAGGCCAAGCCAGCAACGCACATACATTTCATTTTCTGATGCAAAAGGCATTTTGATGAATTAAAATGTTAGAGCCTGCAGCGGCAGGGCTGCTTTTGCAGGCTGACTTTTCTTGGCTGACTTTCCGGGGAGCCCGGTAGGAGTCGTTGCTGTGGTGAGGAAACAACTGGAAGCGTCCAGTTTCCCTCTGCTGTATCAGCGGCACCCAGGGCTGGATGCTGGGCCTGGTGGGGGAGACGTGCGAGTTACCAGTTAGGAGAACGCTTCTTTTCTTTTTTAATCGTGCTGTATCTCAAGTTCTTTTTGTTTTAAGTCTTATTGGAGTATAGTTCACTTACAAGGTTGTAATAATTTCTGCTGTCCAACAAAGTGACCCGGTCATGCATAGACACACATCTGTTCCCTTTCGGGTTCTTTTCCCACAAAGGTAATCACAGAATACTGGGTAGAGTCCTCCGTGCCATACAGCAAGTCCCCATTGGCCAGTTTTGCCCTCTCTTGGCAGGCTTTGTTTTCTTTTTTTTTCCCTTTTTGTCATTTTTAGGGCCACACCCGCAGCATATGGAGGTTCCCAGGCTAGGGGTCTAATCGGAGCTGTAGCCACTGGCCTACGCCGCAGCCACAGCAACGCAGGATCCGAGTCACGTCTGCGACCTACACCACAGCTCACGGCAATGCCGATCCTTAACCCACTGAGCAAGGCCAGGAATTGAACGCCCACCTCATGGTTCCTAGTCGGATTCGTTAACCACTGAGCCACGACGGAAACTCCCAGGCTTCCTTTTCTAATCGAGAAGCCTCTGTTTATTCCCACTGCCCCAAGACAGAACAAGCCGATCCTTTTGATGTTATGAGAATGGCTTCTCAGGACAGTGCATACCTTCATTACAGGCTCATGCGCTTCCGTTTATTAACAATGACCTAGTGACATGAAATGTGCCGGGCTTGGTAAAAAGCTAAAATCAGTGTGTTCATATTCGATAAGAGACGTATGCAAAATTTTCAGTGGATATTCTCAAAAGCCTAATTTTATGCACAGAATTTAAAATAATGCAAATCACACCACATTCTAGAGCCTGTCGGGAGCCACATAATTCCAAAGCCGGCAGCTCAGTGCGCGTTCACAGCGCTGTCAGCGGAGAATGGGCACCCGCCCTACTCTGGCCACAGCGCGTGGGTCCCCACTCCCTGGGACTCCCAGGGTGGCTTCAGTGACCCCACAGTGTCATTCCAGGGCCACTGAACGGGGCCCTGGAGATCCTGAGTGTCGACCTGAATTTCAGCTTCCAAATCTGAAGCCAAAAAGAATCCAAATCTGACCTGCCAAAGAGAAAAACAAAAGTGCTTCCTTTAAGTGAAAAGGTGAAAGTCCTTGACTTGAAAGAAAGAAAAAAAATCTCGGTTGCTGAGATTGCTAAGATCTCTGGTAAGAACAAATCTCCTATCTGTGAAGAAGGAAAAGAAATTAATGGTAGTTTTGCTCTCGTGGCCTCAAACTGCAGAAGTGCCGGCCACGTGCATGATAAGCACTTTGTTAAGATGGGAGAGGCTTTCAATTCGTGCAGTCTATTTCGAGGGAGAGGGAGACTGCATTTCCAAAACTTTTATTATAGTATGTTTTTTGTAATTGCTATATTTTACTACTGGTTGTTATTGCTGATCTCGTATTGTGCCTAACTGACAAGTTAAACTTACAGGCACGTTTGTATAGGAAAGGAGCATAATCTATAAAGAATCGGCACTATCCTTGGTTTCAAAACTGGGGGTCTTGAAATGCACCCCCATAGATAAAGGGTGCCGGGTACAGCGTAATATCGACTGTGCACTGAACACTTATGTGCAGAAGCCCTTCTAATCCCCGCAGCTCAGTGAGGCATAAGATCTATAATTACCCCCTTTTAAAGAAGAAAAACCTTGATACACAGGCGTGAAGGATCTCATGGGCTTGGGGCGGACCTGCCCTTCCCCGGATGCCCTGGTCCCCTCTTGGCTAGACCTGAAGGTCCCACCCCACAACCGTCAGCTGCGGAAGAAGTCAGACCTGGGAAGCAGTACAAGGAAGGCAGAACGAGCTCCGTGACACGCTCCGAAATGCATCCGCTCTCTCTTGTGCTGCCCCCTGGGGA
The DNA here is from genome assembly GCA_004024745.2 of Catagonus wagneri. Classification (NCBI taxonomy): domain Eukaryota; kingdom Metazoa; phylum Chordata; class Mammalia; order Artiodactyla; family Tayassuidae; genus Catagonus; species Catagonus wagneri. The sequence continues at coordinate 17,053,649 of PVHT021183608.1, read as the reverse complement.
GCTGGTCCTGCCTGGGATTAATTTTGAATAAAGCTGTCCTCGGAACTCAGTGTGGCCTCTGCTCCGGAGTCTCCCCTCTCCAGCCTGTGTGGGAGGTGTCTCAACTCTAGCCCCAGCTTAGGGATGGACAGCAGGCTCCCTGCTCAGGGCCTCCTTCCCTAACCTGAATTATGTCTCAGCTTCCCTCATCCCACCCCACGCTGGAACACTGATAACAGGGAACATGCCATCCGAGGTCAGCGTGTGAGTGGTCCTGAGAAGCCCCCCAAGCCCTCGAATGCAGGGTTGCAAGTGCAGAGGCAGCACCCTCACCCCCACCCCCACCCCAGGGAGGGGATCCAAACCAGCAGGTGGCTGCAGACCTCGGGCCTCTGGGGCCCACTCCCCGTGAGCTCTGCTCCATCTGCAGGTCTAGCCTCCAGCTCCCTCCACATGAAGAGATTGATTCACTGGGGCCACGGACCAAATTCAAAAGCAGCTGAGAACATAAAGCCACCTGGGTCCAAGCTGGGCGCTCTCCCTGGAGTGGTGACCACAGGGCCCTCTCGCTGCTGGAACAGACTGAGTCCCTGTCCTCGTCCTCCAGGGCCGGGGACCGGGCAGTGGGCAGAGGAGGCCCGTGCCGTTCCGTGCTACCTTGGTTTTACGTCCAGGTCCGTGCCTCGGCAGCCAGGGCCATCTGCTTCCAGAACTGGGCTCGGGAACATGTTTTTGCTTGGGAGCACAGTGGGTTGTTTTACACTTCTAAGGCCTTCAGCCTGTATTTGTGAGTCACAGGAACAGGATCACCCTCATGGGACACCTGCATTCCTCCAAAACATGAGACTGGTCCCCCTGTCTCTTCAGAGTCCTGTCCATTTCAGAAACAACATGTGATTGGTTCACGTAGGGCATGGGTTTGAGATCCACCTGTGATTTGTTTTTTAAGCCCGTGCTCTTTCAGCAACGGCAACCAACAGACTGAGGCGGGGATTCTTTTGCAAGGTGAAGCCCAGCTTTGGCTCAGGTCTTAATCCCTAAGAGCACCGGCTTTAACTCCTGGCTTCCTGGAAGAACGCTTGCGCCGTGACGCCTCCATGCTGGGTTTCCAGAGCCAGTTCTGCGTGTGCTTGCATCCAGCCTGACAACTTCATTAAAGAACATTCACATTTGTAAACCTGCCGGTGCTGTGAAGATGTGAACTGTCCCTTATGCACCGCTGGCTGAACCGCACAGAGGAGGTAACCTATTTACATACAAAAAGGTCAGTGTTGGGGAGTCAGCATTTAGAGAAGAATTTGCTGCTGCCTGCAACTGGAGCATAAGAATTGGGGCGAAGGCGGCAATTTTGCTGTCTCCTATCTGTGTAGACGGCACGCATGGGTAAACCCTGGGGACGCCCGTGCTCAGCGTCCGGCAGAGATGGCCGGGCTCCCTGGCACCGAGTCTTCTCTGATCACTGACTGGTGGGTGACCCTGCGAGTGTGCAAAGGGCGGGTCAGCCTCACCAACTGACAATGGTCATAATTTGGGGCCAGAATATTTACATGATAGCTCTTCAGACATCATTAATCAAACACAAACCATCATCATAGACCATCATAGAGATGTGGCTACTACTCACTTAGCCTGCCATTTGCATCAGGAAAGGCAGACTCTGGGAGGGCTTAAAACATCTCCTTTTGTGGTCCTTCAAAGTCTTTTAAAATATCAGTGGCTTTATTTTGCAAATGTGGATCGAAAGTATCCACAGTAAATGAAGCCAGCTTCAAGTCTATAGTAATAACACAAGCAATAATCAAACAGACAAAGGACAGGCTAAACCACTAAGAGGGGAAAAAAATGACTGACACAGAAAAAAGAAACTTCATATGATATCGCTTATATGTGGAATTTAAAAAAAGGATACAGGAGTTCCCGTCATGGCACAGCGGAAACAAATCTGACTAGGAAACATGAGTTTGCGGGTTCGATCCCTGGCCTTGCTCTAAGGATCTGGCGTTGCCATGATCTATGGTGTACAGGTCACAGATGCGTCTCGGATCCTGCATTGCTGTAGCTGTGGTATAGGCCGGCAGCTGTAGCTCTGATTGGACCCCTATCCTGGGAACTTCCATATGCTGTGGGTGTGGCCCTCAAAAGCGAAAAAAAAAAAAAAGAAGAAGAAAGTATCCTAAAAGTGGTCACTATAAAGGTGAGAGTTTCTCTGGAATGGCTCCGGTGTCCTTGCTCCTTGTCCACGTGTACATCTTAAGCGGTCATTAGGGAACTGAGAGCCGTGGCTCCCTCTAAATGTCAGGCCATAACAGAAGTCAAGTCCCTCTTGAAGGTGGAAAACTCGCTCAGAAAGGCTGGGGAGAAAGTGTGGACAGCCTTGAAGTTTTCCTCCTTGGTGACAGCAGCCAGTGTCCCTCGAGCCTAGGACTGTGGCCCACTCAGATCTTGGTCCCCAAGGGAGGCGCGATCAGGAGCACCTGGGCCAGGGCGTTCAGCTCTCTGCAGCCTCTTCCCCAAACCTGGCAAGGCCTTTGTGTCCTACAGGGACCTAGAGTAGCAGCTGTCACCCAGGCTCAGGGACCTAGAGTAGCAGCTGTCACCCAGGCTCTCCAGGAAGCCAGACATGGACCAGGGCCTGTGGTGACAGATGCAGCAGCTGCAGGAAGGAGTGGGGCTCTGTGCACATCCCGGGTGGCCCGTGGGACCGTCCACTGGAAGTTGCATTCAGCCGGGCTGTGTGTTCGCTCTGACTCCCGACTCAGGAGGGAGAGGCCAGTAGCAGTGACAGGCTGGCTCCTCATTGGCATCAGTGCGTCACAGAGATTCTTCGAAGCTGCTTAGCAAATACCCACAGTCCTGGGGCCTTAGTAACACCTGTTTCTCGCACCATTACTTTGAAGCAGAGCAGCGGCGTCGCGGTGTCCAGAGGCTCCTCCGGCAGCGATGGCTGACCCTGAACCCTAAGCGCATGAGCAGAGACCTTACTTCACACTCTCGGCCTCTGTCCTGCAACCTCTCACTGCGCCTGGCGCTGAGTAGATAACCCAGTGTTTGTTGGTAAGTCACTGTTTGTTGAATGAATGTTGATTGACAAGAGCATCGTGGGCTAGACTTTGAAACAAAAGTAGGATGTATCCAAGCAAAGGAAAAAGGCAACAGTGCTGGGGAGGAAAACCAGCTTGAGGGTGAGTGTGACGTGTGCCAGGACGACAGATTCGCGGCCTGTCTGTTCCCGACATTAATAATGACCGTGAACAGTGTTAATACAATGATAGGCGCATACTCTTATTCTGCCCATTTTACAGGTGAGGAAATGGAGGCACCCAGAGACTAAGGAACCTCTTGAGGCCGCACAGTCAAGGCCAGTCGTGAGCTGATGCCTCACCCCCCAGCAGCTGCTGACCTGGCTGGAGGAAGGTGGCCTGGGGGAGGGCGGGCCAGGCCTGAGGCCAAGCACTGGCCTGCGAGTCGGTCGGGGGCAGCGTCAGCTCTTAGGTCCTGAGGCTGAAAGGCACGTAGTGAAGCTGGTGTTTTGGGGAGATGAAAATGCAAAGACGCACAACGAGGGTGAGCATGAGAAGGGGCCTGGGCAGGCCGGCGCCGAGGTCCAGAGCCTCCCGAGCTCAGCAGACAAAGCTGCAGCACGTGATAGGCACAGAAGATGAAGAGGTGAGACGAGCCAACGTGATGCCATTTATAGTCCTGGCGCTCCACAGTGTGGTGCTTAATTAGGATAATGATATTCGAGAAATACGGGGCCCGCAGACTTCGTCTGAAAGAAAGGAAAAGTAGTGGTGCCATCAGAAAAATGGAACTTTAGGAGTTCCCATCGTGTCGCAGGTGGAAACGAATCTGACTAGGAACCATGAGGTTGCAGGTTCGATCCTTGGCCTTGCTCAGTGGCTTAAGGATCCGGCATTGCCCTGGGCTGTGGTGTAGGTTACAGACGCGGCTCAGATCCCGCGTTGCTGTGGCTGTGGTGTAGGCTGGCAGTTATAGCTCCAATTAGACCCCTAGCCTGGGAACATCCATATGCTGCAAGTGTAGCCCTGAAAAAAAGAGCCAAAAAAAAAAAAAAGGAACTTTGGGGACAGGACCCAGTGTGGGGGCGGGGGATGATATGGTGAATGTGTTCTGGGACCTTCTGAGTTAGTCCCCGCAGGTTACACCAGGGGCAAACGTTCCAGACGGGGCCTCCCTGAGGCATCTTCTCCAGAGAGCGCCCCCAGGATGGAGGCCACTGGGTCCACGGCCAGCTGGAGGGGCACCCTGAAGAGGGGCAAGGAACTGGGGGAGGCCTAGGGAGAAATGTCAGGTGGGGGCTGGAAGTGAGGGCCCCGACACAGGGTTCGTTCTCGCTGGCACGCGGGCTTGGGCTTCAGGGGATTTGGAACATCGTGTACAACGTGTCCTTTTTCCCCTAAGAGGAGGACCGGGCTTTTACTAACTTCTTGAGGAGTGAGGGGAGTAGCATCCTAGAAGAGCAGGAGTATGGGCTTTGTGACCGTTCCAAGCAGGGTAGTGAGGACCTGAGGCAGTTCAAGGTCAGCGAAGAGGCATGGTCCTTGCTTTGTTCCCACCGGGCAGAGCACTGGAGCCAGAGCTCAGTGGCCAGGGATGGGGCGTTTTGAAAACAAATGGTGGGTCCCTGTGTTTTGTGCCATCCAGTGAGACTTAAGGCGGGTGGTTGTCTCTGGCAGAAGATGCAGCACAAGGACCGTCCCTCTTGTCTCCATCCTGGCCTGGGACGCATGGCGGTACCTGCCTGGGCCTTTGTCACATTGCCGAGAGGTGGGGGCTGGCTTTTAACTCCTCTGCAGCTGTGGCTGTTTCTGCCAAAGCAGTTTTTCACAGCACACACAGCCCGTGAATTCGATCTAGCGGTTCTAAAAGAAGAGACAAGTGCAGGTGAATGCACATCGTTGTAGAAAAGGCACTGTTTTGTGAGATCTGTGTGGGAAATGAGAGAGTGTGCACACACTCCAGCCGTGGGCCGTGGACCGCGTATCCTACTCTGGTCATGGAAGCGCACCACAGAGGGGACACACATTGAAGAGGAGGGACTGAGCTGTCCTTATATCTTTTTACATTTTCATAGCAAGTATCTTGTCAGGGCAGGTGTGTGACAAATGTGCAAATGAGTGAAAAAGCTGGGAGGTGAATTTTCGGCAGCCCCTCCTGCCAGGTGGCCATGGACACACACAGGCGGGATGTGACGTAGGCACATCACAGCCCCAAGTGCGACCCGGGGGTGCTTGATGCCCACTGGGGTACTTTTATTTCTTACATTCGAAAATGGCTTTTAAAGCAGCGTCTGGAAGTCATCCAAGGGCACTGTACATGTCCATTATCTCTAAAAGATGGCAGTCGCTTTAAAAGCAATCTTTACACGGAGGGAGTGTTTGGAAAACTTGAGGGTACCGCTAACTAAGCACAGTTATACGGTGAGGCCCTGGAAAGGGACAAATGACAAATTCCACTGTGAGGATATGAGACCCAGGCTGGAAACACGGTCCCCAGCGGACCTGGAGCCAGGACAGTCAGCCCGCAGCACTGGCTCAGCTGGATGGAGGGCATCAGCCACTGGAGAGATTTAAGGGGGCAGCGGCCCCGCTGAAGGACGCTGGGCTCCACGGGGGAGCCAGGAAAAGGAGGTGCATGGGGTGAAGTATGGGCTCAGCTTAGATCCCGCACGCTCTCATTTTTCTTGGTCTTTCCAAGCTGCCGTGTCATGCCTGGAACTAACTTACTCCGTGTCCTTCCCCAGCAAACCCTGGGTGTCATCTGTGGGATACTGTGCTCCGGGGAACCTGGGGAACGTCCCCCAAATCAGCCTCCAGCCCAGGTGTGCTGCCCCCCTCCCCTCAAGGTCAAGGCCAAGGTCGGCTGCCCTGGGCTCCAGCAGGGCTGCCATCACCTTGGGAAAGCAGACGGTCCACACAGCCGTCCTGGCTGGAGGCAACACCGGCAGGTTCCCCTCCAGGGAGATGGTTCGGTCTGAACCGTCCCCTGCACTGACCACAGCTTGAAGAAGAAAACAAGTGCTGAGGGAAGCGCGGAGGGGACCTTTCCGACACTGCCGTGTGGTCTGTGAGGCTCACCGGCGGGCACTGAGGAAGTCTGCAGCGCATAGGCTCAAGACAGGATTATTCTCAGGGGCGTGAATCCTGACTGGCAGGCGTGAATAATGATACCAAATAATGATCCAGGCCTTTGGCTATTTTAAAATTCTGACCAAAAAAGTCTGCCTCCGTGGAATTCATGGAAATTGTTCTTAACTTTGGAAAAAGGCAGACTGAGCAGGACCAGGATCTCTTTCCAAAAAGACAGAATTTTAGACACATGGTAAAGCTGTCTGAAGAAGACAATAAAGGACAGCAGAAGAGGGGACAGTGGGGGACAGTGCCAGGCAGTACCGGCCGGCCACAGGCCACCCTGCCGGGCAGTGCAGCTCTGCCTACTCTGGTTTAACACACTGTTTATGTAAAAATGCAACCTACCTCGGACCTGGACAGTGATTTCTTAGCTCAGGATTCTGAGAACAGGGAATGTGATCTATTTGTATCTGTTTGCCCAGAAAAGGACATTTTAACTCCTGAAAACCGTCTGAGTGGCACACAGCCCTTTTTCAAGAACAGCGGCTCCTGCGGTATGTGTTGACAAGAGGCCGTCTCTGGACCACCTCCCTGTGCCAGCTCTTTGCTGACCTGGCTTCCAGGGAGCCCTTAGCTCCCTTTATCTGATTCTTAGTCCCAGTTTTCCATTTTCGGCTTCCTGCTATGTCCCCCAGCCCCTACTTCCTGTGAGAGTGCCGCCCAGAAGAGTCCCCTTTGCTCAGTGCGTCTTACCCAGAGCAGCATCTGGATTTGCTCTTCAACGTAACAATTGTGTGGGTTGGGGGTGCTCCTGGCATTCAGTGGGTGGGGGCCGGGGATGCTGCTCAATATCCTACAGTTCACAGGGTGGCCCCACAGCAAGAGGGATCAGGCCTGGCGTACGAGTAGCACTGAGGCGGGGAACCTACCCTTAAGCATTCCATTCCTGCACTCCATTCTGAGTCCTTCCAGCCCACACCCAGCCTATGGATTTTACCTGCAGCACCTCCTGGCTCCAGCTCTTGGCTCTGCCCCTGGGGGAGCATCTAGCCCTCAGAGCTTCCCGCTGAGGAGGGGCTGAAGCCATGCCTCCCAGGGGTCGCCTTCCCAGCCCAGCTAAGCCTATCCAGGTCACCCCCCACCCCCCAGGCCTCCCCTGGCCTGGACTCCTTGGCCCTGACTGCACATCAGAATCATCCTAGGATTCTGATCGTGCCCAGCATTGGGCAGGACCCAGCTGGATTGGTTTGGAATCTCTGCAGGGTGAGCTTGGCCCACAATCATTTCCAAAACTCTCCAGGTGGTTCCTGGGTGGTGACTGGGGCGCAAAGGAGCTGAAGTGTTGCTGCAGGACACTTATGGCCTTGCATGACCTTGACGAAGTTATTAAACCCCTTTGGCCTTCAGCTTCAGCATTATTTTCATGGCGATGCCCTTGGCTGAGTGTTCCTGAGTCTCTGTGGTTGGCCAGCCCCGGGGGGGGGGCGGTGCTGGGGGCCCGCCTTGGGTCTGGAAAGGTAGATGGGCGGGGTCTCCTCCTGACCGGCCCTGTCATGGCTGCTCTGCACGGGCCACTGCCCCCTCCCCTCCCTGATGCCCCAGGCTTGACAGGCCAGTCAGATGATGCAAGGTTCCAGAATACCAGGGTGCCACACAGAGGAAGGCTGTCATCAACATCGTCTTAACTACAACTCTTTGTAAGTAAGTCTGGAAGCAAGAGACCAGAAGAGAGAGAAGGAGCTGGTGTCATTTCCGAGCTGGCAAGTGCTAATGTGACACGATAGTCACTATTTAAATCCCATGTCTTTGGGGGATTTGAAGTATATTTTACTTAAATGTTGCAAGACTGTAACCCAAAGTATTATTTCAGGTGCATGTTTTAAATCAGGCTTTTCATCTTGCTCTGTAGGTGGCTGAGTTGTACAGTCTCTGCTGGGCTGCGAAGAGCATGCCAAGTGCTTTAAGAAAGGTAGGAAATGTAAAAATTATATATATTTCTCTACTTCCAGACCCAGAAGTGTTTTGTTCCCATTGACTTCTGTGTAAATAAGAGCGGGTTTGGGGAGGCAAGAGAAAGGAGTCCAAGCGGGAGGGGGCCCAGCGGGGCAGCCTCTGTCTGTGTCGCTGATGTGAGCTGTGCTTTGTCACTGGAGGCTGCAGCCTCAGCTCTGCAGCTGCTCACGACAGGCGCCGTGACCACACGTTAAATCAGTTAATGCCTGGGGGGTGTCGCCGAGCCCCTGAACTGTGACCTCAGCTGGGGGCAAGGAGGACCTGCCCAGGGTCTGCTCCCGGGAAGGGGAGAGGAGGACCGGCCTGTCACTCCCTGCCCTGCCCCTGCTCAGGGGACACAGAAGCCACACAATCCTTCTGTGGGGCCGCTGCTTCCACATGCCTCTGCTTACGGAAGCTGCTGTCCATCCTGGAGCCTGACTCTAGAATCACCATCCTTGGGTCCTCACAGCAACTTGGAGGACAGGGCAATTGGCTGATGGGTAAGCTGGGCTGTTTTGGGGAAGGGATTCCAGCCCGCATCCATCTGCTTCCAGGGCCTCCACCGTTGCTCTAGAACCCTCTACCACCACTGCCGCTCTAGAACCCGCCGAGAAAACTGCAGGCATAGGGACCCCTTGCAGCCTGTCAGGGCACACGTGGTGCCGGGGAGGTGCTCTTTGAATGCTGGTTCCTGGGCCCCTCAGAGCCAACAAGCCCTCTGTCTCCAGGGCGTTCAGCGCCAGAGCCGCTGCGGCCTCAGTCTGGGGCTGCCCGTGGAACGTGGGGCTCACCGGCCCGCCTGAGCCCAGCCTCACACCCACGGGTGCCCTCTGTGTCTGGCGGCATCCAAACCTGCCTTGTCCACAATCTCCTTGCAGGTCCAGTCGCCCCAGCTCGGCCCTAAGGTCACGTTTCTCCTCCCCACTCTGTATCCGCGGACTTGTATGAGGGGACCTGTAAGGACAGGATGAGTGTGTTTACAGCCCGGCCCCGGTTTTGGGCAGGGGCTTGATGACTGGCAGCACACAGAGCCCAGGGTCCCCACCATTGACCCTTAGAAGCCATGTGGCCTCAGTGAGTCTATCGTCTTGAAATTGCAGGTTTCCTCATCTGCCTGCAGGCTTGCTGGGAGGACCAGGCACAGAGAAGAAGCTTAGTGAAAGCTCCACCTCCATGTCCGCTCTCCAGATGGACGAGTCTTCATCAGACAATAAAGCACAAATGGGAGCTTTTAAAACTCTTCTAACACCCCGTCCGGGGTCCCCGAGACCCCACTTTCTTCAGGGCGGCTATATTGTTAATTTACAACAAGGGTTAGAGCCACAGGGTAAGTTCATGGAAGGTGTTACCTTAGCCAACCTTTTATTCTGTCTCCTTGGTTCTGGAACCAGGACCCCTTCTGAGCCCCCCTGTGTAAAGAGGCGGCGTGGCCGAGGGACACGCCACGGCCCCGGGGACTCAGACTCTGAAACCCCCCTGGCGCTCCTGCACGGTGCCCACTGGCCACCACGTGACCTCAGGAAAGCTACGACATTTCAGACCACAATACATGTTCAAAGTTCATAAGTAAAACATTTATTTTGAATATATTTCTGCTTCCAGTGGTATTTGTTGTAGAAAAAAGTATAAATACAAGAAAGTTAAAAGAAGAAAACAAAAACCAAACCAAGCCACGGCCAAAGATAACTTCCCTTCGCATTTAGTGCAAAGACTTCAAGTATTTCAACTATGTGTTAAAATCCTTTATACAACATGATATAGTCTACATCCCTCTAGACTATGAAATACAGCAGTCAGGCAAGTTTAATTTTACAAACTGAAACAGATCTTTCTGTATCGTATGTTTTGTTGGTTTATAGTCCATGAAAAATTCCCAAAACATTAACTATTTCATTAAGACATGAATTTTTTTTTTTTGTTTTTTTGCCTTATCTGGGGCCGCACCCGTGGCATATGGAGGTTCCCAGGCTAGGGGTCTAACAGGAGCTGTAGCTGCCGGCCTTCGCCACAGCCACAGCCACGCGGGATCCAAGCCGCGTCTGCAAACTTCACCACAGCTCACAGCAATGCCGGATCCTTAACCCACTGAGCAAGGCCAGGGATTGAACCCGCAACCTCATGGTTCCTAGTCGGATTCGTTAACCACTGAGCCACAATGGGAACTCCCATTAAGACATGACTTTTGATGACTGCCTGGTCCCCCTTCCTAGGTGACATTGTAATTTATTTCCTTTTGCTGCTTCTGGAGTCTCCAGCCTGCAGTACTGAAATGTGATAAACAAACTGGCATGTCCTCATTGCACTTTGTTCTCATGGGAAACATTCCTGGAGAGTCACTTGGTAGATGACAGTGGGTTATTTCTTAAGGCTCTTAATAGGGCCTTAATAAAATTCAATCCAATTTTTTTTTTTTTTTTTTTTGCTTTTTGCTTTTTACAGCCATACCTGCAGCATAAGTAAGTTCCCAGGCTAGGGGTAGAATTGGAGCTGGAGCTGCTGGCCTGCACCACAGCCACAGCAACGCAGGATCCAAGCCGTGTCTGCAGCCCACACCACAGCTCACGGCAACGCCAGATTCCTGACCCACTAAGCGAGGCTGGGGATCTTCAAGCCCAAATTCTCACTGATACTAGTCATATTCGTTTCCACTGAGACTGAGCCACGAAGGGAACTCCTCCCAAAAGTTTAAATGTAACGACAGAAATTTAGGTCAGGACAATTAATGTACATTGAATTCACATTTAACAGAATGAACACCTTTTAAATTTAACTAAGCTCAGAGTTCTGGGGAAAACTTAGAGCTGGCAGTAGTTGAACTAAGATGTCATCATCCTCTGTCCCCGAGCTCTGGGAAGCCATCACATTCCGGAAACACAGCTCAGCACCCAGGGGTCCCTGGGGGAAACAAGATATAACAGCAGGAAATGCCGACTTGTGCTTATGGATTGACTTGCAGCAGACTGACGGCAAAGCCTTCCTGCTCCTGACGCAGACAGACGTCGTCCAGGTGATAAAGACCAAGCTGGGTCCAGCTCTGAGGTTTACAGCTCCATCCCCATGCCCAGGAGCTCCCAGGACCCTGCTGGGGCAGATGCAGACCCAGGCCAGGGAGTCGGGGCGGGGGGAAATGCCCCACCGATGGGCCTCAGTCTCTCAGCAGAGTGGCCACGCCCATCCACGCGTGTTCCCAGGGTCACGTCCATGTTGGATCTGGACCTTCTGAAGAGGCCGTGGTTTTATGTTTGGCAGATCTGATGGCTGACTCGGCGCCAGCAACTCAGAGGCCCAGGCCCATGCAGGGCTCCCGACTGTCCTGCCTTGGCTCTGACTGTCACAGCAAACAGACCAGAGACGAGTTCCCCCAGGACCATTCATACAACACATCATACGTATGATAGTACTAGAAACTGGATCATTAGCAAGAATCCTAAGGGAGCTTAGGACTTCTGAGGACATAGTCTTGGAATGCCTAGAATTTCAGGTAATTTTTGCAAAAATAAATGTCACTTCCCACAACCCACAGGTTAAGAAAAACCCGTCCTTAATCAGCTCTGAGCCCGTCTTCCCTCCCTCTGGGATTAGATGCTAACCTCATGTCGCCTGCGTCCTAAACAGATGGCAACGGTGACAGCGCAGGAGGGTGGCTCATCGTTAGCCCAGCGCTCCGAGCTGTGGCGCCTTTCCCGGGCTGACCGCTGACTCCCAGACACCCCTGGGGTTCCGTGCTTGAGCTACCCTGGTCTGTGGACCCCCCGTCTGTTGAACAAGGTTGGAGGCAGGGGCGTAAAGGGGGAAGGACTTGGGCTTTGGAGTCAGGCCCAGACTTCAGTTTCTTTTGAAATACCAAGTTTTGATTGCTTTACATTTTGCTTTGCATCATTTTAAAAAATATCCAGTTTGTCTCTCCAGCTCCCAGGGCATAAAAATACATTCCTGAATACAGAGTGTTCCTAAGAATATAGTCTTAATATTCAAGAATGTATTCTTCATGAATATATTTCCTTATAAATAAATTCTTAAAAACTTTCTCCTTATAAATATATGAATGAATCTATTTGGTAATATATTTTTGAGTAATCAGAATCCTTATATATTCCTTTGAATAAGCATATTAATGAATAATATATTCACAAGAAATCTTTCTTCAAAAATATGTTTTTGGTGGAAGATTCCCTGTGGCAAAGCAGGTTAAGGACCCGGGGTTGCCACAGGGGTGGCATAGGTCACAGCTGCATTTCGGGTTTGATCCCTGGCCCAGGAACCTCCACATGCCACAGGTGTAGCCGAAAAAATAAATCAATAAATTTTAAAAATTAAAAAAGATTAGGCGTTCCCATCATGGCTCAATGATTAACGAATCCAACTAGCATCCATGAGGACGTGGGTTCATTCTCTGGCCTTGCTCAGTGGGTTAAGGATCTGGCTTTGCCTTGCACTGTGGTGTAGGTCACAGACGTGGCGTGGATCCCGCGTTGCTGTGGCTGTGGTGTAGGCAGGAAATTACAGCTCCAACTGGACCCCTAGCGTGGGAACCTCCATATGCCGGAAGTGCAGCCCTAAAAAGACAAGAGACAAAGAAAAAAGGATTAAAAAAAAAAAACCATGGCTTTGTTATGTACTCTGTCTCCATCTCTCTCTGCCCTCGGTGTCTAGCCAGCACAGGGAGCCAAGCCAGCCCAAATCCTGAAAATACTGCTGGGAAGACGGGGTGAATACTGGTCAAACACAGTTCAAGAATTAAGTAGCCATTGGCCAACCATTTGGAGAACTGGTGGTTTCTCAGTGAGACTCCCTGCTTCCAGGTCTTTGCCCCATATATCCCTCCAAGCAGATGACGGCTATTGAGTCCTAAGATCGAGATAGCGCCCGTGTGCCCCTGCAGGAAGCCCTGGTGCCCGGACTGGGGTGCGTGGGGAAGTCCTCAGAGGCAGCAGTAAAGCCGCAGCTCCCACGTGACGGGCACAGAGGACTGCAGGCACGTCCACAGTGTGAGCCTCCCTTGGGGCCTCAGAGCCTTTAGGGACAAAGCTGCTGTATCAGGATCACCGCCTGCTGACGATGGTGGCTGTACCACTGACCAGAGATGGAGAAAAGTCAGTGCAAAGCAGGATGGCATAAAAGGGAAAGTCGGAACCACCATTAAAAAGGGAACTGGAAAGCCAATGGTGGGAGAAATAGACTCAGTTTAAAATACTGAGTGTTTTTTTTTTTTCCCAAATGGTTCTATTTCATGGGAATCTGTCCTAGCTGTTCTGTGTGGTTTTGCCTACAAGGCAACACCCATCCATTTCTCATTTACTTCGATTTGAAATCAGATCGTGTTCCCTTTGATTGAGGAACCTAGGCATCAAGGCAAATCATGATGTGCACAGAGTGGTAAGAAATCCCAAGTTAAACCCAGAATATTCCCACAAAGGATTTTTCACACTCCTTGAATGGTAGCCGATGGCAATTGGGTTAAATATGCACGGGGCTGTTTGAAAATGCAGAAGTCAGTATTTTACTGTGAAGTTCAGGGGCTACAAAGGTCTTTTAGTACGAAAAAAGTATATCAAGAACTCCTGGTTAACATTAGCTCTGTTTTCATTTAAAAAAAAAAATAAAGAAGTAGAGTGTTTACAGGATCTGATTCCCAAAGATGGATGAGTTGCTTCCTCAGCTAAGGGTAGGAATGGACGAGAAGGGGTGGCGTGAGCTTCCATCGGTGCAGCTGTTCCTCTGTAAACTGGTCCACAATCTGCACTCAGGATCTGCGTGAACAGTCTGCTTCAGAAGGCAGCCACGATTTTGTTTCGTTTGTTTTTTTTTCCAAGAAGAAGCAGTTCGAATTTTACTTGGCCTGCCCTCTCCAATGAAGAGAATCAAGCCAATCAGTTTATTAAAGGAAGCTCTCTCAGATGGGTTACTTGGTGTTGGTGATACTTTTTCTCTTTCATTTTTCAAAACTTGCAAAGTTTGCCTCCAGAGCCACCAGCTTACTTTTTTCCCTTTTCGTTTTTCTCCTTAAAAAACAGGTTTGCTTTTCACGAGCCCTATCAATTTGAACTTGAGGTTGTCCTTCCTGGGCCTTCGGATTTACCCCGATGCCTTTGGAAGTGGAGTCTACGGAGTAGAAGGAAAACGTCACACACAGACATCTATATCGACTAGGAAACATTCTTCAAATGAGTCAACAAATGCACTTGAACAGATGTCCCTATCTTCATCCACTGTGGAAATTATTAAATGTATTCATCCAACAAATATTTACTGAGAGCCTTCTATGTGCCAGGCGTTATAAGCATTTGGAATGTATCGGCAGACAGATAAATAAAAATCTCTCCGGAGTTCCTGTCGTGGTGCAGTGGTTAATGAATCCGACTAGGAACCATGAGGTTGCGGGTTCGATCCCTGGCCTTGCTCAGTGGGTGAACGATCCGGCATTGCGGTGAGCTGTGGTGTAGGTTGCAGACAGGGCTGGGATCCCACGATGCTGTGGCTGTGGTGTAGGCTTGCAGCTGTAGCTCCAATTCAACCCCTAGCCTGGGAACCTCCATGTGCCGCGGTTGCAGCCCTAAAAAGCCAAAAAAAAAAAAAAAAATCTCTCCTTTCATGGTGCTTAAATTCAAGTGGGTGGAGACAGACAATGAGCCATAAGCATAAAAAATAAGATGAACAGGAGAGAGGTCTCGGGTCTCATGTAATGGAAACATGACCTTGCCGGGCCGCAGATCTCAAGGAACAGGGTCAGGTGGTATGGCTGGGTGGAATCCCTTGGCCCTCGGGTACACGTGGGATTCACGGGACAGACACCTGCACAGACCCAGCTGATACTGCTGTTCTTTCTAGGCCTTTCGTGCTCTGCTGCTATGAAATGCAGAGATGGCCCCCTGTCTCCCCACAGGAGCCAGAACAATCTTCCACCACAGCTGCCCCTTAGAACACACTGCTGACTAGCTGGGTCAAGGGTAGGAATATTATTTTGAGTACCAGTTTGATGTTGGCAATTAAGTCATCTGTTACCTGGAAATGTCCGGACCTTTTCCCTCCAGACTGGAATACGTAGCAATTAACAAGAAGCAATCAGAGATACTTCTAATGTGATTAAGTAAAACTGTCATCAGGCAGGTAATTTTAAATACGGCCATGCTTTAAATACAGACTCATTAATTTTAGCTCAGTGGTGTTCTAATATTTATTATGCATACATGAGAATTTTAAATATGAATGTGTTTTTACATTGCTGTGCCTGGTAGTCCTGCCACACAACCCCCCAAAAAATTATCCAACTAATACTTAATTGCTGCAGCCCTCCCGGAGGGTAGCTAAAGGTTAATAATGTGATTATTTAGTGCAGCGCTGAACTAAAAAGGATAACATCTTAATGAAATGGGTCTGAAAGAAGGTGGAAGGACTTGACCTTTTATGAGTCAACACAACATTCTCGGAGCAGGTCCTGAGTTAACAACTGTTTTCAGTGGCCCCGCTTTCAAAGTAATCATTTTGGTGCATGTTAATTCGAAAACTGATTAGTCTTAGAAAATGCACGTTTTAGGAAAAGCTATATTTATTTAGTTCATTCTAGGCAAGTTCTCAAACTAAAAAGTCTAATAAAGCAGTGTATTACGATCTGTGTTGGAAAGAGGCTACTGTTTATAATTTCTGGGGGAAAGACCAGCTTGTCCATGTCTGGGTAGCTGTGTGGCCCAGAGTCCTCTGAAACTTGTGGCCACTCCTAGCCCACGTGGGCTGCATTCAATCCACATTCTGTGCAGACAATGGTCAATATCTGCCTTCTGGAGGAAACAAGAAATAAAGAACTCGCTGATTGCAAAACCTTAAGCTCAAGTTCCACACTCAGTTTTTTTTTTTTTTTTTGTCTTTTTGCCTTTATCTAGAGCTGCACCCGTGGCATATGGAGGTTCCCAGGCTAGGGGTCTAACAGGAGCTGTAGCCGCCGGCCTTCGCCACAGCCACAGCAACGCGGGATCCGAGCCGCATCTGCGACCTACACCACAGCTCACGGCAACGCCGGATCCTTAACCCACTGAGCAAGGCCGGGGATCGAACCCGCAACCTCATGGTTCCTAGTCGGATTCGTTAACCACTGAGCCACGAAGGGAACTCCACACACTCAGTTTTTTACTGGTATCAAAACTGGTCAAAAGTATTTGTTCCCACAAATCCATTTAGCTCCCATTTTCCATTTCTCTGGAAGCAGTAGCTCATTACACACACCCACCCTCAGAAGCAACTCCAGAGCTTTCTCAACTTCAGTGAGGATCTGAAAGTCAAGTGACAGATAAATAGCACATGATTTGAACAGCTGGGTCATATGGCTAGAGGCACCTCCACTGGCCCATTTCTGGCACTCCTAGTAAAGCAATTATATATACGGTCTCTCACAGCCTCATTCAGGGAGCCCCTTGAAGAGAAAGATTACGTCCTATAAAATTTTCCACCCCTTTCGGTCCTTGCCC
Source organism: Catagonus wagneri (assembly GCA_004024745.2). Classification (NCBI taxonomy): domain Eukaryota; kingdom Metazoa; phylum Chordata; class Mammalia; order Artiodactyla; family Tayassuidae; genus Catagonus; species Catagonus wagneri. The sequence continues at coordinate 17,037,124 of PVHT021183608.1, read as the reverse complement.
AAAGCCTTACACACACCGGGTCCATGGAATTTAGTATTTAACAACTGGTATGGTATTCAAGAAGCATTCAAGAAACCGTGATTTAATTAAAGAGAAATAAAGGTGTACTTTTTCAGCTCTGGTATCAATTATTCAAACTTCCCGTTAAGATATAAAAAGAGCTGGTGTCTCCAGTTCCTATAAAATCATCTTCCATTTATTTTTGAAGGTTCAAATAAAATCACCCTAGTCTTCTCTTTCCTGGATTAACTCCCCCTACTTTCGCTCTGTTTTCATAGATTTTTGACTTGGACATGTTCAACTTTTGCCTCTACTATTAATTGTGCTTTTTTTCTGATCTTCACCACTGCCGTTCGTACCTTCACAGCTGTTCGCTTGAGCAGAACGCCCTCTCCTTCCCTCTGAGGAGGCTTTTCGAAGCCAGTGGATGCCACTCTGACCAATGGCTTGTTTCGGCCAAAAGTTAATGATGCTTTAGATATAGTTACCCTGCTCGCTGTCAGCCCACAAAGAAACGTGACCTGTGGGACCCAAGATGGAAACGGCCCAGAAAGCCATCAGTCAGGCAGCAGTGAGAGTACGACCGGAACGAGCACGGAAGGCCCGCCACCCAGGAGCAGAGTTCCAGGGACGGTCACTTTGCTGATGGTTTGTTAACGTCCCACAAGACAAGCAGCTAACGAAGAGGCACAAGGCAAATTAGAATCCAGGCTTCTAATGTGTTTCCCCATCTTTGCTGCCCCGTGCATCTCGCTATTTGGTTTGCAGACTCCTATTCGGCTCATTTCATCTTGTTTCTGCCCAATCTGAATTGCTTTCTCACATACAATTCTTACTGCATAGTTTACGCAACTCTGATCCCTTCTTGGATTTCCTGCAGCACTTTGCTCAGGGCTGAGATAGGGGTTATTTGATACCTTCCTCAGGTGTCTCATGGTACCTTTTTTTTTTTTTTTGTCTTTCTGCCTTATCTAGGGCCGCACCCGCAGCATATGGAGGTTCCCAGGCTAGGGGTCTAACAGGAGCTGTAGCTGCCCGCCTTCGCCACAGCCACAGCAACGTGGGATCCGAGCAGCGTCTGCAACCTACACCACAGCTCACGGCAATGCCGGATCCTTAACCTACTGAGCAAGGCCAGGGGTCAAACCCGCAACCTCATCGTTCTTAGCCGGATTCGTTAACCGCTGCGCCACGACGGGAACTCCTCAAGGTACCTTTCTTGACAACATGAAGTTGGTTGTGTGGAGAACTGGAACGTTTTCTGAAGCCCTCACTCGCAGTCTGGGAGCTGTCAATGATGTAACTTGCTTTGAGCAAAGCTAACCTGTTTCAGCCACATTCTTCCTGGTTCTGTCTTTGATGAGTATCTTATGTCCTGCCAGTGGGTCCAGCCACGACTGTGAAAACGTGGATGTGACCAGGATTGGCGTGACCAGTGTGACCCAGTGCAAACCAAGCACCGCCCTCACGTGGATGCGTATGTCAGCAAAGAGGGAAGTCCTGCCTTGGCTGTTATGTTGAACTTGGGGTGTCCATCCAAGCATTCTTGGTCTATTCTCCCCAGAATAATTATTTAGGAGCATGGGAAGGGAGAAGAGAAACAAGTTTGTGAAAATAATTCTTGGAAAGACTAGGCAAAGCATTACCTAATAATTCACTTAGTCATTCATTCGTTATACATTTTTGAGCATCTACTTAAGTCAGACTGTGCTCATCACATAAGCACAAGTAATTACAGATGGCATTTTTTATCTCTGACTTGTAATCAATGAATGACTGAATAAATGAAAGAGAGAATGAGAATATAATTTTTAAACCGTGAAAAGCCTTTAATAGTTCACACCAACTCTGATAAAGTGTTTCAGAAGGTCTAAAATGTTTGAATCACATGAGGCAGTGGCTTTCAGATTTTTAATACATTTTACATCTCACAGAAAGAGAAATGCTTTAGATCACAACCCAGTAAGTAAACACACACGCTTGCATGCACGCATGATTCTCTCAACTGTAGGTTTATTTTACTTTTTTTTCGTGAGCGTGAGGGGTGCACCTGCGGCATATGGAATTTCCCAGGCTAGGGGTCAAATCAGAGCTGTGACTGCTGGCCTAGGCCACAGCCACAGCAACGTGGGATCCGAGCCACATCTGCAGCCTACACCACAGCTCACGGCAACACCGGATCCTTAACCCACTGACTGAGGCCAGGGATCGAACCCTCATCCTCACGCTACTAGCCAGGTTCTTAACCTGTTGAGCCACAAGGGAAACTCCTATAGTTTTTTTTTTTTTTAATTACTGGTCCAACCTATTAAATTGCTCTCATGACCATGAGCTGTGACCACAGTTTTCAAAGCACCATGGGTACCACAGCAGCAGTTCTCAGCCCTGTCTACACAGGAGAATCCCTGGGAGCTTTTTTAAAAAATACAGATGTCTGAGCCCCACCCCAGACCAGCCGAACCCAAATCTGGAGGTGAGGTCTGAGCACTGGCATTGTATTAAAGCTCCCTTTGTGGCTCTAATGAACAGTGGGGCTTAGCATCTCTACATCAGGGGAAATGCTCTATAAAATAAACTACCATTTTTGGAGTTCCTGTTGTGGCTCGGAAACAAATCTGACTAATATCCATGAGGACATGGGTTCGATCCCTGGCCTTGCTCAGTGGGTTAAGGATCCAGCATTGCTATGAGCTGTGGTGTAGGTCGCAGAGGCAGCTTGGATCCCGCATTGCTGTGGCTCTGGCATAGTCTGAGAACTACAGCTTCAATTCTACTTCGAGCCTGGGAACCTCCATATGCCGCCCGTGTGGCCCAAAAAAGATGAAAAAATAAAAAAAAATAAACTACTATTCTCATCATATAAGTAATATGTGCACCTACTGAAAAGCTCAGTAGCATAGATGGTCATGAAATAAACCCCCAAACTCTGGCTCAGCTTCATACCTTTCGCTTCCACTGTCTCGAGATAAACATTATTAACCGCTTCTTCCCCAAAGCTATTGATGGCTATACTACAGTTCCCACAGGTTTATGCCTCCAGATAACATAATAATATGATGCCAAGTTATACAAGTTACTGTTGATATTTTTGATGAGGATTACATTGGATTTATGGATCAATTTAGGATAAATTGATGTATTTACAGCATAAAATCTTCCTAGCCAAGAATATGACAGCTCTTTTTATTTATTCAATTTTATTTTTTATGTCCTTGAAGAAAATAGTACAGTTTTGAAGATATATAGGCCTGGAGCTCCCGTGGTGGCTCAGTGGTTAGCGAATCCGACTAGGAACCATGAGATTGCGGGTTCGATCCCTGGCCTTGCTCAGTGGGTTAAGGATCCGGTGTTGCCGTTAGCTGTGGCGTTGGTTGCAGACACAGCTCAGATCCCACGTTGCTGTGGCTGTGGCTGTGGCGAAGGCTATCAGCTACAGCTCCTGTTATACGCCTAGCCTGGGAACCTCCATATGCCGCGAGTGCAGCCCTAGATAAGGCAAAAAGACAAAATAAAATGAAGATATATAGGCCTTACACATTTCTTAAGTTTATACCCATGTGTTCTGGCTTCTTTTCATGCTATTATAAATAAGATAGTTTGCTTTATTATATTTAATCGCTAAATACTGCTTATTTACTGAAATGCTACTGAATGTGGATATTAATTTTGAAAGCAATCCCCCTAACTGAATTATTATATGCTGTTAATAGAATTTCCCTGAATTGATTCTTTTCATTTTCTATGTAAACTGCATTGTCTGAAAATAGTAATAATTTTGTGTCCTCAGTTGCAATGGTGATGCTTCATATTTTTCTCCTAATTGCATTGATCTGTACTTTCAAAACAAGTTTAAATTTGAGATGATTACAGAAAGTAATATCTATTGTTAAAATAATAATCTATACTAATGATAATCTCTATATAATAACCTATTATTATAATGACTTACAGTTAAGAATTATGTACATAATATACAGTCACATTAAAGCTGAGAAAAAAATACAAAAAACTTATTAAAATAACTTCCGATAATTTTTTGTCACTTTTTAAAATGTCTGTCAGCTTTTAAAAAAAAGTATCATTCCCCGGATTTGTTAATATCACATTTGAGATTTTTATCATGGATATTCCTAACAGATTTCTCCACGTTTTTTAAAACTATCATTGTCAGCTTTGGTTTCAGTGTGCTGCAACTTTATAAAAACAACTTAGGAGCTTTTACTCTTTTTTAATGGTTTGAAACAGTTTGAATAGAGCTTATACCTCAAATTCAATTCATATGATTCACCTGAAAACATCATATCTTGACGCTTTTTTAGCCTTTGGTAAGTTTCTCATATTTCTTCATCATAATTTATCCATTTTACTAGAACTGCCAGATAAAATGGCAGGACATGTAGTCAAATTTGAATTTTTGAAAAACAACCAATAATTCTTGTTTTACTATGAGTATGTCCCAAATATTATAGAGACATACAAAAAATCTAATTTATCTGAAATTCAAATTTAACTCAGCCCCTATATTTCTATTTGCTAAATCCGGTAACCCTAGACATAGATTCTTTAAGGTATAAACTTTGGTAATAAATATTTTCCTAAAAAATTTTATTTTCCATTTAGCTTTTCAGAGGGCTCAGCATAGCTTTAAGCAAAGTGGTCTCTTGAAATATTTCATCAGTTCTATTTTGGTGTTTCCTCCCATTTTCTTTGTTGGGCCACTTAGTGGTTTATCTATGTTATTGGCTAAAGTAAGAGCCTCCCTTGGAATCACTGTGTTCTGTCTGCTTTTCTAATCGGTAAATTAGCAATGTTCACATTAACGCCTCTGGATTCCCTCCTCCTCCACTCTCCGGGGTAATTTTGCTTTTCCTTGACTGGGAGAGACTGAGGCTGCAGAGGACCTGGCAGGGCTCCCAGGGAGGGTGGAAGATGAGGGGAGAGAGGGACTCAGGGGCAAGCCTGGAGGAGCCCCATGTCCCAGACCTGGCAGAGGAGACCTGAGGAGGACAGCAGGTGAGTCAGGCAGGAGTCAGGAGAACATGCACCCCAGTCAGGCTCAGTCTCCACTGATGCGCTCAGGAGATGGGAAGAATGCTACCCGGCCCACAGTCCTACACACACAGAGTAGGGGCTCGTGACTCCTGACAGCCAGGCCGGCCCTCTGCGGCCCAGGTGCAAGGCCCATCCTGCGCCTTGTCCTCACCCCCCTGGGGGTCAGGGGCTCTCTGATGCCTTTGCTCGCGGCCTCATCCTTGCATTCCAAGGACCGGCCCCCCTGAACCTTGGAGCTGTCACCCTGCCCTTGGCCATCAGCCCACGTCTTCAGATCCCAGTTTCCCTCGGGCTCCTTCTCCTGCACTGTCCTCCCTTCGGGGCTGCCCTTTGTCTTCTGTCTTTTGGTTCCGGACTCACTCCTCTAAAGGACCCGGGCCAGGAGCCTGACCCCAGAGCCCCAGGTCATCCCAAATATCCAGAAACTGGAGTTGCCACGTGAACAGCTGCTGTGGATGAGAAAATTGCTTCTCCAGGTCTAGACCTCTGGCCTCCTCCCCTCTGCCCTCTGGGGTGGCTGATGCGTTCAATCAGGGCTGGTGGATGCTGCCTGTGGCAATGCCCCAGGCATCCAGGACAGCAGCACCCGCCATGTGTGGCTATTTAAATTTAGTTAGATTTACATCAGATAATGGAGCTCCTGACACTTTAAACCAATGCGATGTGAGATGTCCTTTATCCCTCCTTTCAGTTCGTCAGTCACAGTGGCCACACTTGCAGAGCTCATGAGCCACAGAGCAGGTGGCCACGGTGGGTTCAGCACAGGTCCCAGGACACTTTTGGTGCTGCAGAAAGTTCTACTGGGCAGCAGTGCCCTGAACTGTCACTTTGGACACAGAGCCAGGAAGTTCACACGGTCACCCTGGGAAAAGTATAATCAGATGAACCCCAGGGCCCGCTCAGCTTATTTCCAGGAATGACAAGTGCTCTCTGCCGCCGGAGACTGGACAGCCCGATGCTGCCGGCCCAGAAAACAGTCTTGAGGCAAAACATTTCCATGTGGCAAGGAAGAGGTCCTGCGGTGTCCTCCGGAACAAGGTTTCAAGGTTCTTTTTACATTTTTTTTTGCCTTTTTGTCATTTTAGGGCCGCACCCGTGGCATATGGAGGTTCCCAGGCTAGGGGTCTAACAGGAGCTGTAGCCGCCGGCCTTCGCCACAGCCACAGCAACGCGGGATCCGAGCCGCGTCTGCAACCTACACCACAGCTCACAGCAACGCTGGATCCTTAACCCACTGAGCAAGGCCAGGGATCGAACCCGCAACCTCATGGTTCCTAGTCGGATCTGTTAACCACTGGTTTTACATTTTTAAAGCGTAAACAAAAGAGGCAGTCGGTCTGGTTCTCCTTTCCCTTTTGTTCCTTCAAGGCCCTTCAGCGGAAGCTGGCTTAAGAACAAGGCTCTTTTCTCTGCGTCCAGTCCACCCCCCACCTTCGAGAAAGGGAGGGGAAAAACAGGTGACAAAAAAGACAGAGTCACCTTGTCCTTTAGGAAAGACTTGTTTTAAAATTACGTGGCCCAAATGTCCACAGCAGGGCAGCGGTGAAGTGCACCGGCCCAGCCAGGCGCACATCTGAGAGGCCAAGGCCAGGGGTGCAAAGGCGGAGGGCACTCAGCCTTCCCCCCACCCTCCTCCCTCCCCTTCCCTCATGTCCCTTCTCCGGCAGACAGAAAGCTGGCCCAGATCCTTCCCTGGACACTGAACTCCTCAGCTCAGCCCCTTCTCAGAGGCCAGGGTCATCGCTGCACTGCGGTGAGGGCAGCCCTGCAGGAAAACAAAAACAGCAGAACTCCTGGTCCAAAGCCTGCACTTTGGAACGGAGCCACCGTCTACCCTGGGCCTGAGGACGGAGCTCTGGGGAGACGGCTGGCGGTGTGGATGCCAGAGCCAGAACCCAGAGAGGGGACCTCCCGGGGTTTACAGCACCATCTGCCTGCTCTTGGAGGCTTAGGAAGGAGCATTAGCCGTGCATCAGCTGCCACTGCTACTCAGTAAACAACAACGATAATAATACAGCAGCACTTCTCACTCATCAACTTCCTATTTCTCATAAAAAGAAACTCTTTTGCTGTCTCGCGGTCTCACAGCAGGTACTTTCCCTGTCTTCATCTTGCAGATGGGGAAACTGTCAAGGGCAGATTATTTCACCCCCTCAAGGTCACACAGGTACAAGGGGGATCTGAACCCAGGTATTCCAGGAACACGGGCCGCTCCGCTAACCACTGTGCTAGAATCCCAGTAACAAAGATGTGCTGGAAACACTGAGAAAAATGCCCAATTTGCCACACACCCCCGTCCTACACTTCACATTTGTCCTAATGATCTGGCCCCGCTAGTTACACCCAGGTCCACGCCTTCCTCCCAAAAATGCTTCTGGAGCGCTCCGGATGTGCTAGGCCCGTTGCTGGGCCCCGTGGGTGACACGTCCGTTTCCAGGTGACCGGGTGCTGTCGGTGAGCCACATCTCAGCCCCGCACACCTGCGCTGGCTTATCCCAGGGCCCCTCTCCTGACGGTTCTTCCCAGCACGGACTTCAGGTTACTTTCCCAGATTAAATGGCGTCTCCAACTCCGCAGCAGTGACAGTGGCAGTACAGGGTGGGGCCCAGTTGGCAGTTTCTAAATGACTCAGTGACTCAATGAACAGAGCCGGCTTGGATGCCTCCACCATGAACAAGAGTGTCCCCAGACACTTGGTGGCAACAGCGCTGTACCCGTCACCCTCCACTTCCCTCCGACGATGAGTTCGTGAGCTGAGCCTCTGGCTCCCGTGGCTCTGAGAACCACAGAGCAGGCCGCTTCCTCAGCGCCACCTTAAAGACAAAAAGCCAAGGGCAAGCTGGTCTTTGAAGGGCTGATGATGCGGTCAGTGGTGGGTGCGAGCAGCAAGCGCGTGGCCCTTGGCTCTAGAGATTCCATGGACCCGAGCTGCTAGCCTGCCTCGCCTGTGCTTCTCTGCGAGGCCTCCCGGCCTCATCAAGCCTCTTCCCACCCCCCAGCCAGAGTCCACAGGGCATCGGAAAACCAAAGGCTACGGGATCTCAGCGAGGCTTCCCTTCTGCCAGGGGAAGGCCGGTCTCTTGAGCCTGCCCGGTGCCTTCACAGTTTTCCTGCAAACCCAGTGGGCAAGCACGGGGCACACTGGCTGCGATAAACCCAACACGCTGTAGAGCTCAAATGGCTTCCGGCACTTTTCTCTTAAAACTCAATACTCTGCTGAGACTTTAGAACCTAAAAAAAAGCAGAAAACAACTTTATAAGTGCAGAAAGAAAATGAACCCTGGGAAAACCTATTTGCTTCAAATATAACTCTGAAGAGGTTATGATATATAAATACAAAATGAATAAGACGATGACTAATAAAACAATGCTGGGTGGAGGACATAGATGATACAATCATAAGAGAAATGATTCAATATTACTAGTAATCAGATATATGTTCCAATAAGGCAACACCATATTTGGTCTCAGAAACGTGTAAAATGATACAGATGCGTGGTGGCCTTTGAATGGTGGACGCTACACTCGTTCTCTCTAGAAAGCCAAAGCTCTTGAAAGATGTGTGGGACTCTCTGTCTTTCCTTCCCAACCACAGTCACAGGTACTGACCCCCAGCAGTATGGCATCGTCCCCTTCAGGCTGCAGAATCTGTGGTACCAAAGATGACCAGTGAGCCACCTGAGCTGAGACCCAAGGCACACCCTTCGTTATCATTTTGCCTGTTAACTAAGCCCTTACTTTCACACCTTCACGCTCTCTGACTCTCCTGGCCACCCCCTTGCGCCTGCTGCCTAAGAAGCCTTCTCTGGCTTTGCCCATGCCCACTGCCCTTCCCACTGCCCTGACCCGCTAAGAGTCTCGCTGGGCCATCTGGTCGACCTGGCCGGCAGGGTGCAGGAACACTGGTTGTGGGTTCCCCTTCAATCACAATATCCTCTAAATAACTGTTCAACATGTAGTTAGAGGCAGAGCACTCACGGCCCACAGAGAGGAGTCCAAAACCCTACAGCTGTGCAGACATTCACTTCAGGCCGTCAATTATGTGTTGATCTTTGAGGATTTACTTCCTCTCCCCTCCTGACTTATGAAAAGTTTCCTCCTGAGGACTGTGCTTGCAAGTACAAGTGTTCTCTGTCTCGTTGGGGACATTTAGCCCTCTTTCCAGGTTGGGGTCCCAGGTGGCTAACGACCTGGCCCACCAGCTCCTCACTCCAGCCCAGTACATCAGTGAGTCCTGAATCTGCTGTCCTCAGCCTATAGATCCTCCAGACCTACAGAGGGGAGGCCTCACTTTGCTCCCACTTTTATTTCTTCTTCAGATTTGGCATTTCCAGAACTAGACTGAACACGCGCCGCCCCTGCTCTGTGGGACTCCAGTCAGCCCCTTTCCAGCCTGGCCACCACCCGCCCAGTTGGGTGGACACGTCAGACAAACTCAGGAGCTCTCTGTGTCTGCTTTCCCCAGTGACTGAGTCCCACCCATGCTGCCCCCGAAATAACCTCGGAGCTGTCCCCTCCACCCTCACTGCATGTCCTTAGTGAAAGGACAGATTCCCCCCCCCACAATTACTTCTCCCGCCTTCCTTCCAAGTGACCTTAAGATTTTGATCACTTCCCTCTCCTACTGAAGACATTTCCCAGGTTCTTTATTGTCCCCAACCTAATGGCCCAACTCCTCATATGCTTTTGAAGCTTCTTGTAAAATGGCCTTGTTTAAAAATTATGTGTTAAAGAAAAATACCAGTACAAACTAAATGTACCATAGAGCAAGAATGTTCAAGTTAATTATGACAAATCTGTCATAATTAGAATGCTAAATAGCCATATATGTTTTCTGTCATATAATATTAAGGGAAGAGAAAGGCAGGGTACAACATTGCATTTTGCAATTTATGAATATTTTTATCTGTAGGAAAAGACAGAAAAGGAATCTGGCAAAATGTGAAGACGTTTTACCTACAAGTAAAGGTTTCATGGGTTATTTACATTTTTTCTATATATTTTCCAAATTTTCTCCATTGCATGTTAATGAGTAATACTGTGCTAATGGAAGTACACAGGGCTGCCCACTCAAGGCACACACACAGCACACATCCTTGGCTCCCCAGCTCCTAAGATCTGACTCCTTGGGAGGGACTGTCGTACTGTGGGAATGACCGCCAGGGCCAAGCTGTGATGCCCCAGCAGGACATGCCACCACACCAAAAGCCTGCTGAGTGCTTCCTCCAGTCTCCTGATTAAGTCCAGAGACCCCATCAATACTCTAGTCCACCTGCTTGTACCTGAACCCTGAGGCCCCAGTCCCTCATCCTAGCGCCTTCCGCCCCCATCCCAGAAGCCTCGTCCAGTGTCCGAGCCAACATCCACCTACTAAATACACATGCCTTCCCACTGGATCTTTACCTTCTGTTTAACCAATGTGCAGACCGCTTTCTGCCCTGAACCTAATAAGCACCTGTCGTGCAGTGACACGGGAAGATGCTCTGAGGCTGAAAGGCACCTTCTAGATCATCCGTGTCAAAGGAAGACCAGAAGGCCACACAGATCAAAGAAGAGCAGAGCCTCCCTCAACCAGACCAGATCTGGGTTGTACCCGCCGACGTGACAGTTTCACATGGTTTCTAACCTCTGTCTCCTTTGAAAAATTATAAGAACTGACACTTGAACATGATGATGAACCACATGCCATGAACCCAGGGTGGGCCTGAGAGAGAAATGGAGCCTGTGGGGGTGCTCACGGTGATGTTACATAATACAGAGATGCTGATAGAAAAGATATGGATGGGAAGGCCAGAGACCTGACACAGGAGCCCCATGGGGACCTCAACCCCCACCCCAAGCCCTGGCTGTTCTCAGTGAATTACGTTGGGTCTGCTGGAGCACCAGCCCTTTCCCCACTTCCACCTGTAGCCTCCACCATCACCAACCCCAAACCATCAGTTATGCTTCCAGGAGACAGTGCAGAAGCTGGTATCGTCATCCTGCCCTGTTTAGAATCACCTCCCCCGAGCCTGCCTGCGACCTCAGTTAATATATCCTGCCAGGCTGCTCTTTCCCTCCACCTGTCTTCTCCTCCAGAGTTCTCCTCGTTCCTCACAGAGACCATTAGCAGTTCTGCCCGGCTCTGGGCTCCAGCCCCAGACATGTCTAAATCCTCAAGGGATTCAAGCGTGAATTCTTGCTACATTGTTATACCTGTGATGAGTCAAAATTCTGAGTGTATGGGGGTCCCCAACATCCACTCACCCCCTGAGGACAGCGCTGGCACTCCTAACAGGCTCAGCCCCTCCACCTGCCCTCCAAGGAGAATCTGCTGTGGCCAGCTCCATCCTGAACAGTGTGGGATGCAGAATAAGGAGAGAGGGCCAGAAAGACAAGAGGCATCCAAGCGGGAATTGAGAAAAAGAGAAACCTAGGAAGAGCTGCTATAGGCATCTTGAGTTACTTCAAAATGTGTATATTCTCATGGCGTGTTCTATCTTGTATAGCTTCATGTAGATCATGTGAAACATGGCTTCAATAGGGCTGAATATTATTTTCTGGAAAAATACTAGTGGATATGGGGTATGGTTTATCCCTGTATTTTTCCTCAAAGCATAACTACGTTAAAGAAAGCATAATAAGTCACCATGTTGACAAGACGACTTGAATTTGGGGGCTACATCATAGAAACTAGGAGAAAATGAACAACCTTCTTAAGAAAACCCCTACTGCTATTGCACATCACCCATCCTTAAAAAAAAAAAAAAAAAAAGCTACAGAATATAGCTAAGAATTGACCTTCAAGGCCAGCTCTCGGGGCCAGCATGTGATTCACTGTGGTCTTGCTTTTCTCATCAGCCAAGCGGATCTAAGTTATTAATATACTGTAGAGCTTTCTAGTATCCAAGGGATGTGTTAGGCTTTAGCTAGTCAGATGGTTCAGCACAGCCTGGGAAGATATGAGATGAGACCTTGGCTCGATTAGAAGGTGGTAAAACTCAGGTTCAGGAAGCTGTTAAGTAAGCTCACTCCAGGTCATGTGGCCAGAAGGAGCTGCTGCTGCTGATGGAAAAACCTTCCAGAATCCAGATGAGCCAAATATCCCTGATGCCCTGGCGCGATGCGGTTGAATGATTCGAGTGGCTGTGATGCTGTCAGAGAGGGGGAGTGCTTATTAGCTGATTGTTAGCAGGAAAGAAGCTATTTAGATTATTATAGATGCTCAGGCCTGAAGAGGAAGGAAATGAGGTTGCTATGAATTTAACGACTTCATACAGAGCCCCCATAATGCTTTGGCCTCCCCAGGTCCCAGGACCGTTGCTCTGTCATCACAAAGACAAGGGAGGGCAAGAGAAATGCAAAGGTAACTTGAGGTCCTAAGACTGATTTCATACCAGTGGAGTGAGATTTCAGAACCTGTCAACCGGGCTGGGAGGAGAAGGCTGAAAACTGTCAAGCCAGGAACTTGGCAAAGTTGCTGACAATCGAGGCCACTGCCAAATCGCCTCTTCGTATCAGAGTCAAGTGAGTCCGCATTGACAAGATGAGGAGAAATTGTTCTAAAACCTTTTTCTAGTTTGTCCAAAACTGGAAAAAAAAGGAAAAAGCCATTCGATTTGGTAGCCAACATTTGTGTGACCTGAACAGCCGGCTGGTGCCATCACGCTCTGGCTAGTTACTGAGGTTCGCGTATAACGTTGTGCCCAGCAAGGGAAACCCATGCTTCTCTCTTCCTCAAATACACTGTCATCTTTACGTTATTTGGGAAGAACTCTTCCACTAAATATGTCAGCAGTCAGAGCCCCAGTCGGGCTCCAAAGCTCTGAGGTATGGCCCTCTTTCTGTACCAAGCTGGAGATGTCCTAGAAGCCTCCTGCCCTTCACTTGGTCTAGGTGATACTCGGGTGACTTCTTTGGGGACAGGAGAAAAGGTCGTGGACTCGGGGTCATTTTGAAGAATGGAAGCACATGATGAGATGAAAACCAAAAGAGGGCTGCCTGCAAACACCTGGAATACTGACTCCACCCTCCCCAAGGGTGACCAGGCGACCTTGCCTCAGTGACTGCAGATAACACAGATGAGGGAAGCAGTGAGCACTTCTAGAGCCCCTTCTCTGTATTTTGAGAACTTTTTCTCACCTACTACTCTCTCTTTCTGAAATCTTTCCCACCCCTAAAATGCTCATCTACCTCTGAATGTAAAATTCCCAACTCCTTACCTCTGACTTCAAATATTCCTTATGATTTTTGTTGAATTGTTGCCTTTTCATTTGTGGCCGAAGCCCATGAAATCCTGTGCATTTACACCTCCCTTCCTCCTTTCCCTTCTAAGGAGGGCAAGTCCCCCAAAGATCCTTGTTTTGCCAAACTCTCATGAATATCTGGAGAGGTGGGAGCATAGACGCCACACAATGACCTGAGAGAAGTTTTCACGGCAGAGGAGGAAAAGAAGAGGACATACAGATGGATGCTCTGGGAGTAATAACTTGGATAAAGAGAAAAAGTATTCATTCAAAGAGGATTTTTACAAAGTTTTGCTTTATGATGTAAGATGCATTTTACACCTTTGTCTTCCAGTACACACCCTTCAGAAACCTTTAATGAGAATCTTCAACAGGGTCATGTGTGTGCAGGCATGCACGTGCGTGCATATGTGTGTGTATTGATGTAACAATGTACTGAGATTGACTTTAAGATGAACACTTACTGGATACATTCAAATTATATGTGTTCTAGAAATTCTCTTATATAACTTTCGACATGTACCCGTCTTGTCTATTTCTAAATTAGATACTTCCTGAAAATGATAATCTGAGGCTATACAATTATTCTCTGCATCTAGCATATTGCCTTTCCCTGCATCTTACATATGATAAATATTCATTAAATGTTTAATTCCTTGATTGATAGAAAAAGCAAGTTTGCCAGGACTTATTACAATCTGATAGTGAGCAGCCACTATTTTACAATTGAAGAGAATCAAGAACCTCAGCAAAAGGACACATTTTTGGGGGGATTTTTTAAAAAGATATTCTAATGGCTAGGCACAACCATGTTCCTATTAACCTTGGAAGAAAAACTTCATACTAATTCTTATAGTAAGAGAAACACAAATGCCTATAAGCCACTGGGTGCAACTGTTGCCATTACTGGACAGTCTAATTTACAAGCAGTGAAGTTTCTGGGAGGATCCTGACTCAGGCTTTGGAAGGTTGTCTTAGGGAAAATGAACTGTGGTCTAAGAGGATCCTGAGGTGTGGAAATCTGACAAATCTCCAACATGATTTCGGGGGAAGAACGCCCTAGTCTGCAGTATGTGCCAACTGCCACGGTGTAAGGACTCTCCTCGTGGCAGATTTCAAGCAGCCAACCATGTCGCTGGATGCAGAACTGGAAGGAGATGGACAAAATCAGCTCTTGGAGCCAGCACTGATCAGCTCCAGGGCACCACTGATTCGAAGGCTATCTAGCCCCTTGTGGACGACCAGAAAGCAGGTCTACAAGCTTCAGAGGAAGGTGGGGCTCTTATGTATTATTTTTTCTTTCCGAAACACGAGGCTGAGATTCAGAAAGGTCTCACGAGGCACCAAGAATTATTTTTCAAGTATTACAGAAAGAAAAAAAAAAAAAATATATATATATATATATATATGGAATGCAAACATAAGGCCAGTCAGGCAGCTAATAAGGCATTCTCTCATAGAATACTATAGTTGCAAAGACATCTCAAATTTCATTACCCCACCAGGATAATGTGAATAATGGAGAGCCAGAACAGCACAATTATAGATGGTTAAGGCCTTGGAGGTCATCCGCTGGCTCCTTCCAAGCATGAGATTTTATTCTGATAAGCACAGAACAAGGAATGTGCCAGCATCTGTGCTTAGGTCAATCATCTGAAGATTTCTCCCCCGCCTGGCCCACATCCTTTTGCATCTGACATGCCATTAGAACATCAGAACCCTCTTCTGTGTCTTCTTCCCCTGGGGCCCAACTGAGATATGCTTACATACACGGGTCTAGTGACCCGCAAAACGGTGAACAAGCTTAAAACAATTGAGAGCTGATTGCCACTCAGTTTATTTAAAGCACTCTCCTTCAAGTGTGTGTGTTGCACACAGATAAGTGGGTGAACAGACGCGCACCTGCAACCTGCTCTCCCTCCTCAAAGCCCTGCCCACCCCCTCCCATCCTCATCCCAAACCTGCCAAAACCTGTACCTACAGAGAGGAGAGATGGATGGGGGCCCGGGAAGGGCTCCTATGCATTCTGATCAGCTGATCCTTCTGTGTTCCTTTTTTTTTAATCTTAAGAAAAATATCTCTCATGAATGTGAAAGCAAAGACTAGATTTCAAAAATAACTACTGTTAGTGTATGTGTAGAAGATCCCTTTTTCAAAGAAGCCCAAAGAATTTACTGTAAAATATGCTATATCACTGGAAATTTTTTACTACTGAGGAAATTTTACAGAGCACAATTTTTCCCACTTCCGGTGTCAACTATTTTTTTTAAATGCTATTTGTGTGTGTGTGTGTGTGTGTGTGTGTGTGTGTGTGTGCGCGCACTGTGGTGTTACTTACTTTTATTGAGATATAACTGACATGGAACATTGCATTAACTTCAGGTATACAACATGAGGATTCAATATTTGTATGTATTGTGAAAGGATCGACCTTTCTGTAATTAATTAATGAAAACGTCTATTCTGAAAGATTATGGACACATCATTGCTTGGACTCATGCCCAACAATGATTAAAAACTATGAAAGAGCTTCCAGGTTTGGTGCGTGAGCCTAGTGAGGTACGTAATAGAACTTCTTCCCTTTCAAGCCAAAGAGGCCATGGGCTGAGCAGGGGGAGGGGAAAGCACGTCACTCGAAGGCTCATTCTAATTTCTATTTCCAATGACCTCGGTTACAGAATATCTGCCCTTGACCCAGAACTTGTTGGATTTTCAGAACTCAGTCTCTCAGAAGAGAGAGCCAGGATTGAGCAGCTCTTCATGAATTATTAATGGGCATCAGTACAATACCAAGGAGTCACGCTGAATGGACTTCTGCAGTTTACATACTTTTATCACAAATACATTGAATGACAGAAGGAATGTCAATCTTGTGTCAGAAAAATGATCCAGAACGACCTTCTGTTTCTGACACGAACAATAGGCATTTTATGGCAGTGCTCGCTTGCCCTCTTAAACTCTAGCATGTTGGGTTAAAGATGTACCCCTCCCCAAAAAAAGCCCCTGAACAATTAGCTCTGTATTTCATTTACCTAACTAAACTTTTCTAACCGTATTTATTGTTTTCACCCAAGATGGACCACAGCAGCCACATTTTCACACCCTTCATTTAAAAAAACAAGTTCTTGGTGAGTCTAGACTTTGAAACTTCAGGGGAGCGCTTAGCTAAGTCTTATAGAATGTATTGAATTGAATAAAAATAAAGCCAATGGACATGATTTTATAAATGCTAATCCTGTCTTTCTTTTAGCCCTAATCTCTGTATTACACAGTTCGCAATTGTTATAGCTTCTTATCTGATCATATATTTTGCTGCTGTTTTATTCCTGTTAGTGTTTTTTCTCCTAAATTCTACTTTGCCTCATATTAATATTGCTATACTAATTATCTTTCAAAATTTGGTTAGTAAATATATACCTGATTTATCTTTTTCTTGTCTTTATCTTCAATGTATGTTATCACTTTAATTTATGACTTTTTAAAGCAGCATACAACTGGATTTTGTGTTGTATGCATTCCAACAGCCTCTGTCTTAAACTAATGTATAGATATAATCGTAATCACTAATATTTGAATTAATAGCTACATCTCATCCTGTGTTTTCTTTTATCATCCCTTTTGTCTGCTTCATTTCCTCTTCCTATTGCTATTGGATATGATTTTCTATCTGCTCAACTTTTGCCTCCTACAGAAAGTTTGGAAACTAAAGATTACATTATTTTTAAAATATATAATGTAGACACCAAACTATAAATGTGGCATATTTATCTACGCAGAGGGCTTTTCCTTAACTAAAATCATAACTCCTAATAGTTATTTGTATTTTATAATCTATTCTTAATAACATTTAGTGACATATTCTATTAACTCCTGTATGTACTATTGTTCTTTTTTTCTCCCTATCTCATGTCTTCCCCTCAGGTTTTCTTTCTTCTTGATGAGATATTACCTTCAATGGCGAGGATCTGTGTCTTCATGCATCTGAAATATCTCTGTTTTGCATTCAATCTTCAATGATAGTCTAAATAGGTATAAAATTCAAGGTTGAAAATTATTTCCATCAGTATTGGAGTCCATCGCTTTCTGGCATCTCTTGCTGATGAGAAGTCTGTCTTATTGCCATGCCTATGCCAATAAGCTCTCTTTTCTTCCTAGGGATTTCTATAATTTTCTTCTTGTTTCTGATAGTCTACGTTTATACTCTGATGTCAAGTCATAGATTTATTTCCGTTTACCTTTGTTCACATTTGGTAACTACCTTCAATCTGAGGACACACATCTTGCTTCAGTTCTGGAAAGCTCCTCTCCATTAACTCTATGAGTCCATCCACTATGCATCTGAACTTCTCTTCCACATTTTGACTTTGGTCTCTCTGGGCTGTGTGCTAGGGTAAGTCTTCTGCATTATCTCCAAGTTCATTAATTCTTTCTTTATGTCCAGTATATTGTTTAAACTGTTGATTATGTTTTCACTTCCAATAACAGCACTGTTGATTTCCATAGTTTCCAACTGATTCTTAGTCATATCTACATGACCTTGATTTATTTCTGGTTGGGTTTTGTTTCACAAGTTTTTACTCTTTTTCTGAATATTCTTCCTGTGCTTATCTCTTTGAGCATTCTAAACATACCTGTTAATGTGTTTCTCTGGTAGATAGACTATTTTTAACTCCTGGACTTCATTCATATTCATTATTGATTTTGTTTACTTTTTTAGCTTTAAATGTCTTTATGCATTTTACAAACCAAAAACTCTTTGAAACCAATTAGACTTGCAGATCATTCTGAGGTGACTGCTCTGGCTATTTGTTCTATGTCTACTTTGCCCTTCCTCTGTGCTCCAGACTCCCTGTCACAGGCTGGGGGGCTTCCCTTATTCACCCACCTGCACCAACTGCCCAGGGTTAGGTCTTATATTGTTTTTCATACCTCCTGTCAGTGTGGTGATCTCAGCTTCAGCCTCCCAGTCTACAAGTTGCCTGAGGCTACTCCTTGCCCCCGTGTCCATTCTCTCCCAGGTCTACAACTTTCTCTAAGCCCAAGTTTGTTGGCAGCAGTTTTCCACAACTTCCTCTCAGAAGGGACAGCTTAGAACAACCCGAGCCCCGGGTATCAGGAGCTGAACCTGGTGCCGGCCCCATTGGGTGGAAGACTGTGGTCTTCTCTCTCCTGAAGGAGCACCTCCTGCCCCTGGCCCTGCCTGCTCCCCATCCCAGAGAACTCAGCAGGCCCATGTTTCTAGTCTAATCACTGTTTGCATTGTTATAGCATTTCAGATCTGGGGGAGGTTTATGTTGAATATTTAGCAAGCTGCGATTACTTATCTTTTTCTTTTTTCAAGTCATTGCTATGTGTTTGGAGAGCCCAGAGGGCCTCAAAGCATGAATTCACCATACCTTCCTGTCCACCGATGACAATAAAAGTAAACATTCATTAAACACTTAATATGCCAGGCATTGTGCTACTATTTTCATCCCCTCTCTTATGTAATTCTTAAAACAATTCTATGAGACAGGTGCTATTCTGTATCTCTATTTTATACAAGAAGTAACACTCTTCAGAGTTTAAATAATCTGTTCTGTGACACATATGCTGGCAAGTAGTGAAATGCATATAGAATCCAGGTATATCTGAGTCCAAGGCCAGAGCTCTTGACCTTGATAGGGCGAGGATAAGAGGACGTCTCCTGATGATAATCTGGCAATCTGACATTACTAGCTTTGTGATCCTACAGAAGTAGCCAAGGAGGAGGAAGGGCATGGGCTGGGGTTCTGTGACTGGTGTCTAGTTAGAGTTCATTTACTAACTGCCAGAGTGACCTTGGGAAGTCCCTGTGGCCACCTAGGTCTTTATTTTCCCTATAAAATGATATCATTAACAAATGAGTTTTCTGTTTCCCTATGAAGGTCAAAAAATAACAGTCAACACAGACACAGAGAACAGACTGGTGGTTGCCAAGGGGGAGGGGAGTGGGGAGGAATGGATTGGAAGTTTGGGATTAGCAGATGCAAACTAGTATATATAGAATGAGAAACTGCCAGGTCCTACTGTATAGCACAGGGAATTATATTCAAGATCCTGTGATAAACCATAATGGGAAAGAATATGAAAAAAGTATATATGTATAACTGAATCACTTTGCTGTACAGCAGAAATTAACATGACATTGTAAACCAACTATACTTCAGTAAAATAAATTTTAAAAATAACAGATCGAAACATATATGTTTCCATGGAGACAATGATGGGACTCCCCTTGGCTCCCCTGGCCCCCTTCTCTCTTGTCTTTCCCCTCCCCTTAGTGCCATTTTTCCTGATTACTAAAATATGAAATATTATGTATTTTATAATATTTTATACTGATTCTGAGCTTCTTTCCTTGTATTGAAACCAAGAAGTATCATAAGCAGAATTCATATTATTTTCCCTGAATATATTGCCTTATACTTGCCCACGCTAGAGCTCATTTGCTATTTCTCTACCCACTCATGAAACCTCATGAGATCTTACTATGGTTTATCCCTGTCAGTTTGACATTTCACTTCCATCTTTAATTTTGGAGATCTCACTGTGTACTCTCTGATCCAAGTCACTTTTAAAACTATTAAATAAACTCGTAACATTTTTCCATCTGGAGAAGCAAATATTTTCCTCTACTTTTATTTCTTATTAAGCCAATTTTTTAACTACAGCAAAACAAATACCACCCCCACCTCACCCCCTGACTGGTGGTAAATGCCTAGTTCACGGTTTTTCATTAGCATTCCTCATCTTATAAAGAGGGGAGCATCTTATGGAAAGATTGGATTATGGAGCAGAACTGTCTGCGTGAGGATCTACTAGTAGCCTGACCCAACTTCCCTGAGCTACAGTTTTCTCATCTGTTCAAGTGAAAGCAGCATATAAAGCCTTAAGAAGGAAGCCATGATCTTGTAAGATCAAGCATGCCAAGCAGCATATCTGACATATGCTAGGTTTTTGATAAATACAAATTATCCTTATAAATATCTGATGCCAAGAAGCATTGATTTGCAGCAACCTTCTAAAAAAGCATATGTTGACATTAACCATACTCCAGCAATGCAAACAGCTTGCTTCTTTTTTTATTTTTATTGTACTGTCCAGTTCAGTCAAGCAGCAATATGTTGATAATGTTCGATGTTGATAGATAACGATGGTTCCTTTCCAACGTCAACGAACATGCAGGCCTCATTCTCCACACAAGCAGTGGTCCCTTTTAGAGCCTGTGATGTCATTGAGATGAAAGAAGTGGGATCCCAAGTGATGACAGTAATGGTGATGAAGCTGGCAGAAGGGTCAGTTCCAAGCTCACTGACCTTCAGTGTTGTCCTTTATAAACCACAGACAAGCTAACTCACTGGTGGCTACAGTGTGCTGTCCAGCCAAAGGCAGATCTGTCCCTGAGAAGTCACAGACCTGCTCCAGTGGAGAAAGCTAACTGGTGCTTGGAAGGGGTTTGACATTCTTTGTAGTCACGTGACATAACCCAAGGCTCCATGGGTGCTGGACCCAGTTTCAACTGGAAAAGAACTTTTAGGAATTCTCTGGCTTGGGGTTTCCCAGGCTGAGTAAAAGTGTGTGCAGTGGGGTGACTGTCGAGGACATCCAAGTGCTCAGGGAAAATGGAACTAACTGGGGAGAAGGGAAAGGGGCCAGGGGAGCCACGGGAAGTCCCTTCACTGTCTCCATTCTCTTCCTCTTAAAGAAGTTTCCCCATTGCCACTTATGCACTACCGAGCTAGCTGCATATCTCAGAAAGTGGCACTGTCAGGTTTGATAAAGCAACAGCATTCTCTGATTTTCAGTGTTGCCAGATGATGATGACTCATTTCAAACTCCAACCAACAGGGCAGCTTCCTTCTCACACAAGCAGTGGTCCCTTTTAAAGAAAACCTGCCAGCTGCATATTTCTGCCTCTTTCCAGAACATTGTATAGATTCATTTAATTGTCATTGTATTCTATAGGAAATAGGATTGTTTCTTCCGAGAGGAAAGGAGATATGACTGCAGCCTGTCCTTTCATAACTATATTTGTTTGCACGGCAGCAGATTTTGCTCCAAGTCATTGAGTCATCTTCCCAGACACAAAACTGAAACCTTTTCTTTTTATTGGGAGATTGACATTTTCATATAACATTTCATAATAATGTGTTCAAAGAGCACATTTTAAATATATGAAATGTATATGAAATAAAGTCATTGAAAACTGGAGATATTACAAGCCTCAATCCAACAGGCTGGCTTAATAAAGAACCACAATACCCACAGAATAGAAATTCAGACTAGAGCCAAATAAATTCCGCCTCTCACTCATCTATCTGAGTCCTGATATTTTCAGGTGCTGCCCCAGGAAAGAATCTTTAACTAGGTTACTTCAAAACTATTTTTCCCACTTAAATAAAAGTGGAATAAACTGCAAATTTAAAATAAGACTTTATCAGAAAAAGAAAGACAAACACCATATGATATCACTTGTATGTGGAATCTAAAATATGGCACAAATGATCCTATCTACAAAACAGAAACAGATCACAGACAGGGAGAGCAGACCTGTGTCTACCAAGGGGGAGAGGGGAGGGAGTGGGGTAACTGGAAGTTTGGGGTTGATAGATGCAAACTATTATATTTAGAACGGATAAGCAATGGGGTCCTGCTGTACAGCACGTGGAACTGTGTCCAGTCTCTTGGATTAGAACACGATGGAAGACAGTATGGAAAAAAAAAAGAAGAATGTATGTGTGGCTGGGTCACTTTGCTATGTAGCAGAAATTGAAGGAACATTGTAAATCAACCATACTTCATAAAAAATTTAAAAACAAAAAAACATATGATGATCTCATAACTGTTGTTGCTGTCTTTTATAGCACTTGGAGTTTGGTGTGGCACCGAAAATTCCAGTAACTTCTTCAAAGACTAACATCTCTCTGCTCAGCACTTACTGTTATTTCTCAAGTGTTTGTGAATCCATTATCTCATCGCACCTTAGGGGATTTTCTTCAGTGAAACTAAATATATGTTTCTGTTATACCCGAACACGTGCCCAGGTAGGAATTTAGTAAAACCATAACGAGAAGGGTTCCAGTGGTGATGTACAGCACTCAAGTCCAGCCTCCAAATAAAGTACATTAAAACAGTAAAGAGAAAAGCTTGGCTTCCCAGGAATTGTTATCCTCAGCGCAGCACCAACAACTTTCATTATAAGAATGCACGAAAATAAGTCCTTCCCTGCTTCTTCCCACCCACAGGCCCCTGGAAGCTTCTAAGGAGTCATAACCCAGACAGCACTGGGGCTATATCAGATCAGCCTAAACTCCCTGTGGGAGCGTGACACCAAGAAACCTGTGAATTCCTGAAAGGCTTATGTTCTCGTGGCCAATTTTTCACTTGTCTTGCGTGAATAGGTGTGAAATTCCGCTTCTTCATACACACACACACAGCCTGTCATACAAAGCCAGCTGAACTGAAGGTTGGAGGATTGTGAGAAAATATTACGTATTCAACATATTTCAGCTGACAGAGCAACCCACAGCACCTGTTCCTGTCCTTACATTTCCTTTTGGCCACCTTTTGACCACCATCTCCATCCAGGAGGCTTCTCGCCATCTTCTCTTTGTGATTACCCACATCCCTCTTCTCATTGCCACCCCCTAGGTTCCTGGACGGCCCTCTAAGTTCTTCCCCCCAGCTCTCCCTGCAGGTGTGCAGAGCAGTTGCACCCTCTCCAGGTCCTGCTCCCAAACGCACAGGGATGCTTCACAGACCACAGCATCACGTGTGACGGGCACTCACCTCCTCAGAGAGACGGTGTGGTTGTACACATCGTTCTATCACAAAATACACATTTTCCTTAAGGCTGGAGATGTTTAAATCTTTTAAATATTCTGCATCTTTCTCACTTTATGTCAGAGGCCACATCGGATATTTTTGCAGCATATGAGGCTTCGGTCTCACATTTTATTGACATGACAAATAAACTTATTGGCTCCCCAAATGGAAATTTTATAGAAAGATAAATTTTCTGTTTCACAATTTGACTGATAGGTAAATTGCCTGCAGTAAGACCGATAGGAATTGTCTCTTCTTTATAGGCTCTGACTGTGTTGTCACGAAGCTTTCTTAACTTCTTCTGAATAAAGGTAGGCTCTGGTGTGGCTTTGAGAAGCTTAGAAAAACAAGTTCTCCCATCGTTGAGGGGCACGGAACTGCCATTAATCAATGCCTGGTTTTGCACAGGTGTGTCCATCTACAGCATTACAGTCAGGATGTAATTAGTTTTGAGAACCATTCTAAATAGATATGTTTAATAACTATCTCAGGATATGCTAGTGACATCAAGTATCAAGTATCTTTTTAAAGAGAATTAAGTTTCTCCACTTAACAGCTTTTTTTCCCCTCTCATATTAGAATTTATCCTTTTTACAACCTTCCAAGTATCAGGACCAAATGTGAATGCCAAAGATTTTCATGGACCACTGTATACTGGGAAAAGATTCCCAAGGACCTTGGTGCCTGTAGCAACACTGTCGGACTGATGTGCATTTGCGAATCACAACGGTACGCAGTCGCTGCAGACTGCATTGTTAGGAGAAGCTTCTCTGATGAGGTGACATCCGAGCTGAGACAGGAAGACGCTGTCGTGGGAAGATCAGAGCAACAGCAAGTGTGAAGGTCTCGAGGTGAGAGGGGGCCTGCGGTGTTCAAAGCAGAGAAAGAGCCCAGTGTAATGAGCAGGGGTTGGCTTTCAAGAGGCCACCAGGCCCAGACACAGCAGGGCTTTGAAGTCTGGGTAAGAAGGCTGGCCTTGATCATGAGTGCCATGTGGATGTCAGAAGGACGTAAGTAGGGGGTGGCATTGATCGGTTCTCAGATTTTACAAGGCGGCTCTGGCTGCTATGAGGAGAGAGGCTGTGGGGGCCGGGGGACAGCAGGAGGTCGCTCAGGAGGTGCCCACTCTTGTCCAGGTGAGAAATGACGCCCCTAGAGTAGGGGCAGCTGGAGAGGGAGGAGGGCAGCCTGTGTGCCCACGTCAGCACCTTCGTGAGACCACGTGCAAGGCAACAGCTAGTCTCCAGGAGGCGCTCGGGGCTGCATGCATGGAAACGCAGGCTCCTCTCAGTACAGCCAGGTTCTTCCTGAGAACCACTGCTTTAACATACTGCAGAGGGCCTGAGGGGGACACACACATACACCCCCGTCTTTGCACCGTGAGGTGAACTCTGAGAAGTACCACATGGACTATTTTCATCTGCAGAATACTGGAGGTAATTCTTTCACCTAAGTGCCTGATGAGGCTTAATTAGTGAATGCTTACAGGGTGGTTAAAAGTGAAAAATGAAAAATGTTTAAATGTCAACGGTGACTTGGTCTAATTGTATTGTAAGCACTTAGCTCCGAAGCTTGCTGCGAATTCTTCTTCCAACCGATGGCTATCCTCCAGGGATGGAGAGAAGGCAGAAGCAGCCTTTTCGAACCTCACTCCAAAGTCCATTCATCACTTCACGCTGTTTTCCAGAAAGGATACAGGAATTGGGCCCCCTGGAGAGGACCTTCATTACTGCCTAGAAAACAATGGCAGACGATCATGTTTATGAGAAGAGGAGATGCCCATTGAAACAGCACACTGTTCAGCATCTTCAGAGAAAAATCCTTTCCAGATTAACTGGCTACCTTGAAGCATCGAAGCATTTTCACTTTGACTGATTTTGATGGAAATCTCTTTTAAATGAAGGGCATACTTCCCTGCATATAAGGAGGTATCTCCGTGTGACTTCACCTTTTCTCCACATTCCAGGGTCACGAGTCAAACGATGAGTAATGGCTTGTGACATCAGTGAGTAGTTCCTACAGGACCTGTCACATGCCTCAGCGTCCTTTACTACTCAATAGTCTGCCTCTTGTGGCCTTTTTGTGCGTTTTCTATCTTTTCTCTCACGGCTGGGCCATCCATCCTCACACACTGTAACTGTCGTTATTTTTGCTCCAGTCATTCCTCATTTGTTGTTTTAAATCTGCTGCAGGCTGGATAGCTAGGTACTAAAGCTGTGGGAATTGCGTGTGACATCAAGAGTGAGGGGGTTCCGAGTGAAGGATGAGGCGGCTGTTTTGTGTTAAAGCACTTTGAGTTTTGTGATCTCTCTTAGGACCCTGTGGAAGGCTTGGGAACAGGGGTATTTCTTTATAAATGAAGAAGAAACCTAAGAAGGGACTCATCTTTACCAGCTGCTCCCACTGAACTCATTTCCTAAGGCTGCAGCTGCAAATGACTACAAACTTCTTGGCTTAGAATGACACCACTGTATCCTACAGATCTGGAGACCAGAAGTCCGAAATAGGTCTCATTGGACTCGGGTCAAGGTTTCAGCAGGGCTGGCTCCTCCTGGAGGCTCTAGAGGAAGCTCTGCTGTCCTGCTCTCCCAGGTTCTAGAAGATGCCCCTTTTCTTGGCTCACAGATTCCTTCCGTCTTTAAAGACAGCAGGGAAGCATCTTCAAATCTCTGACTCTCACGCTCTGCTTTTGTCATCACTTCTCCTTCTCTGACGCCTTTAAGGTCCACTGTGATGACACTGGGCTCATTCAGATAATCCAGAATAATCTCCCAATCTCAGTGTCCTTTACCACATCTGCCCCATGAGGTAACATAATCACAGGTCACAGAGAGAATTCAAATGTGCACATCTTGGGGGGCAGGGGGCATTATTCTGCCCAACACACTTGCCAAATGTGAGTCTCTCTAGTATTGAGTTGGACAGGGGAATAGGCAGCTGTTTATTTTTAGTTACCAAATTTCTTAGGGCTCAAGAGGAGCTAACAATCCAAACCACTTAAGGAAACTGGAAGGTTTATTTCTCTTAAGTCAAGATATAAGGACTCATCTCCACTTCTAGTCAGGACTAGAGATTCACCTCCACTTCCTGTCAGGCTTGGGAACTCACCTCCACTTCTTGTCAGGACTAGAGACTCACCTCCACTTCCTGTCAGGACGGGCTCACCTCCACTTCCTGTCAGGGCTGGGGCTCACCTCCACTTCCTGTCAGGGCTGGGGCTCACCTCTACTTCCTGTCAGGGCTAGAAATTCACCTCCACTTCCTGTCATGACTGGGGGCTCACCTCCACTTCCTGTCAGGGCTGGGGCTCACCTCTACTTCCTGTCAGGGCTAGAAATTCACCTCCACTTCCTGTCATGACTGGGGGCTCACCTCCACTTCCTGTCAGGTATAGGGACTCTGTGCTTTCTTACCTCTGTGACATCCTTACTGTTCCATTCAGGGAGGCTCATTCACAAACAAGTGGTCACGATGCTGTTTGGAGTAGATCCCAGAAGCAAACCCTTGCCTGCATTGCAGACAGAACTGGGTGCTGGCCCATTGCTCCTTCCTTTAGATGACGGGCTGGCTTGAAGCACCTGCCTCCTACAATGCAAGATGTATCTGGCTCCATGTTATACATACATGTGTGCACAGCTAGAATGTGGGCACCTGTGCTAATTACCTGTGTTAACTGAATAATGAGATTCTTCTGAAAGTTGGATAAGTAAATGAAGAAGTATTTCAGATTCACTCTGACAACAAAAATCCAGTCACACAAATCTAGAACCTACACCTTCATGTATTCACACCTTTGTGTGTAGAGAAATAGAGATGGACAAGAGAGGTGAGGTCTCTGCCTTTACTGGGTTTATACTTTTCTTGGGAGAGGCGGGCTCAAATAAACAAAACAAAAAGTTAAAAATGTGATTGGAGATTGTCATTAGGACTATAAAATATATACACAGGGCTGGTGCTGCTGACGAGCTGAACTTCAGGGAGAGCCTCTCTAAGGCAAGACAGTTATTCTGAGCTCTGACAGAGCAGGAAGCAACCACGTGAAGAGCTGGGCAGGCTGTTCTAGGCAGAGAAACAAATACAAAGATTCTGAGGTAGAACAGAGCTGAGCACATTGAAAGAAAAAGGAAGAGGTCAGTTTGGCTGAAGCACAGTGGAAGATGGGCATGAGGGAGGAGCAGCAGAGCCCTGAGCAAAGAGGGCCTGTTGGTTTCCATTTTATTTGAAAACAAAGAGGGAATCAGTGTTTCATGCAGTTGAACAGCAGCAAGAGACTGACATTTTCCTAAGACTATGCTGATTACAGTGTGGAGATTAGACTGGGTAAGACGGGACTAGAGAGAGGAAGACCACTTAGGTGAACAGCACAGCCCCCCGGACAAGATGGCGGATGGTGCCCATGAAGAATGAAGGGGCATGCGTACAAGGTCACGTCCTGAAGACGGGATCGACAGGAAGTGTGCTCCTGGATTAAATGCAGTGGGTAGGAAAACTGAAGTCTTCAGAACCGTTTCTCCTTCTTTTTTGGCTGATTAACTGGATGGATAGTAGGGCCATTTATCGAGAAGAGGAAGATCAGAGGGAAAACAGGTTTGTGAGAGAAAATTAAGATTTCTCTTTGGGAGTTCCCGTCGTGGCACAGCGGTTAACGAATCCGACTAGGAGCCATGAGGTCGCGGGTTCGATCCCTGCCCTTGCTCAGTGGGTTAACGATCCGGTGTTGCCGTGAGCTGTGGTGTAGCTGCAGACGCGGCTCGGATCCCGCGTTGCTGTGGCTGTGGTGTAGGCCAGTGGCTACAGCTCCGATTAGACCCCTAGCCTGGGAACCTCCACATGCTGTGGGTACAGCCCTAAAAAATGACAAAAGGCAAAAAAAAAAAAAAAAGATTTCTCTTTGGATGTTTATCATTAAAATGCCTGCTAGACACACACGTTGAAATGTCAAGCAGGCCACTGGATATAGTCTTTAGCACAAGAGGAAACCCAACACAAAAATGTGTTTGCTGTAGCACTGTCTCCTGTGTTAGGGTCCCTTCTTCCCCAGGCGCCACTCTTTGCTCGCAGGGGTTTCCAACTAACTTATCCTACTTTTTGGGGTGACCCAGTTTTGCCAGTTGGTGAAAGAATATCCCTGAGGGTTAAGAAAATATTTGGCTTTTAGACCTCGGAGTCTTCCACAGTCACCAGAATTACTGGATACCCCAAACTATTTGGGAGTACCTACGTATACTTAGTGTAACCTGAACAAATACCAAGCATCTAGCACACAGAAGCTACACAGGGATTTGTGGAATGAATGATTTCCTTCAATTTCTTTATTTTGGGGGGTGAGAATGAGATTAGGAAACACGGGTCTAATTTTCCCTTGGGTAAAAAGAAAATTACTTATCAGTCTGCAAGTTATGTCCTTAAGAACCTCATGTTCTGTGAATCTCTAGGGGTTCTTGTTAAAAGGCAGATTCTGATTCAAAGTCTGGGGCAGTGCTAAGATTCTGCATTTCTGTCCAACTTGCAGATGTAGCTAAAGCTGCTGGCTTCAACTTACACTTTGAGTAGCAAAGGAATATAGTCAACCTGCTGTCCTGCTTCATGGTGCAGACTTTCAGGAAGCAGATAAGATAAAGGGGACAAAGCTTTCACAACCACTGTGAGACCCCGAAACTGCCTTCTCCTGTGAACTTCTACAGCAATTATTTTTTATTTTATCATTTGCCATTCAACATGTATTGCCTTATATTATCAGTTCTCATTCTCTGCCATCTATCTTATTTTCCAAGCCAAATTAAATGTGCCTAGAGATCAAGGACAAACCTCTATAAATAGTTTGGATACCTGGTCCCCATATTCCAATTCCTGACCTTGTGTAAGGTAACTGCCCAAGAAATATTTATTGACTATTAGTGTATTTCCCCTAATAGGGACCATGGACCCATTAGCATAGACTCACACAGAGATGGCAAGGTAGCTTTTGCTGTGAAGCTTAAAATTCTCATCAGATATGTTTATAATTATATTTACATGCAATTAAGAGGCAGGATGTATATGTCTGTGTTAATAATCTCGATTAATTGCATAACAGGATTCTTCTAAAACCTGGATAATTGAATAAAGAAGTATTTCAGAGCATCTGGACCTCTAACTGCTTTACAATTACAAAAGGATTACATAAAACTGTATATCCATATTAAAAACAAATTAAATAATAATCATGAATATTATCTGAAATAATAAAGGAGCAGGAGTAGCTGCTTGATGTGAATTCTCAGGAACGTTTTCATGATTGTTCTTTAATTAATTGCTCCATAATCTGAAAGCTTTCTCTCCCTTTCACCATGCAAGGCAGCCTTACACTGTATTTCCTTTCCCAGGACTCAGTGACAGCGCAATAGTCAGTCTGATGCATCATGGCGATGAAAAGAGCATCAAGTTATGTAGGAAGATAATCTGTGTGTGGCTGCCACTTGGAATTCAGTTAGGAATTACATCCTGCAATTAACATGAAGGCCGTTGTCTGAATGACGGCCATGCCTCCGGGGGCCGTCACTTCCCCTCTGTGCTCGCTGGGCAGAGAGTCCCTGGCATGGCCCCCAGAGCAAGGCCGAGCCAGGGCTTTGAGGATGCCCAGCTCTGATCTCTGTCCAGCAGCATGTCTCAGACAGGCTGCTCTGAGGGGTGGCCCACTCCCAGGACCAGCCGGGAGGAGGCCTAACCACAGCTGACTTTTCCTTTTTCAGAAGTGTCAATTACCCAGGCAGTCAATCTTTAATAAACACTCTTTAAGCATCTTTTCTGGGTTAAGTGCTATGCTGGGCTCTAGATGGAGATACTGGGGAGGGATCTCCATCTCTGAGCACCCACCATCCACTAGAATGTAGCTCTGAGAGCGCTGGGGCTTCAGCTGGCCTACTTATACTGTACCCAGGAGCCAAGTAAGTGCCTGGCTTATAACAGAGCTTCAAAAATATTCATCAAGTCCATGGATGGATGGATGGATGGGTTTAGTGGGGAACACAGATGCATAAATGATTAACTCTGGTTAATACAGCACCCTACATAAACTTACACCAAAGCTACAATTTATGGAGCCTTCCTAAGCCACATGCAGGTGCTGTCTACAAAGCCTGCATATTACCTGTTTTGAGCCTGACCATCACCTCTGAGCAGCTGTGATCATCACACCATTGCACAGATGAGGAGCTGGTGCGAAGAGCAGCCGTGCCTTCTGCCCAAGCTCACAGGGTTAGTGACAAAGTGAGATCTCAGACTGAGGTCCTCTGAACTCTAGAACTCCTAACCACTGCCCTCGCCTGCTTTCTCTCACTTTCACAACAGCCAGGAGCTTCTAAATCATGGGTCTGAATTTAAAAAGGAAAAGCAGTGAGTAACTTTCTGCCACGGGACATGCTAAACACAAGAGCAGAAGCCATCTCCATCCTGTTGTGCGATCACTCTGCCTCCCTGGTGCGTCCCCTGCAGGCTGAGCCCCGGGAAGAGGCTGGAAGAAGACCTGGGCTGACTTCTTCGTTGGCTGGAAGAACCAAGATGGCAGAGCTTTTCTGGGAGAGAATTCCAACTTCCAATACTAGGCAGAGGCCAGGTGGTTCTCCTCCAAGACAAGCTGCAAAAGAAAACTTCACCTTCAGCAGAATCTGCTACTGACAGCAGACGTGGACAGTGGAGGCGAGAGAAAGGTCAACAGTTTTTTCAAAGTGACAGTTTTCAAGGCAATAATTTCCAACTGATATTGCAACATACAATTCCATATTAAACAACAAAGGAAGCAAGCATACGTGTTCCTGATATTTGAAGTGAATCGCAGACTTATAAATTCAGAAGGCTTTCTTTTCACACTACGTACACAGCACTTAGCTAGGGAGGGGTGACAGAACTGCAGGTGTGTGGAGGGGTGTGTGTGGGGGTGTCCACATGGATAGCTGAGGTTGGAGATGTTGAGCCATCAGAAACCCCCCCAGAGTACCAAACTCGTGGGATGTCAAGTAGACAAATCTCATGGGAAGAGGTTGGGACCGCCTCCAAAACAAACTCCGCCTCCCTTAAAATTTGCTGAGAACTAAACACCATGTTTTCTCAAATCCCTTTTCTCTACCCTTCTAGAGAAACGCTGAGGCATTTGCCACATTGTTTTGGACTCTGCAGACTCCCTGCCTGGCATGGAATAATAAACACTGAGGAGTGTGTCTCTGGACACTGTGGGACAGGACAGACCGGCTGTGCAGGGGACAGAAGGAGCAGTCACCTAATCAATGTAGAACAGAGGTTCTCAAAGTCATGCCCAGATCCGCAGCATCTATTAGACCAGGGATCTGCAACATTTTCTGTAAAGTGCCGGAGAGCAAATATTTTAAGCTTTGTGGGCCAAGAGGCAAAACTGAGGATGTTATGTGGATGCTTATGTAACAGGGGAGGAAATAAAAATTCCCCAGTTTTCTTGATGAAATTCAAACTATAATATTGAGTATACTTTTTTGATAATACAGATCTACTAGCGAAAAGAATGTAACTCTTTTTGCAGGGGACGGCATTTCACTGAATTGGGATTCAAAGTCAGTGTTTCCTATCAGGTAATCAATTTCTATGATTCATGTCTAAGAACCGATTATTAGCTTGCAGGCCTTACCAAAACAGGTGGCAAAACAGACCTGGCCCTCAGGCTAGACCTGGAAACTGATCAGAAATGCAAATTTTAAGGTCCCACTCCAAACTTACAAAATTAGCACATTAGAGGTGGGGCCAGACAGCCGTGTTCTAACAAGTCCTCCAGGCAATTCTGATGCACCCCAGCCTGAGAGAACCAAAGGTTTAAAGCAAATATCGAAGGGCCAGATTTAGCCCCGCCCACTCTATTACCATGGTAACGGCCATTTTTCCATCATCAGTCATTGCCTTCTGCCCTACTTTCCTTTGCCATTATTTTAATGAGTTTGGGTGTATATTTTTATTTAAAATAACCTTTTGGATCTTAGGCAACTCATTTAGGAAACATGGCATGCCCATGTCTGCTCTGATTCCTAAGCAGAGAAGCTAGGACTCCTCTGGGGACGGCTCAGAGCCTGGGAGGAGGAAGAATTTCTAAGCAAAGCCAGAAGAAGCTCTCGGACATTTTGCTTTCAGCAGGTAGCCCTAGAGATGGGTAATGGAAGTGGTGACTTTTCACCTTTCCAATTGCTGCCTCAGAACTCCCTCTGGTCAGTGAAAAATCAACGAGGCTACACCATAGGTGCTGTTTCCTGATTGAATTGGTGGTCTCGGTGCTATAATCATTTCACACGATTCATAAACGGTATTTTTGTAGCAAACTCAGAGGGAAGAAATACAGAGCCTGTCGCCTGGGTTAATTTTCACTCTGTGATTCATTTTTTTCTCTGGAAAATGCTGCCTCGATTTCTCCATGGGTACATGGAAATAATTAATCAAAGTCCACTGACAGAATTGCCTTGAAAATCAACCTTAGCTGTGTGAGGTCTCTGCTGTTGACAAATGCTGAGAATTATTATTTGATTGTATTGTCCTAACAGAGGATGTTTCTGCTGACAGAAAGAGTACAGAGCACCTGTTATTCATGAAGTATGGCTCCTGTGGCTCTGAGGACCACCTCATCATCCATCTGGCACCCTTCCGGCATAGTGCATTTTTTGCTGAAAACTGAAATATCTCTTTGGACCCACTGGCCGGGATGTGTCTGCAAACACTTAAAATAGGTTCCCCACCTGCCTGACCCCACCTCTGCTCACCCCTGCTTAGCTGAGTGACTTGGGGCTTGACATCTGAAGGAGGAGGGGCAGGGATGCTGTCTTCAGGAGGATTCCAGCAAGTCTGCCAGGAGCAACAGACAGATGTTTCCCATTAATATCAGTTACTTGATCAGTTAAGTTTGTTGGATGACACTGAGGAAGTCACAAAGGGCCAGACCCAAGTGGATAAGAGACAGGATTTTAGGTTACTAACTTTCTTATTTTAGAATCATGGGGTAAAGCCAGGAAGGCTCTAGAAGTTAGAGGGGAGCCCTGTATTCTTCTACTTAAAAGTTTTTGCCCAAGACAAGCAAGGAACTTAATATATTTTGTGCTTTGGGAACCACAGAATCGTCTTCCTTCTCAAGAATCTTCCTGGAGCCTTCAGTGCAATAGTCTGAAGGAAAGACATGCACACCCAAGTAGACGTGCCACGTTGGCAGGCTGATTGGAGGCACTTTTGAAAGAGACAGAAAAGGGAGGAGGAGGAGGAAAGTTTAGGGAACGTATCCTAAGGCAAATACTCAGTTCTGCATCTCCTTAAAAATCAAAGTTGTAAGAGGACCACTTGTTTGACTAACACCGAAACAGAAGGAATCAACAGGAAAAAACACTAATGATTAGAAGAAAACAAACCTTGTATAGGACTCCATAGAATCAACAGGACTATAAAATACTTAAAAAATATAGATAAAATGTATACAGGGATGAATTCATCACTGTCTCAAAAACTTTACCTTAATAGGTAACACTGTTGAATGTTATTTCTAATCTCTGTATCATGCTATGTGGTACTTAGATCGTGTGTGTGTGTGTGTGTGTGTGTGTGTGTGTGTGTAATCTTCTAGCCTTTCATTATGAAGCCAAGAATTTTAAAAGGAAGAGTACCTCTGTCTATTCCCAGAAATAATCCACGTGGCTTTTAGAAGGTAAGGACAGTAAACATCAGGCGCAACGTAGTTCTGAGAACCTCCTAGCCCTGAGCCTGGACAAGCAAAGCACTGACCATTGACAGATAAGTGATACTTTTAGCCTAATCTGTTTCCTAACTTGCTTTCAAGTAGCAATAGTGGACTTACTAACTAGCTAGAATTTACTTCTAGAAAAATACTTTTGCTAGAACTCAGAAGTAAATTCTAGGCACAGGATAAGTAAGCTTTGCTTCATTCCTTGCTTCAGTATCCTAAAGTGACTTCGGCTAAACTACAAAGTTTCATGTGCCTCCATTCCCTCTTCATTTTTTTTAGGTTGTTAAAATCCTTTTTATTTTGAAGTAATTATAAACTCACAGGCAGTTGCAAAGAAATGATAGAGAGGCCCTATAAAGCCCTCATCTAGCTTCTCCCAGCATCAATGTCTTGCATCACCATATAACAATATCAAAACCAGGAAAGTAACATTGGTACAGTCCATGGAGTTCACCAGTTAAATACGTGTGTGTGTGTGTGTGTGTGTGTGTGTGTGTGTGTGTGTGTGTACGAGTGTGAGTGCATAGCTGTGAGTTCTGTCACATCTGTTGTTTCATATAACCACCTCCACAATCGAGATGCTTAACTCCACCATCACCATGAGGTTCCTTTACGTTATTTCTTTATAACCATACCCACCCCCACTCCTCACCATCTCTAACCCCTGGGAACCACTCATCTCTTCTCCGTTTCTATCAGTGTCCATTTCTTCATTTTTAAATTGGTTTGACATTTCATATCTTGAAGTTTCATATCTTAAAGAATTCCTTTACAAGAGCTGTTCTTATTAACCCTATATATATCTTTTTACTATAATTGCAAAAGGTATCCACGATCACTTTGGAAATGTTTCATAAGAAAAATACACAAAGAAAGAAGTGAAAAAAAATTTACCCATGAAGTCCCTTTTCACTGACAGGATGAATGCCGTACAATTTTTAGGTGTTTCTCTATACTGTCTTTCATTCTAGGCTCCATCAAATTGAAAACTGGACTTTTAAGAGGTCAGGGCTCATTTGAAGCAAAACTGTAAATGTTTAATTTCCCTTCCACTTTGGATAAGTTAAGGAATGCTTTTGGATGCATGTTACAAAAACAATTAATAATGGCTTGATCATAACAGGGGGCTCCTTTCTCCTGCACAGGGTGGGACTAGGGCACTGGCTCAGGAATAGACTGGGAACTGAGGTTCTTTTTTGTGCTCTGCATTCATTCTAAGCAGGCTGGAGAGCATCCCCAGGCTTGTAGGTGTCCCTTCATCAATGACATAAAAGCTTTCTCAGACATTGTTCTGAGTCTCCTGGCAGCACAGGCCGTCTCACTGGTCCCCACACTGTCCGTACTGCAAAAGCAGGCTGGGACGCTGACAGCCTCCGTATGGTCAGCAAGGCTAACGTGCTCACTACCTGGCCCTTGACAGAAAAAGCTTGGCAGCCCAACTCCACAGCATCATTTCTAACAGATGCTGATTTTCAATGCAAGGCGTGGACATAGCCTCTTAATGAGCTAAGCAATTTTTTACTTTTCAGTACTGAAACTGTTCTAGGTTTCCCCATTATAAAAAAAATACTGCTGAACATCCATGCACATACACCTTTGCATGTCTAATTATTTCCCTAGGAAGGAAGGGAGTACAGGTGAGTTATGATAGCATATTGTCTGGAGCTTGACGGCTGGTTCAAATCCTGCCCCGATCAAATCTTGCCTCTACCCCATCATCGGCTGTGTGACCTTGAGGAAATGACTCTGCCTCTACCAACCCCAGTTTTTCCCACCTTCTAAACCTACCTCAGTGTTGTGAGGATGAGCAAGTTAAAACATGTATAGTGATTAGAAAAGTGCCTGCATGTGGTAAATGCCACATGGACTAAAGCTATTCGTTGATTTTATTATCATCAGTAGTAGGTTAAAACCCTAAAAGTGAAAATGTGTCAGAGTATGCAGATTTCAACACTTAGATTACATCACACACATATTTTCCTAATTTCTGAGCCACAGTGAATACTATCTTTTAGAAAAAAGGACAATTGTACTAAAATACAATTAATTATTAATTATAAGATAAAATTATATTCTTCAATTTGCTATTTTTATTAGTGAAATTAATCATCCTTCGTGATATTGAATTTCTGATTTTATGAATTGCCCGTTTTTAACCTTTATCCCTTCTTTTTTTCTTTTTAGGACCTCACCTGTGGCATATGGAAGTTCCCAGGTTAGGGGTCGAATCGGAGCTGTAACTGCCAGCCTACACCACAGCCACAGCAACACCAGATCTGAGCCGCATCTGCGTCTTACACCACAGCTCACGGCAATGCCGTATCCTTAACCCACCGAGCGGGCCCAAGGATCAAACCCACATCCTCATGGATACTAGTCAGATTTGTTTCCACTGCACTACACAGGAGCTCTTTTTAATCCCTTATTCTAAGATCTGTTTTTAGGTATTGGAAACATTTTTATATGTCAAGGATATCAACTCTTTGGTGACTATTTTGAAATTTTCTTTCTGATATTAATTGAAATTTAAAACTTTTAAGTAGTGCAAACTGTTGATTTTTTTTCTTTCTGACTTTGCCCTTTGATTCCTGGTTAGAAGGAGTCTCACCACCCTGTGATACAATACATATTCAATATAATACATATTCATTCACTTTACCTTTTTTTTTTTTTTTTTTTTGGCTACACCCATGGCATATGGAGGTTCCCAGGCTAGGGGTTGAATTGGAGCTACAGCTGCCGGCCTACATTGTAGCCACAGCAACGCGGGATCCGAGCCACGTCTGCGACCTACACCACAGCTCAGGGTAACGTGGGATCCCCAACCCCCTGAGCTAGGCCAGGGACCGAATCCACATCCTCATGTGTACAAGTCAGTTTGCTTCCACTGCACCACAATGGTATCTCCTTCTTTACTTTTTTTAAGGGTCTAATTTTTTTTACTTGTAAACATTTAATCCATCTGGAATTCATTCGGGAGTACAGTGAAAAGCAGGGACCTGACCTTTTTTTTTTTTTTTAACTGAAGAGCTAATCTAGAGAGATTTATTAACATTCTTGGCCTGCTCACAAAAATATCATTTTTGACATGTTACAAATCTTTTATTAATTTATCCGTCTATATATCCTGAATTATTTATATTCTTTTAATTATTAGAATTTTAATCATTTATTCCAATTATAATTTCATGACACCTTTGTATCTCACATCTTTTTTCCTTTACCAATTTTCTAAACTTTTTATTTAAAAATAATTATAGATTCACAGGAAGTTGCAAAGATAGTTCAGAGAGGTCTCATGTACCTTCCACTCTGTATTTCCCAGTGGTTATGTCCTACATAACCACAGTGCAATACCAAAACCAGGATTTTGACACTGGTGCAGTGTATATATAGAGTTGCATTAATGCAATGAAGTTGCAAAACTTAATCACTACAAAGGGTCTCCCCTGTTCTACCATTTGTAGTTACACACAGCCCCCTCCCTCCCGACATTACTGACCCCCGACCACCATCCATAACCCTTCACGGCTACCAATCTGCTTTCCATCTCTACAATATCGGCATTTAGAGAGTGTTGCAGAAACGGATTCCGCAAGAGGAACTTTTTGAGATTGGCCTTTTGCTCTCAGCATAATGCCCTCGAGACCCATTCAAGTTGCTGCAGGTACAAAGTTTGTTCCTTTTCATCGCTGAGCGGTCTGCCATGGTGTGGTTGTACCATGGTCTGCAGGCCAGTCACCCAGTGGGGAACATTTTGTAGTTCCCAATCTTTGGATATTAAAATATAAAGCTGCTGTAAACGATCATATATAGGATTTCATGTAGATATAAGTTTTTATTTCTCTGGGATAAATGTCCAGACTTATGAACGCTGGGTTGTATGGAGAGAGTATACAAAAAATTTTTTAAAGCTACTAAATAATACCCTATTTTACAGTCATAGCAACAATGTATGAGAGAACCTGGTTCTCATCATCACAAGCATTTGGTATTTGGTATTGTCATTCTTTCTTTTTTAAAATTTCAGTTGACCTAGTAGAAAAGTAGTGATAGCTCATCATATTCTTCATTAGCATTTTCCTAATGGCTAGTGATGCTGAACATCTTTTTGTGGGATTATTTGTCAGCCAAACATCCTCTAGGGTAAAATATCTGTTCATATCTATTGCCCATTTTCTAAGTGGATTATTTGGTTTTTAACTGTTGAGTACTGAGATTTCTTTATATATCATAGACATGAGTCCTTTGCCAGATATATAGTTTACAAATATTTCCTCTCAGCCTGTAGCTTACTTTTCATACTCTTAGCAGGACTGGACTTTCACAGAGCAAAAGATTTTAATTTTGATGAGGTCCAGTTTATTGATTTTTGTTTTCTAGTTTGGATTATGCATGTTTAAGAACACTTTACCAAACCCAAATGTGTCCCACAGATCTCTCCTATGTTTCCTTCTAAACATTTTATAATTTTACATTTTACTTTATACTCTAATATATTTATTTTATTTTATTTTAAGTTTATGGCCGCACCCATGGCATATGGAAGGTCTCAGGCCAGGAATTGAAACCGAGCCACTATTTTAAATGACCTCTTAGTTAAGATGTGAAGTTTTGAGCCAGGTTTGTTTGTTTATTTAGTATCAATAGGTATGCATGGTATTCAGTTACTGTTATCATTCATTTTGTGTAGATCCTTTAATCCAGAAAGTCTCCTTCTAAGACTTTTCCCAGAGGAAATAATTAGTGCCCTGTTACTGCTTTTTTTTTCTTTCGAAAGTGTCTTGACTCCTCATACCTCTCTATTCTTATATAAAAACTTCAGAATTTCCATTTTGCTTTATGGAGGCATAATTTACATAAAAATTCATCCATTTTAGTGGGGTTTTTATAGTATATTTATAGAACTGTGCAACCATCTACCAGAATTGTGCAACATTTCTATCACCCTCAAAAGAAACCTTGTACCTATTTGCAATCACTCCTCCATTCCACCTGCAGCCCTAGAAAGCCACAGATCTTACCTTCTGTCTCTACAGATTTGTTTTCCTAGGCTTTTCATATACACAGAGTGATAGATTCCAATATCTGATCTTTTGCATCTGGTTCCTTTCGCTGAGCATGATGTTTCTGCGAGCATCTATGCTGCAGCCTGTCAGTAAATTACTTCCTTCCTTTTTACTGCTGAGCACCACCTACTCTATGGAGGCACTACCTTTTCCATTGACAAGTTGATGGACCTTTTCCATTGACAAGCTGATGGACCTTTTCCATTGACAAGCTGATGGGCCTTCTCCACTGACAAGCTTTTTAGCTACTATAAATAATGCTGCTACAAATGTTATCAACATACAAGTTTTACATGGAAATATGTTTCTT
Organism: Catagonus wagneri; assembly: GCA_004024745.2. Classification (NCBI taxonomy): domain Eukaryota; kingdom Metazoa; phylum Chordata; class Mammalia; order Artiodactyla; family Tayassuidae; genus Catagonus; species Catagonus wagneri. The sequence continues at coordinate 16,997,905 of PVHT021183608.1, read as the reverse complement.
TTTTTTTGTCTTTTTTTTTTAGGGCCACACCCTCAGCATATGGAGGTTCCCAGGCTAGGGATCAAATCGGAGCTGTAGCTGCCAGCCTACACCACAGCCACAGCAACGCCATAACCGAGCCGCATCTGTGACCTACACCACAGCTCATGGCAGGCCAGGGCTTGAACCTGAGTCCTCATGGATGCTAGTCAGATTTGTTTCCGCTGAGCCACGACAGGAACTCCAGAAATACGTTTCCATGCCTCTTGAGTAGATCCCTAGAATAATGCTGATATGTGAAAAAGAACAACCCAGTCAGATTTTTACTGGAATGGCATTATGCTAGGGGAACATGTGGCAGCTTTACAATTTTCAGTTTCTGCATCCAGAAAGATTGTGTGTTCCTGCGGTTGTTCAAATGTTCGAACCTCCTCCCACTTTTTGTACCTACGTAGGTGCCCTGGCTAATGGGGTGCTGTCTCATCCTCCCATGTCATTTTTGTACACTTCCCTTTTGCCCACAGATCCATTCACTGCCTGGTACGTGGAAGGTACACGAGACCGGTACTCCCAGTCACTTTCTTTGGTGTTAAGGACACAGCAGTGCACGAGACCTGCTAGCCACTTCCACTGAGCTTTCTTTCTGGTTGAAGGAGGGGACTAGTTTGGCTGAAATCTTAAAACGGCTGACACAGTAGCAGAGCAGAGACAGTAGTGAGTAAGTGAGTGAGAGGTAGAAGAGGAGGAATCCGCAGTCCAGGCAGAGGACGGGACCACCCTGCCAATCCAGGAGGTCTCCAAGATGCCAAGGACACAGGTTTTTAGACCAGCGTGAACCTAAGGCTCTGGCCTGACTCATCAGGTGCACAGTGCTGCGAAGAGATGCTGTGGCAAAGAATGGACCTGCTGTCTCATTCAGGGAACTATAGCCAACATCCTGTGATAAAACATCACGGAAGAGAATATAAAAAGAATATATATATATCTGAGTTACTTTATGGCAGAAATTAATACAATGTTGTAAGTCAACTATACTTCAATAAAATTAAAAAAAAAAAAAAAAAAAGAATGGGCCTATGCAGCCTTTGCTAAGGACAGGCCAGGAGGAGCAGGTGGGCGAACCACACTCCCAGAAATAAAACATCTGCGACAAAGCCAACGAGACTTCCACCTACAGACTTATCAGTTTGTAAGATCCTATAAGTCCCTATAAATTCCTGAGGTGTATTATTTAGATTAAGCAGACTCATGGCTCAGGTGATTGACAGCAAGACTCTTGAAAATGGTGGCGCAACATCCCATTATGAGAATGAGGTTGGGGAGAGAAAAATCCTCAGGAGGATGGATGGATGGATGGCAGTGGCTCCTGACAAAGAGGAGAAGGTAAGCACATCCCTGGGGGCTGCTGAGAAATAAAAAAGGAAGCTGGAGGGGCTGGATAGGGGGGAAGGGCCTCTGGCAAAGGAAGAAAGGCTTCCTTCCAGAAGCTGAGGACCTCTGCCCGAGTACCCCACTAGAGCTGGGGGTGGAAGAAGGACCCCGGAGAGTCTCCTGGAGGGCTTTACAAATAGCTCATCCCGCACCATCCGCCTCCTGCTCGTGGAGTGCTGTGATGACAAGTCACTAGCTCAACTCCGGAGTGAACACCCCAATGCAAGCCTGCAGATGGCAGTGAAGACGGGTGTCAGCATTCGACGGGAGCTTAGTAGCTGATTTACACAGAAAGACGTTTCATGAGCTGTTTCTTCGGAAGACGGACTCAGAGTAGGTTGCGCCCTTTCTCTGTCTTCAAACAACCCAGGCCTCTAGGAACTTGTTCCTCTGAGGATCGGGAGGTTTTGTGTACCGATAACCAGAAGAGACGTCCCCTTGGTGATCCTGAACCTTCTGGGAGTTCACTAATGATCAGGAGAAGGGAGTAAAGAGTACCCTAACTAACGGGGAGACAGAACAAAGGAGGTGTCACAGACACCAGAAAGGATGGAGAAATGAAAGCAAAGGATTTGCTTGGATAAAGACAATGCACTGGGGAAAAAAATAGATTCAACTGGGGAAAAGTGCCGGCGGATACCTCTAGGGTATTGTCCAGAGAAACAAGGTAGTTAACGAGCTAGAGAAACCTGAAAAGCAGTGTTGCTGAAGGAGACCAGAACAGAAGAATAAGAAAGAGGTACGTCCGTGTTTGCAGGGTGGTCCTGGAGGTCATTGTGCTAAGTGACCAAAGCCAAACTAATGGCTGAAGACACAGATTCTTTGTTATCTCACCATCATGACAGCTAAGCCCATGTTTTAAAAACTATATTCTTGGAGAACACTGGTATTTGTAACTAGGTCAGAGTGTCCCATGGCTCAAATAAATGATGGTGCTCTTTTCCAATTTTTAGGGAAAAAAATGTTATCAGACAAAGGTGCACAGTCTTAAGGTTTTCTTCCATTAGCATTCCTTAAATATTTGATGCTTACTATAGTTTGATGTGAGAATCCAGTGGTAGATGGTTTGTGATGCAATGGAAAGTCACACATGAATTTATTTGTCTCAGAATGCTCCAAGGATGGCTCTGAAATTGTCAAACATCCCATCTTCTGAAGAAGTCTGAGAATCTAATCCAAGTGGGGGCAAAGGCCAGAGCAGTATAAAACCAAACCCAACAGTTTCTGTTTGGGGACACTGTAATCTTACTACATTTTGTACAAACCAGTGTTTCTAGAACACTGGCCTAGAGAACATTACAGAAACGGCCTATCCCCAGTTTCCACAGCTTTAAGTGAGACTACGAGGGACCAGAGGACAGGTAGGAGTCTTTAAAAGCCATCTCATGCTTTCTTCAAATCACATCATTCAATACCAACTATTCAACATTATGCATCATTTAAATACTGCATTAATATGTATTGTGTCCAAGAGGTTATGCAATATGCCCTTGAGATTTTTACGGCAGCAAAAGCAAAGAGGGAATCAAATTATCTAGTTTAACTTTCCACATCCTTTAAATAAACAGGACATTGTTAGTTTCCACCTCACACAGTGAGGTGAAGGCTCACCCAGGAAAAGGTACAAAAAATTATCATTCCGACGTGGTTTAGAACCCCGTCTTGCTCAGAGACGCAAAGACTAGCTGACTTTTTGATGTCTTTACATGCATGCGAGTAGAGCCGGACACAGAAAAGCAGAGAGCCAGTTCCACCGATGGAATCCTTGGAGCTGTAACTCCCTCTGCATTGAGAAGCATGACTCCTAGTCCTGCCCCGCCCACCCACTCACCTGTGCCCTTCACCTGTGCCCTTCACCTTCGCAGACTCCTAGAGATATTCCTTTACTGTGCATGAGGGACGCTGTCGACGTTCTCTGAGTTCTAGAACCTTGAAAGGAAGCCATTAAATATCTATCCTGATGAGGAAGCTCTTTGTGACTGCTGGAAAGGACCATCTTTTCTAATTTTCCTCCGATAGGCTGTGAAAGCTCAGTCCTGATCCCAATGTACTTATCTCTGTAAACGGGGAAAACACTGTTTCCTCAGACAAACAGCAGAGCTGTAATGCTGATTGGTATCAAAATTTCCAGGAAGTGTTAAGTTTTCCATCGCTGCATTAATATTAATGTCATCAAAAGTCAGAAGTTATAAGTTAACTGGAAGGAAATGTGACACCGCTTCCCTTTGGCGAGCTGAATGTACAAGGCTCTTCAATGGTTTGCCGTAAGTATTCAGAGCTCTGCAGACCTTTCTGTAGCCAAACCCTAATCCCTGAAGGAAGTGGCTTTGGAGAATAATAAAAACCTGAACTATTTGTAAGCATTATCTCTGCTTTTTCTGCATATCATTTTCCAATATACCATACCAACAGTGCACCTCTGAAAGAGCTGGGTAATCACTTTACTTCGCCTGTCAGGAAGTCACGTTGGCATTTTTCTCTCTAGAAAATAAATGCTTGTGATGCTTTTCTGACGTAATGAAGGTTTCCGTCTTCTTTGGTATAAAGAAGCCAGCTGAGACTGCCGTCAGTCAGATTTTACAGGAATTTGAAACTAAATTTAGCGTGGAAAATGCTGTGTGCTTTTCTTCCTTCAAAAAAAATTTTTAGATGACTATTGCTTTGATTCCATTTTAATCATGGAACACGTTTTTGTGGTTCTGATAAGATCAGAAGAGTTTCACTGAAGAAAAAGATTCTCTTTTTTTTTCTTTTTTTTTTTTGCCTTTTTGCTCGCGGCATATGGAGGTTCCCAGGCTAGGGGTCTAACAGGAGCTGTAGCCGCCGGCCTTTGCCACAGTCACAGCAACGCGGGATCCGAGTCGCGTCTGCAACCTACACCACAGCTCACAGCAACACCGGATCCTTAACCCACTGAGCAAGGCCAGGGATCGAACCCGCAACCTCATGGTTCCTAGTCAGATTCGTTAACCACTGAGCCACGAAGGGAACTCCCCAAGAAAAAGATTCTCTTGATGCTGATTTCCTGGTGTTACATGTTAGACATCTATGTGCTTTGGGGTGGTCAATTTGGGGGTAGGCGGTTGTGTCTTTTGCTCTGACTTTATACTCTTGATGTAAATGCATTACAGTCATTACAGTGGGATCATCTGAAAGGGGGGTGTTATTTAAAAAAATAACTGGGTGGCACCCCCTTTAAATGAGAACTTATTTTTTTTTGCGGGGGTGGGGGGGAGAACCGTCCAAAATTTATTCTCCAGACAGACAGACAGCATCAGCAGGTAAAACTACAGGGGTTTCTCCGTAGGTCATACATTCAACAAGGCACTATTAGCTTAACAAGTGAGAAAGCCTCTGATGTATTTTCTGTAACAATATCCACTTCACAGTGTAAACGGGTACTATTATTGTGATCATGTACAATTCCAGAAGGAAAGGCACAACTTGGCAAAAAAAGTAAAAAAGAAAAAACAGAGAACTTATTTCCTCCTTGGGGTCATCTGGGTTCTAACGCTCTTGAGCCCCAAACATTAAGATTCTATAGTTGCATGTTCAGGAACTCAACAGTGGGGACCCCCAAACAGGATTATGGGGGGCCCAACACCCAGATTCCTTAACAGCATAGAAACTCTGGGAGCCACATGATGGTCACAACGGCCCAGGTGTGAGATTGTGGGAACCCGGGCCTCCTCCATAACACAATTCCCGCAGGAGTGTGGAAGCTTAGAAAATAAGGTGAGAGTGCGAGGACCCCTGCCACCTGGCTGGGACCCACCAGGGACCGCGAATCACTCTGGGGAAGCTCTCCCTTGCTACTGGATCCCACTGGGAACTCCATAGTGACTTTTGGCCTCCATCTGCCCAGCACACGATGAACCCTCTGTAGGCGTTCCTCGCCAGCATCACAACACCGACATCTGAATAATGCTGCATGGGCCTCAGTGCCTGTACCCCAAGCAACACCTATGGAGGCAGCTGCACCATGTGCATACAGAGTAGGCTTAGTGACAAGATGGGTTGGGGACCAACTCCATGGCAAGGACTCAGTTTCTACCTCTAGACATTCATGTAGGGGTGCTTTGGGGGTGGTGCAAATGCTTGGGACCGCAGGGCCTCTTCCCCACACCCACCTCTGAACTGCTCCTGACCACCGCATTGCTCCCCCACAGCTACCTTGAAAGAGAAGAGTCGGCCAATACAAGTACAGTCAGACCCGTAGGTATCTAGTAACATGTCTAACATCGCATAACTAGAAGCGGCAGAGTTTGAATGTAAATGATCCGAATCCAAAGGAGTCATCCCAGAGTAGAATAAACTTGATCTTTCGGAAAGCTGGATTCACTTCATTTCCGCCAAACCTGTGTCCTAGACGGATGCATGCAGATGCAAAAGCCATCAAATTTTCATCTCCTCTCCGTTTGAGCTAAAAAGCTGTCCTGTGCAAGAAATACACACTTGGCCACGGACGTTACGTGCCTCTGGGTGCACTATTTGAAACACAGAATTAAAAGCAAAACTCTTTCTCTCACACACAGATGTATGAACTCTTTCCTCACGTCTCCAATGAGAGGCCTGGGCTGGAGCAGCGGTTCTGAGCCCACTGTGCACCGAAGTCATCTGGGCCTCTTGTTAAAATGCAGATTCTGATTCCACAGGCTTGGGATGCAGCCCAAGATGCTGCATTTCCAGTGAGCTCCCAGGTGATGCTGATGCTGCTGGTCCACGGACCACACAAGAGTATTTGAAGGTCCCTTTCCAGCCTAAGCCTCTTATCTCTGTCAATAGCATGCCTGGCCCCTGCTCCCTGGGCCCCCTGGTACTCATCAGACTGGTTAAGCTCACGTCATTACTGCTCACATGCCCAGTTCTATGCCTTCACTCCACTTTCCCAAATCTATCCCAGGTCAAGGGTGGCATCCATAGCCAGGAAGTATTCCTCAACTAGCTTTTTCTCCCCAATGGTCTTTTTCTTCTGAAGTCCTCTAGCACTTAAGAGATCTTCCCTGTTGCCTTGCATTGGTCACTAAATATTTTTTGATGACTCTAAATTTAGGCTAATAGGGCCATGTCCCCTAATCTTTGCTTTCCCCAGAATGCTCTCAAATGGTCAGCTCCTTTTCAGTCTTCACTTCTCAGTGCAAATGCCACTCCTTGGCGAGGCCTTTCTTGAAAACTCAACCTAAATTATTCTCTCTTGCTATACCCTCTGACCAGTCACCCTCTTCATAACACACCTCAGGTTTTGAAATTTTCCCGCTTGTTTACTGACTTGTTTATTACCCACCTCCCCCCACCACCACAGAGAGGGACTTTGTTTACACTATTCATCTGACCCCGGTGCCTAGAATAGTAACTACAAAACAGTAGGTGTTCAGTATATATTTGTTGAGTGAATAAGAGCAAGAATCAAAGAGCTGGGCAGGCAAGAGGTGCTGGAGAAAATGCTTAGAGGATGAATCAGAGACATGTCACTTGGACTTCGAGTTTCTTTGCTTTTGAAAATGACTTCCTCATCTGTGTGTTTCTCCTTTCCTGCTGGGAACTCACAGCAGCTCACATCACAATTAATTTTGCAAGGAGCTCGGACATGTGAGTTTCTATTAGTTGTCAGTAGGACAAGTCTTCTATCCATGGTGCCTGTGGATTATAGGAAATAATAGGATCAGATTCAGGGTGGACATTTGTGACACTTTTTGGGAACATTTTAGCAGTGGGTCTCTTCTTGGTCATTCCATTGATGGAGCCCCGCTCTGCAGAGCCCTTTCCCAGCTTGGCTTTGATCTGCTCTCAGGCCTGCCAAAGCATCTTGGTTTCTCATTTCAGACCTCAATGATTGTACAAGGCACACAATCCAGCTTTGATGGTGTACATGGAAAATGGCAGAAAATGCAGGCCATAGGAGGAAACTGAACATACAAAAATGAACCTACTTATTAGAGAAAACAACCCCTGGTAGGTCTCTAGAGCTTGGTGAGTTGCAAAATTAAGAACGAATGAGGCTGAAGGCAGAAAGTGAAGGCTGTCTTTGCTGCCCACCATTTGTCTGGAATGGAGCTAGATGCCCCTGTCTGACGGGTTGTCAGGAAGGCTCTCTAGATGGTTCATCATATCCTTTCCTCTGTGGTGGCAGCACTTGGGCTTGAACCCTGACATCTTTCAGAAACACAAGAGAGAAGCCAGATTGTAACCTTGACACAGCCAAGTTTACCCTTCATTGCCAAACAGAAGTTCTTGAAAGTGATGCTGAGTTCTCTCTCTTGGAGGTTCATCTGGGGATCTCCCGGGAGTGGAGGCCGAGGCAGGCACCGGTCCCTCTGGCACAGAAGCGTTCCACAGGGAAGGGCTGGAAACGCAAACCATGTAACCTCTAAAGTGTGAGAAACCAAGGCTTTCACTCCTTGGGCTTTAAGTTATACTGCTCCATCCAGGCTCTGCTGGGTGTTTTCTTTTCTTGCCTACTCCGTCCCCAAAGAAATCTAATGGGGCTTTAATCCATGGCTGCATTTCGTATTTTCGGTTTCATCAGGCTCTCTCATCCTTTGCGTGAGCCACAAAAAAAAGACTGTGAAACTACCAAGGTACATAACGGTGGGGATGTGGATCAAAGACAGTGCCCAGTGGAATCAGAATTTCCGATGAACCACAGACAGCTTTTCAGCATATGTCCCATGTAAGATTTCATTTACTAAATCTAGTGCTTGGTTTATTATTCCCTTTGGTCATACTTTAGTTTGTCCTGTTGCGTTTTTTTACTGGCAGGGGTACAAAGAAAGGGCAAGGAGAGAGAAGGAGGGAGATATCTGGAATCCCGTGTCTCACTTGGGGCGGTAGTTTCCTTCTGCTTTTGAGTCCTTTCTGTGAAGATTCTCAAACTTCCAATCTGAAGAGTATCCTCTTGGTTGTGTTTTTACAAACTCCTAATTTCTTTGTTTCCTTTTTTTTTTTTTTTTTTTTGTCTTTTTAGGGCCACACCTGAGGCATATGGAGGTTCCCAGGCTAGGGGGCCAATGGGAGCTGAAGACGCCGGCCTACGCCACAGCCACAGCAACGCTGAATCTGAGCCACCTCTGCGACCTACACCACAGCTCATGGCAATGCCGGATCCTTAACCCACTGAGCAAGGGCAGAGATTGAACCCTAGTCCTCATGGATGCTAGTCAGGTTTGCTAACTGCTGAGCCAAGATGGGAACTCCAAACTCCTAATTTCACTCCAGAGTGACATGAGTGTGAAATCTGGGTTCTCCCATTAATGGAAATTAAAGGTCCTGGTCACTGTACAATTAGCAAAGCAGCAATGGAGAAATGTTCTCGCTCCTGAGAGCGGGCCTCTTGAGTGGCGCGGGGTGTGCGCCACGTGGGCAGGCTGTGCGGAATCCCATCAGCTGATCCTGCAGCCCCATTTCAGAGCAATTAAGTGTAGGTCCCTACTGTGTAGATGCCCAGGAGTATGAACAGAACCAGAGAGTGAGGGAACAAGCTGGGAGAAGATGTTCAGACTGCAGGGATGGTTACTAAATGTATCAAGAGTTTACCAGGCGCTAAGCACTGGTGCACACGCAGTAAGCCTGTTTCGTCCTCACCACAATGCTACGAGGTAGAGTGTGTGAGGATCCCCGTTACAGATGGGGAGACTGAGGCGGGGAAGATGATGTCACTCAGTCTTTTGATTAAATTATGAGGAGCCTGTGGAGGATACAAACTGGTTTCAGAACACACAATTCTAAACTACCTCTGTTTCTGCAGGCCCAAGAGTCTGAGAGACAACAGGGCGTGGGGAGAGGTTGGAACTACTGGGCTGTTGACACAAACAAAGCCTTTCCCCCTGCACGTTCCTGGAGACCGAGGGGGGCCAGGTAGGGGGTGGTAGGCTGGCCGCCCCCGCCCCCGTGTCTCCCCGTGAGCAGCCCCGGGAGCACAGGCAGGCCGGCCAGGCTAGGTTGATGAAATGCTCAGGGAAAGGAAATGGATTGTGAATAACTTATGAAAGCGAATAAATTACACACAGGTTGTTTTTAAGAAAGAGCAGATGAAAGCTTTCAGGTTAGAGTTTAATCCAACTCAACTAAGCGCATCTTTTTCCTCTTCTTTTCTCCCAAGGCCTTCATTACTCTCTGGCTACAATATGTTCTGACTGACCTGCTGAGCCCCGAGTTCTTGAGACCCTGGTGGATTATTATGATTTGGTAGCCTTAGCCCTTCAGGAGGGTGAAAAGGGGGTGTCTCACAACTTCAAAAATTGTCCAGACTGAATGGCCAGTGAAATTAGGAAATAACTCCAGAAGGTCCAGGAGCCCCACTGTTCCTTTAAAAATAACTACGTCACTTGGAAACCCGTGGGAATGTATGTTGATATTTTATTATTACAGAAGGGATACAGGATCCACTGGAAACAGATGTGATCTGATTTTCCTCTGACACCCTGAGCTACAAACAAAGAAACACTCCTGCAGATGCTAACACTCAGGTGAAATGAAACAGTTCAAGTTCCAAAGAACTCAGTTTGGAAGAAAGCCTTTGAATAATCAACCATAAATTTTATTGCAGTCATCAACATGAGAAAAAAAAGTCCCAAGGCCCTGTTTGTCTGGAAAAGGAGTCTCCTCTTTTCCGAATCCCTCATATGAGTTTTAACTGTGCGAACGATGGCTAGAAATTATGCAGAAATTTGAAACTATTAATGGCTTAATCCACCTCAGATCTCGATGAAGTTCTGCAGTATGATCCCAGTTTACACAGCTCAGCAAAAGAGGCCCACGAGGCTGGGAGTTGCCACCTGGCCCCTGGCAGCCAGCTAGGTAATGAAATGAGATCTCAGATCCAATCTTGGTGCAAAACACCAGATTATTACTGGGATTCAAGAAGTCTAGATACTCAGAGCCAAAAATAATAAAAACACTTAAAATGACTGTTAGACTGAGTGGTTTCTACTTTGCAGTGATTTCTCTAAAAGGAAACAGATTGGAAGCAAAGGACTGAAAACTTTCCCTTCATTAGGGCTTGGGGTCCAGCATTCTGACTCTGAGCAGGCACAGAGAGATAGAAGTAGGTTGGTTCCAAACACCCATCATCATTCAGCTTCATTATTTTCTTGAAAAGGGGGTCAGAGGCCACCTTTCAAACACACAGGTGCTTCCTTTGAGGAAACATCTCTCCTCCATCTCCTCCTATCTCCCCACTGTCTCCAGCCCACCTCACATACCACTGGCCACATTTCTCTCTTTAAACCGGGAAATGTTTGGTCTTTATCATTCTTTTTGCAAAACGTAAGCTCTAGCTTTAAACCCAAGTGAATGTTGAGTACCTTGAGGAACAGTCTTGTAATGGGAACTGTGGGCAGCAAAGCCCTCCTGGGTGGGTTCTGTGGACCTTTTACAGCGAAATTCAAAATATACAACAGCCTCCTCAGCCATCACCACCAAAATATTTCTGTCTGTACCCCAAAGTACAGCCAGCACCTGCTTCATCAGCCCTTCTGCTGTTTACTTCCTGAATCCTGGCTGCCCCATTTCAATAGATAATTGAAATCTTTCCTACTTTCTTCTCAGTTCTCCGTGGGGAAATTCCACTTTGAAATTCTCTTTTTCCTGTCATTTTTACTTTACAGTTGAGAGGGCAGGGATGAGCTGGGAACCAGAATTTCTCTCTCCCTCTCGCTTTTAAAAAATGACGTAGAGAGTTTGGACAGCCTCCCTACCCCCAACCTCCCCTCTTTGATTTTAGCCCTGATTCCTGGAGAATTACAGTTCTCCTTTTAATGCGCACGGGTCCGAGCAGAAGGGACTGCCAAGGAATGAGCCTCGGAGCCGATTCTAATCTCGGATGAGCCCCAGCTGCCCGCGTCCGGGGGAGCCGCCTTGGTCCCGGGAGGCCGGCCACAAAGCCCGGTGTGGCTGGAGCTTGAGCACAGCGGACAGCGGCTCCACCGGCCCCGCGGGGCGCGCAGCTTGGCGGCGCGGCTCCACTGGGCCCGCCGAGTTCGCCGGGGGACAACTTACTGTGTTCGCTGTGCGTCCACACTGCAAACTCCCAAGTGGGAGGGGGTACAGCAAAGGCTGTGTCGCGTCCAAGAGTAGAGGCAACAAAAGAGAGGAGAGAAGAGGGGAGGCAGGGAGGGAGGGAGACAGGGAGGCGCGGCGCTACCCCATTCTCCCCGAGAGCGCCCCGCGGATGCTGATGGGGCGCCCCTCCCGGACCGGCGGCTCTTTCTTTGGGCCCCCTCGGGCCCGCTATTCAGACAGGTAGTTGGAGAGAAAGAACAAAGCTCCCGGCCGGAGCCCGCGGCGGTCCCGGGGCGCCCGGGGGCGGGAGGGCCGAGGCCCAGGCAGCCCCGCGCCCTGTTCTCCCAGCGCTCGCCCCCGGCCCGGCCCCGGCCCCCTCCTCCGTCTCCCCTTGAGCCTCCTGGTCCTCGGGGGAGCTGTTCTTCCGAAGGGACGCGCGCGGGCTGGAGAGGAAGTGGGGGGAGCCCGGGGCTGGGGGGGGGGGCAGACGGCCGTGGGGTAGGCGGGAGGAGGCGGGGGGCGGGGGGCGGGGCGGGGGGCGGGTGCGCCCCCGAGCAGCTGAGTCGGGCCGGGTACCGACTGCCATCCTGCAGCAATTTCCCTGTGTCATGGCTCCGGTCTCTTAGCAACAGCCGCGGGTCCGGCCGCCCCGAGTCGCGCGAGCCGCCGCCGCCGCCGCGGGCTCAACTCCACCCGGCGGAGCCCGGCGCGCCGCAGCCACACAAAGAGGCGCTGGGCCGGCCGGGAGCGACGCGGCAGGGCAAGGCGTGGGGCAGGGGCCGCGGCGGCGGGAAGAGCGGCTCCAGGCAGGATGAAGGATGCGGAGGACCTGACACTTCTTGGAAACTCTTGGAAATGGCTCCCGCCCCGGCACCGGAGGGGGCTGCGAACCCGGGGCGGGCGCTCGCCCCCGCTGGGCTGCTGAGCCGCGCTCAGATGGAGGGCCCCGAGGCGCTGTCCCTGCGCTCTGCCGTCGGCTCGGGCTGAAAAAGTTTCTCCATGGTTCCTTTGTGTCGCCCGAGCGCCCGTTCGCCGGCCCCGTGCTGCCCCAGTGTTCCCGGGTAAGTGAGCGATATTGTTTGCTTCCAGTGCTGCCATTTTGAGCAATTCTGTCTGTCCCCGGCCCCCGAGCGGCCCCTCCCCAGACCTGCTGCACGAGCCCGGGTCCCCCGGGCGGGTGATCTGGAGAGTCATTTTCCTGGGCGGGCCACACGGCATGCGCTGCCCAGATAAAAGCGAGTTCAGAATTGCCCTCACTTCGCTCCAGCCTGTCTTGTTTCCAGAGGCGGACTCCCAGCTGCTGCACTCATGTGACTCCTACATAAATAAGCAGCCCTAAAAGAAGGGCAAGGGGCTCGCTGCCCTACCAAAGGCGGGGGGGTGGGGTGGCTGGTGCAGGGGTGCAGGACCTGGGTGGAGTCCCGGCAGGGCAGGGCACTCCCAGCCAGTGGGCGCTGAGTCTCAGACACCGAGTGGGGCTTAATCCATCATGAGCAGAGAACTTGAATGTCTCTCTTGGAAGCAGTTGTATTTTTAGACATCTCCTTTGCTTCCCCCATCCTCCATTCCTTAACCACGCAAAGACCAGCACCAGGCAGTAAATTGCTAGGGCAGCCAACCTCGAAAGCTAAGTTTGTTTTCCTTCATTATGTATGAAGAAAATCTCAAAGGTGGGTCTTCCTTGCCATCTGACCTTTATTGGTATTTCCCATTCGATGGAGATACATTATAAAGGAGCTCAGACTTCAACAGAGCTGAAGGAATAATAAATTAAGGAGTTAATTACTAGCTATTAAACTAATTTTAAAGATCTTCTGTAAACGATTGTTGAAATCCATTCGGATTTTCCTTACATTCTACCCAGAGCCAAAACTGCCTGCTGGGGAGAAATACATATGTGTACCTTCCTCCCTCAAGACGTCCAGCATCGGTGTCAATGCCCAGCAAAATGTTAGCCCTTCTGTCCTCTAGGAGAGCCACGCTGCCAACCCGGTCTGGGTTTGCTTCTAAAATGTCTGGCTCCTATATCCTTCTTAAAATAATCACAGATCTTCAGATTATTACATTAAAGATGCTGGTGTCTGGGGATCACTTAAAACATCAGTTTCTATGTTACAACTACATAATAAATGTGTTCATGGTGACATGAACAATGGACAGTAAGTTACTCTTATTTTTTCAGTCTGTACTTACTGCTGCAGTACCTTCATAAAACCAAATTGAAAAGGTTTATAGATGTATTCTATCTCCTCTCTAACCTACCTAATGTTTAACCCCTCTCTAACCTAGCATTTGTCCCTACTCAAAGCTAAGTTCCAAGGAGATATTGATTTGCAAACATTTTTAATAGCTGATTACCATTTGCTTTTCCACCAATGGAGAAATTATCCTGCCTGTATAATGGAGGGAATCAAGGGCCAAAGCTCTTCACCAGGCACCAAAAGCAAAATTGTACCTAATTCCACATTTTCAAAGGGTAATTTATTCCAAAACATGATTTATTTTATAAAAGATAAACTACCCAAATTTCAATCATCCAGCATGATTGAAATTTTTAGAAGCTAACAGACATCCACAGAGATGCACCTGTGCATTTTTACCTACCAAGGCTTTCTTATAAACAACTAAACTTCCTATAGGATAGTCTATGAATTCTTATCACTCTCCTTTCCTAAAAATGACCTCATGAGGCAAAGATGAAAACAGTTCTCACTTGGGGCAATGTCACTCTACAAATCATCATTTTTATGTACTCTGCTGTACCTATTAAATTGCCTACTTATGCAAATATCTGGATTCTTTAGAGTGATGCTGGCACACTAATAAGGGGTCAGAGGCTATCGTGGCAGAGTTCTGTTTTTTTAAGACTAATTTTACCAGGTGAGGGGAAAAAAAAACTTTCTCTTGGAGATTCTAGGGGACTTCTCAGATTCCCTGCTGAGATCTAGCACATGATGCCTTTAAGGGAGTTCCTCTGAGAGAGGCGAGGAGGCCAGAAGGAAGAGCATGGTTACATAACCAGTTACCTAAAACTAAATATTCCACCCCAAGAAGCTGTCCAGATGTTGCAGAAAAGAAATGAGGAACCGGCTGTGAGAGGGATCTGCTTGCCTTGAGCTGTAAGAACAGTGAGAGCCAGGGAACAAGTTGGTGGAGGGAGTTGGACTGTCACAGTACTGACCGACCTCTCTCTGGTGTTCTCCCAGCCATGAGCTCCGTATTAATCACCCCGGGGTAAATAAGTCGGCTGCCAGGATATGACTTTTACTTTCCACCCAAGGGAATTATTTCCTTTTGTCTTTATAAAATAGTAACTTTTGCGACTGTTTTAGGGAGTTTGGACCCCAGGCTGACAGATCCCCCTGCTCAATTAGATACCTGACACTCTGGAAGCTCCCCTGGGAGAGACCTCACCCACTACTTTGAGTCCCCACATACAGTTTTTTACTAATGGTCACAACTCTGCTGGCTGCCAGCCAGGAGGGTTTTAAGTGAGCTATGCTGGCATATTACCTGCAGCGTGTGGGGCGGGGGGTGGAGGGGGAAAGGAGGCGGCAAAGCGTTTTCTCAAAGTGTTTTATCATCTATCAATTACTACAACGGTAATTGTTATTATTACAACAATTACTCTTCCTTAAGCCACTTACCGCACCCCTTGGCCCCCAGGTACCGCGCTCGGTTAGCGGGTAATGGCGGGGGGAGAGGGCGAGCTGGGATCTGGGAGCGGGACAATGGCAGCGGCGCGTGGGATGTTGCTGCAGCCAAGCCTATACCCTCTGACTGTCTTCCTCTGCTTTGCAGCAGGAGGAGGTGGCAGAGCAGCTAGTGGGCAGCTGGTGCCCCCCCCACACCCCTACCCCGCACAGGCCTCCACAGGGGCTAGTCCCGCTCTCCTCCCGCTCGCCATGATCGCCACCGGCGGCCTGCTGAGGATTTCCGCCAGAAAGCAGGATCCCCTCCGCCCCCCGAGCCAGGTCCCCAAGCGCAAGCGAAAAGCCAAGAAGAGGCGCAAGAACGACGTGGTGGTGGTGAAAGGCAAGCTGAAGCTGTGCTCCATCTCCGGGTTCATTGCCCTTTGCGGGATCCTGGTGCTGCTGGTGGGCATAGCCATGGCAGTGGTGGGCTACTGGCCCAAGGTCAACGGGGCCAATAAGGAGGGGGTTAAGCAGCTGCCGCCCACGGGCAGCGGCCACCGTGTCCCCACGATGGCCAACAGAAGCAGCAGTAGCAGCAAAAACCAGTCTGGGAACCACCTGGGGACTCCGGAGGGCGTCAACGCCAGTTCGGTGGGCGCGCCCAGGAGCACGCCTCCAGCGCGGTCCCCCGCCCCTTCTTCGTCCTCCTCCACGTCTGTGGGTTTCTTCTTCCGCGTCTTCTCCGGCTACCTGCACTCTGACAAGCTCAAGGTCTTCGGTCCCCTCATCATGGGCATTGGCATCTTCCTCTTCATCTGCGCCAACGCTGTGCTCCATGAGAACCGGGACAAGAAGACCAAGATCATCAATCTGAGGGACCTCTACTCCACAGTCATCGACGTGCACAGCCTCCGCGCCAAAGACCTGGCTGCAGCCGCGGCCGCCGCCACGGCCGCCGTCGCCTCCTCCTCGTCCTCCGCGCCCGCCTCGGCGGCCCCCGGGGCCGCGCCGCTCAATGGCTTCCTCGGCTACGTGCAGTCGCGGGGCCTGGAGCTGAAGCCGGGAGGCTGCGGCGGCACCGGGGACACCTTCGGGGCGGCGGCTTTGCTGGCCAGGGGCGCGTGGCCCCACCCTGCGGCGCTGGGAGGGAGCGCTGGGGCCCGAGGCGCCGCGTCGCCGCCGGACCTGGCCTCCTCCCCGCGCTGCCCGCGGGAGCCCCCGAGCCTGGCGGAGGCCGTGTATAGCATCTACCGCGAGCGCTCGGGCGTGGCCGGCCGTCGCCGGGGCCCTGCCGCCGAGACCGCCGCTGCCGCCACCGCTGCCGCCAGCAGCAGCAGCAGCCCGGCGCCCTGCAGCCCCCCCGGGAGCTGGGGACGCCAGAGCACCGCCAGCTCCCTCGTGGGCTCCTCGCTGAGCGCCTTCGCGCTGCTGCCCCTGCCCGGGGACCGCGACGGGGACGGGGACGCGGAGGGAGCGAGCTGCGGCTGGCAGCGGCCGGCCGGGGAGCGCGGCTCCCGGGAGATCCCGAGGGGCGAGCTCGACCTGAGCTTGACCGACCTCGGCGGCGCCCAGAGCGGCGCGCGCCGGGCGCCCCCCGAGGCGGAGGAGCCCGCGGGCGCGGCGGCCGCGCGCACCACCAGGGGGCAGGGCGGCCGCCTGCCCAGGACCGGCAGGTACGTGGCCCTGCGGCGCCGCAGCACCAGCGGGCTCCCGGACTACCCGGCGCCTCGAGCCCCCGAGCCCCCGCCCGCCTCGCGCAGCGAGGACCTGGACCCGAGCCTTCCGGCCCCAGCTGCCTCCCCCTTGCCCTCTCCGCGGCGGGAGCGCTCGCCCCCCGCCGGCCTGGACTCGCCAAGTTCCCAGTCGGATGACCCATCCTGCAGCAATAAGGGCTACACCCCACTACGGGAGGCCGGCACCTCCCTGGAGTCGGTCGTGAACGCGGTAGCTGGCGACAGTCCAGCCGGTAAGGCCGCCACCGCCCCGGGTGCAGCGCAGAGCCCCCCGGAGGATCCCAGCCAGGACCCCCCCACGACCGAACCCCCCCAGCCCGTGCAGAGGCACTTTACAAACAAGGAGAAACTCTTCATGATTTCCCGGTCTCACGCCACTGGGGTCGAGGACGGAGAACTGGAAAGTACTGGCATTTAGGGAAAGGGAGCGAAAGGGAAAGAATGAGAAGACAGGGGAAAGGCCCGCCTGAAGCAGTGAACTTTACAGTTCCCTCTGTCCTGGTGGGTTTACCCGAGGAAATCAATCGTTCACTACCCAAAGAGCTGCAGAACGTTAGCCTTGAATTGCTTTCGTGAGATTCCTGTAGATAACTCCAAGCAATTTTTTTTTTTAAAAAAAAAAAGCAAACTAGTCTTATATGTCCGATGGTGATTGTATGTTCTCTGAAACCAAATGTATTAAAAGGTCAGCAATCTAGTTCATTAGATAAAATTCTCTTAATTTTCTTAGGATCAAAATAATATATTTTTGACAGTAACTGTGCACTTTACTCCAACTTTTTTTTGGATCCCTAGTTGCCCCAACCTGTATTCTGCCGCTAGTTTCGTCCATAGCTGCTTGTGAATGACAAGCTTTTTTCCTCCTATGCTTTTGCGGAGCATAGAAGGGTTTGTCTCGGTTCTCTGAGAACTGATATTACTAAATGAAGTCAAAGCCAAAAGCATGAGTTTGTCCGGAAAGAGCATTTTCCTTGCCCTACCCCCACTCTGCTCATCCGACTGCCCAAAGGCCTCTTTATTTTTTAAAAGGGTATTTACATTTTGCTACTAGAGTACCTAGTGGAGACTGAGGGGGCCAGCCTCTAGATGGACTGTTACTCCTAAATTCACTAATCAAGTACACGATACTTTATGGAGTATTATCACACCTGTATTGAAAATAGCATTAATATGAAAAATCTTTTTCTAATAAAAGAGGTTTCTAAACAAACAGTTACACATAACATTGCCTCATTTTGCCTTGAAACTAATACTTCTAACACATGTAAAACACTGAACAGTTCAGCTGGTAAATCTAAAATATTTTGCTATGACACGGCTACTGTGATTCTAATTACCTTCCCCCGAGGTGCTCAGTGCCATCCTCAATCAATTTCCAGCGTATTTTTAACTTTTAAATATAGGGTAGATTTGAACGTTGGGGAGTTTCTCTTTCAAATGGAATGAAACATTAAACAGTAATTTTCTGCAGTAGTCTAGTTTACCTCTACATATTAATTTACAGAGCACCAGGCTTAATACTCCGTTTTCATCTTCTTAGAGTTGACTCTTTGGTTTTTGCTTTTAAGTTTATGATCTTGAATCCCCGGGCTACCTAGGCTACCAGGTAATGTCTTAGTAATGTGGTGGATCGTTTACACTTAATTTTATTAAAACTCAGTTCGTTCATTTCCAAGACCAGTAGACAAACGCAGTAATTACTGGACCCCTCTGATGCTCTCTTCCCTGAGTATGAGCTGAGCATCTTGGGAATGTACTATGTTCAGCTGTTCCATACACTCAGCTGAGGCTATCATTGCAGGAAGTTAAAATACTGATTTTCAAGGGAAAGCCAGTCAGAGATATGGTCATGCTGGTCCCCATGGGTTAAGCAGTGGGTCCAGTAGAAAAGGGCTGATTCAGGGGTGACACTGGACACCGCTCCCCCACCCCTGCGCTTTTGGCATCTGTGGCCTTGAACAAGTCACAGATGCTGACTCTCAGTGGTTAGGTCTATAACTACACATACCTCATAGAGCTGTGAGGGGCAGGACAAGGGGTTATACGAGCAGAGCCAAGTTCAGTTTAGAGTGATCCTCAAAGACAGTGGTTATCGTAATTATTATTATGATTTTGTCTGGATGTGTGCCTTAGAGCACTGGGCTGTCTCTCCACCTGAGTTCAAGAAAGCCTGGGCTAAAATCTGCAATATCCACTTATGGTCTGCATAAACGGAGGGAAATCACTTAATCCCTCTAGGCCTCGGGGGTGGATGAAATAATCTTTCTGATTGCCTTCAGCTCTGAAAGCTTTACTTCATTTCAGGGTATTCGTTTTGTCCTGGATATAATCACATGGTATTTGTACATACAACTTGGCCATGTGAATGTACTGCTTCATAACTACCATTTAGCCCAACATTCTATAATCAGTTTTTAAAGGACCTGGTTTATTCTCAGACTGAATCTGCATTAAGGTAACAGCACACTTTAAAGCTGTGGATTAATTCATTTGACTCTTGCATAGAGCAAAAGTGAGTTTCCACTCATAAGAGTGACAAGCAAATAGAATCATGCCTCCAGGTAGTGTTAACTTTCACCAGTCTTGACTGTTTTATCACACACACGTATTTCAGAATTTCCTAGGTTTTCTTCTCTATTCCCTTACATCCTGAGTAATTTAGATACCGACAGAGAGTTTGAAGAGTTGTTTAAAAAGCAGAAGCAGGTCCTAGTGCTCTAAATGCCGTTTGCAGTCCTTGGAAAACGCACTGTAAGACATTTAGCAAAATATAAAGCCACTGCCTCTTAGTTTAACCAGAGAGGGGTGGGCAGAATATTTACATCTTATAAAGTTTAGATAATTCAGTCCCACCAACCTTGGAGATTTAACACTGATTGCCTCCTTATATTAATCAGATTAAATAAAAACTTCTAGCTCATATTGATTTCCTGAACACAGGCCCTCTGAAATTAAGTAACTTCAGCACACTCATTTAGCTTAGTATCAAGTCACATTTATCTTAACCACTGAGCAATTAAACTGGATTTTTTTTTAGTCTGAAGTTAAGGGATGGGCCCAGTTTTCCAGATCTTAGGAAGAGCTGGGTTTTCATCAGACCTCAGAAGGAATCTTCTGCAATCATGACCAAAGAGGTTCACAATCCTTCCCTTTCTTTTCTTTCTTTTTTTTTTTTTTTAGGGCCACACATGTGCCACATGGAAGTTCCCAGGCTAGGGGTCAAGTCAAGCCACGGCAACTGGGGATCTGAGCTGTGTCTGCGACCTACACCACAGCTCATGGCAATGCTGGATCCTTAACCCACTGAGCAGGGCCTGGGATTGAACCCGCCTCCTCATGGGTACTAGTCGGGTTCATTACAGCTGAGCCATGATGGGAACTCCACAATCCTTCCCTTTTGCGGGAGCACAGCTCTTCTGCAATAATAATGCTCCCTGTTCACTGCTTCTTATTCTGGGCCATGTTCTGTTCTGCATGCACTGGACATATCATCCCCACTGCTTCTCCCTCAACTCTCTCCAGGTAATGCTATTATTATCCCCGCTTTATAGAGAAAGACACTGAGGTTAGAAGGATAGAGAGTGCTTGCCCAGGTTACACAGCCATTGAATGCTGGAGCCAGGATTTACACAGAGTGTGTAGGATTAGCTGTACCTCTGGGCAGATGCTGAGGTGAAGCTGGCATTTCTGGAGACCATCAATGGATTTCCTACATTTTTAGCATCGTGCCTCATCCCCTTCCAGAAACCATTCTTCGGGATGTCCAGAGAAGTGTTAGAAGGCACAGCCAGTTCAAAGCTGGAGTGTGCCCTTAGGTCTCCAGACAGGCATAAATGAGGTTTTATGCTTTGTGACTTTGCAGGGTTTGTTGAAGTGAACTTAGACCATGGAATCATGCCCCCTCCTTTATTGATACATGAGGTCACTAAGAATTAGAAAGATGGAACAGTTTGTTAAAAGGCAAATAGCAGTGGTGGGACTAGTATGTTACAATAATTGCACTAACTGACATCTGCATTGCCCCACACCTGAATTTCTATCATACTAACTGGGTGACCATGGACAAGCTACTCTACATCTCTGTGTCTCGATTTCCTTCCCTCTACAATGGGAATAATAATGACAGCTGCCTCATGGGACTGATGCAAAGATTAAGTGAAATCGTATCTGTACAAAGTGCTTACAACAAGCTTGGCACAGAGACAATGTTATCAAAAGTTTTATAAGTTCTACTTAAAATGAAATTAACCAGGAGTTCCCTGGTAGTCTTGTGGTTAAGGATCCAGTGTTGTCACTGCTGTGGCTTGGGTTCCATCCCTGGCTCAAGAACTTCTACATGTTGTGGGCACAGCCAAAAAAAAAAAACCGCTAAACAGAATCATTTCATATGGCCCTCCTTTTTATGAACAGAATCACGTTAGCTTTAAAATCTAGAGTGTAAGGCAACACAGCATGTTGATTTTAAGGGGTTGTGAAACACCATACCTGGGTTTTCACATCCATACCTGGAGATAAGAAAGAGCATCTGACTCATGGAATTCATTATTTAAATGAGGGCTACACAAACTAATATACTTAAAGAACTTAGAACCACTACTGGCACAGATAAACCTTCAGTAAATGTTAACTACTATTATTGAGGCAAAATAGAGAAAAGTAATTAGTAGGCTAAATTTACTGCTATAGTTGTCAGGGACAACCACAAACTTACTGTACTGAAAAGTCTCTATAATTTAGGTATGTTAGAAAAAAGAGAGCTTACAAAATAAGGACTGAGGCCCCTACAAGGCCCCTATTAGCCCAATAGAACAACAAGAAGAGCTGGGCGCATATTTCTTATGGTCCCAGCATCATACATCATATGACAAAGAATGAACACACAAACAGATTACTTTGCTGCATTTGGCCATGATTATTCCATTTCCTCCATGTTTATGAGGCTGGTCGCATCAGAAAGACCAGGCTAGCCCCTCTGGTCCCCCTGACCCCAGCCCCTGTCTATGAGGGCATTTAAACTGCCTCCACCAACATTTTTTCTATACGAACTTTTCTTTAGTCATTTTCTGTGCTTTTTAAAAGATGCATTTTGAAAAAAAAATTTTTTGAGTTAGAGAACTTAAAAAAAAAAAAACCCTGCCAAAGACACTAAATCAGAACAAACTAAGTATATGAATTTGTATTTTGATCAGAACAGTATTTTTGCCAAGATATTATATATCTATCTATGTCTGTATCGATATATCACATTTTACAGTCACATAAAGAATAGGGTTGATCTCTGTGGATTCTGTTTTCTCTAGACCCAGACCACTGTATTATTCATTTACTTATTTAGGACTAAAAATCATTGGTGACTACTGTTTTATTTACTTATTTTGGACTAAAAATCATTGGGTGCATATTTAGACTAAATTTTTGAAGGACAAACTCTGAAACACATTCTGTTCCCCCCCCCCCCCCGCCACCCACCCTATCTCTCTAGAGGAATCATCTCTTAGGTCTTCTCTTCAAAGGGAATAACTTCTTTAAATGAATATGAAAATTATATGTTTTAAGTCGCCACAGACTGGGGAGCAGCTTGTTATGTGTGCCGTCCATTTCTCGAAGATGGCAGAAAAGCACCGGGAAGGGATGGGTAGGGCCCACTGGGCATGACCACAGAAGGAGTCATGGATGAGCCCCAGCCTGGGAATTTAGTCTACATCCCTGAGCCAAGGTCCTTTCAGGTTTATACCTTTTCAAATATATCCATTCACGTTTGAGCTGGCTCCCAAACCTCACCCATCAACCGCACCTGTGTGACCAACAGGATGGAGGGCTGGTCCGTCACTAAAACAGCGGTTTCTTTTTCTGCTCGTGATGTTGCCGTCCAAGGACTGAAAAAGCCTAAGCAGAGTCACCTACAGTATCGTAAGGCCTGTGCCTGCCTCATCACCTGTGCCGCTTTACCTGCGGTTCTGATCCCAGGCTGTGACCCAGTCCTGCTGCGGGCGAACAGACCGACCGTCAATCACAAGAGAGGAAAGAAGGGGGCAGGCCCAGATGTGGAGGAGACAGAATCCTGCGAAAAGACAAAAAAGAGAAAGGCAGAAAAGCTTTTTCTTTCATAAATGAACACTGGGTTACTCTTTGGCATATCATTTGCATGCAGATAAGCATCTTAAAATAAAACGTTAGTGCAACTTTTATTCCTTAGAAAATATTACTTCAGCAAATGCGTGGCTGAACACTGATTTGTACATTTGCTAATATTTTAGAAATTAAATATAACGTTGCATTATTGACACTAATCCACTTGATACTAGGAACTCCTGAACATCTAATAACGGTAAATAATGGGAGAAGATAAATTTACTGGCCAATTTACAAAGAATTGCTTTTTTTTTCTTTACAGGGCAGCACTTGTGGCATATGGAAGTGCCCAGGCTAGGGGTCGAATCAGAGCTGCCCGCCTACACCACAGACTCAGCCACATGGGATCCAAGGCACGTCTGAGACCTACGCTGCAGCTTGCAACAAGGCCAGGTCCTTAACCCACTGAGCAAGGCTGGGGATGGAACCCGCGTCCTCATGGAAACTAGTCAGGTTCTTAACCCACCAAGCCACAGGGGGAACTCCCAAAGAATGTTGAGAAACTCAAATATCTCTAAACTATGCCTATCCCTTCAAAGGGAGAAAGTACACAGGTTACTACAAGGGATTCAATGAAAGCAAAACAGGCTCAAAAACTATTTTGTCTCAGGGTAGGACTTTGGCCATTGCTTTGTTTTATGTGGCAATAGCCTTACTCCATTTAATACAGCTTATAGCTTAAAAGAAAATAATTTCACCCTTAGGCATAAACAGGTTTAGCTGAAGCTGCTGTCCTTTGGGTAAAATACTTAATTCATTTTCAGATCAGTTCAGATTTTTAACTGCCCATCAGGAGGCAGGTAGGCAATGTGCAAAGTGGGGGCATTCAGCTACAAAGCACACAGAATTCCAGGCCATGGGCTTTGCAGTGGTGTTATTAATAGAGGAACATAACCACTCATTTCAATACAGCATAAGAATTATGAGAGTTATGAGTGGACCCTGAGGCTGAATCTTAAGAAATGAAGAAAATGTCAGCTGTGTGAAAAAAGGTGAAAAAGGTGCATCAAACAGGGGAAGCAGCCTGAGCAACAGCATGAAAGAAAAACACAATTTAACAAGCTAGCTGATCACAACATGCCATGACATAACACAGCGCATCTTTTCCTGATTAGCCCCACCACGGCAGACAGAGTGAGGTGTTTGTTTAAAAAAAAAAAAACCCAAAAGCAGAGTTTCCTGGTTGCTCAGGAGGTTAAGGACCCGGTGTCATCCCTGCTGTGTCTGGGGTTGCTGCTGTGGCATGGGTTCCATCCCTGGCCTGGGAACTTCCATGTGCGTCAGATGTGGCCAAAAAAACCCCAACAAAACCCCCCAAAACAACCACAAAACTATCTACCTATGGGAAGATAGATAGATAGATTGATTGATTTCTCCTTTTATAAGTGATAGAAGCATTTTTGGAATCAAGATTAAAGTGATTCGGGCATTAAAGTACTCAAAATATGTTCTGTACTATTAGATATTTAACTATTCCCATTTACAACTGACCTTGACCAACAGGACGTCTTACATGTGAAGCATCTGTACATGGAACTAACCATATTCTCATTGGACCCAAGATGTCTTTATGAGCAAGAACTATTTTTGCTGAATCACAGATTGCTTTAAAATTACCATTTACTTTAAACGTTCAAGTTCTGGAAATCACCTCTCTGGGTGTGGTATCAAGTCATAGGACCGGGTGGGGACTCTGCCACTTGGAATGCTGTGTGTGTTTCCACCGTGTATCGCATGTTTTGAGGATTGGAAACTTGAGGCTATTCTACCAAGGCCTCAAGACATTCTGCAGAATCTAGATGGCAAACTGAATATATTTCTACATTAATTTGCAACATCATTTATATCAGAGCAAAAATAATTATCTTGGAGTTCCCGTGGTGGCGCAGTGGTTAACGAATCCGACTAGGAACTATGAGGTTGCGGGTTCGATCCCTGCCCTTGCTCAGTGGGTTAACGATCCGGCGTTGCCATGAGCTGTGGTGTAGGTTGCAGACGCGGCTCGGATCCTGAGTTGCTGTGGCTGCGGTGCAGGCCAGTGGCCACAGCTCCGATTAGACCCCTAGCCTGGGAACCTCCACATGCTGTGGGTGCGGCCATAAAATGACAAAAAGCAAAAAAAAAAAAAAAAATTATCTTCGTGAATAAAACATCCTGTTCTTATTCTTTTTCACATCCATGTTCACGGCAAAAGGAAAGAGTATTTAAGGCCTGGTTGTCCTGTTGCAATTTTAGGGCCGCACCTGCGGCATGTGGAGGTTCCCAGGCTAGGGGTTTAATCGGAGCTACAGCTGCCAGCCTTCACCACAGCCACAGCAACGCTGGATCCGAGCTGCGTTTGCAACCTACACCACAGCTCACGGCAATGTGGGATCCTTAACCCACTGCAAGGCCAGGGGTCGAACCTGCAACCTCATGGTTCCTAGTCAGTTTGCTTCCACTGAGCTATGATGGGAACTCCCAGAATGAGGTAAGTATTCTTTATGAGTACTCTATTCTGAGTATTCTTTATGCTCTTAAATGTCTAGGTAGCCAGTCACTGCAGGTTACTCGCTGAAACCAGATTCAGCCAGGGTAATGGTTTGGCACTGCATAAATGCAGCCTAAAAGCTTCATTTGCACACAAAGCTGCAAACTAAAAGACAGGAAAAACCTTTACTTCTTTCAATACAAATATTCTAATAAAGTAAAAAAAAGGCATTACTCTCTTTGAATATTGCACATTTTGATTACTTCAAAATCTTTCAGTGTATAAGCAGTCAAGGCACAAACACAAAATATGTTTGTACTCTTTTCTAATCCGTGAAAGTGAGAATTTTGCAAAAGTGCCTTCCATTACAGAGCAAGTTCAACATATATTATCGACTCCAGTTGTATTATCAGAGCCGCTAAGTACATCTTTCATAGAGATGTATTTATCAGTGAAAGATTTAAAATGTGGAAATACTGATAAAATAAGGTGCTATAGGTAATATGGCATGGTAAATGACGTCAGGAAGAAAACAGAATTCTTGATAGAGCAAGAAACTTCAAAAGACTAATTTGGTGACCTAAATGCTAATCCTTCTGCTTATATAATCACACCTCTCAATGTGTTTGGAGCACAAAATATGACTTCAGTGCTTGCACGTTAGATTGTACAATTCCTTCCATCTGCATTCCTAATTTCACTTCAGCCTTATGCCTCAGAACATTTCTCAATTTACTGGTCTTGCTTGGGATTGCTCTTTAAGAAAAAAAATGAATGCGTTTATAATAACAGTCGTAATAATAACTTATATAACAATAATCGTCATAGGCTTAAAGAAGCCCAAAAATAATCTAAGTACTTTACTAATAATATAGTAATTGTGCCCAATTTGTTTTACACCTTCTCAAATAGAGAGTAAATCGAATGACATCCTCTTAAAACACATGTTGCCCAAATACTTAAACACAAAGTGCATGTTTGCAACCTTCTCCTTTCTTAATCCCATGGATTTTGGACCTAAAACTGTGCTTTATTTTTATGATACATTCTAAGTCGAGATTTAGGGGCCATGTTTTCCAAGATTTATTTTCTTATAAAGTGAATGAAAAACAAATTTAATAATGCTATAACTGCCTGAAAAAAAATGCCAGCTTTGATTAAATCAACAACAATTAAACGCTTACAAATAAAGTGAACAGAGCATCTGGCTAGCCTGTATGGATGAATCACCTTCAATGAAAGTACCAAGTAATAGTAAAAAAAATAAATAAATGAATTAATTAAATTAAATGATATAAAACAAAACTTCTCTCAGGCATGATTAGAGCCATGAGTAAAAATAATCCAAGTTGATGTGTGGCAATTTCTAATGCAGCACAATTTTAGAAAATTATTTGGTGACTGTATAAATGTGACATGCCTGAAAAAATGTTAATTAAACCAGTTTACACAATGGCTGAGATGTATAATTATTTAGCCACGCTCCCACAGCCATTTAGAAGGAAATTGTTAAGTTCCAACTCTAAAAGGCTGTTTTGGATTCCGAGCCCTGGAGCTGGTGGTTGAAGGCAAAGCCTTTTCCATCCCCTGAAAATGATGAGGTGTAGCAGTGTCACAGCCCTGGCTCGTTCATCCCTGCTTTCATTTACCCACATTAGGGAGAAATTTTCAACAGCAATGCAGAGCTACACCTAAATGCCTTTCCTTCTCCCAATACCGTTTAGCAGGCTTAATTCACGGAACGAAGCCTGCGATAAGATATTAAACCGGGCCTCAGAATGAATAATCCAGCCATTGTATCCTTTGATTTATAAGCATTCCATGCAATCGATCTTCAAGGCAGAAGAAGGGGAGATGGCTGAGAAGATGAGACAGAGGGCCTCTTAAAGTCTGGAGCATTTTTTACCAAAATATCCTAAAACTGATATGAGTGCCTAAGGTTGACACCTGGGTCTTGGGCAGGAATTGCAGACTGGGATTCAGGCTGCTGAGAGGAAAGTTAGGATTGACGATGGAGGTATCAAGTGGGAGGACTCCTGGAAGTAACAAATAAAAGGAGACCTCAGAGGTGTTCACACGTGCACCAGTGGTCCCCCTGCAGCATGGGGCAAGGTCATTTTTGCAACTTACTGCTTTATCTTGAAGTCTGTGAACAAAAGGAAGAAAACCCTTGCTTCGAGCAGAGAGCAGTTCTTATGACATAGATCTTTGACCTTAAGATCAAATTCCCCAACTTACTTCCTATGTCCTAGAATCCTATCATAGCCCAATGCCTAGGAGAAAAGCTGCTCATATTTACAGTAGCAAAGTAGATCTATGAGTCTCACATCCACTTTGTACATTATATTTCAATTTCCTATCAGGTAGTTTGTATACTCATTACCCAAACTAAAGTCAATATCATGAGCATTAGGTGAAGACCTGAATGTTTTAGAAGCTCTGGGCCTTGCCAAGTGGGTTTAATGAAACTAAGAAAAAGCCATGAAAGTAAAACAAAACAAACAAATGTCAATTTTCCAGGCACTGCAATTGATTTCAGACCAAATTTGCATAATTAAAATAAAATGGGAATCATATTCATTATGCAACTAAGTTACTTTGAATAGACAGGATTTTTTTTTTTTCCTCCTAGATTCTCATTAGAAAATTCAGAGACGGTCTAAAATAATTTGGGAAGAGCTTGTTTGTTCTGCTGCCACTTGGGCCCATTTTTAAGGGACAATTTGCTGTGGAGAGAGTGCAAAGAATTCAAAGCGTTAACACCATGAACAGTCAGTGGCGGGGAGCACAGACTCTAGGTGACCTTGCTTTTCTCTGGTTTATTCTTCCTAGAACCAGTCTATGAACTGCTCCTCGAATTTCAAGGCAGAACATAATCCTAAGCCAAACACAGCAATAGCGATGCAAATTTGATCTTATCACACTATTTTATGCCTTGGGCAGTTCATTTAAATAGCATCATTAATTTTCACATCAACTCCGGTTTTCCATAGACCACAATAAAGCGCTCAAACCTGGGTCTAATTGGCATAAACATGGTGGGAATTTTACCACTGCCAAAGGACGAACCATTTGATTTAGGTTAAAAACAATCTATCCTATTTTATTCTTATTGAACACCTACACTGGTCCTTGATCCATGTTCCCCGAACCGTCTGTGCTAGAATGCTCGCGCTCTAGTGAGCAATTCCAAAAACAATTTAAAACAGAAGAGTCGGTCTTGAAAATATATCAACACCCCATATTCAGATGCCTTGTGTAAAAATCACTTTCTCAAGCTTTTATCCCTAGGTGACTCAGAGCATCACATGTTTTGTTTGGTGAGCTACAATTTTAGATCTCCCTGCATCTTGCTCCCCCTACTGCTGAGTGGATGGATGTGTTCCCTAAAGTAAAAATAAATGCCAGGGTTCAAAGCCTTAGATGCTTTTTCCCCGCTGGCTGCCCCCACCCCCTGGTCAAGATGTGAGGCAATCGAGATAATTAAGGTCTCCTTCTATCACGACTATGCCCATCAACAGCATAAGCCCGCTCTGTATTCCTTCTGAATGCTTTTTCAGAGCTGGGCTCACATCCTCACGATGTGAACTAAAGTCCACTGCCGGGGTCACTGCCTGTTTTTCCCCACCAGGAGGGGTAGCAATGCTGACCACATCTCCCACCCCCTCCCTTTAATTTGCCCACTTACTCAGCAAATTATAGACCTTCTAGTTTTCAGACCTTATGCTTAATAATGAAAATATGAGAAGGACGCGTTTTTTTTCTTTGCTTTTTGAGCCACACCTGTGGCACATGTAAGTTCCCAGGCTAGAGGTTGAATCAGAGCTACAGCTGCTGGCCTGCACCACAGCCATAGCAACTGGGGATCCAAGCCTCATGTGCAACCTACACCACAGCTCAAGGCAACGCCCAGATCCCCCACCCACTGAGAGAGGGCAGGGATCGAACACACATCCTCATGGATACTAGGCAGATTCGTTTCCACTGTGTCACAACTGGAACTCCAGGATGCACTTCTTGACCTTAGAATATCAAACTCGAGGGGCAGGGACTGATAGGTGAATAAATAATTTTAATGTGTGACAAGTGGAGAGGTGATACATATACCACAGTTGTGAAGAACATGCCTTTTCAGCTCTGAGAACCTCCCAAGTTTTCTCACCTGCAAAACAGGACAACTGACCGGCCCCAGAAGGCTTCTGTGAGAAGTAAATGGTATAAGGGAGGTGAGATCCCTGTCTGGGACGTAGGTGGTGATCAGTAAATACCAGCTATTATGACCGGTATTACAATCATCAGCAACTATTAGTATTTCTTGCAACAGGCACCCCGCTCTCGGTCACTCACTACTCAAAATCCCTTCATCTAGTTTGACAAAGGGTCTGAATAAGGCAGGGTTCCTGTGTCCCACCTCCCTTGTGGGCCCGCCATCAAGCATCTGGGGGTGAGCCTGGAGCCGCTGCTGTCCCAGGTGGCAATCAGTTGGGAAGAGCTGGACACAGAGTGGAGGAGAGCAAAGGTGAGATGGACCCCCGGCCCCTCTGCGTCTGCTGGAACCTCGTCTAACCTCTTCAGAGAACAACAGCTGCTTCGCTTCCTCCTTCTGCAAACTGGCCTTCTGGCCAGTTCCTAGCTCAGAATCACACAGGGCAATTATATTCTGGAAAAAGAGATCCAGTGTAACCAAGCTGACCAAGGTGGAAAAACACCACAGTCCACCTGCCACGGTCTCGCCATCCAACACACCTTTGGTCATGTTTACCTTCCCAATAAAGACCTAAGGAGATCATTCTCCTACCTGACAGCATACAGTCATGTCTCATACCACCAAAAATACCGAGTCCTCAATATGCTGGTTCTGCTGAAATGGGCTCAACCGGCCACAGGTTAGACTGAAAAAATGAGGAACTCAAAGCTGAAGTCCACGCTTTGTTTAAAGATGAGGGTCCATGTCTGCCTGGAAAGCTTTAAAGGTTAAAGGATTTTCAATCAGCGTATTCCCCTTGGCACTGGGCACTTAGGTTCTCCAGAATATTATAAGAGGCATGTGGGGAGTTCCCGTCATGGCTCAGTGGTTAACGAATCCGACTAGGAACCATGAGGTTGCGGGTTCGATCCCTGGCCTTGCTCCGTGGGTTAAGGATCCGGCGTTGCCGTGAGCTGTGGTGTAGGTTGCAGACGCAGCTCGGATCCCACGTTGCTGTGGTTGTGGCGAAGGCCGGCAGCTACAGCTCCTGTTAGACCCCTAGCCTGGGAACCTCCACATGCCGCGGGTGCAGCCCTAGATAAGGCAAAAACCTAAATAAATAAATAAATAAATAGCTGGCATGTGGCTTTTAAGAAGTAAGTCTTAACTGCTTTAATGGTACACACCTATTATCAATGGTCAAATGTGACCCTTATTTTGAGGATTCACAGTTGGGGTAAATGACACCTGGGTACATAAACGACCCGTGAGGGGTAGCAAACAACTGTCTGGTGATGGCTAGTGCTCTCTCGCCCATAGAGCTTAAGAACTTAAACCAATACGGTAAT
Source organism: Catagonus wagneri (assembly GCA_004024745.2). Lineage (NCBI taxonomy): Eukaryota > Metazoa > Chordata > Mammalia > Artiodactyla > Tayassuidae > Catagonus > Catagonus wagneri. The sequence continues at coordinate 16,966,991 of PVHT021183608.1, read as the reverse complement.
GAAAATGAAATCTTAAATCATATACACCAGGCCTTTCAAAAACCAAAGCAAATAACACCATAGCCCAGTATGGAAGAAAAACAGAAGTGAGCAAATACTGCGGGGACAGCGATGCAAACAGAGTAGGAGGTAATTCAAGGTAGAAGGAAGCAGGGATCTGAACCAACGGGAAATGTTGATAAGGGGTAAAGAGAAAAAGAGGAAAAAAGGAAAAGAGGGCTTTGCAGCTTTCCAGAGGAAGTTTTTATTTGCTGTAACTATTTCTATAGCTGCTACATTTCCGCTGTGCGGTGGTTATTTATAGGCATCAAACAAGTCTTGTTCGTGTGTAGGTTCCAATTAAAATCTGGCAGCAATTCATCAGGCCTATGAAGGCGATGCTGTAACTGCGTTAGCGTCACTTAACTCAAGCAACCTGGCCCCAGTTTCCCAAATCAGTGTCTTCTTCAATGACAAAGAAACTTGGGGGGCCCTGTATTTATAAGGGAAGCAATGAAAGGGTTTTGCCGTGGGAGGAAATATCTTGGCAGAGTCTTCCTGGTGGTTTTCTCTGTTGGGCACGTTACAGGTCCAGTTCTGCAAAGCGCAAAGTTCTACGCCAATATTATGCTCCTCTTTTATTGAGCAAAGTATATTTTCTGTGGAATATGAATTTCCTCTCTGCTTCTCACAGTTCAGTGATGCCTGGCAACATCAAAGAACCAAGATGACAAAATGGGATGCTTTCTGAACATAAAGACACCTGCTCCTTCAGTCTCTTTCAAGAAATAATGGTGTCGGCAGCACCTCCCAGCTGACATGACCACCATCACAAACAGCCCTGTCGAGCTGGAGAAAAGCTGGTTTGTTAAAGCCTGGGCATCGAGGCCATTTTCAAACCAGAAATGCATCCAGTATTTGGAAATACTGAGATTTCCCGTTATTTTGTAATGATTCCCACAGTTCTGATATTTGGAGGAAGGGCATAATGAAGGAAAAACCTGAAAATGAATAGTTGCCAGGGAAGAAATGACTGTCAAAATAATAAAGAGCTGCCATAAAAAAAAATACGCTTCCACAAATATTATCCCAAACTGTGTGACTCAGGAATGTCTCAGGTCCTTCTTCAATGGGTGGAAACAAGAATGAAGTAACTCTGGGAGTTCCCATCATGGTTAAGCAGGTTAAGATCCAAGGTTGTCTCTGTGAGGTTGCGGGCTTGATCCCTGGCCTCACTCAGTGGGTTAAGAATCTGGCATTGCCCTGAGCTGTGGTGTAGGTCACAGATGTAGCTTGGATTCTGAGTTGCTAGGGCTGTGGTGTAGGCCGGCAGGTACAACTCTGATTTGACCCCTAGCCTGGGAATGTCCATATGCCGAGGTTGCAACCCTAAAAAGACAAAAAATAAAATGAAGTAACTCAAACCCCAGGCAGTTAGAAATGTTCCTTCCATTTCTATCTGCACAATGAACCTCCTTTCCATTCTTGTTTGAAGTGGACGCCAGCAGCTTGAGCTGACAAAGTTGGTGCAGGCGACTGTGAGAAACAGAAAGGAAGAGGGAAGAAGGGAGGGAGGGAGGAGAGCCGATTGCTTCCTAATGCCAGCGAGTGTCCACCTGTGATGCCACATCTCGTAGTGCCCGGCAGAGGGCGCCCAGTCCATCCCCATCGGCAGGTGAGCCTGATGTTGGCAGGTGAGTGCGCTAGTGCAGATGCAGAAATTAATTTATACAAGCAAATCTGAGTCCATGTTGTTCTGGCTACCTGTGACAGGTCAGTGGTTCTCGGCTGGGGAGATTTGTCTCCCGGAGGGGACATTTGTCAATATCTGGGGATGTATTTTGTTGTCACAATTGGGGTGTGAGTGTGCTACTGGCATAATGCATAGAGGCCAGGGATGATGCTAAACATCCCATAATGCCCAGGAAAGCCCTCTCTCTCTTCCCCCCACTTCTTCCACCCAAGAATTAATTGTCTGAAAGTGTCGGTTAGTGCCCTGAATAAGAAAATACTGCGATACATTAAATATGGCCCTACATGTTTTGCCACTTCTTCCATCTAGAGGTGAGGTGTTTTCGCACGGTGGCTGGCCTGGACCAATTGAAGGCAGCAGAAGTAATGTCCACATTCCAGAGCTGAGGTCCCAAGAGACCTTTTAGCTTCTGCCCGTGGTCCCCGAGACCACCTGCCACGTCATCTCAGGATGCTGCCCTGAGACCATCATGCCAAGAAGCAGCCCAAGATGTAAGATCAAGTAGATAGAAGGACCCATCTGTTCAGCTGCCACCCACAGGTCAGCATCCCGCTACCCACCCCACCGCCACCCCACAGCAGGGGGAGAAAGAAAAACTGGCTGTGTTAGGTCACTCAGGTTTGGGCTGGTGTGCCTGCAGCAAGAGGTAATGAATTTGGGGATGGATGGAGCTTATGTTCCCCGGCATTCCCCAAGTAGCAGTCCACCAGATCTTTACAGCAAACCTCCTGAAAGTGGTCCCAGAGGTACAATATCTAAACCTATTGCTCTTTTGCCTTCACTGATAAAACCACACCATTGAAAGTCTGCAGGGATTTCTGAGGAAAACACTCCTTGCTAGTGAAAACATTCTAATACCACTGGCCCCAGCTTTCTGTTCTGACTCCTCAACATGAGTCAGTGTCACTGGGGTATGTTGAGGGGAGAGAAGAGGATAGGAGAAAAATAACAGTGGAGAACTGGAGCTCCTGCTGTGGCACAAAGGGATCGGCAGCATCTTTGGGAGCACTGGGACGCGGGTTCAATCCCCAGCCAGGTACAGTGGGTTTATCAGAGCTGTGGCTTAGGGCTGTCATGGCTTGGATATGATCCCTGGCCCAGGAATTCCACATGCCGCATTAAACCAGGAGCAGGGTCTCTGGAAAACCCCAGGAGATACAGGGATTCTAGATCCACACACCAAGAGAATGAGACGTTGCATTCCTTATGACATTTGTCCCCTGTGGCCACTCATACCCAGGACCCAGGTAAACTGGAAATTCAGCAAAATGCCAAGGACCACCAGAAAATGGTGACACTCCCTCTGTCCTCAACACTGCTTCTCTCCCCTTCCTGCTTCCTGAGCAGTTCCCGAGCAGCTGGGGTCTCCAGGCCAGGCTGCTTGCCTCAAATCATATAGCCCAAGAACTCAGACTGCAGGGTTCAAAGCACTGTTCTCTGCCACCAGAAGTGGGCTTGTTGGGAGCTGCAGGTGAAGTGCTTCATCACGACACAGCATCTGCCAGCAGGGCTGTGGGGCTGTGGGCAAGAACAGGGAAGCCTCTGCTTTGGGAAGCACCCAGCACATGGAGCCTCTGCAGGAAGCAGGGCTGACTGTGGTCTGTGTGGAGCCCCAGGCTCACCAAGCTTTCAGTTTCCTTACACATCAGGGTTTTTGCCTTATTTGCTACACATTGTGGGAATTTTTAAATTTTTTTTTTCTTTAATGTTGATCCACCCCCAGAGAGTCATATAGAAATTGCCCTAAGAGGGATCCTAGAACCAGTGACTTCTAAAGTGCAGGTATTTGTTTTTTGGCGGGAAGCTACGATTCTTTCATTTTTCTGGGTTGAGGTTCCTGCCCTCTTCAGCCCCTGGACAGCTCGCCGTGGGCTCCGCCCTTGTTAGCGCCAAAAGAAACAGAAGCGTCGGCGCCCTCTGGTGTCAGGCAGGACATGGTACAGTTCCCAAGGAAAACATTATCACCTGGGTCCCAGCCATTGAAGAAATATTAGAAAATAGAGATACACGGAAGAGAACAAATTCACAAATAACACGCACTCCTTAATGTGAATGACTTGTGTATATCTACTCACAGAATTTCTGATAGATTGGATTTTTTACAAAAACGGAAATAGGTTGTATAGTGCTGTACTGTTAACCTTTTACTTAGTATACTATGAATGTAAATCAACTTAATTCTATACTATTTAATTGCTTGTATAGTTGAATGGTATTTCACATGCCATAGTAGTAAAAATACGTAAAATTTATTGAGCACTTACTGTATGCCAGGAACTATGTGGTGTACTTGACCAGGCTAATATCATTTTACGTTCACAACACCGCTAGAAAGTACATATCATAATTAATCTCGTTCTATAGGTGAGGGTATTGATGTTACAGAGGATTGATAATTTTTCTAAGTGCTGGAAACATGATCAGACATAAACATTTTACTCTGTTGCCACTGTCATCATATTTGTTGTTTCCTTTGGGGACCATAAATTGTATTGTGTAACACGCACTAAAACACACACATTCCTGTGGTCATAGATTGTTTCCTTACTCCTATGCTGGGACCCTGCATGAATTTCCGGATTAAAGGGTATGCATTTTTAATGGTCTTATATCCGTCACCAAATTTTTCTCCAAACATGTTCTACTACACCCTCGGTGGAAGGCTAACAGAAACATGTGCTTGTGTATTCTTGGGCTTAAGTAATTCCTCGGCTTTAATTTCTAATATGGTATAAATGCATGCGCACACACACACACACACACAAGGCTTTTTAGAGTCTCAGTAATTTTAAGAGTGTACTCCTGACACTAAAAGTTGGGGAACCTCTGCACTGAGTACATATGGACGGGAGGCACCTCCCATCACCCATCTCTTCCCACTTCTTTTTGGTCCACAGACTGTCCCTTGGCTGCAGGAAGATCCTGACAGTGTGAATTAAAAACTATGAAAACTCCATCAAAAAACTGTGAGAAATAAAAAATGATTTCAGTAAAGGTGCAGGATACAAAGTCAATGTACAATTTTTTTTGTTTCTGTACATCAATCAATAACAAAGTATCAGAAAGAAAAGAAAGCAATTCCATTTACAATTGCATCAAAAGTTAAAATACTCAGGAATAAATTTAACCAAAGAGGTGAAAGATCTGTATATTGAAAACTGCAAGACATTGATGAAAGAAACTGAAAAAGATACACACAAAATGGAAAAATATTCTATGATCAGAGATTAGAAGAATCAATATTAAGATGTCCATACTACCCAAATAAATCTACAGATTCAACGCAATCCCTGTCAAAATATCAATTGCATTTTTCAAATGAGCAAAATAATCCTAAAAATTTGTGTGGAACCACAAAATATATTGAAAGCAAAAGCAACCTTGAGAAAGAAAAACAGAGCTGAAGGCAGGATTCTTCCTTACTTCAAACTATATTACAAAGTTACAGTGATTAAACTACAGTATGGTATTAGCACAAAACAGATACGCAGATCAATGGAACAGAACAGAGAGCCCAGAAATAGAGCCGTGCAAACATGGTCAATTAACTTACAAAAAGGGAACCTTTACTAAAGGGGAAAGGACAGTCTCTGCAATAAATGATGTTAGAAAAACAGCCACATGCAGAAGAATGAAACTGGACCACTGTCTTAAAACCACACACAAAATTAACTCAAAATGGATTAAAGACTTAAATGTAAAATGTACCCCATAAAACTCCCAGAAGAAAACACAGGCAGTAAGGTCCTTGACATTGGCCTTAGCAATGATTTTTTAAAATTTACACCCAAAGCAAAAGCAACAAAAGCAAAAATCAACAAGTGAGACTACATTAAACTAAAAAGCTTCTGCACAGCAAGGGAAATTATCAACAAATTGAAAAGGCAACCTACTGAATGGATAAAATATTTGCAAGTCATGTATCTGATAAGTGATTGATATTCAAAATATACAAATAACTCATATAACTCAAGTTGTATGATGAGATCTGAATAGACATTTTTCCAAAGAAGACATACAGAGGGCCAAGAGGTACATGAAAAGATGCTCAATATCAATAATCACTAGGGAAATACAATTCAAAACCACAAGATAGTATGTCACACCTGTTAGAATGTCTAGAATCAAAAATACAAGAAATAAGTGTTAGCTAGGATATGAAGAAAAGACAGCCCTCTTGCACTGTTGGTGGGAATGTAAATTGGTATAGCTACTACAGAAAACAATAGGAAGGGTCTTGAAAATTAAAAACATAACTACCAAATGACCTAGCAATTCTACTTCTGGGTATTTTCCTGAAGACAAAAATGTTAAAAATAACCACTAACTTAAAAAGATATCCAATCCCCATGTTTGCTGCAACATTATTTATAATAGTCAAGCTATGGAAACAATCTAAGTTGGAACAATCTATGATGGAACAATCTAAGTTCCATCAACGGATGAACGGATAAAGAAGACGCTATATGTGTATGTATGTAGATACACACACACAAACACACACACACAACGGAATATGACTCAGCCATAAAAAAGAATGAAATAATGCCATCTGCGACAACCTAGATGGCCCTCAACAGCATTACACTGAGTGTAATGAATCAGACAGAGGCAAATATCATATTATCTCTCGTACATGGGAGCCTTAAAAAAAAGCTCACAGATACAGAGAACGGATTGGTAATTACCCAAAGAGGGGATGGGGATGGGAGAAATGGGTGAAGGAGGTCAAAATATGAAAAGAAAAAAATATATGGTGCATTACTGCACAACAAAGAAAAAACCCACCAATTGTTTAAAAAATACTTGTAACGCATAAGCTCAAAGGGTCTTGCTCTTTCTAAATTTCATGAACAAACTATTGCCTCATAATTATGCTATAACAGCCTTGAGTACTGCATTTTAATACAATTTTGTCTTTTTGTTCAAAAAATCATGTCAAAAACATATAAACACACAAATGCTTTCAGCAATTTTACGAAGACTTAGTAATGCTGCAGAAAATATACTGATAACTTAAGTACAATGCATTTTCTTAGATAAAAACAACAGCTTTAAAAAATACTCACTTTGAACTATCACCATCACTGAAACTAGTCAGAATTTAAAATCATAAAATAAACTATCAATTATAGGGAGGAATTAATTTTAAAGAACAGCGTATAATTCTGATAAGTTTATCTTTAAAAAAACAGAATGTTGTATTAAATAACTTTGTAGAAATCAACTGGCATGTGGTTCAATAACAACATTCAAATGCTAATTTGATGTCTATGTCAACTATTCCATTTTAAGAAATTATAAGCCACACTGCCAAATTTATGTACTACTTTCCTTGTTAAAAAAAAAAGAAACTGAATTTTCGTTACTCCAGATAGTCCCACTTACATCCTCAACACTTCCGCCACCTCCCTAAGGTAACTAACGTCCTTTTTGTTTTAACCATTAATTTGTCTTTTAGTTCTATCACCTATGCAAGTATGCTTCTTCAACATATTGTGTAGTCGTATTTTACCGAACTTATGAAAATGCAATCACACAGAACTGATTTCTCTGTGTATCTTGTTTCTTATAAGTACATACCATTATGTTTTAAAGATCATACGTGGTGTTGTGTGAGGCTATAGTTTATTCAGTTTCTGCTGTATACATACACTCCTTCTTACAACCATACCAAATTTATCTGTCCATTGTGTTAATGGACATTTACGTTACCTCCTGTATTTGTGTGAGCATTGTTTATATATCCATTCACTCATGGATGCTAGTATGATCGATGCTTCTGTGACAGCGCCTCCCACTGCATGTGGGCAGGATTTTCTAAGGGGTGGAATTGTGGCTCTGTGTGTGCACATATGATGCCCCAGGCAATGCCATGCTATTTTCCAAAACGGCTATACAAATATACACACCCATTACAATTGATGAAAGTTCCTTTTGCTCGATACGCACATAATGCTTGGTATTTGACTTACACATCTTTTTGACAATCTGAAGACTAAGAAATAAAATAATACTGGGATATTAATTCTGATTTGCCTAATTAATAATAAGGCTGAGTATCTTGTCATTGGCCTATAATCTTCTGTATTTCCTTCTTGGGAGAGTGCTTGTTCACGTCTGTAACTCATCTCTTTTGGCAGAAACTAAGCATTCTGGATAATCTTTTTGGGTCTATTACATATGTGGCAAATTTACCTTCCCGATCTACAGTTGGTATTTTTACTCTTTGATTTCTTTTCATAAACAGGATTTCTTAATTTTAATAGAGTCAAATTTCTCAAAAGCCCATTCATCAGTGACTATAAGAATACTTAGGAGTTCCCTTTGTGGCACAGTGGTTAACGAATCCGACTAAGAACATGAGGTTGCGGGTTTGATCCCTGGCCTTGCTCCGTGGGTTAAGGATCCGGCGTTGCCGTGAACTGTGGTGTAGGTTGCAGACGCGGCTCAGATCCCGCGTTGCTGTGGCTGTGGCGAAGGCCGGTGGCTACAGCTCCTGTTAGACCCCTAGCCTGGTAACCTCCATATGCCGTGGGTGCGGCTCTACATAAAAAAAGGCAAAAAGACAAAAAAAAAGAATATTTAGATTTTTATATGTCTTCTAGAGTCAGTGTAGTAAGTTGTATTTTTAAAGTTGATCCATTCCATCTGAATTTTCAAATTAACGGGCTTAAAGTTGGTCGTTACCTATTCTTACCTATTCTGTGAAGTATCCATAGTTAAGTCTACCTTTCATCCTAATATCTCTTCTTCTCTCTCCTTGATTAACCTCTGCAGAAGCTTCTCTGTTTCATTCATCTTTTTCAAAGAACTATTTGGGGCATCAATCTCTTGTGATTGTTTTCTATTTCATTAATGTTTGCTTTTATCTTTATGACTACCTTCCTTCATTAGATTTCCTTGGGGTTTAATCTGTTGTTTTTGCTTGTTTTTGTTTCTAATGTTGGATGTTTACTGCATTAATTTTAAATCTTTTTCTTTTATTTTTTTTTTTTTTTTTTTTTTTTTTTTTTTTTTTTTAAACAAGTGGCCGCACCTGCGGCATATGGAGGTTCCCGAGCTAGGGGTCGAGCCACAGCCACTGAAGAAGCAACGCCGAGTAGTTATGTTGTGAGCCACACGGGAAGTCCTAAATCTTTTTCTTTTAAATGAAAGCATTAAGGGTTATAAATTTCCCTGTTAATATCACAGCATTTCACAATTTTTGACACATAGTATTTTGCTTCTCCCTTAACCCAGGGGTTATTTTAAAGTGTTAAAATACTTTTAGTTTTGCATTTATTCTTAACATAGTTGCATTTTGGTCAGAGAATATAGTTTCTGTGACAGCAATCCTTTGTTTTAGCTGAAGTAGCTTTATGGCTTCACAGGTGATCAATTTTTAAAAATGTTCCCATGTGTTTGGAAGGCTTTACATTCTTTCATGGTTCCATGCAGTATTGCACACATCTAAATTTGTTTATTGCACTGCTTAAACCTTTTATATCATCACTCACGTTTGTCTGCTCAAACTATTAATTTCTGGGAGGGATTTGTTAAAATCTCTGACATGTATCTGTTTTCTTCCTGCAATTATATTTTTAAAAGATTAAATTGCACTGTTCAATTTTTGTCTTTTTTTTTTTTAAGGGCCGCACCCATGGCATATGGTGGTTTCCAGACTAGGGTCGAATTGGAGCTGTAGCTGCCAGCCTACGCCACAGCCACAGCAACGCCATATCTGAGCCATGTCCGCAACCTATACCACAGCTCATGGCAACGCTGGATCCTTAACCCACTGAGCGAGGCCAGGGATCCAACCTGTGTCCTCATGGATGCTAGTCAGATTCGTTTCCACTGAGCCATCATGGGAACTCTGCACTGTTCAATTTTTGCATTTCACATTTCCTGATTAATTGAACTTTTTATCACTTTGAAGTGAACCTCTAACCACTAGTAATGTGTTTTGCTTGAAGTCTTTTATCAGATACTAGCTAGCTATGTCAACTATCTTCTAGCATATTTGATTAAAATGTATCTTTTGGTTGATAATTATCTGGTATATATTTCTCCATTCTCTGTCAGTCTTTGCATTTTTATCTTCTGGATGTAAAAAGAGTATGTCTAGAATTTTTAAAATATACTAAAGTGTACTTTTTAGTATTTCATTTAGTGAGGATTTTGGGCTAACAAACTTGGGAAACAGTCAATTTCTGTTTATTTTGTGTTTCATTTTGCCTTCGTTCTTGAAAAATGTTCTAAGTCTAGAATTCCAGATGGTCAGTTCTCAGCACCCCAAGCTATCACTCCACTGTCTTCTGGCTTCCATTACTCTACTTGAGAAGTCAGCCTAAGTCTAATAGCCAGTTCTTTGTAGGTCTTCATTTTCCCTCTGGCTTCTATAAAATTGTCTTTGCTTTTCTGAAATTTAATTATATAGCTAGACATTTGTTCACTTTTTAAAATTTTGTATCTTATCTCGTTTGTCACTGGATTTCCTGGATCCGATATTCTCTCCTCCAATTTTGTCTCTGATTTTTTTCTCTTTCTGAAATCGTGATTAAATATCACTGAAGTCTCATTTCATTACCTCTCTTCTGTATTTTGTACTGAATTCTGAATAGTGTTTTAGAACTATCTTTTCATTTGCTAATTTTTTCAGCAGTGTAATTTGTTTAATGCGACCAAGTTTTAACTTTTTAATCATGATATCCTTCAGTTCTAGAATTCTATTTAGTTCTCTTTCTAATCTGCATGGTAGGTTCTGTTCTCTGTTCATCTTTCAATCTTCTCTTTTATCTAAGCATATTAAAGTTAGATTATAATCTGGGTATGGTGGCTCCAATACCTGAAGTCTTTGTGAGTTTCTTTCCATTGTTGGTTGAGTTTGCATTTTTCATCCACAAGTGTTGCTTTAGACTGAGAGCTGCTTACTTTCCTTAGAACTCATTTGGTAGGAATTCTTTGAGGTTTGATTTGAAGTTGTGTGCTTCCAGAAAGCATTTGTTTGCTTAAGTATACTGCTGACAGTGTCTTGTTCTAAACCGTCTGTCTGCAGTCTGTTTGGAACACACTGGCAATATGGATTTGGACCAAAACCCTTAAGAAGATAAGCTTACAGACAAGAATCCTCAGAGGAGATTTCCTCTCTTCACCCAATACTAAGGACAAGATGCCTGTTTCATCACTGGCCTCTTCTGGGTGATGGGTTTATTTCACACTAATCTTGATACTATGGTGTGACTCTGTAGGATCACAGATTTACGCAAACTCTATTAGATTCTCCCACCTCATGCAGGCCCTGGGGTCTCGTGCATAAACCTGTGCAGTGGCCAAAGTGAGGAGGGAACAAGTTCTCAAGGTCCCACAGAAACTCTCAGGGTGAAAGCTGGCCGTGGTGTCTCCTTTCTGGGTTCCTCTTTCACTCAACTTCCGGAATCTGTGGTTTTCTTATACCATCTCATGTTCCAAATTCCATGGATTTCAATAATTTGTTTTCATTTTTCCAACATTCTACTCGTTCCTATTGAGAAGATTATCTCAGATATCAGATCTTTCATATAGCCAAAAACAGAAATACTAGACTTATCCCAGGTTTCTTACTTGGTGTGTCTTCTATTTGTCTTCCTCTTCAATGATTATTTTTTCAACTCCTTTGCCTTTTCCTTCTTTAGCATTGTTTTGTTTTCATTATTTTCCCCCATACTATTTGTGATTGTTTCCACTCTTTTTTGTTAATCCTCAAAACGTTACCAAGCATTAACCTTCATCCCAAATAACAGGGTTTTAGAAGACCAAATCTAATGTCCCTCCAACTTATATGGTATTTTTAAAATCAGTATTTTAACTCAGTATTTAATTCCACAATTTAGGTATCTTAATATTATATAAAAAATATTTATCTATATTTAACTACATACTGACCTTTTTAAACTAAGTAGTTCTCCCTGAACCACCAGAACTTTTTTCAGGGATGATTTTTCCTTTCTTCTTGAAATAAACCTTTTAGGAATCCCTTTGATAAAATTCTGCTGCTCATAAATTCTATTTCTTCATATATGAAAATACTTCTTTATTCACCTAAATTTTAAGAAAAATTTGCACTGTTGACAGTTATGAGTTGGCAGGGGTTCTTTTTTTTCAGCATTTTGAAGATATTAGTCTCTGATCTTTTGCTTCTATTATATCTGATATCTCTGAAAATTATTTTTCTTCTCTGTTCCTTCTCTCAAACGTTGACTAAATTTATGTGAGCCTTCTCATTCTGTCTTCTATGCACACGTATGTGTGTATCCTGGCTTCATTCTAGTTAATTTTGACAACCTGATGGTTATTTTTTTTTCAGGAAGTGCAGGGCTTATGCTTTAAATTCAAGAATAATATTAATTCCTCACTTGTGCAAATATGCTATTTAAATTTCAAAATTAAAATTTTCATTTCATCTGCATGCTATTTTTGTTAATCCATTGTTCCTATTTTTTAATTATTTTTATTTTTCCCATTATAGCTGATTTAGTGTTCTGTCAATTTTCTACTGTATAGCAGTGACCCAGTCACGCATACATATATACATTTTTTTCTCATATTATCCTCCATCATGCTCCATCACAAGTGACTAGATATAGTTCCCAGTGCTATACAGCAGGATCTCATTGCTTATCCATTCCAAAGGCAATAGTTTGCATCTACTTACCCCAAATTCCCAGTCCATCTCACTCCCTCTCTCTCCCCCTTGGCAACCACAAGTCTGTTCTCCAAGTCCATGAGTTTCTTTTCTGTGGAAAGGTTCTCTGTGCCATATATTAGAGTCCAGATATAAGTGACGTCATATGGTATTTGTCTTCCTCTTTCTGACTTATTTCACTTAGTGTGAGAGTCTCTAGTTCCATCCATGTTGCTGCAAATGGCATTAGTTTGTTTTCTTTTACGGCTGAGTAGTATTCCATTCTGTATATATACCAAATCTTCTTAATCCATTCATCTGTCGATGGACATTTAAGTTGTTTTCATGTCTTGGCTATTGTGAATATTGCTACATTGAACATGCAGGTTCATGTGTCTTTTTCAAGGAAAGTTTTGTCTGGATACATGCCCAAGAGTGAGATTGCTGGATCATATGGTAGTTCTATACTTAATTTTTGTGGTACCTCCATACTGCTTTCCATAGTGGTTGTATCAATTTACATTCCCAACAGTGTAGGAGGGTTCCCTTTTCGCCACACCCTCTCTAGCATTTATTTGTGGACTTACTAACGAAGGCCATTCTGACTGGTGTGAGGTGATACCTCATAGAAGTTTTGATTTGCATTTCCCTAATAATCGGTGATGTTGAGTATTTTTTCATGTGCTTGTTGGCCATCTGCATATCTTCTTTGGAGAAATGTCTATTCAGGTCTCTTGCCCATTTTTCAATTGGGTTGCTGGTTTTTTGCTGTAGAGTTGTGTAAGTTGTTTGTATATTTTGGAGATTAAGCCCTTGTCAGTTGCATCATTTGAAACTGTTTTCTCCTATTCTGTAAGTTGTCTTTTTTTTTTTTTATATGCTCTGCTGTGCAAAAGCTTGTCAGTTTAATTAGGTCCTATTGGTTTATTCTTGCATTTATTTCTGTTGCCTTGGGATATTGACCTGAAAAAAACATTTGTAAGGTTGATGCCAAAGAATATTTTGTCTATGTTCTCTTCTAGGAGTTTGATGATGCTTTATGTTTAAGTCTTTAAGCCATTTTGAGTTTATTTTTGTGCATAGTGTGAGGGTGTGTTCCAGTTTCACTGATCTACATGCAACTGTCCAGTTTTCCCAGCACCATTTTCTACAAAGATTGCCATTTTTACGTTTTATATTCTTGCCTCCTTTGTCAAAGATTAATTGACTGCAGGAGTCTGGGTTTATTTCTGAGTTCTCTATTCTGTTCCACTGGTCTGTCTGTCTGTTTTGGTACCAGTACCACACAGCCTTGATTACTGTGCCTTTGTAATATTGCCTGATGTCTGGGAAAGTTATGCCTCCTGCTTGCTTTTTGTTCCTCAGGATTGCTTTGGCAATTCTGGGTGTTTTATGGTTCCATTTAAATTTTTGGATTGTTTGTTCTAGTTCTGTGAAAAATGTCCTGGGTAATTTGATAGGGATTGCATTGAATCTGTAGATTGCTTTAGGTGGTATGGCCATTTTTATGATATTAATTTTTCCAACCCAGGAGCATGGAATATCTTTCCTGTTCCTATTTTTAACCCATATTTTATTGTCATAATTCTTTCCTATTCCAAATCTGACCACTTCAACAATCTGAGGTGTTTGTGCAGGAGGTGGAGTGTCTAGATTGTTTTACTGACTCTCACTTATGATGATTTGTTTCCTTAGGCATATGATGACTATATTTAATTTATATTTCACTTGACTATTTTTGACCACATATTCTGTACCCTTAGGATGCCTTTCTCCAGAGAGAAGTTGCCTAGGGAATGACTAACATCTCCAAGTTTGTCTGTTCCATTCATTGGAGGTCCCAGCCTTAACTTCCTAATGTGCTGCTGGTGTGGGCATTTGCCTTTCAGATTTGAAAGTCTGCCTATGTTCAAGTCCGTTTTCAGTCCACTATTACATTTTTCTTGTTTGGGGTTTTTATTTTTGTCTGCATGTTTTGGCAACTGAAAATGCCCCTTGTTTGCTTTCAAGCTCAGCAGTGCTTGAACAAACGTGTTTGTTAAATCTATTCCGAATCCTGTGGTAATTCAGCTAACTGACCCCTCCCCTCTCCAGCCCATGTCTGGGCTGGAAGTCCAATAAATGGTAGTTATTATTATTAATGATTCAGAAAACACAGCTTCTACCATGTGGCGGCATGGAATCCAGTCCTGGTATGTTAAGAAAAACCATACACCATATTCAAGGAAACTGACAAATAAATTGATTGCTGCTGGTCTTTGAATAGAGCTTTGAATCAGCATTTTAAAAATTGGAATTAGGTCCACATAATGCAAACTTGTTTTGACGCAGCTGCCACTTCAGATTCTAATGACAAAATTTGGTCCAGAGGAAGCAGAACACACATGAAGTTTGTTCAACAAGGTTGGGCTGGTGCTGTTCACAAAACTGCATCCTGAGGCAACAGTCCGCTGCCAGTTCACATCAAAAACGTACCAAGCATGAAGGGGAAACGACCCTCCCAGCTTCTTTCCTTCTTCTCACCTCCCCTCCCTTTTCTCCTCTGCCCAGCTGGCAAAATTACATCTAGAACTTCAGCTTCAACTCCAAAGGAACACAAGCCATTAGGAATTAAAGGGGTTCTTGTCCCAGACTCTCAGGCCCTCCAATATCAGAAGTGTCTGAGATAGAAAAGAATGGGCTTTTTCAGTAGGAACCAGAATGGTTTGAGGCCTTTTCTAGGTGTTAGAATAAGTAATCCACTTGATGTCCTCATAATAAGATGTGCCTTTCTACTTTCACTCCTCTCAGATATGAATTATTAAAGACTCTTATTGTTCCTCTGTAAGTTCTGTATATAATGTCAAACTCATCTGGATAAAAAGGAAAAAAAGAAAAGCTGGAAGTTGCA
Organism: Catagonus wagneri; assembly: GCA_004024745.2. Lineage (NCBI taxonomy): Eukaryota > Metazoa > Chordata > Mammalia > Artiodactyla > Tayassuidae > Catagonus > Catagonus wagneri. Next base: position 16,951,724 of record PVHT021183608.1, on the reverse strand, counting down.
AAAAATAATGCATCTGGAGCTTATGATTCTTACCAATGGTAAAATCATTTCTTGTAAATTTGTACAAAAATGTTCTTGCCCATTTCATTTCCATCTTGTGCAGAAGGTAATTACCCTTCAAGGACACCTAGGGAGAGGCCATGAGAATGTATGACCATTTTTAATACGTCTGCCTCTACGTTTTCCTTCTGACGTTTGACTAAGGAGAGCACATCTGCCATGAAACATCAGCAGAAGAAGACTTCACTCAATATTAAATACTGCTTACTGCCTTCACAAGTGTTTGTCCTACACAAAACCCTCAGATAGTGGAGGTGTCCAGGAGGGCAGCCAGACTCCCGCTGAGCCACAAAGGGCTCCCTGCAAAAGTCAATCCGTCAATGTGCCACCGGTTTCCCATGAGGAGTTACCTGCCTGATGCTTGTCTACTTGAAGAGTTGTTATAATAGCATCTCTAATAATGGTTTTCATGGAAATTTGAGACAATATATTTGTGGGTTAGAAACAATCTTCAAAGCTTGTAAAATTTTTTGTCCAATAGTCAATAATAATTCGAAATGAGAGGAAAAAGTAAGATATGTCATAGGCCTTATATTCCTTTTCCCCCAATCCATTCCTTTGCTTTGATGTGTACCATAGAAATATAAAATTTTAACCTATCTTATATTTACTTGGGAATTTTCCATATATATATATATATACACACACACACATATATATATATATATTTTTTGTTTGTTTGTTTGTTTGTTTGTTTGTTTGTTTAGGGCTGCACCTGCAGCAGGATGGAAGGTCCTGGTCTAGGGGTCGGACCAGAGCTGCAGCTGCCAGCCTATGCCACAGCCATAGCTACGCCAAATAGGGGCCACATCTGCGACCTACACCACAGCTTTCGGCAATGCTTGATCCTTAACCTACTGAACAAGGACAGGATCGAACATGCATCCTCATGGATACTAGTCTGATTCGTAACCTGCCAAGCCACGATGGGAACTCCTCCCCTTCTATAATTTAAAAATTCCCTTGAAAAATCTCAGGGACCATTGGTTTTCCTACTGGTGCCATCTGCTGGTCTGGATATTCTGCCAGGGATCTGGTTTACAAGCTTCAATACACTAAAGAAAACTTGGAGTTCCCATCGTGGCTCAGTGGTTAACAAATCTGACTAGGAACCGTGAGGTTGAGGATTCGATCCCCGGCCTTGCTCAGTGGGTTAAGGATCTGGCGTTGCCGTGAGCTGTGGTGTAGGTTGCAGACGCGGCTCGGATCCCGCGTTGCTGTGGCTGTGGCGAAGGCCGGCGGCTACAGCTCCTGTTAGACCCCTAGCCTGGGAACCTTCATATGCCGCGGGTGTGGCCCTAGATAAGGCAGAAAGACAAAAAAATAAATAAATAATACACTAAAGAAAACTTAGATTTTTAAAGCGATGAAAAAATCTTCACTCAGAAATTTTGTTAAGAGTCTGACTTCACACGTACCTGGTATTTGTCATATTTGAATTCACAGATCAGTTTAACTTAACTCCCAAAGCAATAATTACCATGACTCCCATTCACATGTCTATTCATATCTATGTTGTATTACTTTATATTGTATGTTATTATAATGTATTAAGGCTGACAGGCTTTTCTATTTCTCTGAAATAGAAATGTCATGAAATTTTGGAAAGTTAACATTAATGTTTAATTATATAATCTCTAAGAAGCAAGTTTCAAGCCGACAGGTTAAATATTTGATTATGTGAACATTTCATATGTGGTTTAGATGAACTCTTCTCAACCTCAGAAAATATTACATTTATTTCAAACACTACTAAACAGGGAGATATTGAATTGGTGAGTCTTGTTTCCAAGTATCCGGTTCTACAGATACTTACAACTAGTATCTATGTATTAGTCATACCTAGGTAGCAGCAATTCTTTCCTCTGGTTGACTGTAGTCTATGATTGATGCCTTCCAATACCCCAAATGTTCATGACTCTTATTTATTGTATCCTTTCAAACAGATTTCTACTCATGACTCATAATCCAGATGGCTTTCCAACAACGGGCATTTCTCCCCTTTGCACATGTATCTGGCGCTGAAAGCCACCCAGCGGTGTGCCGGCTGTGCTATAGATGGTGTGCCAGTTCAGTGGTGAGCCCAACCCTGGGACACGTCCTCCTTCTCCTCTTCCCGCTGATAAGGTATTATGGATGTTGATTCAATTCCTCACAAATTGCCACCCGTCAGCTCTGCTTTCCCCAGTCCCTTACCTCCTTTCTTCCATGTATTGCAATCTCAATGGTAGTAATAGTGGCACTTGGCTTTTGGTCATCCTCAGCTACACAGGAAACAGAGCAGCAGCACCGGCTGACACCTCTGGCTTCTGGGACTGGACTGGGATGCACTTTGGCATCTGTATCTTCCAAATAATCTGTCTTTGTTGGTACCCCGTGATTTTGCTTTATGCAAAATAAAGGGAGCAAGATAAAGGGACTCTTCACAGGGACAGCACCCAGATTTCCGCTGCTTCTCGCGCCTGGAGCACAGATCAGTTTTACTAAAGATTTCTGCTCAAAAGGGACTGTCATCATATTCTTTTATATATCTGAACAAATCTTTCTATCCGTACGGAATACAGGAAAAGTTATTTAAGGCTAATTACAAAGTAGACAAGCATCGTTTACTAAGACTATTAAAGCATTATGAAAATCTATAAATGTCATCTAAAATTAAGCATAAGTTAAAAAAAAAAAACTTAGTGCTTTTAGAAGTTCTTTCCCTAAGCCAACCTCAACCTCAATTCTGTTGTGGTGGGGGGTCCTGTGCATTGTGGGCTATTTAGCAGCAGCCACTGGATGCCAGGAGTATCCCCCATGTTGTGACAATCATGAATACCTCACTGCCATGTGCCCTTGGGGGCACAACTGCCCCCTTGTTGAGAACCACAGATATTACATATGGATACTAATGAAAGAAAACACTAAAATATGAGCCATTACCCAGAAGTTGAGGCAGATTTACTTAGCTTGCAAACAACCTCTCTATAAGAGGAACATCAAAGGAATTCAAACATGACACGAAAACAGAACTTAAAAGTGGAGAGGAATATGAAAATATTTCTTCCCGCAATGCAGAACTGGGATGCAACTCACAGTCATCGGCTCTGGACATTCTCCCTGCAAAGTCTGGGCCCCGAACACAGGACCCATTAGCCAAATAGTCTAACAGAGACGTTCCCAAGTACATAGTTCTTATTTTATAGGAAACAAGGACCCGGTGGAAATTTGTCATGGATCACTGCCAATAGCTAACTGCTCTCAGAGCCACTGATCTATTGGACAGATTCGAGTGATAAAAGGAGGGAAAAAGTCTCCAGTGGGCTATGTCATCTGGCTCTTGGCCATGAGCCTTCTGAAGGTACCTGCACTGAGGGCCTATCTATACACTTCCTGGAAGCAGAGACCCTCTGGCTCAAAATATCCACAAGGACTCCATCAAACTAGAGCATATACAGCTCTGTTGCAGTCTTCAGCCTGATTCCGATTAAGCATGGGGGTTATAAATCCTTCTTAGTTCCAAGGACACTTTTCTAATGGGCATGTTAACACACTCAACAGTACCCTAGTATTGTAGTGGGGAGGGAGACAGAACAAAGGGAAGGCCACACCAGTATATGTGCACGCGCATGTGCAGTTCTGCAACATTATAGCATAACCTGTATCCACCAGCACAGGCATAGCTATAACTGTCCACCCAGAAATTATAGAATACATTATAAGGGGGACAAACGAATTTAGATGTAGCGGGAAAACTAAGGGGGTATAGAAGGCTGAGCCCCGCTGCGTCCAGGGCTCAGCCTTTGGATAGGAATCCACTGAGCCAGTGCCAGCATGAATAAATGCTGCTTCCTGACAAAAAGGCCTCGGTGTCCTATCTCCCTGTATGAGAATCCTACAACAGTATAACAAGGTTTCCATGCTTCATGGAGTTGGATATGCCATGAGCTCAAAACTCAATGAAAGTCTTAATCAAACATGGTTAGTTCTGAAACAGTAAGTCCAACCCAAACCCTGGCACTATTAGCAGAATTACATTTTATACAACTATGCAGGGTGTATCATATTCACCACTTAAAATGATGCCCGGCTCTGAAATTTTGGGCTAATGGAATCAATCCTGCCCATCCTGCTGGGAAGAGACCACACTGTATGGCAACTGAAAACACGGGTGACCAGGCTTTGCTAAACTGCAGTTTCTACGGCTATAAAATGGGAGGTAATAATAATTCCTGTGCCTCCTGGGTTTGCTCTGAGGGTTAAAGGAGACAAGAGAGTTGAAACAAACTGAAGGTAGTAAGAATGCAACAGCGCTCAGCTGCTGACACTTCACTATACAATACATAGCAGTGATTATTGCCCGCAGGGGCTGCCGGTGACCGAGATGCTCTCTTCTGCTTCAACAGGGTTGTCTTCAAAGTAAACTCAGGGAAATCTTCCTGTAAGAAGTTAGTTTTCCTAGAAGTACCCCAAGAAATTTCAAATATTTGATACAGAAGAGACTGGGGAAACTTGAACTGGGATAAAAGTCACTGCAATTACGTAAAGAAACGTGATTTAAAAGAAAAGGAATCAATATATTATATCCCAGCTCAAAAGACCAACAGAACATCCAAAGTTATCTTGGGATACAAAAAAAAAAAAAAAAAAAAAAGAGAGAGAGAGAGAGAAGAAGAGAAAAGGGGGAGGCATACAGCAAAGACTTCCATCTCTTTCTGTGACCTGGGGTCAAAGTGCCCTAAGCAGCAGACAGGCCCTTGCACGCCTCTCTGGCGGAAGCAGGGGTGGGTGGGGGTGTCCGATCATCATGGCCATGTGACCAAGTGGCTGAGCTCTGTGCTGCCCTGACTCCTGCTTGCCAGCCACCTTCTGAGAACAATGTGACCTCTCGCCGGCATCCGTGTGGTCCAGCTGGAGGCCGCAGGGTGACTAAATGCCACCTTTGCCTGCTTTGGGGGCCGGGTGAGTACCTGAGAGCTTGGGAAATGCCCGAAGACGTGCAAAGCTAAGGAGTGGGCTCTCGAAGATCAATTCAGCCTCTTTATGGGACAAGAGAGTCTAAACCAGCTCCTTGTCGGCAACCCTGAAACCTCGTCAATGCCTGAACACTCTGTTCTTTGCCGCTTAGTTTGAGAACCTCCTGCGTCTGTCTAGCTTTCTGACACCCATAGTCATCCACGAACCGAGTGAGGAGTGCAGGTTTCTGAACACAGCTGACCCTCTGCCTGAAACAAGGAGACACTCGGTAACTGACTTCTGACAAGGTATAAATCTGCATGTAAATTCAAAGCATTCCAGGGGAATTCCCTGGAAACGGGGGCGCTAGGGGAGACCAGCTGTGTTAGCCTGCGGGTCACCCTCACAAAGCCCCACAACTACAGGAAGCCCTCAAGATCAAGGGCCGCAGGGCTGGTTTGCTGGAGGCCTTGATTCTACTGGTCGGACCAAGTAGGGACATGCCTTCATATGGGCTCAGTGTTATTAACTTCCACTGCTACCATTCTTGTATTTTTTATTTATTTATTTTTTTGTCTTTTTAGGGCTACACCTGGAGCACATGGAAGTTCCCAAACTAGGGGTTGACTTGGAGCTACAGCTGCCAGCCTATGCCACAGCCACAGCAACACCAGATCTGAGTCACATCTGCGACCTACACCACAGCTCACAGCAATGCCGAATCCCTGACCCACTGAGCAAGGCCAGGGATCGAACCTGCATCCTCATGGATACTGGCGAGATTCATTTCTGCTGCACCACAACGGTAACTCCCGTTTGACTACCATTCTTTTACAAAAAAGTGTTCGAATAAAAGGCAATTAAGACACACCAAAGGGACGAGAAAATATGATCTATGGTCAAAAATAGGAAAGAGTCGGAGTTCCCGTGGTGGGTCAGCGGAAACGAATTTGATCCCTGCTCTCGCTCAGTGGGTTAAGGATTTGGCGCGGCCGTGAGTTGTGGTGTAGGTGGCAGACGCAGTTCACATTTGCCGTGGCTGTGGCGCAGGCCTGCAGCTACAGTTCTGATTGGACCCCTAGCCTGGGAAGCTCCACATGCCTCAGATTCGGCCCTAAAAAGACCAAAAAAAAAAAAAAAAAAAAGTAGAGTGGGCTTTTGCTTTTCATCTGTTTCTGACTTCTTCGCTTTCTGGCTCCTCTGATCCTCCACCACTGTGAAGCTGCTTTACATAGTTATAGTCAGCACAATGCAAAACTGTTGACAGTTCACCAACCCTGTAGCAAACACATGCCTCCCTCCACAGCCCCTGGGAGTTCTAGCTCAACTGACACGAAGGTCAGTTTTATGACCAACATTCCTACATGTATTTCAGACACTGGACACCAAAAGGCAAAGGTGAGGGAGAAGTACCCCCCAACCCGCCCCCCCCCCCGCCCCCACTGCTCCATTCAGGAACAAAGCCTCCCCTTGCACTGAGCCCTGGCAGCGGGCAGCCCTGGGTTGTCACTGGGAGCCCAGAGGCCCCGGCCTGGGCCGATCCAGTGGAGCTGCCAGTGAGCACTGCAGCAGGAGCGGCCCAGTCCTCCTGATCTTCCAGTGGAACCAGCTCCCACCGGGCAAGCCAGGGCTGTGGCGGGGTTTCTGCTGATTGAAGCAAAGACGCTGACTTTGAATTTTAAATGAAAGACAACCTTAATGAAGTCAAGAGTCTACGTTTCTAGAACAGGAGTCAGCAACATTTTTGCAAAGGCCCAGAGAGTAAAAGATCTTAGGCTTTTCTGGCCGTGGGGTGTCTGTCTCCATGACTTGGCCCCACCCAGTGGGGCACCAGGACCCTCAGGCAACGTGTAAACATATGAGCGCTGCTGGGTACCAATAAAACTTTATTTACAAAAACGGGGCAGGTGGGATCTGGTTTGCAGGCTGTAGTTTAGCAATGCCTGTCCTAGAACATTAGCAGAATTTGCTATATGTATGTTTCCTACTAATTTAAGATTCCCAGGAAATAGTAACTCCTTTATTCCTACTATCTTTTTATTCTAGCACACAAGCACAGTTCCCACACTCAGATATTAGAACTTACAAATCTGAAGTACAAGTGATAGATTTACACATTTAACATCCTTGCTGCCGACCACAGTGCTAATCATTCTTAAATACAGAAACAGCCAACAGCACCTGAGCCGTCTGCCTTGGCACCTGCCATATTCTACATGGAGAAGAGCTGGGATCCGACTGCTTTTGCAAAATGTATTAAGGCAAAATGACCAAAGAACTATATCCCGATGCCTGGACATGATACATCTAGAGAAAAGCTAGGCTGGAGAATCAATAGCAGTCAGATGGTCCTGCAACACAGAGTTAGAAAAAAAAAAGAAAAAGAAAAAGTCTACACAAGACTTTAAGTTCACAGTAGTTTTTCAAATTTCAAAAGGTAGCTATGCTTATTCAGTGATTGATTTGCACAAAATAACCATGCGTATAATGCTATCTGAATTTTATCAATAGGTCCGGGTGATTCTTCCTCTGCATTGAATTCATGGCCAATGGTATCAAACAGTAGTTACAACCAGTAGATGGCATCTAGCAGCTGGAGCAAGATTTCAGAGCTACACCTATTTTTAACATCAGACTCCCTGATTTATGATGACTGACTTTATATTGGATCATTTTAATTTTGAGCCCTACTCACCACAAATTCTTAAATTCCTACTCAATAAATCTGTCTAAAGGGCTAAAAGAGACCCCAAAAACATTGCCCTCAATTTAAACCTGATAGTCCTACTGCACTTGCACATAATAAGCAGACAAAATGTTCTGAATTTTAAAAATAGATATAATTTAAAAATACTAAACACCACATACAGGCATTTCAGGCATACTTAGTTCTTTATGATTGCATAAAGCCAAGTTGGTAATTGCTGGACCAGGCCCAAAAGATATAATGAGTGTAACACTAAACACCCTCCAGCTTGGATAAATTCCATGGGAGTTTAAAAGTTTCACGAATAATTAAATTACTGACTAGGATAGACCAGAAGGAGAAAGCCGATAGACTGAATTCTGTTCCTTAGAGCTCAATTTGCTTTTTAGCCGACTATATTTAGCTATCTGCTATTGCAACAAACTGAAATCATTAAAAAACCATCTATTTTCTTATGCAATTTCACCGGCACTTCAATGAATTTTACCACATAAGGATAATCATACTTTTTAAAAGAAGGCAGGATTTACAAGTCTCAACTCTTTTTCCCCTGCTGCAGTGCCTCAAGTCAATATCTGAGATTATAAATAATTTGGGGCACAGAATAAACAATGTTTCTGATGCTACATTTTCAAGCTTGTAATCTACGTGTTTTAGTGTTTGCGTTAGATTGATAGCATAAATAAAATAGCATTCTTGGAAATGGCTGCTGCAAAGGTCTGTTGGGGGGGCGAATAATCTAATGAGAGACTTGTTACTTTAATCACAAACCATAAAAACAGCCAAATCCCATGTCATGCTGCAGTAAAGGTTACATCAGCACTTCATACAATATTTATAGTGTAAAAGAAGCCCTGCAGCCCGACTCCAATATGACATTAAACTTCCTGCTGTCTCATCCTTTACCCACTCCTCTCCCACTGCACACACACACTCCCACCCCAGCCAAACACGTTCCCAGGTGCCATTCTGATGATGGAGAAAATTGCCTGTAGAATAGCGATGTAGCAAGAACTCTGGACCACAAGACAAACAGAGAATCATTATGGATCCCAGGGAAGATGCGTTTTTAAGTACCTTTTAAATAAGGGGACCAATCATCCCAATTTGTCCCAGACTGAAGTGTTTCCAGAATGCTGACCAGTCAAATCCCAAACATGGACCAGTTGGTGACCCTGATGTTAAGAGGTTATGGCTTTAGGATATGAGAGCCAGGAACTTTTCTGTGATGCCAGACTTCCCCCTTAATCTCAATCATGCAGGCCCATGGGTTTGGGGGAGGGGAGGTAGAGAGGAGAATTGGGGGCGGCGGGGACAGAGCTTTAGAGTGCTAATAATTCAAGGAATTCAATAGCTATTTGGAACAGCATCTTGAATCATAGATCCAACTGGCACTCTTTTCCTCTGGTATTGCCCATTCTGTAATTCTCGTTGAAAACTCATTTATACTCAAAAGAATAAATCAAAGCAGCTGAAAAGGAGCTCAGGCATGAGGATTCAAGCAAAATAATTATCATTCTTCTTCACGAAGCTGCTCTGGAGAACTTGAGGACCATCGGGTGGGATCTAAAGCCTTAGCTGCTTGTGACGTCTATGCTAGTTTCACAAACAGCTCCCTCCAGAATTTGGGGTAAATGAGGGACTTACAGTCACTGAAATAGGGTGCAGGGCTTTGTCACTGCCTTTATTCCCACCATCAAGGCATCAACCCATCAGTTGAGTAGTCTAAGTTACTAAAAATCCCCTCCATTAGACACTGAAAAGTCAAAGGCTAGTGCAGTCCATTTAGAAAAGTGTCACATAAAGACTTCATTATAACAAATCCTGATTAGTGCATCCTCACCTTATACCCTTGCAAAAAGCAGAGGATTTACCTCCTAAGCCTGGATGGCATGCTGGGAATCCCACTGCTACATTTTTCCCTTATCCCCCCTCACCTTTTATCCATCACTCGCTTGCACCAACATCAGCACCATTCAGGGACTTCTCACTGGAGCCTTGTTGCTTTTCAGCAATTTCTTTTGAGGGCAGCTCTGAGCATGTTTTTTTGAGAAACTGGACTTGCAGAAAAGTTCAACCTGCACTGCCATGTGCAGGGTGCACACTTGTGGTGGTAGTTTGTGTGAGTGGGTGGCGGCTCCAGGTCACCCAGAAAACAGATCCTGTGCAAATGCAAATGTGAGCGATGGGTGCCCTTGAAGGGGCCTCTAGGTTCCAAGATGGCAATTCTATCCAAAGGCCAGTGTTTTTAAAAGTTAAACAGGAAAAGGTATAACAGAAAGCTCTAATGAAAAAAATGCCACCCTTCTAACCCATCTGAAGTTGCTATCATCAGCCAGTCAACAAGGGCTTCTTGAAAAGCTTAAGAAAAGACACTATCCCAGAAGGCAACATGAGTAGCAGCTTCTTACATGTAGTTATTCCAGGGTTCAAGAGAAAGATACCCATCTTGACTTCAGGCCCATATGAGTAACATTTTAAACTGCTAGCAGGCAACCAACTATCCGCGGATTGGCGACAAAGACATTGGTAATCCACCACCTGACAAGCTTATCAAAAGGCCATCCCTTCTCGTTTGTCTTCCTTCTACTATGGATGAAACCGTGGGTAACCGTTCATAAAATCCATTTCACCTGCTTTCACTAATATCCTTTTAACTGTTGCTGCAAAATGCTTGCACGTCCTCCGAGCCGCACGGAGCCTAAACAAAGAGCTGTTTGCCAGAGTTGTTTTCCAGAAACCTGGAGTCAGCTGCATCTCGTTGGGACACCCTCCCCAACTGGGCATGCGCGAGTTCCTACTCCGTGACATTTTGACGTCATAGGGCAGAAACCCCACCCTGGGATTGTGCCAAGCGCCTTTGTTTTTGAACGTGCAAAGGTCGTGGTTAAGCTGCGCCTGCGCAGAATGACGTTGTCGCACCTGTTTTCCATCACATTTCCCCGAGTTCCCAGCGCTCTGCGCGCCTGTGCCGCCCAGCTCATCCCATAAATACCGCCACGCCCTTGCCTTCCAGAGGTGACTCTAAAGCTCTCTTCTGGGTCTGTGTTGGGCTGTCTCTTGCTTTAACTCTCTTTTTGCGAACTCCAGGGTTTCAGTATCACTTGTTGGGCGTTAGGCAAAGCAAGCTTGGTTCAGTAATAGGAAGGGCGACGCCTGGTCTGGGCTTCAAGCAAACTGTCCTCGTCCCGTAGCTGGAGCTTTTTAACCTATTCCTAAAAGAGCAAGGGAAGTGTTTGAAGGCGACTAAAGATTAGACGGTATCTTCAACGAAGACAAGTTTTATATAAAGCTTAAGTACCTGCAAAAAGTTACAGCCTAGTCATTTTAGAGTTTAGCCTAGCCTTTTAGCTTTATAACGAGGGTAGTGTTTTCTGTCGGCTTTTCTGCACCTTTTCTGCACTTCTGTCTTCATCCTATAAAAGTGATTCAGTGGAATGAGTAAGAACGTAGGTTTGAAAGTCAGACTATCAGGGTTCAAGCCTTAGTCCGCACTTGGTCGTGGGTATACAGCTCCTTGTAATTTCGCTTGGAAGTTAAAAGATACCGGTGGTTACTGTAACGAGGGTGGTATGGGAATGAGTCAGTATGTGCCTAGAATTACATTGGGTACAGCAAATTCCTACAGTAATCATCACCGTTGAAATCGCTCTTTCTGAATCTGGGTGGAGGCTCTTGCTAAGGCAACAGGAGAAAGGAATTTTTATTTCTGGAGGAAGGGAAAATGTAGCAGTAAGAACTCTTTAACTGTCCTAAGAGGGAAAGTCTTTAGTAAACGAGTGATTAAATCAGGGGCTTTATTTGTTGCTTTAGTAACAAGTCTTAATTTTCTGGGATTGTTTTAGTGTTCTCTGTTGCTACGAGTTTTTTTTAACTATCTCCAATTACAAAGTCATGATATCTAAAACCAATCTCCTAGACGGTCTTTTCTCTGAAAAGAAAACACATAGTTCTTTAAGCTTTCCTGCCCCAACTCTGTGTTAAGAATGTGACTATTTTGGCACACTCCCGTTGGCACCTGCCTGGTTCCTGGCCAGTCCTTCTGAGTCACGGTCTCGGCTCATACTGATGAGACCACTGTGCTCGTGAAGGTCATCTTGATTCTTTTGGAAGTTAAAATTATTTCTTGAGCCAAAACAACAGAGGGTACTAGATCTCTGTCAAACTTCTAGAACTAAAGCTGACCTCAGAACTTTCACAAAGGCTTTTTTTCAGATAAGACTACCATATGTTCTCAAGGAATATATACACTTTATTCAGGACCCGGTTCAAATGTTGCCTGCTTCGTTAGCCTCTTTTTCTCCAGTCTTGTTTGTTCCCATATACGAAGTCACTTTCGTGATGGCATCTGCCCTGTTGTAACTTACCTGCCTAAAAGTCTAACCCTCTTCTCTCTTCCACACCCCTTCCTCATAGTTTGTGTCCTCCAGCATAAGAACCTAACAGACTCAGTAACTCGTGCAGTATGTAGCCCAGAGCAGGCGGCCGTGGTATGCTCATAAGATACTGAGGCCTCATTAGAGCTTGCTCACATCGGATGTCCCTCCTTAGTATTCAAGAAATCAAGTCCTTAACCCTTGAAATCAGAGCCCACGTGCAGGTCTTTCTAGTGGGATGAGAGCAGAAGTGAAGCCCACTGATGCCAAGAAGGTGCAGTGCCTTGGCAAACACTCCCAATTAAGATAGGAACCCCCCAACCCTTGGCTCTTGAGCAATGCTGAGGTGTGTTGCTCTCTGCTGCACATCTGGGGGCTGCTTGAACAATAAACCTTTGTGGTCTAAGCCACTGAGATTTGAGGGCTCTTGTTACTATGGCCTATTTTGCCGTGTCCTGACTGCAGGTGACATACTTTCCTTTGATCAGACCCCGGATTGGAAGCATCATGGTGTCAGAAAAGCACTTGATAAGGAATCGGAAGTGTGTGTTTGCCTCTGTATATGCACTTGTGTTTTAATCACTGACAAACTTAAGGGGGGTTGCTTCTTGGGGGTAAAACTGGAGAATTGAACCAGAATAATATGCAGGCCTACCTGCCGTGATTCTGTGGACTTGAAGAAATAGCTACTTTCAGGATCAAACATTCAGATTTCAGGGATCAATGCTATATGGGCTCTGGGCCAGAAAAGGTCGCTGCTCACTACAGACAGGAATCTCATAGCCAAGCGTTTGCCAGCCCCTTAAAGCGCTTTGTTCCACTTCAGAAAAAAATGGTTTGTAGTCAGTTGTATGTGAAGTATCTGGTGACTAAAGTCAGGTTTTTGGCTGCTCCAGCCAGCCTCCTAAGCAAATTGACACTGGTGCAACCGCCTCTAAGGGGTGCCTGTGGCTAGCCTGCATGGCACAAGCCATCCCAAAGGACATATCCGCTGTCATCCAACCACCTTCGACAAGGTCTGGGGAACGTGTGAGCTGATGGGGTCCTCATATGGCTGTATAAGAGTTTGTCGTTCAGTAAGGAAGTTTGTTACTCCCTAGCAATTTCCAGACGGCTTTCCACACAACTCGTTACTCAGAGGAGCCCCCCCCTTAGTGGAATGTGGGCTTTATGATCTCCGATCTGTTTCAGGGACTAGAGGAAAATATAGCGCTATCTGCCTAAAGTCTGGAACCAGCCCCCAAAACCTTGGCCACCCCCACCCTGTGGCCTGGGTGCCTCCCCAGGGAGGCTGGAGTGTCACTCTCCTCCCCAGCTGGCAGGTGTTATCAGCATCAAGTCCACGTCCTGAGCACTTGCTGTGGGCTAGGAGCCTGCTGAGCATTTATACTGCTCAAGTTTCATCTTCACAACAGGGAGATCCCTGTTTTCCACCGTCCGGATGAGTCCAAATTACCAAGCTAGAGCTCCAACTGCTGAGGTGTATTTTCTTCCCAGTATCGCTGCTTCCTGAGCATTGGTAGAAACCTACCTGAGCTCACTGATGGAGGGGATAAAAAGTGCTCCTTGCTCGGTGGGGCAGGTAGTTATTAAGTGAAAACAAACGCTATTCCAGGTGCATCTAATAAGCATAAACCTGACCGTGGCTAACGGGTTCACACACGAGTAAGCAGTTCTAGGCGAGCCAAGTTGGAGTTGCTGTACACAGCTAGCAAAAGACCTGCTCTTTTAGCAAATCTGTCTTTTTAGGGCTGCACCCACAACATATAGAGGTTCTCAGGCTAGGGGTTAAATCAGAGCTGTAGATTATGCCACAGCCACGCCAGAGACGAGCCAGGTCTGCAACCTACACCACAGCCCACGGCAACACCGGATCCTTAACCCACTGAGCAAGGCCAGGGGTCGAACCCACATCCTCATGGGTCCTAGTTGGGTTCCTTAACTGCTGAGGCACGACGGGAAATCCAAGACCTGCTCCTTCAAGCAGTCGGGGAGGCCCGTGGGCAGCACCCTGTACAAGAAGTGGCCCAAAGCTGGAGTCCCTCTGCTTCTGCTTTCCCTGTGGGTGGCTCTGTAGGGTGCCAGGACCCAGAGAGGCTTCCCAGGAGGAGGAAGGGCTCAGAGCCACAGTCATCAGCATCTCTGCCACTTCCCCCAAGCCCCGGGCAAGTGAAAAGTACTAAGGGCATGACCACCAAACAACGCTCTAGCAGAGTTGTTCCCAATCAGATGGAGCAAGATGGGTATGACGCAAAGGGCAGCTGCAGGGTGGCGGGTGGGGAGGAGGAGTCGGCTTCCTACCCACAGCCCCTCTCCAGATGCCTTCATGTACACCACTCAGCCAGGAAAGTCACCAACCCATCATGTCCTGTTAAGTTTACTTAAAGTCCCACTTTAGTTTTGCTCTGGGCCACGCTCAGGTGAAAGCCATTAGATGTCTGACGATCACAGTGTTAGCCTTCCTTCGCAGGAGACAAAACGGAGGTTCCGTAGGCAGCAGGGACACAGAAAGGAGTGCCCATCCTTACAAATACACGGAGAGACCCAGCCATGACGTGGACCACGTTCCCCAGATCGGCCAGCCCCACCCAGCGTTCCCTTGGCAGAATGGGGACTAACCTGTCTTCAGTGGACAGACACACAGCATGCCACTACAGACACGCCACCTTCCCCAGACGATGCCAGCTGCTGCTTTTACCAAAAGGATGCACAAGTCAAGGTCCGGAGAGGGGCCAGGGACCAGAATTTTCTAATCAGAACCAATCCCTCCAGGCACAGAGCATTTGATACATCAAAGGCTTAATATTTGATACATTAAAGGCCTTCTCAGTAATTCTTTTGAGGAATCCCCAAAACAGCTATGCTAATAAACGTATGAGCTCTGTGGCTTTAAATCAGAAGCTCTGGATGAACCCCTTGGAACCTCATTTGCTTGAGGAAAACTTCTCCAAGTGTGCTGTGACTTAAGGTCATTCGAGAAGGACCAGCTTCTCCCAAGCACCCTCCCTGCGGGCTCATCGTCTCTCAGTAGAAGAATCTCATAGGTTAAGGATTTGAGGCCCCCATGAAAATGCGTGTAGCCCCAGAGACATACTACAACCCAATTACCCACTAATACAATGGGCTACATTCATTTGTCTAATTAGTCCATCTCTGTCTTAGGTGGCATTGAAGGATTGGGACCCACAATAGATGCCCTTTGATGGGGCTTGATTAGACTATAGAGGTCTATCATTTGGGGTATTGGTTCCTGGGGTCGGGGGAAACACTCGAAGAGAAAGGCAGAAAGGGCTGCGGGGTCTGCGAGGCTCCGTGGGAACAGGTGGATGCAGTACTCACACAACTGCTGATTTGAAGACTCAAGAAAAGGACTTTGGAGGGGACCCGTGTTTCTCCACTCTTTCTGTTTCTAACCCCTCTGGACTCTTGTTAGCATCTACTGTAAGCTTTGTTACAACGTTATTTCAATAACCTCACTTCTTTCCTTCATGTGTTTGCCCTCCCACCCTCTGCTGGCAATAGTAAGGACCACATACTCTTCCTGACGCCTGGCCCTCAGGAGGCACCCTAAGCCTCTATAAATCAGTAAATTATTATCCAGTTAATTTCATAAAGCCACATGGGACTGAGATGCCTTTGAGCATCTTCACTTCATCCTGAAGGAGGTGTTTTTTTTTCCTTTGACATCAGAGGTTTCTCAGCCAGCCTCCCCCCGCATGGATACCATGCACTTATTAATTGTACCTCTCAGTGGGCAAAGAGCAAAGCAATGCCCCTCCAGGGCGTGCAACACCAGTACGTGGTACAGCCAGGGGCTAGATGAGGGCTGTATGGTTTCAGCCTATGCACTTCCCCAGCTGGGCACTTGGGGCTGTCCAATCTGTGTATGATGCACACAGCCAGCTTCTCAGATTGCCTGTTGCCTTGGATCCTGAAGAGACAGCTAACCACATACCCAGCCCCACTTAGTTTCTCCTGAACCGCTGAAGAATTTTACCTACACTCTTTAAAACAGGTATTTTAAAGACTCTGAAATACTCTACATGTGAATCCATGGAAAGAAAAGGAGTGTGAAAGAGCACCACAGTGCTCCCAAGTTCAAGAACTTGCCCCACAAACACATCAAGCATCACCCAGATGCAGATAGTCATGAATTTGAATCTGTACCAGTTTGAATGAAGGCGCTCAAGGTCACCAGCATGGTGGGCCCCAGCAAAGCTCGCTCTGCTGTACAAATATCGGGAAGCGGTTGAGGCGTGTTTCTCCAGAGCCGACTTCTCTCCCACTCCATTGCTGTCGAAGTGGAGACCGATCAGAAGGGATTTCAT
This sequence comes from Catagonus wagneri, assembly GCA_004024745.2. Taxonomy (NCBI): domain Eukaryota; kingdom Metazoa; phylum Chordata; class Mammalia; order Artiodactyla; family Tayassuidae; genus Catagonus; species Catagonus wagneri. The sequence goes on along the minus strand of PVHT021183608.1, from coordinate 16,935,315 downwards.
CCTAGGTTTCCCGGGAAGGAAAAGCTTGCTACTCACAGCTCAATCATCCCACACCACTTTGATCCTGGAGCACCCCAAGAATCTCTGGGAGCCCTGCTGTGCGCTGAATGGGAACCGAAACAACACCTTGGTTTGTGGTGTCCATAAGGGCCCACGGGTCTTTGGAATGAGGCCCCGGCCTCTGACCCCAGTAAAGAGGCAAGGTTTCCCTTTCTAAGCTTGATGCTCTTCTTACTCCAGAGTTCTTTTCCTGCACATAGTGATGTATTTGATCCATTACTGCTTAAATGTGTTAAGTCGCACCTGCCTTCTTTTCCCTGATGCTTTGTAATGGCAAAGGGTCGTCCACCAGATTCCTTTATGGATGGTGGGAAACTGTTCTTCATCAAACACATGCCTCTTCTTTCCCTTGAATATATCACGCAGCCTCTTTCTGTCCCAGCTAATGCTGTCATCTCTAAATCCCTGAAACCATAAAAAAACAACAAACTTCCCATTTACTGCATGTCTGCTCTCAGCCCTTCTCAAGCTTTAATCATAGCCCTCCTCTACCTGAAAGCCCTTCTCCCTACTCAAGTGACAGAAAGCTGAAAATGTGATTTAAAGTTCACTCTGTGGAAAGCCAGGACAGGTGAGCAGAAAACGTTTCTCATTTTTCTTCCATAATCGGGTCCGCCGAGGTTTGGGGTGTACAGTGCTGAGTCCATGTGGGGCCTCCAGCTTGCCGATGCTGAATTTCGTTCATTATACCATCAGAATTATCCCATAGCCCAAGCAGAAAAGCCCAGGGATCTGAAGGTGGCTTGATTAAAATTAGCCAAGAGAACCTAAAAATAGAATAGTTCTACAGAACCGGTTATCACTGACATGCCAAAAGGGCCTAAAGCTTCGAGAATTTCACACACTGTTTTATTCTCAGCATTTTTGTCTCAAAAGGAATATTATTGCTAGAACCCCAAACTCAGGTTTTCTAGTAAAGCCCACAGCACTCACATAGTTGCCCCCAAGATGAGGAAGGAAGAGCTGAAAAATCTATTTTTCGTTGGTCATCAACGTTTCCTATTCATCGAATCCATTGATCACATCCTAACTCTTTCTTGACACCAGTAAAATGGAGTTTGAGTCCCATTAAGAAATCTGCTTTGATTTCTGTTGCTGTACTGGGTACTCCCAGTCTGACTACATAGTGGGCTAATCCCATTGACCTTGACAGTTGATCCAAGCTGAGTAACCAGAACACGAAGAAGTACCCACTGGGGTAGCTCTTTGTAAACTAAATTAAGGGCCAAGGGGACACAGGCTCCCTTGGCCTCTAATTCATTTGGTCTAATTATTGTCTCTAAGCTAAAGTCTTCCTCCATGTATTCCATTGGCAACTTGCTGCCAAACAGAGAGGCATTATAGAAGTTTGGAACCAAAGATTTAATGACATAAGTACCTGATGTTTCTTTTTATACTATTTCTTCTGTAGCCATATGATACATATACAGCTCCCTGATACTTTGAGAATTCCTGTTCAGCATGCGTTCCAAACGCCAGGCCAAAAAAGAAGGGGAGCCAAGGGGTTTGCCTACGTGTATTTTCTTAAAGGACTTCTTAAAACAATTGACGTTGGGAAAACATAATCGCAATGAAACTTGTATACAGCCATAAGAACTCTCACTTTGAGCATCACAACCTTGGTCTTGAGCTGAGTGATAATGGGGATTAGCATCATCTGCTTTAGGATCAGCACTTCCAGCAGCTTGGAATCTGATTGCACACGACTCCCTGATGTTCTTAATTTTATCCAGAATCTTAAGTCTCACATGGAAAAAGAAAAATTTACATTGCTTCCATAACAGTATCTTATGAGGCCAAGACAAATGTTATTTTCTAGAAGAGTAGATGAAAGCAAAGGTGCATAGGCATCAGTTTACCCAGGAAAAGCAATGGGTACAAAAATCAGACTAACCAATGGCGAAGAGGGCTTTAAAATTCATGAGAGGAAGGCAGACATGTGGTGAGGGTCTTAGGGCTAGGAACAACTTTCCATAAGAAAGGAGTTCCCTGGTGGCCTAGCAGTTAAGGATCTGGCATTGTTGCTGTGGTGTGGGTTCAATCCCTGGCCTGGGAACTTCTGTGTGCTGTGTGAGTGGGGCCAAAAAAAGAAAAAGTTACTAACCAAGCAGGACTCTATGGGACCTTCCCAGAATAGACCCCCACCCATATCCTCTGTCTGCCTTCTGTCTGTAGAATAACTTTAGTCAAAGAATAAATTTAATCAGAAGTAGAAGAAAATACAGAAAGGAAAACAGTCAAGCAAGACAAAATAATAATAGTTTAGCCATTAACAAAGTCAAGGACTTTTCAGTTCTTCCTCAAGGACTACAGATAATATTCTGAGCCATGTCCCTGGAGCTGTCTTGCAGGTGCTGAAGCCCCCACCAGGTGGAAAAAGTTAACTGTATGCTGCCCACAAGGTCGTAGGCCCCAGACCAGCTGGAACTGGAAGGTTGATGACGCTGACTCCCAGTTACCTCACCGCCCACCAATCAGAAGAACGTCCATGGGCTGACCACGCCCTGCTCCTTGAACACTGTAAGGCTCTTCATGACCCCCTCCAGGGGGAACACAGTTTGGAGTCACTAGCTCACTGTAGCCCCCTTTGCCTGGCACAGCAGTCAAGCTATTTTCTATCTCACCCGAAAATCTGTCACTGTGACTCAGTTTGGTGCTGGTGTACAGAGGCCAAGTTTCAGCAACATTCATGGGGGAACCTGAGTTTTAAATTTTAAATGAGAAGCTGATCAGCTGCCCTGCTGATGGACCCCTTGTGCTTCCAGGAGAAGCCACAGAACCGTTTTCCCAGGCAGGAACACAAGGGGAGAGATTACTGTTTGCTGCTGGATACCCCCCACCACCCAGCATTGATCCTCAGCCCTCTATTTCTCCGCTAGGTGACAACTGTCATCCAGCTGCCTTCACAAAGCAGCCTCCTTGCAGTTGCTCTTAGATTCTCCATGCTGATCTACACACCTGCAGGAGTCCCTTTAAAATAGCTTGTTCCAAATTTGCCTACAACCTACATGCATAATCTTTTTCTAAGAAAAATCACCTACATTTAACGTAAGCCACTGAGCACACAGGCAGATAGACAGCTGTCTGAAACTTAGAAATAGAGCTACCTGACCTCAAATGTTACATGTTCTGCAATCTCCTGACTTTTTCAGCTCAGAGCCCTTTATTGGGGTTAAAACATCTCCTAAAGGCTTAAGTGAAAATGCAAACATGTTACCTGGGAGGAAACACACTCTAACTGTTTCAAGTTCATTAACGTATGGGCAAGGATTAGCTTTTCTGACTTAGAAAAGTATCTCCTTCAAACCATTATCCTAAAACACCAGAATATACTAGAGTATACCCTTGTGACTGGTTGGAGTGGGGAAGAGGGAGAGAAAACACCTAGCACCCAAGAATTTATCCAGAGGATGAACAGAGAATCAGCTGAGCATGGTCTGAATGACAGGTGCTTTTATGTATTTTAATCATTACAACAACTTTGAGGTACGTTTACGTGTCCTCAGCTTACCAATAAGAAAACTAAAGTTCAGACATTCTAAATGCTTACATAGGAGCAGAGCCAAAAGGTGTAAAAGACCCAGTTTCTCAGACTCTAAGGCCAGAAAGGGGGGGTCTGAAAGATAGGGTACCAGTGGGTACATGAATTGATAAGAGGTTCTGCCTTTCCTATTCTTTCAAAACTCCAGAGAGGAAGGAGACAAATTAACTGCAAACTCTCAGGCGGTTTGGGCTACGTCAGGTAGAGAGAGCCCTCTTATCGAGACACTAAGTGTAGGAGGGAACGCGATATGTCTTGGACTTGGATGTTAGATGTTTGTCCCAACTCATCTCACTGCACACTTGGCATCTATGTTTCTGACAGCCTACAGTGATATCAAAATAAGTCCCAAGCTTTACTGAAATTGAACCCTTCCAGGAACAACTTCACAAACCTGTGCAACACTTACATTCCCTATTGGTCAGCAGAGAAAGACACATTTTCACATTTATTTAAGGGGATGGATCTTTAAGACTTGTACACAGCTCCGTGGATATCGGGAAGGAATAGGTCTAATGGGGTCTACAGGAGCTGATGTTCCTTCTGAAATCTTAGACCTGAACCTAATGACAACTATGACAGATGTTCATGCAAAAAAAAAAAAAGTCGCCAGTCCTGGATAATGAAATCAATGTTAATTTGATAAGCATTAATTTATAATTCAACAAGGTAAATCCATGCATCCCTTGAATGTCAAATTCATTAAACAAATAATGCTAATCAGTCTCAAGTCTAAATATAGGAAAATAAAACTTCTGGTGTAATGCTTATAGAACAATGTAGTTGTGGTCTTCGTACAGTTCCTTGTTGATTGACTATTGAAATGGAAAAGCATTTCCATAATTAATATGCCATTTTCCAATTATAAGCTTGATAGAGTGAATGGTACATCCTCACAAGCAACTGAAGGTAATAACCAGTTTGGGGGGGTGTGGATATTTTTCTGAAACAAACCAGGATACTTGTCTGCTCGATATTCAGCTTTTTGTAATCCTTATGCACAGGGGGAGTAAAGTGAAATAGCCTGAAAGCACTGTTTCAAGCTTATCTTTGAATAGGTTGAAAAATGAAATTTGGGAGGGGAAAAAAAAACCTGTGATTAGATATACTGCAGACTTTTTCCAAACAGCTTGAGATAAGCCCTGAAGCTGAACAGCACACTAGTTGCAATAGGACCTTTTAACTCCTCAATGTGTTAAATTCACTGTAGACTACCAAGGTGCCAAAATCTTAAGAACAGACAAAAAACATGGTGACCAACTCTTTGCAATCTGAAGGATTCTATGATAATGGCCTGCTTTTTCCTAAAGACTCTGAGCCCTTTCATTTGGCCAAAATGAACCACAGAAATCTTAATTTCCAAAGATAGACACTCAGAAAACTCAAAAGACTGAAGAAAGAGTGGAGAGCTAGCTTATTAAAATATCACCTATTGCCCATTAAGAAACAAGTTAGGTTAACACATTTTCCATCACCATCTTAGAGCTGGGCTGGGCTTGTAGACAATAGGATGGGGAACTGGGAAAGGAGAGATGGAGAAGAGAGGTGAGAGATGTATAAAACCCAGGGTACCATCCAGGCTGCGACAGGAAAAGTCAGTCGTGGCCCTTGGAGTGTTGTGTGGTCCATGCAATGACCACCAGAGAGAGGCAACTTAAGAGATGCCCGATTTTTGCTTCCTGAAAGGGTTGGCCCTTGCCTTTAACATGCAGAGAATGACAAGGTTTGGTTTCAAGGGCAAAGTTATTCAGTCGCCCAGCTCCTTGTAAGGTGTCAGAGTGTAAGGAATAAGACCCAGATTCATATTCTAGGTTTTCTACTATAATGCTTGACTCTGAGCACCTTGCTTTAGTTCTGGAAACTTCAGTTCCCTCTATACCCCAGGATACAAAATTATGTGATCTGCTGGGAAATTTCTACTCTAACATTGAAATTTTTTTCCCAAAGAGATGGGGAAGTAAATCCTGGCATAGTACTGGAGAAACTAGAAATTTTTTTTACCAACAGTATACTACTCACATCCTTTTTTCTGAATCTCTTTCACAGATTCTCATACACCTTGTGATGGGTTGGATTTCGTCTCCCCCAAAATCCATGTGCTGAGGTCCCAACCTCCTGGATCTCTGAATGTGACCTTATCTGGGAAAAGGGATCATCGCAGATGTAACCAGTTAGAATGAGGTCACACTGGAGTAGGATGAGCTCTAATACAATGACTGGTGCCCTCATAAAAAGGGGAAATGTGGACACAGAGGAACACAGGGAAGGTGCCACGTGCAGAACTGAGGTCTCTGCTTTAAGCCAAGGAATTTCCAGAAGGCTTGAGCGTGGCCTGGAACAGACCTTCTCTAGAATCTTCAGATAGAACATGAAAATCGGCCCTGCCAAGGCCTTGATCTTGGACCTTCACCCTCCAGAACTGTGAGACAAACATCTGCTGTTTAAGCCCCTTGGTGTATAGTCCTCTGTCATGGCATCTCCAGAAAACTAACACATTCTCCACCTCAAGCCTGTCCCTTCTCTAGAGAATTCTAACCAATGATCTCAATAAACTTCTCTTAAAACACTTTCCTCTTTCAGATCAAAGTCAACGTTCTCACCAAGAGCGCTTTTCCATAAATGTGGATGGCCTCTTGCCATTCACTTTCAGTAAGCAGGGCATAGAGTTAAACCATTAACTTCTCTATTCAATCATTAAAGTTAAACTGAGCCCCCCCCCATCCATGCTCTTACATTACCTAAGACACAAAATTTGTTTAAAACATTACCACAATGATGGCAGATGAGTGAGTAGTAATAAAAACATCTTGGAATAACCATAGGACATTATAACATTTCCAGTACAAAGTTTCCTCTTCTGAAAGATGGCTAAGCGTTTTCTCTTAGACTCCATGCCAGCTACCCTTACAAAATATTGAACTGGATCTGTTGAGATTTAATGTGCCTGTCCATTGGATTAGATTTTGCACTGACCACATTCTCCTCCAAGGAAGTGCCAAATCCAACCTTACTTGCAGAAATTAAGGTTGAAATCAGAGAGAGAATGTGTCAGCCACTTATTAAAAAAAAACTAAAAGTATAAAGCAGAGTTTAAGAAGGATGTAATCTAATGTATAAGTGTGGTCTTAGAATAATTTTAAAACCACCCTCCCTTGGGTACGCTTATTCACCCAAAGAGGGGAGAATCTCTCCTTATTAAACAAAGCAGGCACATACAAATACAGAGCTTGAAATATCGCATTAAATTACAGTGACAAGTCTGAAAATAAACCATCCCTAAATAGGCACTTCTCAAACTTTCACATGCAAAAGAGTCTCCTGAATTAGTGTTAACAAAGCAGGTTCTCAGATACCCTGGTGTATTCTGATTCAGTGAACCTAAGAATCTACATTTTATTGGCTGGCATCCCGGTGAACTCTGAAGCAAGAAATTCAAGGACAACCCTTTCAGAATCAATAATCCCCATCTCATGTTTTTCTTCCCAATAAATATAGTGATTCCTTAACTTGTCACCTTGATAATATGCTTTCCTTTTAAGTAAATATTGAAGTCAAAGAAGTCCTTCAGACAACATATTCTAACTGCTGAGAGTCTGTGGTCACTATTGTCTGAATCCAAGTCACCAGTCTATGAGTGGTCCCAGTAGGACCGAGACTCAGTTCTGCTCTCTCCCTCTAGTTGGCGGGACCACTTAAAGCCAGGCATCCAGGTGAGAATGCAGCCACCTTGTGAAGGGGGCCAGCTTCTGACATATCTAAGACCTGGCAAGCTGGCCTCCCAGAGTGATGAAGAAAAGAGATTTCCTCCAGCTCTGTTTCAGCTCTATCTGCATGGGGAATTTTACCAGCGCTCTCACAACAAGGACCCCCCAAACACCTGTTGCAAAACATTAAGGTGGAATGGATGGAAAGAGGTTGGGAAATGGAACCGGTGTGAGAGAATGAGATTTTGGCCCCCGCAACTGCTCTTCATAGGACCTCTGGTCCTTACTGCTCCTACTAAAAGCCCTGAGTGAGTAAATGCCCAACAGAGGAAGGACATAAAAGAAAAAAATCCAGAAGCTTCTACCTATTTTGTTAGTGGAAAAGATTGCCTCTACAAGAACTGTGCCAGAAAAGCATAAATCACGATGATTATAAAGCAAAGCTAGAGAAGGCAAAGAGTATCTTAAGTTCATCCTTCTTGGTAAGAAAGTAGAAATGAGGCAGGGCTTAATAATATGGGTTTTAGAGTCAGACAAACCTGAGTTCAAATCCCAGGCATGTCGTTGATTTATGTAGAACCAGTTACTTAACTGGTCTTGGGCTCAATTATTTTATCTGTAAAATGGAGATAACAATACCTACTGTATGGGGTTGTTAGAATTAAATATGTACAAATACACACATTTTATGAAATGTAAATACTTGTATAAATGTAGGATATGCACATATATTCATCAATCTAGATGCAGACATACTATACATATACAATCCTTCTATACCTCAGCATAGTGCCTGGCATGGAGTAAACCCATATATTACAAGGGTGGTAGCAATTTGTTATTAGGATACAAAATGGGACGTAATGATCAATTTAAATCTAACATTTGGAGATAATTTTCCTTACTAATACCTCTTTTTGTTTTCTCTGCTCATAACACCCTAAGCAGTAAGTTGTCTGTTTACTGTGTACTACATACCAGCCATCATGGATACAAAACCAAATGAGGCACAGTAGCCTGGGATCCATCTCTAACTCTGCCATCACCGCCTCCTGCCCCAGATGTTGTACTTGCAGGTATTTCCCTGTTGAAGACTTCCTGCATTAAATGCTTGGATTAGCCAGAACCATGCTTCAAAAATATTCTTGGAAGTATTATTCTAACCACTAGGGGCAGTACCTCTCCTATCAGAAGCTGCAATGTACATGAAAACACTTACAAACTAAATTATCTTTGAAAGACAGTTCTTTGTGGTCTCTTGTGATTCTCCGTCTTGCAAGCATGGCACTAACTGCCTTGCTCTTGTTCCAGACTGTCTTTTCAAGGATGCTTATATAGAAAGCGGATGCAGTAAAAACGGGGTGTGTCTTCCTTCCAGAGCACAGGGAAAGCGTGCTGAACTCCTTGCAAGATGAAATAGTGTCTCCCTTAGGAGCAAGGCGAAGCATGCTTACTCTCATAAAAGATCAAGCTTTCCTGAGCACAATAATCTTGTCCTATGTCACAACCCACTGCAGGTGCCACATGGCTCTCTCAGCACCCTGTGGAAAGTGGGGCTTGGAAGCCAAAGCAAAAACGCGGATACTCTGCTTGCTGCTATTGCTGTGGTGAAACTCCTACCTGGCATGACACTGAGCCTCACGTGTTCCAGCAGCATCGTGAACCTGAAGTGGGCATTTAGTTCAAAAGTAGGGTAACTGGGAGTTCCCGTCGTGGCTCAGCACTGGCTCTGTGGTTAATGAATCCGGTTAGGAACTATGAGGTTGAGGGTTCGATCCCTGGCCTTCCTCAGTGGGTTAAGGATCCAGCGTTGCTGTGAGCTGTGATGTAGGTCACCCACATGGCTCGGATCCTGCATTGCTGTGGCTCTGATGTAGGCGGGTGGCTACAGCTCCAATTAAAAAAAAAAAAAAAAAAAAAAGGGTAGGGTAACCTCTCAGACATGCACATTCCTGACACAAACTAAAGGCTTTGACCACTTACATTTTAAGTAGCGAGTGTGAGGTGAATTTTCCTTCAATTCTGATTTTTCTCACAAATAATGTGGGTTTACCACATATTTAGCCTGTGGTCAACAGGGTAAAAGGACAAACATTTGACGTCTCCCACAAGTAAGATCACATTTGAAATTAAAATGGCTTTTCTTTCCTCTTCCCTGTTTTGTTGGGGCTGTAAGTTAAAATAACAAACTGTAGATAATATCCTGAGAAAGGAGAGTTAAATAGGTGGTGGCAATAAATATAAAGGATATTTAATTTAAAAAAACTGGACATCTGGATGTAAGATGCTTTTTTTAAAAAAATAAGCATGTTGATGACGACAAAAAGCTTACAAAAGTGATGCATTTTCATCTTAAAATCCCCAAGGAAAAGCTACAAAACTTCAACATACTCATACTGGACTCTGGGTTATTGGAATAGCTACAAAATAACTTGAGGCCTCTCCCTTTTTTTTGGTTCTGTCAATTTTTCTTCTGCCACATTTTTGTCTGCTTTACTACACACCTGTGAATTCACTCCACCAAGTCTTCCACCTGCTAACCCGGAACAGTGTTGGTTCACTGAAGTTTCTTGCTGGTCTTCTCTCACCACTCCCCAGCCCCAGCCCTGCAGGCTGCCACCTGTTACCCTCCATCATGCTTGCTCCGTGTCCTTCAGGTCATATTGTGGTGAACCAATCAGATAGAGAAGACTCAACTGCCCTTGATCTTGTGGTATCTGCATGACTGTGGCTGGGGAGTCTTGTCCCCTCCTAACCAACTCTTAAATCAGATTTCTATGGATCTTGCTGCTGCATGCAGTCCACTCTAGGGTGCCAGTGTGCAGGAGAGAACCAGAGAATAAAACAGCTGGGGGGGGGGGACCTTCATCAGGTTGTAATAAATACCATGTGAATTCTTAACTTTATAAAAATATGAAGTAGTTAATATTCCATTCTTTACTCCTAATCTATATGACATTTAAAAGGCTAATTATGCAATGTCATCATAACACTCAGAAATCAACTTTTTTAATGCTTAAGGAAATCATTAAAATTGGAAAATGCATTGAGACCTTTGGGTGACAGAGAATTTCCTTGTATTGTTATAAGCAATCATCAGTTTGCATAGAATGTTATTTAAAATTGAGATAATTGGTTCTAGTTTATTGAAAATCTGCGTTTTTCTCATCAGCCTAAGTGGTTTCTTTTTTTAGTACAAAGGTAATTTTAAGGGAAAAGTATGTTCAGCTTGTGGTTTGATCATCCTTGTAAGTGTGTTCCAGTTTGTTACCCTTTGCTCATGTCATCTTTTAAATGCACCACATTATGTAATATTCAGAGTATCCTTTTCTAAAATGAAAAAATCATTTTGTAGAAATGATAAAACCTTTACATAGGGCTGGGATTATAGTCACAATTACAGAAATAATACCTACAAGCAAACATAATGGCGTTCTCCCATCAAAAGGTTTTGGTTTTGTAGCAGATTTCAAACTTAAAATAAGTGCTTACCTGTCCCAGAAAATGATGCTGCTAGAATGGGAAAGAGCAGAGAAATGGCTGGGTACTCACTTTTAAACCGACACATTTCTCTATTAGCATCCGTAAAGGGAGGCTGGTCACCATTCTCATCTTTGGTGGTCAGCTGAAAATGAAAAAGAGACTCCACACTGGTTTTCTAGGAGGATGTCCAAATGGCTCCACATAAGGAAACCCCAAAGGCTGTCCATTAGCGTGGCTGAATGCTGAGGCAAGGGTGGAGTGGCCAGTGGAGACGTGTTACTAACATTACACGTGGCTTATGCATAAGGATCCTGAGAATTCCTTCAACATTATTATTATTTTCATGTTCCTGAATCATGCACCAGTGCTAAACATTCCCCAAATAAAACAACACTCGAGTCAAATAGATATTTGTACACCCATGTTCCTAGAGGCATTACTGACAACAGCCAAAAGGAAGAAACAACCCTAATGTCCAAGGAGGGGTGAACAGATAACAAAAAGTGGTCCACCCATCCGATGGACTTCGACACAGTCTTAAAAGTTGTACACGTGCTACAACTGTACACCCGCTACACCGTGCTTGAACCTGGAGACCGTCCTGCTAAGTGAAAGAGGCCAGTCAGTAAAGGGCAGATATTGTATGATTTCACTTATATGAAGTACCTAGAGTAGTCAAATTCCTAGAGACAGTAGAATGGTGGTTGCCAGGGGCTGAGGGATGCAGGAAGGAGGAACAATTGTTTGATGGGTGGAAAGTTTTTTGGGGGAGATGGATGGTGGTAGCGGTTGCCGACCACCATAGTTATAATTCATACTCTTAAACTGTACACTTAAACATGTTTAAAATGGTAAATTTATAACTTATAAAATTTGCTTTTTAAAACATTTACATAAATTTAAAATTGTATAAATGTGTGAATGTTAATATACATGTACTAAACACATGTATTTTTAATATATGTATATATATATGTAAAACAACAACATTCAAAGAGCTCAAATATTTCAACTGAGTCACTGACCCACCCCTATCCTATCCTAACAAGATCAGGAAGAGAATTGGGTTTTCTTTTTTTCCAGGCTGGTGGTTGAATCGGGAGCTGTAACCGCTGGCCACGGCCACAGCCAGGCCAGATCCGAGCAGCGTCTGTGACCTACACCACAGCTCACGGCAACGCGGATCCTTAACCCACTGAGGCCAAGGATCCAAACTGCATCCTCATGGATGCTAGTCAGATTCGTTTCCACTGATCCACGACAGGAACTCTCTGACTTACATTTTAGAAATAGGGACACTCAGATAGAGAACAGGTCATCAACGAACGTAAAACACAGTAAATAATGGTTTCTAGATTCTTCCCAGTTACTGCTGTTTTTCAGCTCCTTGCCTGAAACACAAGATTTAAATGTTGGCTCCCTTTCCTCTGGCAGATGAGATCTTCCAGAACTTATTGCTTAGTAACTTTTAACATATGTGGCATAATTGAAAAGAAAATAATCAGTGAGCCTTCCTGGTGCCTCAAAATCCCCAGACAAATAGTCTTGAATCAAAGCAGCTCAGGGTGAGTCGAATGAAAAGGTCACAAACTGTGTGGACACCGGAGGGTCTCAACTGGTTTGTGGGACAGTGTGGCCCAGGGGTCCGTCCAGACCAGACAATCAGAGCTCCTTCTAAGAGGCAACCCGTTCATTCTGAAGCTGAGTGTTTGCTGATTATGAAATAATCGGTCCATAGTGACAACTTAGGTTTTCTTTTTCCTTCAAATGCTCCATGGGAAAACATTTACTATCAGGAGTTTCAGGAAGAATTGATAATGTGCCATTCACCATGGCCATTAAGCAGAATTCTCTATTTACCAATAATCTTCACACAGGAATTCCATGAGTTGTAAGAAGCCATTTAATCCACCCAATTCAAACCAGGTGCCTTGACCTTGGTCACCCTGATAGCTTATTAGAAGGGGACTCTATGTCCATCCCACGACTCCTGGTGTGGCCTTCACCACCCCATCACCAGTCCTTTTTTTTTTTTTAAATGTGCTTTTTAGAGCGTGGTCCCAGAGTCTCCTCAACATCACCTGGCAAGTTGTTAGAGATGCACACGTTCTGATCTCGCTCAGGCCTGCTCCGTCGGAAACTCGGGGAGCGGGGGAGCCCTCCAGGGAAGTCAGTGCACCCTGATGTTTGCAAAGAAGCTGTGTACCCTGGTAACCGGTATTCCTAGTAAAGGCTCCAATTTCAATCAGGGTACAAAATATTTTCTGAAACGTGGCTTCTAATTACACACTACACAGTCTTAATAGGTAGGTAGATTGTCTTGCATTCTAGTTACTTAAAAATTGCCTACCCTCAGGGAGGTTTAAGACTACACCAGATGGGGCTGCATTTGTAACTGTGACATAACCTTGGGTTTCTCAAGGTCAACTGTTAATTCAGTTAGTTGTCCCACAGTTGACATGTGTCTAATGATCTGTTGGCTGTCTTCGCTACAGGAAATGGAGTACTTCAAGTGAACACTTTAAGTCAACTCCACCTACTCCTTTTCTCTACATCCAGGAGAACCTCTCCATCAGCCATTGTTGGAAGGGGGGAAAAAAAGTCTTGCTTTACTATCGAAGATCCCAATTTCTGTTTTATTTAACTGTAAATTCCGTGTTATGACTTTGCAGACACCAGCTCTCTGATGTCACCAGATTTCTGCCTCCAGTTCTTCCACCTTAGTTCATTTGAGAAACACGTTTTCAGCAAGCTTGACCATAGTCTGATTTAGCCAAATCAGCTACTGAAAGATTACATAGAATTAAAACACTAGCAATACTCGCACATTCTTGTCCAAGGATAAGTTCTCCGTAAAGCTCTGCATAGGTGACAGTGCAAACTACTGAAGGGCTAGTGATCCCAAAGAGACTGGCTTTGTGGAAATCTACCCCTGGCCCCTAGAAAAGCTGGTATTCAAGCTCCCAGACTGGGAATGACTCTGCATCTCTTTTTCTCCTCTAATTTGAAACTTGGGGGCTGGCTGCATTTTTGCTTCACTCACATGGGAAAGAAGAGGCATAGCAAGGCTTTTGTTGGGACACAGGGGACAAGACCCCAAATCTTTTTGCTTCTGGGACCCTCTCCTGCAGCTCTTTTCTTTCCTGCAACTGGCACTCACCCTTTCCTTCGCTCCCATAGCCTCCCAGGAGCACCTTCAACTGATGCGCTTTTGTGGAGAACCAAGGGTTATCTCTTGTGAACAGAATATAAACGGGTTGCAGGGTTACACAGAGAGCCCCAAAGGGAAGCATTTGGGGAGATGAACAATGTTCAAAATACGGTCCAGGAGAGTTGGCTTGTTTAACGTCAGGAGAGATCAGCAAAATACCTGAAGGTATTCTGGCCCCATTTAACACTCTGTGATCCCCAGACTTTAGCACTGAGGGCTGGTCTTGCTTAGTAGCTGGAGAAGATATTTTGACGTGTTCAGGGGGAAGAGGTTGAACTCAGTCTCACAAGGAGTATTCATCAGGCCAAGGCCACTTTTATTTCATCAGTCCATCCACATTTGCCACCTTTCTTCTCCATCCTTTTCTCTTAGGCCACCACCACTAGATCTGATTAGAATTTCTCTGTATAAGTCTCACAAAGCTATATTCTAAGACCACTTTTGAATTACTAATTATGACTTTATTATCTACTTATATTCTACTTGAATGTTGTATTTGTGTTCCTAAAAAAATACTGTAGTCTGCAAAATTGCACCATAGGAGTTCCCTTCGTGACTCAGCAGTTAACGATCCTGATCAGGATCCATGAGGATGCAGGTTCGATCCCTGGCCTCACTCTGTGAGTTAAGGATCTGGCATTGCCATGAGCTGTGGTGTAGGTCACAGATGCAGCTTGGATCCCACGTTGCTGTGGCATAGGCCAGCAGCTGAAGATCCAATTTGACCCCTAGCCTGGGAATTCCCACATGCAGAGGGTTCAGCCCTAAAAAACTGCCAAAAAAAAAAAAAAGCAAGCAGTAAAAGCACAGGGCACATGGGGAAGAAAAAATAGGGCTAAATGGACCATGCAAAACTTGTATAATTTTGTAATCAGAAGTAACATAAAATGATAGCAACCTCTGTTAAAACCCTAGCACCATTAAATCTCTGCTGGCATTTGTATCTAGATTCATGGTCCAGACGGCAGAGCAGCCTTTATACCCGGGGCTCACATTTCCTCCCTCAGCACACAGGTCCTCAAAGATAGTTGCTTCTGATAGAGACCAATTCCATCAACACAAAACATCACCTGGAGGTGGTCTTCCCCATCCTGTTTTTGTTGACATAGGAAAATAAGGTCTGTGAATTCTTCATCTGCGGCTTTCCCAGAAAGCTGGACACAGTCCTCTGGCCCTCGAGCTGTGGTCCTCAAACCAGCAGCATGAGCCACCTGCAGATGCTCGTTAGAAGTGTAAGCCAGCCTTCAGACCCGCTGAATCACAAACCTCTGTGGATGCAGGTGGGGAAAGAGGACGAGCCTAGCGATCTGTGGCTTAACAAGTTTTCCAGGTGATTCTAATGCAGCCAAAGTCTCAGAACAACTGACATCCTGGAAAATGTCAGCATTCTTGAAGCCGCTAGAGCTTCGGGAACAAAGTCTGCTTGACCTCAGGTTTATCCCTGAAGGTCTTCAGTATTGCTAAGACTTTGACTTAATGGCAAGAGCGCTGGCTCCTGAGCCAGTCAGAACATGACGTCACTGGAAAAGTCGCCTATTTACCAACAAGACATCTGTCTTAAACTGACATCACTTCCTTATTGATCAATTGCATACTAAGTCACGTTAAAGAATGTTGTTGTGCGAAGGAGACGGTGATAGAACACAAGGGTTGGGTACAGCAGGAAGAGCATTGGCTTTAGGGCTACACACACTTGTATAGATCTGATCTCCTTCCAGATTGTTCTATCCTTTTCAGGCGTATGGTTCTGGTCAGTCCTGACTCTCACAAGGCAACAGACTAATAGGTACAGTGTAAAGCCAACTAAAAGTAAAAACGCAAGCCAGCTCATGGGACAAAGAGGGGTTTGCCTGTCTACAAAATCGCCAGCGGATGTTTTGGAAGTGAATTTAATAATTAAAAATGTGGTAATAGTGTAGTATATAAACTTCTATGAGATTAATCATTGGACAATGCCTGTGTTCCAGATATTATCCCAACCTAAAGGATACTGATGGTTAGAGAAATAACAGCAATTTCTTATAAGCATCTACCAGTGTTATAGCATTAGTGGTAGTAATAGATTTTAAAGAGTTCTGACAATATGAGAGGCAACACTTCACGTTACACCTATGGGAGCAGAGGCAAAGTCTTCTTGGCCACAGCTATATTCCCGGTACCTGATACTTCATTTCTGGTGCTGCATGTGGTCAATAAATATTTTTTTAATGAATATTCTGAGTTACCTAAAACACGACAATTTCATATGTATTGCATCTTTATTCCCCCTTATACTAAGACTTGGTAGGCTAAGATTATTAATTTAAATTTGCAGGTAGATAAGACTCGGGAAGGTAAAATGGCCCACAGAAACTCAGAAAAGTGAAGGGCAAGGTCTTAAAACTGATTGACAGAGATTCCGAGTTTGACAATTTGCTCAGAGGCACAGTCTGTTTTGAAACAACATTCAAAGTCTATAGATGCGTTATCTTCCAAATGTGGCTTTCTTCCCCTTGAGGTTCATATTTGGTGCTGCTGAGCAGGTGGCTGTCAACATACGCTTAGACGAAATCACTGCGGTCAGAGAGGCATTGTAGAAGCTTTCAAAAGAAGGTAAAAAGATAACAATTTCCTGTGGGCTTAGAGCTAAAATCTTCTACTAGCACATTATTTTTAAAGAATTCTAGAGATTCCAGTAAAATAGATTATTCTAAGTGTTATTGTTCTTTCTCTGCTCTCATGGCCACACCATTGAACCTGTGATCTTAATCACTATCATTGGGTAAAGTATCTTTGATGTCTTTTTGTTAGACAAATTAGTAGTCTAAAGAAATGCCAGGCTATGAGCAGGCATCCCATAATTTACTTGTGCAGATCAAGTATGAGGACCTTTCCTAAGGAGAGTAGGCCAAAGGTTATGGATTGATGGGCAAGACTAACACAGGAATTGGAGAACTGAGCAAAATCTGTGAGATGAGGAAATCCAAGAGTCACAGAACCAAACACTACTTAGTTAATAAAACTGCTGCGACTTTTCACCACACAGCTGTTTCTGCAGAGACACAGGACATAAAACTGTTGTTAACACCTTCGCAGATAATACGAAAGACAATGAAATATGCACATAGACACAGTAGAAAGTGTGAAAAATTACACAACTTAATTTGGAATGTCCTTGTTTATACTTCCCCAAAGCATGTGAGTTTTCTAACTGCTGGTAAAAAATAGATCAGAGTAGCAAATAAAACCCTACTCCAATCCAATGTAAAATTATATTTTAGATACAAGTTGAATTAAAATTTGTATCTAAGTATTCTCTCTCTCTGATATTTTGCTAAAGTAACTATTTGATTGAAATGTAAACTTTTTAATTTTTCAGTTTGATGGACAGATGCAGTTTCAGCTTGCAGACCTGGAGGCTCGGAGATTTTTTTTTTGGGAGGGGGGGTCAGGCAACATCCTGCTTTTGCTTGATGCTTATGGGCTTGGTTTCAGTTAATTTGGGAGACCTGAAAAAACTTTGGCTTTCTGAATAGTTAAAAGAATCAGAAGGAGTTAAAATTTAGAAACTGTATTAATGTATTTAAATCTGAAACACTTAGACTTTTTAAGAGCTAAATGCCGATCTTGTCAAATAAGAAAAAATAAAGCATTATTATCTCTCACTCTAATTCATTTGAAGCAAAGGAAAATCGCCTTCTATTTCATTCAAATTATGCTCTGGCTCTGTGTGAATGATATATGCTGTTTGAGAAAATAAGGGAGATGATCGCCTCTCGGCTAAAAGCCCATGATGTGTGTCTGAATGTGAGAGAGAGTGTGTCTTACAAGGCATGGCTTATTTTTGGAAAAAAAAAGTTTGTGGTTTAGTGGATGTGAGGAGTTTTATGGTCAAGTTTAGTAGGAATAACCCTAAACAGTAATTGATTTGTGGCACCATTACCATTTTGATTAATTTAGCCTCTCCCTGTGCTCAAGAGGTGGAGGGCAGACCATGCTAATAGCCTTTTGAATTACAGTTTGGTGTTTTTGATCCTGAAGTGGAAGAGTCTTTTTAAATCACTATGACATGTCAAAGTCAAGTGCTTTATTCAGTTTGGTTTCAAATTAAAGTTAAAAGAGGGCATGTCAGTCACTGGAAAGTAAGCTTACATTGAACAGAACACTTTATCCTAAACTTTTCCCCTGAAAATGATGAGAGTTTGTCCTTAGAAACAAGAGACTCTGCAAAGGCAAGAAAACTAGGTATAAAGCAGGGGTTCCATTCAGAAGCTCTTGAATTCATTCATTTGTAGTCATTCATTTACTTTTTTCGCTCAACAAACTTCAAACACTGTTTCCTGCAATGAATTGCTGTGAACTTGGTGGCTTAAATCAACACGTATCTATTCTTATAGTCCTGAAATTCAACATTTCACTGGGCTGAAGTCAAGGGATTGGTAAGGCAGATTTTTCCTGAAGTCTCAGATGGGAGACTCTGTTTCCTGGCCTTTTTCAGTTTCTGGGAGCTGCCTGCATTCCTTCGCTTGTGGCACCTTCCACCATCTTCAAATTACAGCCCTCCACACTCTACCTCCTTCCTAACAACAGCTTTTCCTCTGGCTGGACTCACCTTGTAGACTGTTGTCATCACACCAGGTCCATCCAGATCATCCAGGATAACCCCAAGACTCATAATTTCATCACAAAGCTGTTCTTGCCATCTAAGCTTTCACTCTCCGGTTCTGGGAGTGAAGACAAGAACCGATTTGGGGACCGTTATTCAGTGACCACAGCACCCTTTGCAAGGCATGGTGCTTGGTGCTTGCTACAAATAAGGAAGACCAATCTAGTGTTTTAGATTCAAACCCATCTCTGCCAATAGTATGTTTCAACAAAGTTGATGAAGTCTCTGTATAAGTAACAAATAAAAAGTGAGAATGCAACAAGCTCAAATGGACAGGAAGCCATGGATGTTCAGAAGGGGGAAATCGTATGAGGGTAAAGAGAAGACTTTTACTCAAAGTAGCACTGGAGCCTTGAAGGAGAACCCTGCAGTAGGAGGGACCAGAGAAGCCAGGAAGAGGGTGAACAAACAATGGTCAGGGGTCAGCTGGAAAACTCATGCTTGAAATTTCACGTTGAGATGGAGTGATGGAAAGTTTGTCCAAGGAGAGTTCCTCAGATGCTCGGCAAAGGGCTTGCCTCATGTGGGTAGACGGCAGCAAATCACTCAAGCGTCATATGCAGAGGGCGTTGTAAGAGCGTTCCACGGGTGACAGCTGTGTGTGCCTTTTTGCTGTGGAGTCCACCTGTGGACAGGAGTCCAGCACACTGTCCTCACAGAGGAACATGCCAAAGGCAAGCGTGCCAGGTCAGGGTGACAAGGGCCTTGGGGGCTCGGGGATGCTGCACCTGCGACCTACACCACAGTTCACAGCAATGTCAGATCCTTAACCCACTGAGCGAGGCCAGGGATCAAACTCGCAACCTCAGTGTTACCAGTTGGATTTGTTTCCACTGCGCCACAACGGGAATTCCTCAGATGCTCTCTTTATCCATTATTTAGGTTCAGATTATTACCTATAAACCAATCCTCTTAAGATTCACGATGAGTGTTAGCACGATTCCATCTTTTTAGTGATGTCATTAAGAAGAAGAAGAAGAATCCCAAACCAGGGCATCTTGAGTGAGAAGACATATCTGTGATCATAGCTTCCCATTATCTAGCTCTGTGACATTGATCAGGTCCCGTTAGCCTCTCTGAACTTCACCAGTAGTAATGATCGTGCTCATTCGCAGGGTCTTTTAAATGTGAGGATCAAGGCTTTCTACATTAGAAAGGGCATTTTGAGAATGAATTCACATTCCAAAAAATGACATAGTCTTCACTGAAGAAACGTTTCTCTCCATGTATCATCCATGATGCTGATCAAGTTAGGAACATGAATTCCTTTGAGAAGCGGATCCCCTAAACTGGGGCATCTGGGGTTGCTGGATGTTGAGGGGTGGTCCATCAGGCTGGCTTCCGTCTTGGGAGGTCATGAGGTAAACTGACCACAGGCAACTGACTCGAAGGAGAGATAGAGAGACGGACCGAGAAATTAGGAATTTAATTAGCTGAGTGACTCCGGTGGAAGCTTGAAGTCTAACTGGGTTTCTGTTTACATTAAATAGATTTGATTTGTAATCTGACTCAATTAGCCAGAAATTAAATGCATCTCGAGGCAGAAATCTCATGGATGTAAATATTCTCTTTGGGGGGGAAAAAGAAATACTCAGCAGAATGACGATTGTTAACCTCTTCCTACAACCTTATTTTAGGGATTCTCCGTCATCTTTCCAGGCCACGAATTGTCACCTCCTTTCCCACCTCATCCCCACCACCATGCTTGCCTTAATCAAAATGGAAGGAACCTGGAGTTCCCGTCGTGGCGCAGTGGTCAACGAATCCGACTAGGAACCATGAGGTTGCGGGTTCAATCCCTGCCCTTGCTCAGTGGGTTAACGATCCGGCGTTGCCGTGAGCTGTGGTGTAGGTTGCAGACGCGGCTCGGATCCTGCGTTGCTGTGGCTGCGGCGCAGGCCAGTGGCCACAGCTCTGATTAGACCCCTAGCCTGGGAACCTCCACATGCCGTGGGTGCGGCCATAAAATGACAAAAGGCAAAAAAAAAAAAAAAAAAAAATGGAAGGAACCATTTGCACAGTGTCCCCAAGTCCTCAGCGTGGATGCTTGGTGATAATGTGATGAATGATTCCTGCTCATATCTTGGGAGTTATGCCAGTGTGTTCATAATTGCCATTTTGTTGTAGGTAGAATGAGAATTGAAGCAGGAATATTTCCTTTAAAACAACCGTATTATGTCTACTGAGCCCTTGGAGCACCTTGGAGCAGGTGCCCTTGGAGAAGGCCTCCTTCTTCATGATGTAGGAGCAAATTAAGCTCCCACCACAATGTTGCAATATGATTCCACTACCCTGGGAGAAAGCTGGAATCTGTCAGTGTTGCCTGGGGGTAAACCCATGAGGAGGAGGCTGAAGCCGAACAAAATTAGGACGGAGGAGAAATGCAGAGTCTTCGCCTTAAAGACACCTCCCCCTACTGTGAGAAGAACCCCAGACTTTAGCTCAAGTCACCCTACACATCCTCTGAATAGCCTTTCTGTGTCCTCACCACATCAGGCGGGACCAGACAATGACATACGACCCACGATCACCAGCTGGCACAGAGCCTACAGCTGCTTTACAGGTCTCTTCTTGCCACTTCTCATTCTTGGATCCCAAAGTCCTCTCCCATCCATGTGGGTGTATAGAATCTGAGAATGGATATGTGTATAGGTATGACTGGGTCACTTTGTTTCACGGCAGAAATGATCACAACCTTGTAAATTAACTATACTAACTTAAAAAATAAAGGCTGTACTATAAAACATTCAAACACGCAGCAAAATAGAAAGACTAATAAAGTGAACGGCCACCACCCAGATCCAACAAGTGCTTTTTTTTGCATGTAATTCTATAACATCATTAATGCACAGTTCAGGCTTCCCTTTGACCACTTGGCCCCGATGTCTTTGATGGCTTTTCTCTTTCTCCAAGCCTGGGTCCCAGCTGAAGGAACACACATCACATTTGGTTGATAGATCTCTTTAAGTCTTCTCCACAATCTAGGTCAGCCCACACCCCATCACTCTCCTCTGTTTTTGAGAAGAATGTTTGAGTTTCTTGTTTAAGAGATCGGCCAGTTGCCTGGTAGAACATCCCAAGTCTAGACCTGTAGGCTTGTTTCTACTGAGCTCATTCCTCTACTCTCTGAATTTCCTATGAAGCAGAAGTTGGATCCAAAGGTTAACTAAACTCTGGTTATTTGGCAAAAGTCCAACCCAGGAGGTGCTGTGTGCTTTGTGTGCTGTCATGTCAGGAGGCAAGTCACGTCACTAGTGCATGTATTTGCATTCAACCCACAAGATCCCTGGCGGAGGATCAATTTCACTGCTAACTGATTACTTTGGTGCACAGGGGCTGTATTTTGGCAAAAATTTAACTCGGGGCTATAACGGTGGGCTTCTTTCTTATAAGGCGGTGTTCTCTCTAACTCATTGAGGATGAGCTCTGTTAGCAACTGGGGTGAACAAAGATGAATGACGGGCAGTCCCTGTCCTCGGTGACAGCACCACGGATCACCAGCATTCTGTGTGTGTCAAGCCCTGTACCACAGGTATGTCGTACACACGTGTTGTATCACGTGGTACATGTGTGGACATGTGTGCCCATACACTTACTGTCACAACACTGTGTGATAAGAACAAGGCCTTTGATGTCAATGAATGGATGTGTGGCTCACGCAACCTCCAAACACCAAGCTGGGCAGGAAACTGCGGCCTAGGGAATTCCCCGGGTCTCCCCTCCGCTGCCAGTGCTCTCTGCCCAGGGCCTGCCATGCGGGAAGGCTGATGGCCTTGCGAGGGGGGGGGGACTTTAAAAATTAATAAAATCATTTGTGACTGATCCTTGAGCACCAAACATAAGATTTGGCTCCTGATGTCTCAGTGTTTATACTTAAAAAAAAAAAAAAATCCTGTTTCCCACTGCAGGTCAGCAAGGCATGCATGCTGGCATCAAGTCAAAGCCAGACTCCAGCTGCTTTCCACCCTCTAGGCTGCATGGAACCCCATCAGCCAGAGCCTGACCCCTTAACTAGAATTCAGCAGGAAAGCCAGCAGCAACTGAATTCTACTGAGCTCGGACCTGGGAACTGCTCTGGAGCCCCCACCTGACACCTCACTTCTCCCTAGGCCCGTGTTGAAATCCGCATTTCCCAGCGCACTCCTAACACTCAGGTCTCATGCAGGGTTTATACACTGACCACTCAGTGATGTCGGTTTGATGGGTTTGGCCCCTGATGGCCCAAGCAGGATTGATTTTTAGAAGAATAGCCCTGTCTGGAACTGCTATAAGGAAACGTGCTAGAAAAGGGAAGGTGGCACGGTTTGTGACATTATGGCAGCAAGTAAATGGAGCATTCCGGCAGTTCCTCAGTCCTGCTGCAATCCGTCTGGGGCCACCAGCAGTTCCAGTGCACGTTTCTGGGACGTGCTACTTTTCAGGAGACTTTCCAGGCACCGTTTGGGGGCCTCCCTGAGGAAGTGAGGAAGTCGTTGCATGGCCTCTGATCCACGGGAATGAGTGACCTGAATCCTGGCTTCGCTCCTGATGAAGCAGAGCTGATGGCTTTTTACATGTGTCTTTCACCATCATTAGCCAGCCTGGCTTCCCTGCTCCAGAGAAGGAGGTAAAAACTCACGGGCTGAGCAGAGAGCTGAAGAGATTCACCCGACAATCCCAGAGACATGAAAAGACAGCAAAATCCAATAAAAGAAGCACCATGGCTAGCAAATCTCACTCGCTATTGACTGGAATTCTCTCTACCACCGAGGATGCAGCAAGGACCTTCCATATCCTCCTCCAGCAGCTCACTTAACACTTTTCCCAGGGAAATACCTTCCAGACATGATTCTTTTTTTACCAGGTGGTCAGGTACGTGGCTCTTTGGTCAATCAAATCACAGAGCAGTGCTATAAAATCTTTTTAAAATATTTTGGAGTTCCTGTTGTGGCTCAAGGGGTTAGGAACGATATAGTGTCCATGAGGATGCAGGTTTGATCCCTGGCCTTGATCAGTGGGTTAAGGATCCAGCCATGAGCTGTGGTGTAGGTTGCAGATGTGGCTCGAATCCTGCATTGCTGTGGCTGTGGTGTAGGCCGGCAGCTACAGCTCCTATTTGATCCCTAGCCTGGGAACCTCCATATGCCGCCGGTGCGGCCCTTAAAAGAAAAAAAAATAATATTCATCTTTCTCCTTCTGGTGAAAGACCAGAATAAGGTCCACATTGTCTGACAAAATGCCGTGCAGCTCTGAAAAGCCAAGGCTGCACCCACTGTTTTATACACGTGATATGTTTTATCTCTCAGGAGTTTGTGTCTACACATTATATGGCTGCTGTCCTTGTCCCTCCTGGCAGGAATGGCTCACAACCAACCAGAGGGAAAAGCCCCATGTATTACGACTTTCAATCTCTCCATGCTCATCAAGAATGAATTTCCTCTGGCAGACAGTTTCTTTTGCCAATGAGTTGCAGTGATTCACAGGCTGCTGAAAAAATAGCATCTTGAAATGTATTCTTACACATACTGCTTTATAAACTTAGTTCACGCCTATGGCGTTTCCCAGGCAAACATTCAGATGCACAGGGGTCTGTAAGCCTGTGGCAGGGATTAAAGTGGGAAATGATACAGGGACCGTTCTGGGCCAGCGCCCGGAGGACACCTCCCCTCCCCCACCGCCAGCCTCCCTAGGGGGAGCCCAGGCAGGCAGACACTGGATCACTCATCTAGAAAGAAACATGGGCAGAATCAGCACAACCGCAGAGCAGAGACGGAAAGGATCCTCTTCATCTTGTCGCCTTCATCCGTTTGACTCCCAGTGCCAAACCAAAGAGGGTCATTTTCACCGCCTCGTGTTTTGTCAGAAAACCCCCAATTTATTGGGAATGATTCCCAGAGCAAGAGTCATGGATCATCTGGATCAGAAAAGCTAGAATGTGACTGGCAGGATTCAGAAATATCACAAAGTTTCATCACTCCCTGCCAGCAGCCGGACCCCTGAATTTGGGGATGTGAGAGTTATAGAACTAACATGGGACCAGGCTCGGCAGCCTGGGCAGGGGTGTCCCGAGGGACTGCTGGACAGAGGTCAGTGTCACTCTGGCAAAGCAGAAGCGTGGTCTGTCACGGCCAACAGTTGTCCTGCCTATTTTGAGATGGTGGGACCACGTGGAGGAGCAACATATCAGGACCCAGAAAACCGGTGTTCAGTCCTAAGCACGTCGCTTCCCTTCAGTTTGGATCTCAGTTTCGTCCCCTGCAATATCGGTCCCACTGAGCACTCTACCAATCAGCCACCTTTTACTACACCCAATGCACGAACACAAGGAACTTGAAACAAGTTTAGGAAATCCCTGAATTTTAGAGCTTTAAGAAACTGAGTACTTGCCTAAGTGGCAGGAGAAAGAATCGAGGATAAAAAGTGCGTCCCCCGGTCCCCCAAACACAGCCTAAGTTTGGAGGTGCAAACTGTCCCAATTTCTCAGTAACTCCCCTCTTTCTTGCGACCCAGTTGCAAGAGGGACCAAGAGGGGTGGGTCCTGGCTGGGAGCTGTCCTCTCTTCACCACTGTTGAGTGGAGGCTGGGAGGATGGTGAATGGTGATACATTATTTAAAACAACAAAACCAACAGAACAATAGCCCCCTTTGGGCACGTACTGTATTCTAGGCACTGAGCTAAGTGCTGTGTATGCATCATTTATTTAAAATTCCTCCTAACAACCTTAGGAAGTAGATCAATAAACAATACTACTATCCTCCTTTTGACAGGTGGAGAAACAGGGTTAGGTAAGCTTCTTGCTCAAAATAAGACAGCTTGTCCCCAAAGGAGCCAAGACCGGGGTCCTACGCTGCCAGTCTCCAGAGCCTGATGTGGTGCCCCCCTCCCCCGTCCTGGCCGTTCCCTAAGACGTGAGGGAGGGGGCTTCGGAGCAGGTGAGGAAGACAGGGGGGCTGGCTGTCGGCCTGCAAGATGCCGTCAGGGAGGTCCAGATCTCTTCAGTGGTACCCCTATTTCTCTCTGTCCTTTTAAAGGCAAGCAGTTCTCAGAGCAAAATCAGAAGACAAGTGAGAGGAAATGGAACCGTCCCATCAGAAGAAAGACAGTCTCAGATTCCAGATTCTGGGAGGGGATGGAATTATTTGGTGGCCTTTAGTTTGAGGAAGGGTCTTCCTCGGATCACTACAAGGTTCAATCCTCTCTCCACAGTAAGGTGAGGACAGACAAAGGCACATAGAAGTTGCAGTCCTAAGAAACTGATGGGGAAGAAGGCTTTTTTTTTTTAAAGGCTGCACCTGCAGCATGCAGGAGTTTGCTGGCTAAGGGTCCAATCAGAGCTGCAACTGTCAGCCTACGCCACAGCCACACTGGATCCTTAACCCACTAAGCAAGGCAAGGGATCGAACTCACATCCTCATGGATACTAGTCAGGTTCTTAACCCACTGAGCCACAACAGGAACTCCAAAGAAGGCATTTTGGGAGGGGGCTGCCCACCCGGGAAGCAAATGCCAGAAAGGGAGCAGCATGCTCCCCACAGCCCAGGGACAGGAGGGGCTGTTTCTGCAAGGGAGTGAGCCACTGTTCATAGCAACACTGGAAAATTTTAAATCAAAAATGAGATTTCCAGAAATGGGTTTTCCTAAATTCTTCGCACGGGTATGCTATTAATATGGAAAGGAGGAGAGAGTTTAATCATGTTTGACTGTTTGCTGGAGAGAAAGCAAACAAGCTGATATGCTGAGTATCATCAGATTTGTTAAATGGGGTCAGGATTACTGGGCTGATGGATTTCTTGCAGCTCATTATCCCTATTGAATAGTTGGAATAAATTCAATGCAGAGAGAGGCCAGGCCAGGGTTGGGCCATTATGGCCCCTACACCTGGCACATGGCTCCTGAGAAGCCCTTGGCCTTGACTGTGATCTGGAAGGCTGGCCAGCACCTGTCCCCACCCCTGGCTCCAGGGTGACTGTGATCTGGAAGGCTGGCCAGCACCTGTCCCCACCCCTGGCTCCAGGGTGACTGTGATCTGGAAGGCTGGCCAGCACCTGTCCCCACCCCTGGCTCCAGGGTGATTGAGGTGCAGGGTCTGTGTCTGGGCTGGAGTTCAAGATTAAAGGGCATATAAATGAAAAAATTCACTGAGTTAAAAAATGTTTTAAATAAATATGGGGGGAAATCAAAGAGCAGATCAAAGATTCCTCACCGGCCCCTCCCCTTAGTGTAATTGATTTCTGTTTACAAAGTGTCTCCGCATGCACAGTCTCAATTAATCCTCCTAAGACTTGAGGGGAGAACGGCAAGACAGCTATGTTCATCTGCCAGGTTTATAAATGAATAAATGAGACCCAGAGAGAGCGAAGGGACACGTCCATTGTGACTCAGCTCACCAGGCAGAAACCAGGACCCCCGCCCACTAAGCCACGGTCCCACCACCCACGCAGGGGTAGACCAGGCGCCTGCCTCTACTCGGACTCCATGACTTAGCACTTCAGGGGCTAACCCCGCTCTCAGCCCCGGAGAGCTGAGACCCTCAGGGTGGTTTCAGAAAGGGCTCCACCTGAATGAATTAATCTCTGCAAGAAGCATGTCCCGCATGGCGGTCCTGTAGTCTCTGCAAAGACCACGGTGAACAAAAAAGGCAAAGCTTATGCTCTCGGGGGGCTTCTAGTCCAAGGCCATGCTACACAGACTCCAAGGCCTGTGTGACCCGACCAGGCACCTGGCGGGAGGTGAGGTCTGCGCTGGGACCCGAAACCCTGCCTATCTGATAGGGAAGCCAGTGCTGGAGCTTGCAGGGAGCACCCAGAGGGGAGTGTGGCTCCAGGCCCAAGGGTGGGAGAGACAGGACTGGAATGTGCTAGGTGTGCTCATGGGATGACCCCGGGGCACCTGCTTCAGAGGTGAGGGGTCAGGGAAGGTTTTCTGGAAGAAAGGCAGGCTGAACAGCTATCTGAGGCTGGAATGGACCACGGCAGGGGTTCCCAGGGGAAGAGACGGTCCACTCTGGGCCTCGGGAGCTGCTTGTGCAAGGTCTTGGGAGCAAGAAGTAGCTACAAAGCTTCCTGGGGCTGGAGGTGGAGCCCAAGATAGGGGCGGAGGGAGCAGGACCCCGGGCGTGAGCAGGGAGTCGAGCCAGGGTTTCCACATCTCCGGAAACTCCTCCAGGCAGCCTCTAAGAGTCGGGATTGGAGAGAGGGCCTTGGGGAGGCAGGAGGCCTTGTTCCACTGGTCAGAGGGGCATGCAGGTATTCTGAACCCAGGCTGAGCCCTGGGGCTGGAGAGTAAGGCAGGCTGGGGCCGCAGCAGAGGGGAGTTGCTCAGCATGGTCGCTGACCAGACTGCCTGTGTCTGGCCCGGTGGGTGTGGTGTCGGGCGTAGGCAGTACTTCGGATGCACTGCCTTTTTTTTTTCCTTTCCTTTTTTGGCTGCCCAGCAGCATATGGAGTTCCCAGGTTAGGGATTAAATCCGAGCTGCACTTGGATGCAGCAACGTTAGATCCTTAACCTACTGTGCGGGGCCAGGAGATGGAGCCTGCATCCCGGAACTCCCAGGACTCCCCCACCCCCTTGCACCACAGCGGTAACTCCTGGATGTGCTGTCCTTTGCACCTGACCTTGCCCTGTAGTTCCTGAAACCAAGCTTTGCTTTCGTTTTTTTTCCTTCCTCTTGCTTATCCAGTTACGATCTCCATCACATTCTCTGAAACTTGTGGAGGCTTCTTTTCCTCTGAATCTTTTTCTCTGTCCTGGGAACCCATCTGCCCCACCTCGGGCTGCATGTCACTGTGCAGATGCATCTGCAGCCTGGATCTCCTGCCAGAAGCGCCTAAGATGCCACACTTGTCCCCTCGACATCTTTCCTTCCCGAACCTCGAGGTTCCCTCTAAGTCCAGGGCTCCCTGCCAGTGACTGGGTGGATCAGGACACACACAGGTGCCCAGTCGGAGCTCCGCTAAACAAGGATTCAAGGCATTAAATTCCCAAGCAAGGAGCTCTATTTTAAGCAACATCAACCTCCTAATTAGATATCAGTTTTATTTACTGTCAATTATGCAGAAGAGAGCCCTTGCCCACGGAGTATAAACGCATCTCCGCCCCCTCTTCGAGGCCCTCTTGTCTTCTCCATCGATGACTTTATTAAAAGGTAAGAAAATCGGGCCGCTTATTAGCATCACAGCAGGGATCAGATCTTTGCTCTAAATGAACTTCCTGAGATCCCTTCTGAAAAGAGTAGATGGAGAAGAACTCACAGAGGGGCCAGGAATTCCGTTTCCTCAGGTTGAGCGTATAGGCATAGGGCCTGAATATTGTTACCAAAACATAAAGATGAGAAATTTCAAGAGTACAAAAAAACGCCCATTGAAGCAACATCCATCCTTCCTTACAAAACCGCATTTCCTGTACATGTGCTGGAATCTGGAGAGTGGGCCCCTGGCTCTCAGATTTCAGAATTCTGTGGAAGATTCGTGGGGACTCGCAATCCTTTCAGAATCCGGTGGAAGACTCTTGCGGGGACCCCAGCTGGTGACTTCATGAGGCAGTGACCTCATGCCTCTGAGTTCTAGAAATACTTCTTGCCAATGCCACGTCCTCAGCAGAGAAGTCCCTTTATTTCCTGCTCCAAAAAGGTCTTCGACTCTTGACTACTGATGAGAGGAAAAAAAAAATGTTTTTCTGCTACCCAATTCCTCCTCCCCCCTCCGCCAGCGATCACATAACGAACTGCGCATGACATGGCCTAGTTTGGAAAAAAAAAAATAGGCTTTCCCTCTTTTCAACCCAGAAGATAAGTGTTTTGAGTGAAAAACAAACACAAACCAAAAATCCCCACTGTCTTTGATTTCCTGTGTGCAAGTGGCACTTGTTTTTGAAACCACCACCCTTGGGCTTCATAAGCAGGGGGAGCAGAGACCGTGCTGACCGCGGGCGGAATCGAAGCAGCCACACCCCGGGACTGGTCAGGGCTTCCTCTCGGCTGCCAGGAATGCGGCTTTCCCTTTCTGGAAGTTCTGTAGGTACCAGGGCTGTGAAGAAGGGGCCTCCGAGCAGACAGATGTGAGGCCAGCTGTCTTCATCCGTGTGCGTCTTTTGGGGGGCGGGGCTGCTGGGGGCGGAGCTGCTGGGGCCCCGCAGGTACAACAGCCCAGTGCGGTGGCTGGAGAGGACGCCGACGCTGAACCTCTCACACCCTCCTGCCCACGTCCATCTGAGAACTTAGCGGGACACAAGACAGCCGCATCCAGAGCCCTGGGGACCCAGAAGCCGGAGGTCCCCTGCGGAAGGCCCCGGCAAGGGTGGGAGAGGCAGCGGTGACGGACTGGGAGGCCCAGGAACAGGAGTGCGCAGGTGGGCAGCCAAAGCAGGGAGGCCTGCAGGGCCATGGGGGGGCCGTCTGGCGGGTGGGGGATTTGACCGCAGGCTTTTAGCGGCTGCCCCTTGGAGTCCGCGGCGAATGGGAGAGGCCAGTAGACACGGGAAGATCACGGGAGGCTAGAAAAAAACAGGCAGGGCCCCCTCGTCAGACAAGCCTGCATCCTCCTCAGACGGCCCAGGAAGATGAGAACCCGATGGCTTGAAATTGGAAACAAGGAGCTTCTGCAGCCCTGGGCTCAGCGGGGTGCGAGGCGGAGGAAGAGAACCCCCAGTCCCCGAGCCCAGGAGCATCCTTAGCCCCGGTCTGAGTCGCAGGTGACGGGGAGAGGGCGCCCCAGCCCTGGATGGACACCTGCTGAGCAGGTGGTCACATTAAGTCACAGACACATCAGAGGGAACACGGAATCGCTGGAGCAGGAATGAGGAAGCTTCTTTTTCTCAAGATGCAGGAATGGGCTGTAAATAGGCCTGTAACAAGAGAGGACTCAGAGTGCAGAAGCAGCTCCACAAGCAGAGGTTTGCAAAAGAATGCACTCACGGACCCTAAGGAGAAAGGCCAGCGTCTGAGTGCTGGTGTCACTCTCTCCAGGAGGGCTCGAACTTCCTGACGCGGTCTCCTCCCTGGGTGCTAGGCCTGGCTCTGAGTGTCACCCCCACTTCAAACTGCAATTCAAAACTCTCCTCTTCGAGTAACTTTTTTACCCCCCGACAAACTCCTCTGCTGTCCAAGGGGAGCTGGGCTCTGTGCTCACTTTCTGCCCAGAGCACTCCCAAGGTCAAGTGCCCTCAGAAGGACACTCGGAAAAGAGTCTTACTAGGATCGACCCTGGGAACTTTTACTTCATGGCAACTATTAGGATGAAGAAAACATTAACTAGAACAGGCCTACTGTAGGAATAAAAGACGTGTAAATATTAACAGTCACGATTATTGAAAATGCCATTGACACATACCTGTGAAATTCAAGCTTATTATGCTTCACTGACAAAGAGTATTGATAGTAGAAAGCTACGGTAACCTCAGCTCAGGTGAGCAAATGAAGTCAACAGCAGAATGACCCTAGTTAATGAATTTGATAAAACGCCTTTGCTTGTTAATGGTTTCTTAGAGGTGAGTTTTTAATTAGGATACAAATTTCAGGTGTATTGATAACCTGGTATGTGGAAATGAAAAGGCTTCACCCCAGCAGGTCTGTGTTGCCTTCTGTGCATTTGGTGGCAATGCCCCACAAAGACACCTGCACCAGGGCCCCTGCTCCAGAGGCGCCAGCTGCCTGGAGAAGGTGACTTGGAAACAGTCGGAAAGCAAACACTAACGGGAGAGAGCTAAACAGATGAAAATACTGATATTTGACCGCATGGCACCGAGTCTTCTCCGTGGTTTTCCCTTTGGCCATGAGAATGAGTAAATCTGCCTTCTGCATTGTATCATGAATCTCTGAATCTAGGTTAGACAATTCTACAGCATCCTAATCTTTTCTTAGACCCAAGCTGAGCGAGAGAAGAACTTACGGATTTCCAGGATGAAGAGCTGTTTTAAATGGCTTCTAACACTCTGGTGTCATTTGACTTCTACAGACAATGTCATTTTTTTCATTGTTTCTGTTTTGTTCAGTTAGGTGCCCAGCGAGGTGGTTAATTGTTTAAGAGTGACAGCGCAAGGGTGGCTGGGTGCTATTTCATAGCCCTTTAATATTTTTCTTTTTCTTTTGAAACTATACACTAAACTGCAGAATAATAGAGTTTTTCCTTTCATAAGAGAAGTAAATAGATTTTGCACGTCTGCACAATTTTATGACAGATCGAACCCAAAGCCCACTTTTTTTAAGAACCGATATTACATTTTATCCCAGAACCATCACGTTGTTCATTCCTAACCTGTGCTCATTCATACCCGCTGTGAGTCTGGCTTTATGAAAGAGACACTGGGGCAGTGAGAGAGGCATGGCGCCCTCTGTAAATTGCTCAAATTGCTCATAAAGTCCCCAGAGACGGGTGGCTTTTCCACAAGATGGCCCTGCTACTTACTGCTTTCTGACTTGGCTGAAATCAAGAACAAGACGTGATTATTTTTATTGTCCAGCAGAAAGATAAAAACCAGGCAGTGACAAATCAGTTCTCTAGGTACCCATGTCCAGTCAAGAAAGTGGAAAAAACAACCCTGGCTGGTCGTAAGGATCAAAACATGACAGCTGATCTCCAAGTGTCAGGGATTTTTTAAACCCCTGACGTACTGGTTTCCAGATGGAAACTGGTGACACATCCACTGGGTAGCGTGAGGCCTTGGGCAGAGTAGGTAGCGCTAAGTGTCCTGGAAGCACTTGAAAAGCTCCATTAGTATCAGGAGGGGATCAATGTGAAACTGGATCCTTTAATGACTGAGCTGCTTGTGGGCGCTTGTTTTTAATTCTCTGGTCCCCAGAGCATAATTTTCTTCTCTCAATCGAATCTTCTGGAAGGAGGAGAAAGCAAGAAGAGAACTGTGGGTCAGGAGAGGCTGGGGGCAAGAACCTCCAGGGAGAGGACCGGTTCCCACGCAAGCAGTGGCCAGCAGAGGGCGTCCGTGAGCAGTGGGCGCCTGGAATCGGACCTTTTCTCCATTCGCATCACGGGCTGTTACTTACTCTAGTTTAGTCTTATTTCTCCTTCCTTTTCTCTCCCCTTGGATGGTTAGTGTGAAATGACATCATCACAGGAACCATGGAGTACGTAGTGGACCCTTACTAACTATGGGGAATTTAAATTATTTTATCTCGGTGTTGGACAATTTGCATAGCGAGCGTCAGGAAGTCAGATATTGAGGGTGAGTGCGTGGTATACGAAGGCCACGCTGACTTGATCACAGTTGGAACTAGCTAGTGTCTGTCATCAACACCAGAAGTTTCTGACAGAGGCCATCTGAGTTCACAGATAAGCTCCAGACCCTGGCAGGCACAGCCCATCCAGGCTAGGTCTGCAGGAGCCACGGGTGGCCCTGGTCTTAAAAGACCCGGGGCCCAGACAGGGAAGTGACTTGGTTACAGCACCAGAAATCAGTTCTGGCTTTTCTAAGCCCAAAGCAGGCTCAAGGAGTTTCTAGTTAAACAGGATACATTGAATATGTGTGTTTACCTGTGCTCCCTACTGAAACTCTTACTATATTTTTACATAGTAAGACAGCAAGGGATTTTTCTTTCATGGTATAAATACCCAAGCACAATGAAAATGGGAAAAGAGATAAAATCAAAAAAATCTCAGAAGCTGGAAAGAAGACGGTTTACTGGTTATCTGACTCAGAAAATCTAAGCAAAGAGAATTCTTTCTATAGAGAAAGAGAAAAAAAAACTGTTAGACAAATTGGCTTGCACCCAGAAGACCTAAAGGCTAGGAAATTGGTTACAAAGTAACTCTGGAAGTAGGGAAAAGTGGGGCTTAAACCCTGTTAGGTAATCATTAGGAACCCCCCACCCCCCGCAAATCTCCCTTCTGCTCTGAAGAGTCAGACAGCAGGTCCTCACCACTGCTTTGTTCTTTGGAGAAGGCAAAACAGAAATCTCTGGATTAGACAACGGACAGGGATGGGGGTGGGAGAGTTTAGTAAAAGCAATGAGTGAATAATGGTTACATATTGAATTCTGGAAAACTCAACCCTCTTCCCACTGTTAGCTCCCAGGATGCTGGTGTCCAGGCTTAGTCCCTCCAAGTAGAGGATGGAAAGTTGTTGTTATTGTTGATCAGCCCACAAGAGCAGATGCTAACACGGTAACACACCGGCCCGGGTGGGACCCACCGATACAGGGCTTGCAACTCAATCCGGGGCCCTACTCTTATGCGCAGAGGACAGGGGCTCCTGTCATGTACAGACGATTGAGGAAGGCTCCAACATGAAACCAGACACTGTAATAGGTTGAATCATATGGCCCCCAAATTCCTAGGCTGAAGTCCTGAGTATTTCAGAATGTGACCTTACTTAGAAACAGGATATAGTGGATGTGATAAATTAAGATGAGGTCATACTGGATTAGGATGGGCCCCTAATCAAATGTGACTGACGCCCTTATTGAAAGAACACTGCATGAAGAGAAGGAGATGCCCGCAGAGGAGAGACGCGGGGGAGAGAGAGCCATCAGCGAGCCAAGGAGAGAGGCCTGGACCAGGTTCTCCTCCCACGGTCCTCAGAAGGAGGAAGCTCTGCCCACCCCTTGGTTTCAGACTTCCAGCCTCCAGAACCAGGAGACAGTACAATTAAGTGGTTCTAAGCCTTCCAGTTTGTGGAGCTTCGTTATGGTAGCTCTAGCAAGCTAATACAGAGCCCAAGACAAATTATCAAGATTAAAAAAAAAAAAAAACTTGAAACAAAAGTTCTGTACTAAGAAAATATATATATATATATGGTTAAAAACTCCCCACTAGGGTTAATATCCTCAGAGGGATAAGAGAGATTCTATCTGTAATACCCAGACTGGGTGCTCTTAAAAAATAACATGCAGTTAGAAACAAAATTTCAATATTTTTATAAGCTTAATAGTTAATGGAAAAATTAACTTCCCAGAAGACAGATTTTTAAAACTCAGAATGGTTTTTTTAAAAGAGGATATGGGGAGTTCCCATCATGGTTCAGCAGAAAGGAATCTGACTAGCATCCACAAGGACACAGATTCAATCCCTGGTCTTGTTCAGTGAGCTAAGGATCTGGTGTTGCCATGAACTGTTGTGTAGGTCGGAGACGCAGCTTGGATCTGGTGTTGCTGTGGCTGCGGCATAAGCCAGTGGCTTTAGCTCCGATTCAGTCCCGAGCCTGGGAACCTCCCTATGCTGCAAGTGCAGCCAAGAAGGGAAGGAAGGAAGGAAGGAAGGAAGGAAGGAAGGAAGAAAGGAAGGAAGGAAGGATATAAAAAAAGAGGCGGAATCCAGGAAGTCTGCTATGCAAGTAAGAGTTCCAGAGGGAAGAGAGGAAGTGTGTGTGTGGAGGGGTGATCGCTGATGCAGGACTTCAAGGATGTCTCCCCAAACTGAAGCTCTTGTGTCTCCAGACTGAAAGGACAAGCCGTTGCTCAGCACGGCATGCTATAAAAGCCCACGCAAAAACATATCACCATGAAAACGTGCACAGAAGTCAGGGCAAACGTTTTAAAAGGTACTAGAGGAGGAAAATAGGTTATATACTACATGTCAGGAACTGGAATGGCATCAGGCTTCTTAAGAGCAATTTGGAAGATAAAGGATAAGAAGTCCGTGTTTTTGAAGTCACAGGCAAAATTGTCCTCGCCTGGAATTCTCTTCCCTACCCAACTATCCAACGCTGTGAAATAAAATGTTTCAGAGACTTTTTCCCTTGCAAGCGCTTTCTCTGGAAGCTCCTGGGGAATTTGTGCCCTCAACCAACCAAGGAAGAAAGAAAAAGGAAAATGCTGTCCAGGAGCCAGGGATCCAATACCAGAGAGAGGAACCCTGTACGTTAGGCCTGGGAGGCAAGTGGTGAAGGAAATAGAAAGAAAAGGAGTAGAGGGAGTTAGAAGGTGTGTCTACAAGAGGGATGATAGATCAAACGCATGCATTCCCTAATGTGTTCTAAGGTGTTTAGAAGAAACATCCAGTCCTATTGACAGGTCTGGCAATCATGACGAATAATCCGGCACCAGGCAAAGGAATCAAGGAAGCCATTATTAACTCTGGGTGGGGGAGTTGTAAAAGGTGGGAAGGGTAGTCGTGGTCTAGTCCATGTGCAGCTATTACTAACTTTTCATGCTCTTAAGCATTTAAAACTTAACCCCAAATGAAATGATTGCAGTGATGAGCGAAAGGGTGTGGAGGGGGCAGAGGAGAGGGCTGCTGTTCTATTAATAAGCATTTTGGAACAGAATGGTACACATCACCACAAAAAAACTGGGGCCTTCGTTGGAAGGATGCAAAGGGCTCCGAGATGCTGGGAGGGGCAAGCTTGGAAAACGCATTGGAACTAAGGGAGTTCTAGAGGCGAGGGAGGGGGCACCCGTGGTCAGCAAGCTGCCTCTACTGCTGACCACCCTGCCCCCATCCTGCAAGCAGCTGACTGTACATTACCTGTGTCTCTGGCCAAATTGGAGATCAAGAGCCCACACCCTGCCTACCCGCGGGTGGGAGAGAAAGAGATTTCCTGCTTCTTCTCTCACTGCTAGTAGCAAGGTCTGAGTTCTAGCACCGAGGAACTTCTCCCCTAGGAGATGAGAACTAAAGGCTGTTAGTGGGCGTGGAAAGGAAGACCCACCCGTTACTCCACGTCTGTCACATGCGGATGGCCGAGTGTACACGATGCTCTTTGCAGGCAGGAGTGGTTCCCAGCTGGAGGTGTTACCAACCCAGGTTCTTGACTCACGGTCTGATGGTTCCAGAAACAAGTTCAATGTAAGGATTCTTTTAATAAAAAAATATTACAGCCCATTGCAAGCATGAAAAACCAGAACTTACAACTAATGTTCTCACATACACACCCAATCAAAGCCTCACACCAGCTATCTAAAATAACTTTCCTGCAAATGAACTTGTCTCCAGAACAGAAACAGACTCACAGATAAAGAGAACAGACCTGTGGTTGCCAAGAGGGGGGGATGGATTGAGAGTGTGGGGTTAGCAGATGCAAACTCCTATCTGCAGGATGGATAAACAGCAAGGTCCTACTGTATAATACAGGGGACTATATTCAATATCCTGTGATAAACCATAATGGAAAAGAATATGAAAAAGAAAGGAAAAGAATATGAAAAAGAATGGAGTATGTATATGTATAACTGAATCCCTTTGCTGCACAGCAGAAATTAACACAGCATTGTAAATCAATTATATGTCAATAAATTTTAAAATGAAATAACTTTCCTACAGATTCAGCTCCAATAATCTGAAAGTGTAATCAAGCTAACGCCCCCTCTCCACCAACACACACGCACACACGTGTGCACGCGTACACACACACACACACACACACACACACACACACACTCCATGCGATGCATATGCTTTCAAAAACAAGATGGCTGTTAAAAGAATTCGATTATAATCAGCCAAGAAGCCTTGGACCAATGGCCAACTGGAATTTCTTTTTGCAACAAGGATGCTGGAAGCCCAGCTGGATCTGATAGTGGGATTCTGGGCATAGCGGGGCTCTCATGTAAGCAAACTTCCCAGTCTTGTTCTCATAAAGACAGCAGAGGTGAGACAGTTCCAGCATCAGCCTGAGAGCTACAAGCCTTGAAATTCTTGGCTGAATCTAGAATTAACCAGGAAACCAATGCAGCAAGCAATGAATTTGATAAGAGCAAGCTTTGGAGTTTATTTAGAGTGGCACCGCAAGATTAATCAACTATAATTTTCATGCTGTCAGAAGTAGGTAGAGTGAGTTTTAATAGTCCAGATGTGATGACTCCACGGATTACTACTGTAAATGATTCTTGTGGCAGAATAAAAAGTCTTCCAATTAGATGTGGACCAAACTAACGGGAGCTGGAAACACAATTAGGTATTTTTCTCTTACGAAGGTGAAGCTAAGTGGCGATGTGAAGCTATTCATCAGTTAAAGACAACCCCAAACCCATAAAAATGACTCCATAGGAAGCTTGGCTGAAAACTTTATTCTGCAGCTTTTGGTTATAAGGGAAGTCAAGCCCCTAGCAGCTTAATTCTCTGCCTGTCACCTGTTAACAAGGGGATGTTTCAGTTTTCAGACTTCTGCAGAGCCTTGAGGGGCTTTGTAGGTTTTCCTTTGATCATAACTTCCTTTCCCCCTGTCTCAAGTGTGTGTCCCCCAAGAGTCTGATGGAGGAGAGGAAAAGCCTCTTGACCTCCATGAGTCTGGCCTGTCCAGTAGAGTTTTACCATCCTGGATTGGAGAGTGTCAAGCTGCCCCATAAAACTGGCCAATTGTCTGAGAGATGGGTCCCATCGTTTCTGCTCCACCGACTTGTGATGG
Source organism: Catagonus wagneri (assembly GCA_004024745.2). Classification (NCBI taxonomy): domain Eukaryota; kingdom Metazoa; phylum Chordata; class Mammalia; order Artiodactyla; family Tayassuidae; genus Catagonus; species Catagonus wagneri. The sequence goes on along the minus strand of PVHT021183608.1, from coordinate 16,897,398 downwards.
GTGGGGTCTGGCTTTCAAGCCTCCCCATCACCCTCAGGTTCTATCACCAGCTCTTCTGGTGGCCCGTTTCCAATATGCAGGTAAACCCACATTGTCATGAGCCACATCCACATTCTCAAGTCTAAAGCCTCACCCCTATTCCATTTAAACATGGCCTCATATGGGAAGTGTGGGACTCTGACTGTGATGGACCCATCTCTGCACCAGCGTAGGAGAAAGTGATTGGGCCCACCCAACTCGGCTTACACACATTCCTTCTCATTTACAGGGTGAGGCAATCAAACAGAACGACTTAATGCGGGACTCTTTCTATTCTATACATTAGCAGGGTCACTTCCACTTCTAGTGACACTAGTTTATATTCACAGCACCACAGGCTCCCTAAACTTCCTGATTATACAATACTGAGCAAATGTACCACCCGCCACCTGATCAAATGTAGTCATATGATTAGCATGCATTATAGCCATTATGGTAAAAAATACCCCTATATGGACTCCACTTTTGACTACCCAAAGCCCACGTAAAAACCCCTACTGCAGGCTCCATAGTTCTTGCAGCCGTATTAACTAAAATTTGGGGGCTAAACCATATTATGCATAACTACTATTCTAAATCCACTAAAAATATGACTTATTGTTAGTTTCCTAAGATCTATTTCCCTGAGTGCTTAAGCCCTGCACAGCAGGAAGTTAGCGGCTTGGGAAGTTAGTATGTATTCAAGCTGTTAGATCAAGGATGCTGGTTCCAAGGGTCATTACTGTACCAGGTGTGCCCTGTCCAGTACCAAACACTGACCACGGTTATGGCTGAGGCATATTTAGAACCATGGTTGGTTTGGATGCCCATCAAACCCAGCTACCCAGCTGTCCACTTTTAGAACCAAGACCAATTTCCCACTTCTGTGTCACAGAGCAATTGTAATATTTCAATCTTCAATTGTTCTTAGGTCTTTACTCCACAAAATTTTGAGTTTGTTTATTCACCGCCACAGTCTTCTCGGTATAGAATTCTTCCCAAGAACCGCATTTCCGAGAAGACTGGGTTATGCACGTGCTCTAGGAGTCTATTAAGTATCACAGTGTCAGCAGTGAAGTAAGCCGACCAGCACAAGACCATTAAAAACCAATTCTTAAATACTGTTGCCGATTGACAAATCCAGTCCTTGATAAGAAACCTTATAATTACATTCAGTGATTGCTGTAATAATCCAATAGTTCAGTATTGGCTTCGTTATCTACTTCTGTACAACAGTATTACCACACACTTGGCAGCTTAAAACAACACTCATGGCTTTTCTCGGAGTTTCTGTGGGTCAGGGATCTGGGCCCAACTGAGCCGGGTTCTCTGGTCAAGGTACCTCATCGGGCTGTACCTAAGGTGTGGCCAGGGTTTCATGTGAACCTGGACTGAGAAGAACCTCCTTCCAAGCTGGGATGGTTGTTGGCAGGTCTCAGCTCCTGGTGGGCTACTGGCCTGAGGCCGTCAGCTCCTTGCTGGCTGTTGGCCAGGGGTCACCCGCAGTCTCTTGTCTTGTGGCCTATGCTTCATTGGTCATCAAGGGAGGCGTCAATGGAGAGAGCCTGCTGGCAAAATGGAAATTAGTCTTATGTGACACAATCATGAAGGTGACATATCATCATCTTTGCCATAATTCATTGCTAAGGAACACGTCATGTGTCCCCCCTCGACTCATGGAGCAAGGACTGCATGTGGGCACGAGTGCCAGTAGGGAGGACAACTGGGGCCATGCCCGAGAGTCTGACCCCCGTGAAAAATATCTAATAAGAAGAAATATGTGATCCCTTTGGGAAAGCCCTATTTGAAAGGAGGGAGGGAAAACCATACTGGTTGCAGTAGCTCAAAAATAAAATTTTGCTGCAGGAGTAAGAAAGCAATAAACGTACATGATCTATTCATCAGAGGGAAGGGAAGTAGAGAAAATAATTAGTTCTTTCTAAAGAAGTAAGTGCAGGAGTTCCTGTTGTGGCTCAGAGGTTTAAGAACCTGACATAGTGTCCGCGAAGATGTGAGTTCAATCCCTAGCCTTTCTCAGTGGGTTAAAGGATCCACATTGTTATAGCTGTGCTGTAGGTCCCAGCTGCAGCTCAGATTCAGTCCCTGGCCTGGGAACTTTTTTATGCTGCTGGTGTAGCCATTTAAAAAATTAAAAAATAAATAAAATAAAATGCCTACAAGGACATCAATGCTGAGCTGACTACTTAAAGCCAGCATATTCATCATCACAGCATCCCTCTGTATCCACAGGCTGACATTCCGCAATGCCTCACACCACAGTCCGCTGTGGGGGGGCTACTGGTCTCAAGCGGAAATAACCACGCTCCCATGGGTATTCCTTGAAAATGATATAACATACCTCTCATCATAAACATCACACAGAGATAAAACTGAAAACAGAAAATTTAATAAAGGCAGGTCTGACTGTTTTTCTCTGAAACTTCAGAAATAGTTCAGTGTTTCATAAGCAGTACGTGCCATAATGCAGGCACGTGATGGATAGGCTTTCCGCGGCTTCAGGGTTTCCCTCGGTGCTTATGGCCACAGCATTTCTGTCCATTTTGCTCTAAAATGAGGAAAGGATGAGGTTGACCCAGGAGGCCGGAGTCTAGTTCCCTAACGGGGTCTTTCTGCACGAGAACTAGATGGAAAAAGAGTCAGGAGAATGACGCACAGACCCACCCAGTTGAACCCTTCAATTTTCTTCTAAGAAATGGGATATTAACGGTGTGTAGAAGGTGTTAAATACAGACTTTCTTGATTAGAAACCGAAGGCTGAGTTTTCTTTCCATTTGCATTTATTTCTCTCTTCCCTAGAAAGTCCAAACCTTAAGAAAGCTCCCATGGGTGAGAAAGTCATCAGAGGCTATCATAAAGCATCAGAAGATGAACTGAAGGGCTGGGCTTGGGTGAAAGGAAAATAAAACCCTAAAAAGGAGCAATGGTAGACAAGTCAGGGCTCTCGTAGGAATACGTGGTTGCTGCCTCACCCTATACAGGGTCCGAGTTTCCCCAAGAACAGAATTAGTCTTTGCCGCTGAAACTCAGCCTCTTTCCAGTAGTGCCAAATAGAAACGTGGAGACCAAGGTTTGGGGGAAGGAGAAAAAAAAGTAGCTTTTATTGCTTTGCCAGGCAAAGGAGGCCACAGCAGGCTAATGCCTTCAAGACCGGGCCCTCCTATGGGGAAGAACTGCAGAAAGTTTCATAGTGTAAAAGAAGAAAAAAAGGGTTTCAGATAAGAATTAGATTTGGGGCAGACAGGCATTCTTCTTTCTTTGGGGGAATCTTAGCTGGCGGCATGGAGATCTCCACATGGTCCTGGTGCCGCTCCCTGGGTTCCTGTCTAGAATAGCAGTACTTTTGAAAAGGGCAGATTGATATAAGATTAGAACCAACTAGGAAAGTTCCTGAAAAATATCATGTGCTAATAATCTTTAACCCACAGGCAGTTGTGCTCAGTGTGCCTAAGCTTTAGCTTATAGGTGATTGCAATTAAACGAGGGTGAAGCACAAGGAAGGACTCCAAGCTGTTCGATATTAAAGTGTTCATTTCTAAACGAAGCATAAGGAATACAGCTTCTCTCTTAGGGGTTTAAGATGCCTATGTCATTATGTGTAGCCCCTGAGAGGGACCCAGGACCCTGCCCCAAGGCTGCACTGTTGTTCCTTGACTGCTCCTCCCTTGTCTCTGCAGCCCCTTCCTGCCCTGATCAGCAGGTGTCGGAACCTGCCCCTGGGGACTCGGGGGAAGCTCATGGTGGCTGAATGAGGCCCATTTCCTAAAAACAGGAAACCTTTTTTTTTTTTTTTTGCCCAGGAGCCTCACGGGGGCCCTGCTCGGTTTCATCAACACATTTTTAGTTCATCTACCAGATCTTATTAAAATATGCAAGAACAAAAGGATCAGACACCTATATTCTACGTAGTGGATATATAGTGTATTTTAAAATACTAATTCCCCTCTGCCATATACCCCTTTCGATGAATCCCCCCTCCCCGTGAGAGGATTAAACATCTCTGCCCCCCTGAATCATGTCACTTGCTTTGACCAGGAAATGGAAGCAGAAACAAAGTGTGCATCATCTGAGCACACGCTTTAAGAGCTTTCTCAGGGCTCTGCCATGCTCTTTATTTCCTTCAGCCAAGAGATAAGCAGTGTTGGAATAGCTTAGTCTTCAGACTTTTACATTTTTAGGCTGTTTTCATTTTCTATGATGATTTCCTCTTGTTTCTACTTCATTCTGCAGTAACAACCTTTCTGAAAATGTCAGTCTGAGAGAAAGGAGCGGGGGCGGGGGAGGGGAGATGCTGGGTGAATCTCCCTGGGGACCAACCCCCCGAGGGGACGGAAAGAGGAGGTGGAAATTCAAGGGGAATGTTAAAAAGCAATGTGAAGTTAAACAACTATGAAATGACTTCCAGCTGTCAAATTAGCAAATTAAATACAAATTAGCAAGTTGAATCATTTAAGCAAAGGGGTGAGGAAATGGTCACTCCTGTTCTTTCCTCTTTTTTTTTTTTTCTTGGCCACCATGCAATTGCGACCTATGCCACAGCTGGGGCAACAGCCAGGGATCAAACCTGTGTCCCAGCACTCCCAAGACTCGGCTGATCCCATTGTGCCACAGTGAGAACTCCCACTCTGGTTCTTCTGATGCAAATTTAAAATCAGGACGTTCTAGAGGATAATTACATTTATCAAAAAGATTTAAAGCATGCATAGCACCCGAGGCAGTGAAATCCCCTGCTGGGCTGTATTCTAAGGAAATGATAATTGCTGTGGAAAAAGGCTGTTCTCACCAAGAACAGGGGCTGAGGGATATCTGGGCTTTAATGGGATTTCTCCTCCCTTCTTCCTCCTCCTCTTCTTCTTCCTCCTCCCCTCTCTCCCGCCCTCCCACCTCCTCCGCCAGGTGTTTTTAAATTGTTGAGAAAACTAGTTTTGTTGTTGTGACAGGGGGTGGAGGGGGAGACGGGGGGGGGGGTGGGAGGGGAAATGGGGGTGGTGGGGGGGGAATATATTTCAGGAAAAAACAAACAGGGAAACAGGGAGAGTTTATGTCCCTCTCAGGTAAGATTATCCTTCTGGACACAATGCCCTCCCCCCACCCCACGCCACTGCTTCCGGGTGAGTAGCCTCAACACTGGGTGTGTCACGTCAGAAGGAGCTGAGGGTGGTACCAGGACAGCTAGAAGTGGCTGGAGTCCTCTTGTGGCCTCACCTGGCAATTCATACCCTTGTTGGGACTGGTGGGAGTTACACTGTAGCTTGGACCCTCTGAGACCCCAACCCACATGTTGTGGTCTGTGCTTGAGAGCTGGAAAAAGAAATTTCCGGATTCATCATGGGGTGAAAAGAAAGATAAGTTTATTGAGATGAGAATAATGCTGCTAGAGCAAGCAGCAGGACAACTTCCTGATGAACAAGGAATGCCAACCCCAGGTGCAAGGTCATGTCTGTTTTTATAGCCCAGGGAGAGAGGGGCGGTCTCAGGATATACCAGCTGACTGCTGATTGGTTGGGGAGAAAGGGGTCTTCCAATACACTTGCTGGTTGGTTGGGGGGCATATAAGGCCCCCATAGGGGAGGGGTGAGGAGTGGGCCACATACCTTTCCTAGGAGGGGGCAGGAGGAGTAGGACAAGGTTGGGGAGGGGGCATTACAATGAGAAGGGTGGGGCCAGAAGGGTCTGGTCATTCTTGTCTTGGCTGGAGGCCTTGAGTTCAAGGCCTTGAAGAGAAGACGCCTTAAAGTCCCACACTACACAGAAATCTTCAAACCCAGCTAAGAAATAAGAGGGCATGTGACATTCAACCATAGCCCAGGCGCCCCCCACCCCACTGCCTGCTTTCCTTCAGGCTTATTCCCAGACTTACTCTCAGGCCTGGGCTAACTCTCTCTCCACTTGACTATTTTTCTTTGCTGCTACTCCTTGGTTCCATCTTGCTTCTGAGGAGTCATCAGGCTCTATAGGAAAACCATGCTTGGGAGTCTGTGCAGCTGCAGGGGCCCCTGGATAATGAATGGTGAACAAATTCCCACATTTTTAAAGCTCAGCTGTTTGAAACAGGCTGAATGCAAAAATCATTGAGTTGCAATGTGTTAAATGACTATAATTAAAGGCCTCTATATTGTAACATAGTTCATGATATTTCATTGCAAAAAAAATTATAGCTGGAGCACCTAGAATGCTGGACACTGTATTTTTTATTCCTTTCTGTGGAACGGAGGAAGAATGACATCGTGGAAATATAACTGTGTTACAGGAAGAGTTTTTATTATTTGGATTCTTTGAGCCTCTGTAGCCTTTAGCAAATGATTTTTGTACAGTGCTGTACATTGTCTCCATGCTTTTCATCTATTTGACAGAAGAATGGGGAGCAAATTTCATTTAAACAAAATTTCCAGCAGATGATCATGTCTAGATAACTGGTCTGTTGTGATTTTTCTAATTGAGATTTTTTAGATAAAGCAGTTGTGACAACAAGACATGAAATAGGAAACTCTCAGTGAGGTCAGCATAAAATCAGCAGCTTGGCTGAAGATCTCCCCACTCAGTTACTAAAGCAACTTGATAACTCTCTCACTTAAAGAAAAATTTCTGGAACTTACCAAGCTTTATTAGAATTTTCCAGTTTTGCACCTAGAAATCTATATTCGATACAACTTTCTTTCCCTTGTACTTACCTCAGTGTTTGACTCTTATTCCCACAAAAAAAAAAAATCTAAGTTGGAACATTAGTTCTTCATAATTTATATAAATGGATAAATGAAATTTTCAACTTATTCTTAAATACAAACCATAAGATTAGAATTTGCTTCTTGTGGCTAACTTATCTCAAAACAATTTATGAGCCTGATTTGACACAGTTTTTAGTGCATTGTTCAGATTGTCTGTAATCATTCCGCTGGAGTAAGGGCCATGAGGCTCAGCTATTATGGACCATAAATGTTGTGGATTCCAGTCGTGCTGCTGTTATTGATGTTCTGAGCTAATCTTTTTAACTTTGTGTCCTCAAGGAGAAAGTACAGCTCAGAAAGCCACCATCAAGGATATGGAAAGAATAATCATAATTGTTGTAAAATGCTTTATAAATAGTGATTGCTTGCTGCATCCTGAACTTGTTACCCAGTCAAGGTCATACTGCTTGCCATACAACAGGTCAATACATCGAGAGAGGAGGTTTTGGAGAGAGGGATAGTGACATTATTCAGAAAGCCAGGAGAGGAGTTCCCGTCGTGACTCAGTGGTTAATGAATCCGACTAGGAACCATGAGGTTGTGGGTTCGATCCCTGGCCTTGCTCAGTGGGTTAAGGATCCGGCGTTGCCGTAAGCTGTGGTGTAGGCTGCAGATGCGTCTCGGATCCCGCATTGCTGTGGCTGTGGTGTAGGCCGGTGGCTACAGCTCCAGTTAGACCCCTAGCCTGGGAACCTCCATATGCTGCGGGTGCGGCTCTAGATAAAGGCAAAAAGACAAAAAAAAAAAGAAAGCCAGGAGACGGAGGAGATGGTGGACTAGTGTCTCAAAGAACCATCTGACTCAGGTTAGAATTCAGACTTCTTTTATACTAAAAGGGCGATTTTTTTGCAAACGTCTTGGTGAAAGACTCCTTTGTTCTTGCAGCTGTCTACATAGGTCTGGTCACAATGTTCCTGTAAACCTCTAAGGAGACAAAAGCTATTCTCGGTTCTGTAACTTTTTATCTTGTATGAATGGGAAAATGTTACACCTTTAAAACTCAGAGCCTTGAGAATGGGCTTTCCTATGCATTTCAGGCTCCAGGCAATATTCTTAACCTGTAGCAAAATCAATAGAATACAAATGTTCAAGTAAAAGAAACAGATCCAATATGGAGTCAGACTTGTTCTTCTCCATTACAGATTTGATAATCCACTTTAACCCCAGATTGGGAACCCCAAAATTTTTTTCTCAACTGGGAAGAGTAGTTCCACACCTCACTGCAGACAGTGGTCCTCCTCTTGGATTTCCCTCGGACGCTTTCAAGACCCTCAGGCCCAGGCCTCACAATGAATCAGGACATCCTAGGGTGGCTCGTGGCATCTCCACGTGTGATTCTTTGTCTTTCCCTTGAAAGGGGAGTGAAGAGTCTGCCCAACCACTATGTGCCCTGAAGGGCACTAGTGTTTTATGTGTGTTCTTTATTTAGGCTTTGCAATTCTGTTTGTCTTAGTCTACAGACAAGGAAATAGAGATTTAGGATCCAGATGCTTCAGACTTGCCAACACACAGCCAGAACATAATCCAGTTTCCAAACACACAGCCAGAACATAACCCAGCCCTCTGTCGCCAGACTCCAGGTCGGCTCCTCTGTGATTCTGCCTCCAAAAGAGAGCATTTACAAACCTGGCATAGAAAAAGAACCTGGCAAAGAACTGGAGGAGGCAGCAGTGTCTTCCTACCAGCACAGGTTCCATCTGCTGTTTTCACCTGAGTTTCAGGCTCCTGTGAATTGGTGGGAGTTTTCCAGGAAAGGCAACCTCTTGATTGATTGTTGTTGAATTGGGTTCACACCATCGCTTATCTGTGTTGCCTTCTGCAGCTCTGTGTAGACAAACTAAAGGTTCAGAACAGATGCCATTTGAACATAGGGTTCTGTTTAAGCAAGATATTTCCATACATGGCCAATGTGACAATGATTTGTGGATCTGGTTTCCAAAGATTCTACTAAAATGAAAGTCCCATAGAACAGATGGAATCCTAAGTCTCTGTCCATAATGTGGTAAATATTTATAACAAAAAGTTTGCTTTGATGCTTACATTTCTGCTGTGACTGCACTTGAAGGCAAAGAGGGCTTTTTCAAAGAGGCATTTGTTTGGTTTCAGAAAAGATGTGTCTGCTTCTTGGTTCAATCACAAGACTTCTCAGGGAGGAAGGTGATTGTCACCTGGGGCTCAGCATTTATGGAGCAGAAGCTAAGAATGAGAGAAAGGGGAACCTTCATTTAGGAGGGAGACGTAAAATCAGAGGACAGTGTCACACAGTGGAAAGTCATGAGCTTCGCAATTAGAAGAATCTGGGTTCGAATCCTGGCTTTGCCTTGTGTCAGTAATTATTTATTCCATCCTGTGCCAGATACTGAGCTGGCATTCGGCATACAGAGATAAAAATGGCATTGTTCCTGGGAGCGCACAGTCTAGAAATATACATACATTTCAAAGTGTTTAAATTTATGATGGCTAAGCGCAATGATGATGACCTTTATTGGGTCCTTGGAGGCATATTTAAAAAGTTAGAGGAAGAGGGCAGACCAGGAAGGCTTTCTGATTGGTGACTTTGGATGATCTTACTTAATCTCTAAACATCAGTTTTCTCATGCCGATAATAACTATCTTGTTAAACTGTTATGAGAATCAAATTAAATAAGCTCTATACAGTGTCCACAAAGGTACCAGGCAAACAAACTTTCCATAAACACTTATGATGCTCAAAGTGATGACTGCGATGACAAAGATGATGTTGATACGAAGGACAAATGGGTCCAAGGACAAGGAACTCTGGCAGTGGTCAGAAAAGCCCAGCGTTTCATTGCTCAAAGTCAGACTAGGTGTCTGTCCCTCCTCTGCTCTGAGTGTGCTGCCCTGTAAGTATTGTTTAACGCCATTAAATTGCGAGCTCCCTGAGGACAGGCAGCATAACTTTGTCTTATGAACCACCGTGTCTCCAGGATTTAGCCCCAACACTAACGCATGGGAGAAGTCTCTCCAGACATGTTCATAGAGGGACAGAGAGAAAAAAGAAAGAAAAGATGGAAAGAGAAACAGACGAGAGGAAGAAAGGAGGAGTCAGATGAAGTCATTGTCCAAGGACGCTCCACGCTGCTCCCTCACCTCTGTTTCATGTTTCATAGCAACACCTCCCACGACCAGCTCCTCACTCCATTACCCATCATTCTCTAACCAGACGCTGTGCAAAACCTCAGTCCTGATTTCCTTCACCTTCCTTTTATTTCCTTCCTATAAGTTTAAAATTCCAGTCATGCCATATACTTACATAAGTTCTTAATCTTTTTGAGTCAAGTGAGGATGAGTCTATTAAACATGGCAGATTGAAATGTACATCAAGTCCACTTCTTCCTAAATTCTGTTGTAACTACCATGGATATTTAAATTTTTTGAATGAGAGAGGTGATAAACTTATACAAAGGTGACAGCAGAGAAGACTGGTTAAAATTTTTTGAAAGTTGGAAAGCATGAGCTTTCCAAGCTAAGATAGTTGGCCAAGAACTCAGCCAGCAGAGAAGAAATCAATAATGAGAAATCTGACTGACTCATTACACTGGCCTGAAGTGCTCAAAAATTGTAGGTGCCTAAAAATTCTGAAGGTAAATGTGTGGGTGAGGGTTTTTTTTTTTTTAAAGCATCAAATTTCAGATTTTGTGCCTGGACCATCCAGCTAAGCTGCTGCCCCCGCCATGTCCTTGCTGAATATATAGTTTTCTTCTCTGAGGAGCCTGAACCAGAGATAGTCCAGATGCTTGGAACACAAGGAAGAGCCAAACTTGGGGGTACAGCACCATGCCAAAACTGGAAAGAATAAGTGAAAATCTACATACGGGAACGTGACACTCTCCTTCCACTTCCCCTGTCTCATTGCCACCAGAATCCTGGCAGCCAGGTTCATGCCACAAGGAAGGGGATGGCAGGACTCCTATCAGATAAACTCAAGCCAATGAAAACACCTGCAGACACTGATTTAGGAGTCCTTCAACAAAATGACATAGTCCCTGCAACAAATGTTCCTGATTGACCCTTCTCATCTACACAAAAGAGCCTCCACCCAGCATTTTAATGGCTCGTTTTTCAATAAGTACAGAGAGCCAAGAATCCCCAGACATTTGAGGGAATCCACTATGAAAGACAAAAACAAAAATAAGCAAATAAAAAGAAAAGGAAACTTGGAAGAAATAGATATAATGTGGTAAGAAGAAAACTTCCAGAAAATTATCATTAATATGCTCAGAGTTGTTAGAAGAAAGGATCAATGCCTTCGAAATTCTAAGAGAAAAGTACCTCCAATCTGTAATTCCATACTCAAACTATCAATCGAATGTAGAAATAAGATGAAAGTATTTTCAGATATTCTGGCTTTGCCAGAGCCAGCAATGTGATGAATGCTCCAAGTGTGTGTGTGTGTGTGTGTGTGTGTGTGTGTGTGTGTGTGTGCATGGGTGTGAGGGTGGTTATGGGTGGAGCCCTTGACATTCTTGCCTGAGGAGAATACAGTTTGAAACCTGACACATGGAAATTTACCTAGTTTCTAGAAGGGTACCCTGGAGAAATCTCACACTCTCAGCCGGTGGGGGCAGTCCTGATACAGGTTTTCTAGGAGGTTTTTGAGGTTTTGTGAGTAGAGGCTTAAGTTGTGTAAGGCTACTGATACCTCAGTTAAGGGGAAGAAAAAGAGAAACTTAGAGAAAGTAAGTCCAGTGCTAAATGTCTGCTGGAATCAGGAAAATTTTGGGCTAGATTGGGAATTAATGGCTTATGACACCAAGCGATCTCCTTTAGGGGATTTAAGTGAATGATGACAGAGCGCATTCCATGAACCAGGCCTACTCATGGGCACTGTGCTGTCCCCTGCATAACCCCTAAGAACACTGCGAGTGAGTCAGGCCTCATCCTCCTGTCACGATCAGCTTAGCTGCTGTGCCCAAGGTCACAGAGGGCCACAGGGCTGCAGTGGTCACCAGGTCCCCTGACTCAGAGGCCTGCCTGGACCTCCATGCCACTTCCTCATCACTGGACTATGAGTGCAGCAAAATTGCAAACATTCCTCTTCTGCTCACTCTTCCAGCTCGTCTACTTGCTTACTCAAATCCGATAGGAGAAGATCTGGAAGCACAGCAACAGAAGCAGGGAAGACATTCAAGACAGCAGAGAGGGACTACTACCAGCTTTGCTCCCAGATCCTGAGACAGGCTAGACTAGGCTGATTCACTCAGCCGAGAAAGCACAGTGGCGATGAAGTGATGCTTTCAGGGGCAGTCTCTGGGGTGGGGGTAGGGGGCAGGGAAGGGGAGAGAGACTGTTATCCCGAGTCTCTAAATATTACTTATTTAGTGGGACATACAGCAGGTAATAAAAATACTTAATGATTGACTAATGGACTCACCCTAGCCAACATCCTCCAAGTGCGTGTGACATGTATCTCTAAAAAGAACTGTTCAGACAAGGTGAAGTTACCAAAAGCAGAGGCAAAGTACACAGCTGCTTAGGAGGTATGTATGGCTTGGGGCAGAGGGGGAGTCAACACCTCAGCCCCCAAATAATTATACTTTTCTTCCGATTGGTCCCAAAATTCTACCCTTAGCCCTCCATCTCTTTAGTTTCCTTCATTCACTGGGTCAATTTTGACCTGACCCTGTGCGAAGCCCTACCTGGGCTGGCCTAGGGGTACAGGTGGCCAGATGAGAATCAATCCTCTGTCCCAGGGGAAAGACAGACAAGTGTACAGGCAGTTGACACACAGAACTGGGCCAGGGAGCAGCAAGGACAAAAGGTAATGTCTGGACCCAGCACAGAGGCAAGCGCGAGCTCGGCACAGCATAGCAAAGGGTTCAGCGCATGCAGCACAGCAGGGAGCCAGGTCCCGGGACCCTTCTCTGCTGGGCAGAGGACTGTGGACGGGAAAGATGTCGCATGAGGGAGTAATGTCATATTTTATATGTGAAAATGCAAATCGGGGCAAAAACGAGGAGGTTGCCTACATAATCCATGACGTCACTTTGATTCTCGTATTCCTAACATCTTTAGAAAGGGATGATGATTTTTAAACAAGTTCTGTAGTCCTTAGAGTGGGTGATGCATTCCAAGACAAATTTTTATGTTAAGAGAGGAAGAATACCCAACAGGTCTGAGCATCAGGGGGAAGTGGAAAGAGGAGGGAGCTGCCAAGGAAGGAAAGGTAGAAATTTGATGCAGAAGACACAAGTCTTAGTCTTGTCTGGCCAGGCCTGTCAACAGGTAGGACGTAAGTGGTATAAATGCATTACTTCTACTTAATTTATTAGAAATTGTTGTTTCATGAATTTAAAACCCAATTCTAATCAACAGTGGAACGAATAAAGTATTTGTAGCAGAATGAGCCCTGCCTGAAAGAGAAAATGTAAACAAGGTTTTGGTACCTTTCGTTAAAGTCCATATCCAATCACTTAGAAAAAAATATTATTAAAATTTACTCATCCAAAAAGTTATTTTGAAGAAAGCAGCTAAAGTGTGTCAAAACATTGTCAGCCAGCCTCTCACTCTTCCTGGTATAGTGTTCTGATGGTGTTGGTTTGTCCGGGAAGTACAGTCTACATGTAGGTGACAGAGGAAAATTAAGTGTCTGCAGATATTTGCCAAGGATCTGCCATGTCATGGGCACCAGGCCAGGACCTGGATAAGGCAGTGGACAAAGAGGTTTGGTCTGAAATTACATGGTCCTTGCATTCTAGGTTGGGAAGGAGACAAAATCAATTAAATAAAAAGGCACATAGAAGAGTGAGTGTTGTGAAGGAAAAACCAAGTTAGGGTTTCCTAAGATAACAGGATTCGTGACTTGGATTTCACAGAAAGAGGACCAGACAGGCTTCAAAAGGACATGATATGTAAGCTTGAGAACTGGACTTAAGTAAGAACTAGCTGGAGGATGTGAGAGAGAGAGTGACTGGGGCACAGAAAAAGGCCTGTGTACGGGAACACAGCCTTTGCTGTAGTGGAGATATATTGAGAGGTCACGCAGGTGGGCAACAGGTATGCAAAAAGATGCTCAGTATCACTGACCATCAGGGAGATGCAAATCAAAACCACAATGCGATATCACCACACACCTGTCAGAATGACCATCATCAAAAAGACCACAAATAAAAATGTTGGCAAGGATGTGGAGAAAAGGGAATGCTTGTACACTGTTGGTGTAAAGGTAAATTGGTGCTGCCACTGGGGAGAACAGTAGAGCAATTTCACAAAAAACTAAATAAAGAACTGCCATATGACTCAGCAGTTCTTCTCCTGGATGTATATATATCCAAAAAAACTCACAAAAAGACTAATTTGAAAAGATATGTGCACCCCAACGCTCATAGCATTATTTTATTTTATTTTGTCTTTTTGCCTTTAACCAGGGCCACACCTGCGGCATATGGAGGTTCCCAGGCTAGGGGTCTAACAGGAGCTGTAGCCGCCGGCCTTCGCCACAGCCACAGCAACGTGGGATCCGAGCCGCGTCTGCAACCCACACCGCAGCTCACGGCAACGCCAGATCCTTAACCCACTGAGCAAGGCCAGGGATCGAACCCGCAACCTCACGGTTCTTAGTCGGATTCGTTAACCACTGAGACACGAAGGGAACTCCCTCATAGTATCATTTTATACAAAGGGTAAGATATGGGAGCAACCTAGTGTCCATTAAGAGATGAATGCATAAAGAAGATGTGGTACCTATACACAGCAGAATACTATTCAGCTCTAAATAAGAACGAAATTTTGCTATTTGCAGCAGCATGTATAGACTTGGAGGGCATTATGTGAAGTAGAATAGATCAGAGAAATACAAATACTGTATGATATCACTTCTATGTGGAATCCAAAAAATAGGATGGATTGGTGAATATAATATAAAAGAAGCAGACTTACAAATGTAGAGAACAAACTAGTTATGGGTGAGAAGGTGGGTGGAGGGGCATTACAGGGGTGGGGAAGTCGGAGGTACAAACTATTGGGTGTAAGACAGGTTCAAGGATGTATAGCAGAAAATATAGCCACTATTTTGGAATATCTGTAAATGAAAAATTTTTTAAATTCTATAAAAATGTTTAAAAAGAAAGAACTAGCCAGGGGAAGTATGACAGAGTGTGACTGGGACACAGAAAAAGACCCGTGCACAAGAACACAACTTTGGCTATCATCGAGATCTGTCCCAAGTCCTGGAGGTCAGAGGACACAAGCTGGAAAGCCATGGGAGGTAACAGGCAACGGTGAAGCAGGGGGTCAGCCCTCCCACGGGACAGCTGGCTTCCGTGACAGAGGCTTTTGACGTGCTGACGAGGGTGTGATCACCTGACTGCACATGTCTGAAAATTTATCAGACACAAAAGACCTTTCCTCTGCTGGAATATATGGTCCCACTAGAACAAACCAGTTATCAGTGGGGTGGTGGGCGGAGGGGCAATATAAGGCTGGGGGAGTGGGAGGTACAAACTCTTGGGCATAAGACAGGTGAATATTTTGGGGGAAAAAAACGAACATGGGAAATGCTGAGGAATGAATTCCCCATGAGCCAATATTCCACCACGGTTGTACAGAGAGAACGTGGGAACAAAATAAAAGCTATGGGCGGGGGCGAGGTGGACAAAAACAAGCACGCCTGGGAAATCTGGATGAAATGATGGATCTGTTCTTAAATTTTTCCTGGATTGATGACAGTGTAATTGAATTTACTTTTATCTTCGGGGAGAGAAATTCTGTAGTCCTTTCTTTTCCTTTAAAAAAACATAGAAGGGAAAAGGAAAAAAACCCACTCCCTGGTTCCAGATTGCCTCCCCCGGGGAAATGTGACTGGGCTCCAAGGAGGAAGTAGAGCATGAACTGCTCCCGAGGACGACTTTCCACCTCTGACATTCAGAAGAGGCGCTTTCAGACGACCAGGCGACAGACAGAGGCTAATCAGAGAGATGAAAGAAATCTGGTGCTCTGGAATCTGACGCTTCCCTCACTTCTCCCAAATCGAGACAGCCATTATCCGTGCACCTGGATTTCTGAACCGGCCGGAGGGATTATTTGTTTTAGGAAGCCTATTATTCCCCATTTGCTATCTGTGCCATTGCGTTCCCGAGGCTCAAAGCGCTCGCAGCCAGGTCACGGGGGACAGTGGGCTGTAAGGTCTCTTTTAGATCGTAAAACTCACGAGAGGAGTTCCGGTTTGCTCTAATATAGCCATAAACTTGAAACCAAATAGCCTTCCATATAAATTAGTAGAAGGTCACGCAGAGCAAAATCTTAATGTCTTTCTTCCAAAATGTTTCCTCTTACCTTTCAGTCTCCTTTTAATTTTTCCTTTATTATGGTAAGATTATGAAAGATAACGACCCATCATCTTCTAAAAGCTGCAGTTTCAGCTAATAGCTCTCGATGACAGCCTAGTTCTCATTTCTAAGGCTCCCTCCAGGAAAAAAAAAATGCACTTTGATTAGGGAGACTGGGGCTTTTGCAAATCCTTCTAGAGCCTATTCCATTTGAAAATGAAAAACTGACATCACATCAAAAAGGAGCCTGGAACTGTTTACATCTGCTTCCTCTCGATGTCTGTTGTTAGAATCATGAAACGTTCCAGGACCCCTTGACTGAAGGCTGACATTCTGTCCTTCATGGGCATCTCCTGGGCTTACAAGGAAGTGAGGAAATAATTTTCAGAGTTCCTATTGATCAGGCATTGCATTAACTGTCTGCTGAGCCAAGCTATTTATTGACTAAATGCTAGCGGGCCACTTGTAATTAGCTCTGCTTTCCCGAGCCGATTTGAGGATGGGGTGAAAAGACACCAGAACAGGAGCCTCGGCTGCTGTCACAGAGCCATCTCTGTGACCCCTAAATGTCTTGCTTCTTTTCCAGTCGCCTTCTAAAGAGCAGGGAGACAATGCTGTGTTATTCACAAACAACCCCTTGCGTCGGGGTTGAGAGATTGTCCCTTGAGAAAAACTGCTGAACCACGTGCAGCGTAAGTTTTTCTTCTGGAGACTCAGATGGCGGAGGTCCTTAGGTAAAGCCAAGTCTTCCTGCGCAGGGATTTTTCTTCCCTTCCAGCCCCACTGCAGGGACATCCTCTTGGACGCCACTCTTGTCTACTTAGAGTCACTCTTTGAAATGCTTTAGAATCTCAAAGAGGATCAGGAAACGGCCAGTTTTTCTTTTTACGTAAACTCTGTTTTGAAATATATACAGAAACGTGTCCATAGCATGAGTTCGAATTTTGATATATTTTTAAGTGAACACATCCATGTAACGAGAAACCAGAGCAAGACGGGCAGCTTCATCGGCACGCCAGAAAGCGTCCGCTGTCACTTCTGCCCCTGTCCCCAAAAGGGTAACTGCTTGGGGACTTTGAACACCAGGCTAGTGTTGCCTGGTTTTGAGCTTTACAGAAATAGAATAACATTAACTTTCATCTCCAGGTTCCTTCCATCAATACTCTCTTTGTAAGATTCAACCAAGAACAACAGAATTTTGAGGTTAAAGTTCCATGAGAGGTAATACCTGGTCTATAATAGCTTTTTTTAAACTGACTTTAACAAGTATTTATGTAAAGTCAAAGCAAAACTCTCACCCTTTATTAACAGAAGTTTAGCAAATTAGTGCAGATAACCTTGAATGGAATACCTCAAGTAAGTAGAAACCGCTGTGTCAAATTATGTCAAGAATATTCAAAAGGCCATGGGGGTCCAGGTCCAACAGAATAATGGTAATAATGATGATTTCAAGTTCGACACAAATGTATTCCTCTTTGTGGTATTACAGTGACTCCCTGCTTTTAAAACTTTGCAAAATTCTTCTAAGCTTCTTAAATTCTCTGCAGTTTAGAGCCACTCTATAAATATGCACAGGATTTTCCAAAGCAAAAATTGCTGCTTTTCTTGGCTCCCGACAAGCAAAACCAACAAGAGACTTTACTGGAACAAGATGCAAGGCACAATCATATTGAATTTGAACATCCATTTTAAAAGCAATTCTTTACAATTTCTGGAGCTAGTAATAAGAGAGGCAGCATATTAATGAGAGAGACTATGCCAAATAGTTTATCTCCTCCGGTTGGGATTTGCTTCTGCTTTTAAAAATAAAAATAACCTGTAATACACAAAAATGCTTTCCTTCATACTGTACGGTAAAAGTCAAAATTACCTTTTATGACAATTAAATCATGCTTCTTCACTTCAGTAGAGGGAATGCTTGATTTCTCCCTTACCTGAAAAAGGGACACTTAGAAAGACATCTGTAGGAAAGGTCCCACATCTTGAAGTGGCATTTGAGAGCCCACACTGAATACAAGATCAAAAGGGATGGAGAAAAAAAAAGAAGAAAAAAAGGATGGAGAATCCAAAATTAGCATAGTTTTAAGCCCATTTGAGACTCAAAAACCAGCATGGAGCACTGCCTATATTCGAATAGGCCCATTCATTCATTCATTCATTCATTCCTTTACAAACATCCGTTGTGCACTTGCCATGTATAGAGCATGTTGGTCATGGTTTACCAAATGAATCCAGTTTCTTGCAATAGGAGAAAAATGTACCCTTGGGACCAACCGTGTGCTAGAAGATAGGCTCTCTAGGAAAAAAAAGAAAAGCCTGCATTTCACTTTCAGCAAGTTGCATGGTCTAAGTACCCTCTCCACACACGCTTTCAAGATACTGGTGTGAAGTTACTGGACCGGAGTTGGAGTGAGACACACAGCTTGGCTCTGGTGATCAGGGAGGAGTTGGTTCCAACCCATTACAGCTTTGACCAAATGCTGGTGGTGATGTGAAAACGTGCACTTGAAATAGGAGAAAGGCCACCTGAACAGCACTGGACCTTCTCAGCAATTAATCAAAGAGAACTGAGTGTGCATTCTCCCTCTGGAGGCCCACAAACATGATGTCAAGTCCAACCTTCATGAAAAGCAAGCAGTGGTTTTCCAAGGGGAAGCAACACAGGCAGAATAAGCACCAGGGCAGGGACTTGGAAGCACTCCAGTAGGTCTGAGGGCACAGATATCTCCCAGTGCAATTCCACCTTGACGTCTGCAATTCCCACCGCCTTGCTGAATGGCCAGTGCTTTCAGGGAGGGATAGCAGGCGGCGCCCCTGGGATGCAGGTGGTTTGGCGCAGCCAAGGAAGTGCTGGCTGAGAGGTTAAGGGGTTCTAGTCCCAGGTGGATAAAAGCTGATTGTTGGTGGGTGGCATTTTGAGCCACGGTCTCCGTAGACCCATTGACTTCCTTCTGTGTGCCCATCAGACATGCTGCAGATCACCTCTATATCAAGCCACCCTTTCAGCAAGGACCAAGACAGCAGATCTGTTGGTGGCCCTCTGCTGGAAAGTCCCATAGCTTGGACGGTGCTCTCTGTTAGGAACTGGGTGACAGAGAGAGATGTCCATCTACTTTTTTAAAATGTCACGTCCTTACTGTGTGAAGTCAGAAAGAAAGGCAAATGCCATATGGTATCACTTATATGTGGAATCTAAAATGTGGCATAAATGAAGCTATCTATAAAGCAGGAACAGATTCACAGAGGTGGAAAACAGACCTGTGTTTGCCAAGTGGGAGGGGGAAGAAGTGGAATGGACTGAGAGTTTGTAGTAAGTAGATGTAAACTATTATGTTTAGAACAGACAGTGAGGTCCTGCGGTACCACACGGGGAACTAGATCCAGTTGCTTGGGATAGACGACGATGGAAGATAATATAAGAAAAGCAATATATATATGACTGGGTCATTTTGCTGTACGTCAGACATGGGCACATCACTGTAAATCAACTACACTTTAATTTTATACTTTAGTTTTTCAAAATGTCATGTTTACCCTAAACCTAGTATGAAATGGAACTTTTCTCTCAGGGACTCTTGTGATCACCAGCTTTTGCTAGTGCTTTTTTATTAAAAAAAAAAAAAAAAAGGTTCTCGAGATGTCCAAAAAGATGTCATTCAACTAGCAAATCAGCATCAGACGAAGGACGTGAGCATAGTAAGATGCAGGGTTTCTCTGTGTCAAAGTGAGCAAAGGGACGCGTAAGAGAGATGCTGGAATTTTGAATGCCACAGATCAAGGCTAATAGCTAGATTCAAACACTCTAATGTAATAAAATGGGCATAGGGTTTGAGAGTGAGTTTCCTGCTGCTCCTTCCTGGCACACCCTCCATACGCCCATGGTATTTACGGTGTGTTTTTACCCTCTTCCTAAGCATCTTAAACATTACCGCCTAGTTAGCACACGGCAGAATTCCCTTTGGTCAGCCGTAATTGGCAAACAAAGCTGCACTAATTTCACCCTACTCACCATAATTTTTCTCCAACTTACAGCAGACCCAGACAATGCCTAAAGCAGAGTTTGAGTCAGCTTGATCAAGCCCCGCGGAACCCTCCAGCTCCAGGCCCTAGGATTCCTAACGTGTACCTACCATTTGCCCTGGTTCTTAGCTCCTGTTTGGAGAAACACATTTTGCCAAAACTTAGTTTTTAAATTTCTTGGCATTAAAAAAAAAGAAAAGAAAGCTTACTCTCTAGCCATTTTTCTAAATATAAATATGTGCCAGTTCCTGGTGAAGATGCATTTTTCCATCAGAGAAAATCTGAGTGGGCTTTAAAATTTTGACAAACTCTGGTTGTGCGCTGGCATCTGGCGTGAGCTGACAGCAGTGTGACTCTGATGGCCAGTTGGCACTGGAGCCCCAAGCTAAGAAATGGGAACATTAAAAGTAAATTATCCAGGGTAAAGGCCATTTGAGGTCTTGCAACCTTAGCCTTGTCAGAGTTTTTCCAGAGATGAAGCAGCTTGGGCTTCAGAGTATCTATTGATTTTGCTGGAGCAAAATGAGTTTCCACAAGCCCAGAAACTTCTTCATTCATCTATTTATACGTGCATCAATTTTTTTTTTCTGATTTGGAGAGAAAAGCAAGCTTGTAAAGATACAAATGGTAAGAAAAATACAACAAAAGCATGATTTTTCCCTTGCAATCACATACCC
This sequence comes from Catagonus wagneri, assembly GCA_004024745.2. Taxonomy (NCBI): domain Eukaryota; kingdom Metazoa; phylum Chordata; class Mammalia; order Artiodactyla; family Tayassuidae; genus Catagonus; species Catagonus wagneri. The sequence goes on along the minus strand of PVHT021183608.1, from coordinate 16,876,653 downwards.
CAGAAATAACCACAGTTATTGTTTTATGTGTACTTCCTTGAGTTTTTATGCATATGTGACTATTTATATAATAATTACTGTTTTATAAAATGGATCATAACATCTGTGTGTATATATTACACACAGTTTGTACTGTGTGTGTGTGTGTGTGTGTGTGTGTGTACATACTGTTTTACAACTTTTTTTTTTTTTTTTACCCCTAGTTATCCTGGACATCTTTCTAAATGCATTCATGCAGCCCTTCTTTTGGGGGACTAGACAGTAAGAACCCTCTTTTAGGATCGATCTGTAGACCACTGTGTTCTCTGCAAGGGGAGCAGGGGGCAGACAGCGTCCCATTTCCCAGATGGATAATTGGAGGAGCAGAGAGGTCATCTTCCCCTCCCAGAGTCCAGGACCAGCTGATCCCTGAGACCTCCACACCTTGGACTTGGGGGCAAGCTCCCCGACTCAGGGCCAGCACATTGCCCCCCCACCTCGTGAAACAGAAGTTAAAATGATCACTTCTGGGCTAATCATAGATTGATTTTGCAGGTTGCTACTCAAAGTGATACTCAGATAATCATTAAACCCCAGGGGATGGTCATGCATCCCTGCGAGAACTAAAAATAAACCCAATAGGCTGTCTCTGCACCGCTTTCCAGCAAAACGCCAGGCAAACCTATGACGCCAGTGCAGAAATGCTCACGTGAGACCCCTTAAGAGAAAACAGCTTTTGGAAATTACAGTTATTTATTGTTCCCTGTAACAACAAATGAGCCTTGGGTTCTCTATTGACTAGAAAGACAGCTTCCTTTTGGGGTGAGCAGGAGTCTAAAGCCGGGGGACGCTTTCGGCTGCTTCCACGAGGAAGGGCTGGAGAAGTCATGCTGTCACACGCTCCAGGCTCTGCTGCAGGACCTCCAGGACACGTGGTCCCTGTCCCTCCACCTGGAACGCCCATCCCTCCCAATGCATCTGTCAGACTCAGTTCAGACCCCTCCTGCCCCCTCCAGCCTTGAGCCCCCTCCTCCTACTCCTCTGAGCTTCTCTTTTGTTTTCCCTTTCATCCCCCTTACTGCTGCAGTCAGACTGTCCACAGGGCCTGATCCCCTGGCCTAGTTCCGTTTTTTTCCTTTTAGGGCCGCACCCGCGGCATATGGAGGTTCCCAGGCTAGGGGTCCAATCGGAGCTACAGCTGCCGGCCTACAACAGAGCCACAGCGATGCCAGGTCCAAGCCTCATTGGTATCCTACACCACAGCTCACGGCAACACTGGATCATTAACCCACTGAGCGAAGCTAGGGATCAAACCTGCAACCTCATGGATACTAGTTGGGCTTGTTAACCCCTGGGCCACAACAGAAACTCTCCCTAGCCTATTTTTGCTTGACTCTCAGCCACCAAGTTTTGCTGAAGTGACCAGCCGTGTTCTCTGCATCAGCCCTCATCCTATATCCACACAGCCCTCGTTCTTGCCGTGACTTGCCTCACGGACATCCCCCTTCAAGGTTATTTTCCTGCCAGACGACCCGTCTCCTGCCACCACAGCTCCCATCACACCCCTTGCGTCTTTCAGAATTGCCAGGCGTCCAGCCCCGATATGCGTTCGCTCACTCAGCAGCTCCTTGCTGGTGCTGAGACTCTGAAGGTGAAGAGCGTCCCAGCCTCTCTCCGCAAGGCGCAGGCTGTCAGCTGGGGCGGGAGAAGCCAGGGAATAGAGTGTGGCTCGGCCCTGCGATGGGGGCAGGGAGAGGGGAGTAAGGGTGTTGAGGGGCACCTGGCTCCCGGGGGTCTGGGAGCTCCAAGGGGGGGACAACAGATTACAGCTGGTCCCCAGCGAGGAATGTCATTGAACATGACGGGGTGGGGGGGCGTGTCACGATCCTCCAAAATCTATCCTGAATTTCTGACTTCCTTTCCCCTCGTCCCTCCCCTCCAGGCTGCAGCCACATCCTGTGGCTCTCTTCACCACTCGGCTGGAGTCTTTCTGGGCTCCCTCTGCTTAGAGACTTTCCACTTTCTATGAGAAAGAAACAGACTCACAGACGTAGAGAGCAGACTTGTGGTTGCCGTGGGGGCGGGGGAGGGTGGGTTGGGAGTCTGGGACTAGAAGATGCCAACCACTGTACAGAGAATGGATGAGCAGCATGGTCTCACTGTATAGCACGGGGAAGCACAGTTTACATCCTGGGATAAGCCATAATGGAAAAGAACATGAAAAGGAATGTATATGTATAACTGAGTCACTTTGCTGTACGGCAGAAATGAACAGTATTGTAAATCAGCTCTACTTCGGTAAAATTAAGAAACCCTTCTTTAAATCCTGCAAATAGTGCCCTCCTCTCTCCTGTTCCCCTCCGTCTGACCCCGCGGGCACAATCCACACCCAGCTATTCTGTGTACATTGTGGTATTCAGTCTACAGTTACTTAGCAGAGTTTTGCAGAGCCCTGCTTTGGCCGGGTACTGAATGATGGCAGAATATAGACGCAAGGAGGAAAACAAGACCTGGAATCGGTCGTCTGTTATCCTAAGCAGCTACTCCCACACCCGATGCTTTCATTCCATCCAGGTAACGACATTTCATATCAGACGTCTGACCCCCATCTATTGGTTAACTTCTGCTTTCTCCTCCACCCGCTCCCCATTCTTCTTCATCCCTCTAGTAACTCGGGTCTTTACCACTCAGGTATTGGCCACATCCGACCTTGCGTGCCTGGCTTGCTTCTCCGCAGTCTCTCTCTGACTCCATCGTGAGTTCCTATTGGTCAGGAATCTCTCTTTCACTGCCTCCCCATCATGCCTAGCGAGGTCCATATTTATTCTGGAATATTGCAACGTGTCAGGTTTTCGCAGTTACGTTTCCTGGCTCCAGGGTTTCCCAGTTGAATGGGAAATAAGCAGAGGGATGGGAAGAGGGCATGGAGCCCACAGAACCCACGCCCCACACCCCACACCCCACACCCCACAAGGCGCTGGCATTGATGACCTTTGTTGGCATGAGCAGTTGAGCGAAGAAGTCCCAACTGTGCCCCGCCTCAGGCTGGTCCCTCCACTTCTTCCCTTGAGCATCCTCTCCATCTTCATCACTGGTTGCTCATGGAGAGAATATTCCCTTCCTTTGGTTCTTTCTCCACCCGGAAAAATGTAACCTGGCTTCTCTGTTGTTCGAAGCTGAACTCGCTGGCACAGGCCACCACCTAATTCAATAAATTCCTTTTATTACTAAAGCCAGAGCAGCAATGATTTATCTCGGGAGCTCAAATCATTTTGACTCTCACATATACTTAAATTATAAGCCGTGTCAGGAAAATATCTCATTTTCCATAAGTAGTAATAGTCAGGTTTATAAGTTACGGGATAATATTTTATGAGAAAAGATTGAACTCTGTCATTTCCTTCCCAAGCCTAAAATAAGTTACACAAATATAATAGGTTTTTTATTTTCCAGTGACTTTGGAAAACATTTAAATGGGAACCACTTCCTTTTTTGCCTTCAAAGCAGAGATTTAAACTCTCTAGACTTTAGGAAATATTTTTCTAAGTTTTCACTTTGCTTTTGGTTGAGGATTGCTGACAAACTGGTGTTTAAAGCACATTTATTTGACACAGAAATACCAAATGGATTTTTTCTGGATTCTGTCCTATTTTACCAAAATTGCAATGAGTTTTTCACAGAGAACCTTGAAATTAGATATAATAATAATCATTCTAGCCACAGTTATATTAGTAGAAGAGTTACCAGTGCAATGAGTTGTAAGAAATGTTCCTCTGATGTATAAATAGATGAGATAAGTCAAGTTGAAATAAAACTGAAGACCTAATAGTTACTGGGATATCTTGGTAAGTCCCCTCCTACATATGTATTTTTTTTTGATAGTAAGATATTTATAAAATCAACTTCTGGAAAGGTTCAAACAGCAGAAGTAAGACTAATAATACACTTCATTTATACTTTAGACTTCTTTACGTTCTTGCCTTCAGCAAAAAAATAAAATGTAGTTGCAAGAAAGCAGGGTTGCAATAAGAGAAACATCTGTTTACTTATAAAGCAACTGAAAAACCTGTAATAATATTCAGTGGACCTTATTCAAAAAAATCACCTTTCTTTAAGAAAACATTTGAGTGTACCAATTTTCTTTCATTACTAACAGGGTCATTTCAACGGTAGAATACTAAACCTCATTTCCCATTATCGCTGTCAATCAGAATACGGAATCCTCCATGCTGGTGATTTCGACAAATTTATGTTGCTGATAAAACAAAAATCATGTTGGCTTGCCACCAAATCAGAGGTTATCACTGCCTTCACAGCTCAAGAGTTGACTTTCACTTCTTTTCACAACTCGGGACCTCAAGAGCCGTATTTTTCTCTTATCTGGGATCACCATCGGTGGCAGGGCATTCATTTCATATTGCTTTGTGACACATCAGCATCCCCACATGCAGTGAGTGGCACGAAGCGGGGTTAATTGGACTGATAACATGGCAATATCCAAATGGCTGAATATTTTAGCATTGCATTTACTGGAAGTCAGAGAGCAATCTTCATTTCCCACCTCGTTTATGATGAGAGGCTCTCCCCCCAGTTTTACCGTTCAACCTTGTGGCTCTGATCTCTTCCCTCAAGTGTTTAACCAGTCACCTTGGCACTGACCAGTGACTAATTCAGATGGAACCGCAGAGCCTGTTTCATTTTGTTGTATGAGGAGAGAGAGGGTTGCCGCCCTGCTGGATTTGTTTTTCCGTTACGATTCAGAAGCTCTGTTCTTTTACTGCCTGAGCAAAGGGAAGGTATATTCTGTGCCTGGCGGAACAGTTCACATGCAAGGGGGTCATGTGTGCCAGGTGCCCACTGGGCATGGCCGCCATCTGAAATCAGGTAGCCTGCTATGGCCAGGCATCTACTTAGCCAGTTTCTGGTTCTGATGCAAGCAGAGCACCCACCAGGGACGGCCTCTTGCCACGAGAATCTGCTTTGGAAGCCAACTGCTAAGTCCAGGTTCCCTGCCCCCACTGGAGTGCTCTGGCCACTGGCGTCTCCTTGCCCGCCTCCGTGGAAACTCACCAGCCGGGTCCACGTAAGACCTGGAATACAGGGCCTGGGCAAGAGGATGAGCTAATCTGGTCATCCATGCAGTCAGCATTTAGGGGGTGGGGGTCTTCCAGGTCCAAGAGTCTAAAGATGCAAACATAAAGGAGACCCAGATGCCTCCTTCCAGGAGTTCACAGTTGGAATCGCTCAGACGAGGAGTTGAGACGACACAGCTCTGCTTGTCACGGCGGCCGCTGTAGGACGCATTCTGATGTGGTGTCCTGGAAAGAGAGGGTGGGTGGAAATGGATAAAGGAAACTGGAAAAAGGAGCTTAAATAGCCCGCAGTGGAGTTAGCAGCATGTGAGATTCCGGGGCTGGATCTGAAGGACCACGCCTTGGGCCAAGCCAGTGGCCAGCGAGCCAGGAACTTCCACGATCCCATTAGTGGACTGTTCTCACTGGGGTGGTCTCTTCACACAGGCCCCTAGCCATGGAGTAACTGACAGTTACCAGATGCAGACTACACACCCAGGTTACATGGTCTCATTCAACCATCAGAATACTTTCACTGGTTGATACTATAATCCCATTTTACAGATAAGAAACTGAGATTCGATAATTTTAGTACAGTCTCACAGCCAGCAAACATGGCAATCAGAATTGGACCTGTAAATTGCAAGCTGTTATTTTTGTCTCTGAGACAGTTTTCCTCCCAAGAGGACCCATAGGGTCCCCACTAGCACCAGGCTCCAGTTTTGGACCAGTGGGCCAGCCCCCTTTCGCCTCTCCTTTGGATCCTGTGATTCAGTGGATCAGCCCACCCAGGCTTTTCCCCAAGCTAGTCATGGCTGGGCCAGTTTGGGTACCTTGTAACTGGCTCTTTCACCCACGTGGGTGGATGTGCCTGGGTCGCCGGGTCATCTGCTCCTCCAGCCTCTGCCAAACCAGATTTCTCTCCATCTCCTTCTAGCCACGCTGGTAGTTCCTACTCCTCCATGCCCTTTCTCTTCCAGACCCATGACCCTTTTTATTCCACTCCTTTCCTGAAGGTTGCTTGTTCCATCACCAAAAATCCATGTCCCTGCCTCCTAAAGATGATCCTTGTCAGGCCAACATTTTAAGGCAATTGAGATGGAACCAGCAGATCTACACATTATAGCTCTGCTACTTACAGCTACTTCACATCTCTGAGCCTCAGTTTTTTCATCTGCAGAATGGACACAGTGATGCCCATCTCATAGGGTGGATGCAAGGACTTGGGGAACTTGTTTTTACAAAGAGCACAGAGCAGCACTCGATACCAAGGCCATCACACTGCACAAGACTAACTTAGGATCAGAATAGCACCCTCTGGGGGTATGCAGTTGCACAGTGCACAGACTATGCAACTGTATGCAACAGTCCTGCCTAGCATACAGTCAGTGGTCAGGAAATGCTATTCTTCTGCCTTTCCTTCTTGCTAGTAGCTGCTCTGGGGAACAAATTGCAGTTAAGTCCTTAAAGTGTCCCACATGGAATCAGAACAGCTAGAGTCTACAGCACAGCTAAAGATTTGAAGAAAATGGATGTACTATACTCCTTGTGCATGTAAATGTTTAAGGAAGTTTTTTATGTAGAAAAGCAGGTGACCGTAGCTGTCTGTGGGTACCTGTTCTGCCCAGCATGTGGAACTGTGAAGGGCACTGAGTTGTTCCACTCCACCCTCAGCCCACAGGAAAGACGCAGACCCTCTTCATGAGGTCGCAGACACTGCAGCCCCTGAGTGCTCTGTTCACAGCCTGCGACGCAGACTAGATGTTCAACTCAGACCACTCACTTCTCCGTACTGTTCTTCTGCCAAGAAAAATCTTGTATATTGAATAGATATTTGTGCAATAAATGGATGTTTTCCAGTAAGGGCCCCCCCCCCCCTCGGCTTCACTGTAATGCTGGAGAGCCTCCTATGCAAGAGGCAAGGTCTCCATAGAAAGAAGGTCATCTGAGTCATTTTCTAGGCAGAGCCCTTTAAGTTCCCAACTTAGCATTTCCACAGCCCATTGTTGATAACAAATATCCTCCTGATCGCTTGACCTGAACATGCCTGTTTGAATTTCTGCCCTTTTTCTATTCCTAGCCAAGATGTGCGAGCCATGCCTACCTACCCTCTCCATTGTTTCTGCTTCCTGTGCTTTTAGGTGCTTTAGATCTGGCTTCTCCCAATTTCTCTTCAAACTCTCCTCCCTTGTTAAGACTCTTCGTTCATTCTCCTTTCCATGGCATTCCTCCAGAAATTCCCCAATTTGTGTTCCCTTTGAGGTCAACAATCGCTTCTTCCTAATCGAATGCTGGCCTTACCAGGCTCCAAAGAAATCCAGTGGGGAAAGGAAAGCCTTTCCAGAAGTGGTGTCAGAACAACTGCAAATCATTAGGGGGGAGCAAGGTGAACCTTGACCCTTGCTTCATGACTATAATGTTGATACCCCCAGATCAATTAGACATAAAAGCAAAATCTACAACTCTCCAGAGGAAAACATTGAAGAGACTCTTTGTGACCTTGAAGTAAGTAGCTATTTCATAGGCAGGACCCCAAAGATACCAACTACCTCCCAAACAGGGATAATCTGGCCTTCATCAAAAATAAAAACACCTACTCAAAAAGAGTCATGAAGACAATGACAAGAAAACCATAAACTAGCTGAAAATATTCCTATTAGATAAACCTGACAAAGGACTTATATACAGAATATATAAAGAACTATCACACCTTAATACTAAGAAGCAAAAACACCAATTAAAAATGGCAAGAAAAAATACCCACCTTGGACAGAGAAATGACCAACAAGCACTTGATGAATATCATCCGTCATTAGGAGAGTGAAAATTTAAAAGACCAACAGTGCCAAATTTGGAGAAATACAGAGAATTTTTATACATCATTGGCAGGGGTATAAAGTGGTACAGCCACTTCGGGGAAACTCTTTGGCAGTTTCTTATAACACTAAACATATAACCGACTCTACCCAGCAACTTTGCTCCCAGGGATGGCCCAAGAGAAATAAAATCAGATATCTTAAAAAAGACTCCTGCAAGAGCACTTACAGCTGCTTTACTGATGGCAGCCAAAACTCAGTTGGTTAAGAACCTGACTAGTATCCATGAGGATGTGGGTTCGATGACTGGCCTCACTCACTGGGTTAAGGATCTGGCGTTGCGGCAAGCTGCAGCATAGGACACAGATGCCACTCAGATCTGATGTTGTTGTGGCTGTGGCATAGGCCAGCAGCTGCAGCTCTAGCTTGGGAACTTCCATACGCTGCAGGTGTGACCCTAAAAAGAAAAAGAGAAAAGAGGAAAAAAAAGGGAAAATGGATTTTTTAAGTGCAGTAGGGCATTACAAAGGAATACTATTCAGACTACGAAAGAGCAATACTTATCACGACATAGACAGCACTGAAAACTGTGCCAAGTGAAAGGAGGCAGACATCAAAGAGTAGGCACTGTGACTGCATTTATGTGAAGTTCAAGAGCAGGCAGAACTCGGTTATGGAGACAGAAATCAGAACAGTGGTGTCCCTGGCAATGGGTAAGGGCTGACAAGTTAGGATTGGCTAGTGCGGGAAGGAGGGGAACTTTCTGGGGAGGTGGGAATGTCCTGTACCTTGATAAAAATGCGCATTCCTTGTGGGTATGCTTTCAATAAAACTCATTGGTCTTATACACTTAAGATCTGCAAATGTCACTGAAAACTGTAATTCAGTAAACACAAATTAAAAAATCTTCCCTTTCCCAGGCTTTTCGCTGTGATCTAATAGCTGTACACACTGTAACCCTGACTTTGAGGGTTCCTCTTCTGGTCCCCAGCCCCCTCAGTCCCACTGAAACCAAGCAAAACCAAATTGCTTACCTGGCAATACAAGCCCCACCCACAAGTGTCAGGGCCACTTTGGCACCCATGTCCCCACAAGTCCATGAGATGTCGTCATCCTTGCTTTCCTGAAATAGGCTTGTTTCTCGGTTTGAGGCCTGTCGCACTCAGAGGCTGAATTCCCTGGAGGGTGATCCCAGCTAATGCTAGTCTCCCGGTGGCATCTAAGTGCATTGCTGATGTTCAATGAATATTAATAAATAATAGCAACCATGGGCTTGAGTAGGAGTATCAAGCTCCAGGCACAATGCGACTAAACAAATTCTGAAGCTTTCTGTAGTCATTAATTAAGATTAGAAAGCTAGCGAACTCTATAAAAAAAAAATGAAGCAATCTGTTATATTCAGGCTCAGAAATGCCCAGGATGATTTCATTTTACTGAGTTCTTTTATTTTATTTTAGTGTGTGTGTGTGTGTGTGTCTGTGGAAAAGAACCCTAACTCAAACAGCCATAAAGAAAAGTCATTAGAAACAGTAACTGAAAAATACACAGCTCTTATTTCCTCGCTAAGCTTTATTACTCTGCTGAATACTCAGAAATATACAAAAGGAGAAAGACTTGTGGAGAAAAGATCTGGCTAAAATAGTTTTTAAAAAGAACTATCCAGACCGAGTAATTTTCTTGTTCTGGCCCTTTGTACCAAAGACAGTGAATGACTTATTCCATTTTTTTAGAAATATGTTTGTCTTATTTGCTGAAGCTGGTCCTATATGACTTTAAAGTTATAGGAAGATATCATCACTGCTTTGACTACTGCCCCTAAAACAATGCCTAAGGCTGGGAGATCTTTTGATAGCATATTTTGTTTCATAGAATTGAAATCGCCGAGCCACTGGAAAGGTTTTTCTCTAGGCAAAAAATGCAAATCCTCAGGCTTGATAAATTTCCCTGTGAGTTCAAAAGTGAGAAAAAAACAGCTTTTTAAAAAGTACTTTTTATTTTGATTCAAGTAGAGTTGATCTGCAATGTTGTGTTAGTTTCAGGTGTACAGCTAAGTGATTCAGTTTTATATATATACACTTTCGGATTCCATTATAGGTGTGTACAGGATCATCAATATCGTTTCCTGTGCTATATAGTAGGACCTTGTTTATCTATTTTATATGTGGTAATAGGTATCTACTAATCCCAAACCACCAACACTCTGCCTCCGGTAACCAGAGTTTGTTTGTCTTTGTGAGTCTGTTTGTGTTTGTGAGTCTGTTTCTGTTTTGTAAATAAATCCATTTGTATCACAGTTTAGGTTCCACATATAAGTGATGTCATGTGATATTTGTCTTTCTCTGTCTGACTTACTTCATTTTGAGTGATAATCTCTAGGTCCATCCATGTTGTGAAAAGTCAGCTTTTAACAAGAGATGGTGAAATGGAGAGATAAAGATGAGGGAGAGTGCATTTGAACTGGACCTTGAGAGTGATTAGATCTGATCATGCAGTCATTGAAAGTGAGTGAGTGAATGTAAGCCACGGGCCTTGCACAGAACAGCAAAAGAATGAAACCCTCTGAAGGCTTCGCGTTGTCCCGCATTCTTCTAAACAACCTGCTCACAGTCTTCTTTGCTGCTGCTTCTCTCACTGAGCTTGATTCCCTGCAGTCTTCCTGTCGGTCCCTTGAGATCCACCACCAGCTCTCTGGCACGCTCTTCTCCCTGACCTTTACAAGGCTGTCTCCTCATCACGTGGTCATCATTCAGCCTTCCCTGACCAGCCCAGATAAGCTCTAGCCTGTCACCATATTCAGTGTTCTCCAGAGCACTCATCACTACTTAAAACCGCCATATTCGCACATTTCTTGTAATCTCCGTGAGGACCAAACGTCTGTCTTGTCATTTCTGTATCTTCAACACCTAGAATAACTGCTGCGGAGTAAGCACTCATTGAATGAATGAATGAAGGAAAATGCTCATATTCCTTGAGAAAACCTGAAAAATGCAAGAAATGAATGAGGATTAGATTAATTCACACTGAATAGAGTTTCAGTGGGAAGGGAAAAAGTAGTTGTTGGCTCTGTCATTGAAGACCTAGATTGGGACTCCACTTTGGGGACCTAGATGCAGGGCAGTGAGCCTGTGAGCAAGGTCCCCCAGGCAGGTGGATAGTGACCCACAGCACATGCCGCGTGCAGGCAGGAGTCTAGGCAAAGAGTCTGTGCACCGGGAGCCAGTGCGTGCTTGGACCTCTGGGGATGTGCGAGCAGAACGCTGCTGTAGCAAGATCAGAGCAGCGCTGGAGGACTCTGGGTGGGAGGGTGTGAGAAGAAAAAGTGAGGCCAGGGGTGATCACAGCAACAATCGTGACCTCGGTCTCATTGGAGCCAGACCCACTCACTTGACCTCCTCAGCTATGTCTCCAGAAAGTTCATGGGATGGGTAATAAAATCCCCCTTCCACAGAGAAGGAAACTGAAGGGTAGCTTGATGGGTAGTTTGATGAGAGGGTCGGTTACTCGCTCAAAGTCACAGGAGTCGAAAGAGCAGATGGCGTGGGGGTGGGGGCGGAAGGGGGAATGTGACAAAGTATTATTATCTGAAGGGCATACTTAATTCTACTAAAGACTCACAGAGCCATGCCTGTCGCGGTGGCTGTACTTACACTGCTACCAGCGGGCCGAGTCTGCATTCCCAGGGGATAACCAGCGTTTGTTTTCACACACGTCTGTAAAACGGTCTTGCCCATCCTCTGCCTGGCATGTCCTTGGTACCTGCTCCATGAGAAGTTTAGTGTGATGTCCTGAAGTCACCTCAAGGCCACCTCTGCAGGACTGGCAGGCTCAGCCCAGCAGGCGTCGCTGCTCCCTTAGGCAGGTCACCTGAGGCTTGGGACCCTGTGCTGTCTGTTGTCCTAGTCCCAGTGCCTAGCCTGGCGCACAGTAGGCACTTCAAGAGTACACATGGCTTTGTTGGATTTGTCCCGATTCAGTAGCTCACCTCTCAGGACCTGCCAAATATATTCCATGCTGCCAGAAAGATGGGATGAAATATCCCAACACGCTTGAGTCCCTATGTGAATTCTCTTCAAAAGAAGCATAACCACGCATTTAATTATTCCAAGGACACTGCCCGGTCGCTGGGTCTCTGAACCTGTGCCCTAAGCCTGGATTGTCCAGATGATGTTCGCTTTGGATGCCCGAGTGTCATCCATTTCCCACTTCCTTCTGCTTTCATTCCTCAGGGAATTTCACCCAAAATACCTCCTCTGCTTAGCAATGTAGAAATGAGCAAATTTAGCGCTTCAGGTTGGGCGATGACAGAAACCGCAAAGCCAATTCCTTAGGAACAAAGTATCAGCTATGGGCTCCCCCAAGGAAGAGCCTTCCCTGCTGTGAAGTGGCAGCCCCGCTCTGTGCGTGCGCACTTCAGTGACAAAGGGAGCATTTCTGAGGGCAATCCACAAAGCAATGTGAGGACACTTTTTTTTTTTTTCCCCAGCTTAAAACGATTAGTGCAAACGCCAAGTGAAGAATCTGGGCAGCCGCTTGGTGCTACACTTGTCCTCCGCCTCTCCTCCACTCTGACCGACAGAGACACTGGCTCACGGTCCAGCTCAAGCTTTTCTTCTGCATTTGTCAGTGTCACCAAAAAATGACACATTTATTTATTTGTTTATTTTAAAAAGGCAAGCCTGGGAGCACAGCAAAACCTCGATGAAGAGAAGTGTTTGGGCAATGGAGTAGTTTGATTCATTCCATGTTCTATGAAACTGAGAGTTAAGTAAGACATCCTTTCGGCTTCGATCCTTGTGATTGAAACCATTTCTCAAATAAGCTGCTCCATTCTCCCGCCTCCGTAGGCGTGGAAGAGTGGACACGGGGAAGGGTTCTTCAAGGACAGAAAGTTCGGCAGTAAATCTTGGGCCAGCCCTCCCGAATGCCCGTGACAAGATTATTCATGCAGATTTGGGAAGTATAGAAGCTGGATGTGGGCAAATCCCACTCCACTCTAGGAACTGGGATTTCAAAATGAGTCTTTCCATTTTCTCTTGGTAATTTCCTATGGGGAGGATAACGGGGGTCTCATTAATTGAGGGGCTTGATTAATTGGAGATCGGACAAGCAGAGATTTTGTTTTTCATTGAGCATCTTAGTGAACAGATGTTTGATTTATTTTCTAATTAAGCTAATATTGTTTTCCAGGTTCCTGGGTCCACAGACTCATTTTATTCTGCAGAGGAGAGTATCTCATAAAAACAGTGAATGTTCAGAGAGTATCAAGTATAATTTTTGACAACATTAGTCCATATTGTACATGAAGGAAAATTCTGGCTTTCAAAACACTTGTGGGTTTTTTTTAAGCAAATAGCATTTATCAAATGTGTTAGCAAAAATGTCACTTTGGAGAGACAGCATGGTATAGTAGACTGAGTCCTGGCCTTGAAGTAAGGGAGAGCCCACTGAAATTGCCGTTCTTCCCCCGCTGTGTGACCTTGGGAAAGTCATTTAACCTCTCTGAGCCTCGACTTTGTCGTCTGAAAAGTGAAGATAAAAATCCCTCCTGTCCAAGGCCAAGGTGGAGATTAAGTGAGAGACCCTGTAAGAGCCTGGTACCTAGTGGTTGATGAAGAAAAGTCAGATCATCCCCTCCCCCACAACATAAAAATAAACTATGTCATATATTTTATTGACCAAAACCAAATAATCTTTCTATCTGTCTAAGAAGGGTAGGTAACATTGCCTGCTCAGGTCTCATGGAAGCTGCAGATTCTATGTGCGAGGAATAGACCTGGTTAATATCTGGGTCAAAGTCACTGGGAAGAGGGATGCCCAGCTATCTGTTTGATCACTGTTTCTGGGTATGTCTCCAAAAGCGTTTCTGGCTGAGATTAGCATTGGAATCGATGGATTCTGGAGAGCAGATTACCCTCCCCCATCGGGTGGGCAGCATCCTATCCCAAAAATAAACAGGTGCAGGAAGAGAGAATCCGTCCCTTCTCTACCTGCCTGAGCTCCATCTGCTGCCCTCAGTCAGGGACTCACACCATCGCTCTCCTGGTCCCCAGGTCTTCGGATGCAGGCTGAATAGCATCATCGGCTTTGCCAGGCTCCAAGCCAGCCTGCAGATGGTGGATTATCAGCCTCCATCATCACCGAGCTGATTCCTTCTAATAAACCTCCGTATAGACCTCTCGTTGGTTCTGTTTCCCTGGAGACCTTGAACGCAGTCTCTACCAGCCGACCTGAATTAGCCTCCCTCACCCACCTGCCCACAGCCCTCAGCCTGGCTCTTGTGAGCACCGGGGAAGACTACGGCTGCAGAAGTGACGGGCTGGGAATTCTCCGCGTGTTTTTACACCAAGTCATCTCACCTTTTTTTTTTTTTAAAGTTCCCTCTCCCACAGTGGCAAAACCAACTTCAGAGTGATGTTAGGAACTGAAATCTGTGTTCACACAGGCAAAGAAGAAATAAGCAATGTAAATGATGGCATTTTCCTCCCAGGTCTCCAAGACAGGTTACCTCATTTGATACCTGGCTCCAGAGAGAAGCGAGGTCAACCCACTTTATAAATGAATTCTGAATCAGTGGCCCCTGGGGAGTCCTCATGCCTCAGCCCCACCCAAGAACAGCAAGTTTAGGGGGAATGTACAGGCGCTTTGAGGGTCGGGCTGTCTCCCCAGGGTTGGAAGTACAAGCTGAGCCCTGGGCTCTGCCCTAATAGTCTTAGCGAGGCATCGGTTCAGCTTTCTTTCTCCGTAAATGGAAAATAAATTATCCACCGGGTAGGGTTGTTGTGACACTTAAAATAAAAATATTTGATAGACATCTAGGAGGCGCTCCATAAGTGCCAAGCACTTTGTGCAGGCACAGGGAATACAGGTAGGAAATAGACTGTCGACTGACATTTTAAAAAGCTGGACTTGACTTGTCAAGGACGTGGAGCAAGCAGAATGGTCCATGCATCGCTGGTGGGGTGTTAAGTGGTATAATGATCTGGGAAAACTGAGAACGTGAATCATGCACTTGCCTTGTGTTTCAGCAATACTGGTCCTGGATAGATATTCAAGAGAAATGAGTGCAAATGGCCCTCCAAAAAGACATGCACAAGAATGTTCACATCAGATTTACTCATAATAGCCAACAATTAAAAACAGACCAAATGTCTATCGAGTAGGGATTGGATGAACCACCTGTGGTTTATCCATCTGATGGAACACTACCCAAATTTTGTGTAACTTTTTTTTATAAAAAAAGAACTACTGTTTTTTATAAAGAAGCAACTGTTGTTACATACAACATTGAAGGTAACCAGACACCAGAGAATGTATAATCTTATCATCTCCAAGTTCAAGAACTTCATTGACAAAGGGTGAAATAGGGTTTGTTGCAAGGGCGGGATGGTGGTATTGACAAAGGAAGGAATCTAAGAGAATTTTCTGAGGTGATGGACATAGCCTACATATTGATTTGGATGATGGCTGTGCAGACAGGTACAAAATTCATCAGGCTAGATCATTAAGATATGTGTACTTCATTGTTGTAAATTATACCTTAAAAACAGACTTGAGAGCAGTTCCCGGTTGTGGCTCAGCAGGTTAAGAATCTGACTAGTATCCATGAGGATGTAGGTTCAGTCCCTGGCCCTGCTCAGTGGGTTAAGGATCTGGTGTTGCTGTGAGCTGTGGTGTAGGTCACAGATGTGGCTTGGATCCCACGTGGCTGTGACTGTGGTGTAGGCTTGCAGCTGCAGCTCCAATTCAGCCCCTAGCCTGGGAACTTCCATAGGCCACAGGTGCGGCCCTAAAAAGAAAAATAAAATAAAACTTGAGGTTTTCTTTGACAATAAATACCTTAAGCGAACTCTCAGGCCAGTGATGCAGTCATTTCCAGGAGGCAGAGAAGCCTAAACACCTCCCCCAGCCCTCCCATCACCTCTGCATAGACATTCCCATGGGCATTGCACGCCCCTCTGCTAGCTGACCTCTCCAGCAATTCAGCAGATGGTGACTGTTTTTTCTGCCTCATGATGAGACAGAGAAAGAACACATAACATCTCATTCTGGATTTTATAACATGGTTACAGGAAATCTCTCTTGGGATTGGAACATAGATATTTGAAGGTGCAGATTTTGGTCCAGCTGGTATTTCGCCTAAGAGCGTGAGGAGCTGGTCTGTGCCACTCAGGGGACGGGACGGGAGCCTGACACCACCCCCCACCCCGAGGAAGCCTTGCTTTACAAGGCAGCCCAACAACAGAGTCACCCACGGGGTGGGGGTGGAGGTGGGGCTGGCTGGGCGCCCGCAAAGCCTTTGGGTCCCAGGTATATGACTTGGCAGGGTTTTCCCAGCCCATCATTTCAGTTCTTTTATCTGCCTTCAAAGAGTTTGAAAACATGTTTGTGAATTACTTACTTTTGTGGAACCTATTAAATTAGAAGTCTCTTTTCTTAATATAACAAGCAGATGAAAATGTGAGTAATTTCATGGTCCGCAAAGACAGTGAAATGTTGATTTCATTCCATAAGCCGTGCTCTAATGCGTGTTCATAAATAAAGTAAAAGCATGTTTGTTACGAACAAGGCATTGATACCTGCAGGCAGGATGATGGCGGTGGCGAGGGTGCTGGGGTCCCTGCCCGCCACCACGAGGCCACCTAAAGCTGCCTAGAGCAGAAGCAAGTCCTGACTCATGGTACCCACGTAAGCTCCAAGACGACCGGCACCTTTTAGGTTCAGAATCATGCAGCTGAATCTAGCAAACACTCACTTGACCACTGCTCCTGGACAGGAATGATTGTTAATAACACCGACTGTTTCTCGAGTGCCTCCTGTGAGCTGGGAATTGCTGGTCGCCGCTTAGGCCTGATGTTATTCAACCCTTACAACAGCTCTGGGAAGCTAGGCTCGCTGTTACGGGCTAATATTTCGTGAACTCTTAGCAAGGCCAAGGCATTTCATCCTTGCGGCAACTCCACAAAGACGGAACAGTTATTCTCCCCACTCTACGGTGAAAATTTTGAAGTTTGAGAAGCCAAGTAATTTGTCTAGAGGTCATGCAGCCCTAAGCTGCAGAAGCCTAAGATTTAGAAACCTAACATTAGGAGTTCCCACTGGAGCTCCGTGGGTTAAGGACCTGACATAATCTTCATGAGGATGCAGGTTCCATCCCTGGCCTTTCTCAGTGGGCTAAACATCCGGCGTTGCTGTGGCTGCGGCATAGGCAGAAACTGCAGCTCTGATTTGACCCCTAGCCCGGGAACTTCCATGTGCTGCAGGTGCAGCCATAAAAAGAAAAATAAGAAACTTTGCATCAGCTTCCGAGCTCACCACCCCCACCCAACCTCAGACCAGGAGGTTGCATCAAGGAGGGTGACGGGGAAAAGGGGGAAGCTGGGACATTCAAAGGCCAGTTTCCTGGTCGTGGGGAGGGCAGGGCTGGGGGAATCCAATCAGCCACAGAGACTGGCGCTGGAGAGAAGTCACTCCCCAAGCCCGGTGACCACACGCGTGCACGTCTGTGTGTGTGCACGTGTGTTGACGGTGGTGAGGGCTGTGGAGGTGGAAACGTGTGTGATGGGGGAGGTGTGTCGGGAGGGCTCCATGGTTTCTGTCCTAATTTTGAAAACAGGTGTCCTGTTTCCATGGTGGCCAGTCTCCAGTGGAAGAGTTTGGAGCCAAAGGAAGGTAGCTTTCTTTCCCAGAGATTTAAAGGATTTGGGCACAAGAAACGAAACCTGATCCCATGTCCCCAGCATCCCACAGGAAAGTTTTTAACATGGCTCTTTCTTGTGACCTGTTCGTGTTCTCTGTCTTCAAGAATTTCTGTGTGTTTAATTTATTTCCCCCTGTGGAACACAAGCTTTTAGAAAACCTGTGGGCAACACCTGTCAGCGCCCCTCCAGAGCCCTCCTGGTTCCAAGCACCCTGTCCAACAGGGATGTGGGTACCAGTTCATGGCCGGCAGATGGCTGTCCCCTGAGCCAGAGGCTGCACCCCCGGGGCCACAGGTTCAGGGCAGATAAACCCCTAGACCAGCTTCTGGCGGGAGCTGCATCCGGGCCGCCCCCGTTGGGAGAACCCTCGGAACGGGTTCTGCACAGCCTCGCATGAGCCCTACCGGGATTCTTCCCCTGGACGGATATCAGCAGGCTTCCCTAAGGCAACCTGCAGCTCCCCCACCCCTTCCTTTCTCACTTCCAGGGCCTCCTGGGGTTGCCTCCCAAATACGCTCCCTGCCCAGGAAATTCGGCCTCACTTTTCAGCCCCTGAGAGAAACCAAACTAAGACGAGTCTACACTGAAGTTTTCAGGACTCAGCGTCCACCTGGGTGGTTCCCAAAGTGTGGGCACTGGGCCGGCAGCAGCTCCACCAGCAATTTGTTGGAGATGTGAATCCCCACCCCCGTTAATGTATCAGAAACCCTTGGGTGGGGCCAGAACTCTGAGTTAACAAGTTCTTCAGATGATGGGTTTCTTTCTTTCTTTCTTTTAGTTTCTAGCTTTACTGAAATATAATTAACATCTAATATTGTTTAAACCGTGCAAAATGATTTGCTCTGCATGTACGGCAAAGCCATTATCGCAATCAGTTTGGTTTACACATCTGTCACGTCACATAGTTGCCATTTGGGTGTGTATGTGTGATGAAAATGTTAAGATCTACTACCTTAGCAACTTTCAAATATATGATACAGTATCGTTAACTCCAATCACCATGCTGTGCATCGCATCCCATGACTTGTTCATCTTATAACTGGAAGTTTGTACCTTCTGACCACCCTTACTCATTCCCCACCCCATCCCCTCATACCCCACCCCCTACTTCTGGCACCCATCAATCTGTTCTCTGAATCTACGAGTTTAACTTTTTCTAGATTCCACATATAAGTGAGGTCATACGGTATTTGTCTTTCTTCACCTGACTTTTCCACTTAATATAATACTCTCAAAGTCCACCCATGTTATTGCAAATGGCAGGATCTCCTCCTTTTCGTGGCTGAATAATATTCCACTGGGTATACACTACAATTTCTTTACCCGTTCATCCCTTTCCTGGACACTTAGCTTGTTCCCAGGTCTTGGCTCTGTAACACGCAGATACCAGGGTGTATTTGAGACAGAGATTCTGTTTCCTTTGGATCTGTTCCCAGAAGTGGGACTGCCCACCCAGATGATTCTGATGCCCAGTTAACTTTGAGAAACACTGGCCTCGACAGCGTACAGGGTCTGTTTACGGTATGAATAAGAGAACAAGGGAGGGGAGGGGATCTGTGCCTTGGTCACGGCCAGCCAGAGTCAGAATGACACACTGCGGAACCTTCCCGAAGAAGCACCTTTCGGGCTGGACAAGTAAGAGGAAACCTGGCCAGGATGAGAGTTCCCCAGGGCTGGGCTGCCCCAGGGCAAGCAGCAGAGCTGCGTGCTGGGGGCCACACTGCAGTGACCACTCCCTGCAACCACTGCGCGGTTCAACCAAGCTCGGTCTTTGCTTAAGACTCAGTAGCTGACAGGCAAAGCCCATGTTCTTGGTCGGTTGTCTTCTGGGGGATTTACAGTTTCTCTTCTTTCTGTTCGAGGAAAGGATAGCCCTGTCCCTTACCGGGTGTGACCCGTTGCTTCATCTCAGACGTGATCCCAGATGTGGGCTCCCTCGGGAGAGGCAGGGGGCGCCCTGCCAGTGGCTGAGGGAGACTGAGGGCCGGGACTGTGCTGAGTCCAGGTCCCACATGGCTGGGAGGTCCCCTCTACCCACTTCCCACTGCCCCATCTCCCCCACCTCAAGTCATTCCATCACCCAAGCAAGAAAAGGTCGACAGATGGCCAGGGCAGGTTTCAGAGAGGGCGGGGCGCTGAAACAAGAGCGCAGAAGGGACTAAGATGTTGGGGGAAGGACCGAAGAGGCAGCAGGACATGGGAGGGCAGCGCAGCCTTAAGCTCTGGGTTGGGATTGCAGGCTTCGTTCTCACACCAGCAATGGTCCCTCTGGCAGAGTGCAGCCGTCCAGGCGGGGTAAATCCATGGCAACCCC
Organism: Catagonus wagneri; assembly: GCA_004024745.2. Taxonomy (NCBI): domain Eukaryota; kingdom Metazoa; phylum Chordata; class Mammalia; order Artiodactyla; family Tayassuidae; genus Catagonus; species Catagonus wagneri. The sequence goes on along the minus strand of PVHT021183608.1, from coordinate 16,856,774 downwards.
AAGGGGAGCTCCCTCAGCTGGAGCAGAGCAGCAGCGCTAAGGTGACAAAGAGCAGAGCTTCAAGACCTTGCCACCCACAGCTATGAGGTGTCTTCAAGTGACCCTCCTCTCTGGACCTCCAAGTGGGGACCAGCAGGTCTCGCCCCGTTCCTCCAGATCTCTGATGCTCACCAGCACTTGCTGGCCAGCACAGAGTCTGCTTTAGAGGAGAGCAGGGCAGAGCGCCCATGTGAACATCTGGGCCAGCAACCCTGGGCAAGTTCCAGAGTCAGACATCTGGGCTGCTGTTCCATCTCTGCGCCACTGCCCTGATCCTTTGTCTCTGCTGGCCACCGCCCAAGCTCTGACCGCCATCCTGTGGGGCGACATCCTAACCCAGGTCTCAGGTGTCCCCGAGCCATCAGGGGGTATTAGTGACACCATCTGCCCGGGGAGAGCTGCTTACACAAACATGACTCCCCCTGGGGCCAGCAGATCAATGATGAGCAGCCCCTCACCCTGGGCTAATGCACCCATGGGAGAGAGCACTTTGCCTTTGGCCTTCTGATCACAGCATCCCTCATCTGTGAGCTGGTCCGTCAGTGATGCTAATGCAGACCCCATCCTGGGCAAGGGCTGCGAAACACATGGGGCAGGCAGACCCCCGCCTGGCTCCTGTGTGAGCAAGTGAGCACTGCTGGCGCTGTATCTGGGGTTCCAGGACAGTCTGGAGCCTGGGTTCCTGCAGGAGGCATGTCTGGGGCTGTTGGAAGTGCAAGTCAGTCACTCACGTGATTTATGTCAAGTTGCCAGGCGGGCCACCAAAATCCTCAGAAGTTACCTCTGCATATTCTTTCCTGGCTTTTCTGACCAGGAAGTGTGTCACTCCAAACTCTGTGATCTTTAGGAGGCAGCCACTTGGAGCTGCTCTATGTTAACCTGAGTGTGTGTCAAGGGTGGCCTGGGACCCTTGAGCTCTTCATAAGCCCTTTCCTTTCAGGGCACTTCCAGAGTCACCCCAGAAGCCTGCATTGCTATTGCAAATTACAACCTTTGCCACACTAATTGTCACCAACTCTTACTAATTTTTTTTGGAAACTGTTCTCAACCTTGAAGTACTAAGCTCAGATGATTTGTTCCACCCAGTGTCTGTAGCTATGAATGTGTATTTCAGATGAGACATTTCGAAACCAGTCAACATATAACCGTTGTGGCCAGAAGAATGCACACACAGCAGCAAACGCAAGAGAGGACACACAACTGGCTCAAAAGATGGACAAAGCAGAGAGTCCATATATTGAGCCAAACATTATGTACTGTTCTGCCGTTGTGTCAGTTCACTTATTCCATCCCAGAAATTTCTCATGACAAACTGTACACTGGTTTGTTCTAACCATATTCTTTAATTTCAGTAAAGAATGCAGGCCATGGAGTCAGCCTGTCCAACCGCTGACCATGCCTCCATCACTTGGGACACTTGTTTTTCTTCCTGCCCTTCAATTTCCTTATTAAAATTTTTGAGTTTGAATTTGTTGTATTTAGAACACAATAAAACAGTCTTCAAATTAGTGGGGCAAATGATGCCCAAGAAAAATGGTGCCAGAATAACTGGTTAATTATTTAGGTAAAACATTTTTGATGGTTAAATGTTTAAAAAAAGAAAAGAAAAAAAGGAAGAAAGAGAAACAGAGACAAAGAAAGAGGCGGAAAGAAATAAAAGGAAGGAAGGAAGAAAAAAAGAACTTTTTAAAATACATTTGGGACATAGCTATAAAGGACATATTTGATAGATTTGATGATGTAAAAAAACTTAACTTTATCAGGAAACAAAACTGAAAGACACGTGGCCAGCAGGGAACAAAACATAACCTTTTGAATATAAATGTATAATAAAGTGCTTCAATTTTTATAGAAAGAGCCTTAAAACCCATAAGAAACAATGAACAGTGTAATAGAAAACGGACAAAAGAAATGAACAAGATATTCACAATAGAAGTGACACAGATGAAAACTACATCTGTGATAAATATTCAACTGCAACAGGAATTACAAAAATGCAAATTAAAAATAAAAATGAGATGTTATTCTTTAATTGGCAGTATTTACAAAGAGCAATAATAACCAGTGTTGGTAGAGGTTTTGGGAAAACGGGCATTCTCATACACGACTTAAAGGAGCACACATTTTGTAAAGAAAAACTTCAATTTTAGTGCAATTTCAACAAACACTTCTTGATCACGTGAGCTTCTGTGCCAAGCACTGGGTCAGACTTGGGGACATAATTGATGGCCAACAAGACTGTGAAGGATACTGCAATCCAGTTGTGGGAGGTTGGCGGGAAGGAGAAAGGGAGTGGAGAGAGAGAGGCATTAGAAGGTATGTGGTGTATGCTCCTACTAATGCTAGAATAATCTTCACATTTCACAGGCTTGACAGCCCCCCGCCTGCAGAGCTGCAGAACTTAAGGGGGACTGTCTAGCCACACCCACCGTTCACCCTCATGTGACTGCCCCCAAGGTTTTGGAGGGGAACTCTTGGGAAGTGTCTCCCGTATTCAGTAAAATATAAAACAACAAAACCAACCTGTCAACATCCTTCCATTCCTATCTCCGTACTGTTCTCCTGAGTGGGGACTTCATTGCTGTGGCCATCGGGGTTCTAGGACGAGGATTCTGCCCTGCTGACCACATTCTCTCTGCAGTCCTCCCAGCCATGAAACAGCAGAGGCAGGCTCTGCTCTACTCAGGCCTTTCTTTCCCAGTGTAGTAGAAGTATGGACTGTCAGATTTCTGTACTCAGAATGCACCAGAAGCTGGCTTTCTTCCCAGGATCAACTCTAGAAAAATTACAGAAGCTAGAGGAAAGTATGGGCTCCGAGAACCTGTAAAAAGTGCAAAAAGCCCTGGGATGATGAAGGTTATTTTCAACTGACGTATGTGGAGGGCAGGTGGCTGGAAGCAGCAGTGAGACAATGGGATGAGGGAAGAGCTAGGATTCTATTCTTGATTTTTCCCTGAAATGTCCTGAGACACCTGCACCTTCTCTAAGGTGTTGACTGTAGTTAACAGCTACGGTCCAGCCCACTGAACAAACAGGGCATCATCAGTAGTGATGAGTTGATGAAAAAAGAAAAAAACGCAGAAACAAGGCAGAATATCCAGTCCCACCCACAGCTAGAATTCTAGACAATAATAACTTGATGGGAGAGAGGGCTGGAGGAATGAGGGAGACCAGAAGAACACGAGAATATGGGGAAGTAGATATAGTTGAAATCGCATAAAATCAATAAGGGGTACATAATCATGAACAATTTTAGGTTAAAGACACATAAGGGCAAAAGAATGTTTTGCTTTTAAGCAAATCAGAAGAAAACTCAATCTTATCTAAAGGAAAACCAGAAAGGGGAAAACAGAAACAAAACAGAGATGATGAAAATGGAGTACATGAAAAAGAATGGCAGAAAAAATTCCTAATATTAGAGTAGTTAATAAATGAAAACACAGTAAACTTGCATATTAAAGGACAGAAGATTTTGGGTTGGGTGTAATAGAAACAAAATTTGCAACATATTTTCTTGCAAGAGAATGCTTAAAACAAAGTAACACAAAGATGATGGGGAAAGTTGAAATAGGTCAATTTGAAGTAAAAGAAATCTTAATATCTGACAATAGAGAATATAAATCAGAGACATCAAAAAGGACAAAGGGCAGCTGGTAAGTAGAAGAACAGAGCAAGAAAATAAGACAAGCTTAGCCACCCATATGCTTATGTGGAGCCTGTGTCTTATCTCAGGCAAAACTGATGGAACATCGGGAAGAAATAGACGAAGCTACAATTTTCATTTTCTTTTTTTCCCCCCAATTTTCATTTTCAATGAGGCAGAAAGACTGCTTTAAATGATATTGGCCAGGGAGTTCCCATTGTGGCACAGTGGAAGCAAATCCAAATAGTATCCACGAGGACGGAGGTTCGATCCCTGGGCTTGCTCAGTGGGTTAAGGATCTGGCATTGCCGTGAGCTATGGTGTAGGTTGCAGACCCGGTTTGGATCCCTCATTGCCGTGACTGTGGTGTAGGCCAAAAGCTGTAGCTCTGATTCTACCCCTAGCCTGGGAACTTCCTTATGCTATAGGTGCGGCCCTAAAAAAGCAACAACAACAAAAAAGATATTGGCCAAAAAATTTCCCAAGCTGTAAAAACACCAGGCCACAAATTCAAGAAGCTCTAAGAACCCTCAAAATAAATACAAAGATATATCTCAGTTAAAAGGCCAAAAAGCAAAGAGAGAGAGAGAGACAAAGAAATCTTCAAAACATCAGAGGGAAAAAAAGGAGTAGTATTTTCAAAAAATAAAGGTAAAAGAAACCTCTCACTTTTTAATGGAAATGAAGGAAGCCAGAAAAAGGCGATATGATCAGAAATCGCTAAAAGTAGCTGCCCATCTAGAATATTCTACTCAGTGAAAATATCCTATCCAGATTAACAGAAAAATATGCAAAAGATTTAAATAGACTTTTCACCAAAGAAGGCACCTAAATGATGGAAAAGCACATGAGAAGATGTTTTACATCATTGGTCATTAGGAAAATGATAATTAAAACCATAAGATATTACTATAACTACTAAAATAACTATATTTTTAAATGCCAAAACTAAGTGTGTTGAGGGTGTAGAATAACTGAAACTCTCATTATTCATTTTTGTCAGGAATACAACATGGTACGGTTACTTTAGGAAAAGTTCTGGATGTTTGCTGTTCTTTTGCTTTGTTTAAACAAAACTAAACAGACCCGTATGCATCAGCCATTCCATTTCTAGAGAATTGAGAGATGTGTTCACCAAAAGACTTAGACAAGAATGTTCATAGCAGCTTCATTCAGAAAAGCCCAAGACTGAAAACAGCCCATTAAGTGTCCATTAACAAGAGAATGTAAAAACAGGCTGGTAATTTCTTGCGATGAAATACTGACGTACCATAAAAAGTCATTATTTCCACTGATTCTGGAAACACTACGGGTGAATCTCAAAAAAAAAAAAATTATGCTGTGTGAAATAAGCTTTACATCAAAGAGTATACACTGTGTGATTCCATTATTATGATTTTTTGTCCACTGTGGATAAGGGTTGCCCATTTGGAAGTTCTTGTATGTTCATATAAGTGGAGTCGTGTAAAGAATAACATGATCAGAGAATAAGGCATTGGGTAGATTTTTGTGACTTAAGGACAGGGAAAGACTTTCTATGCTTCAAAGCTTCCCTCAGGCACATCCAGCCCCTTTCCCCATTTTCCTGCTCAGTCCCAGGGCCGCGACCAACTCCTCCCCAGGCATATCCATCAGCCCCTGAAAGCACAGCGGAGCTTCTATACTTCTTAACTTCTGCAACTCTTAGCTAAGAAACTTCCCTGCACATTGCAACCTGCTACCTGTGTACCTGTTTTGAGACAGAAAGAAGGACTCTTTCCTTTGCTTCCAGAAACGGGGATCTAGATAACGTGCGATGTTTGTGCGCGTGCACACACACAAAACATCAAAACCCTTACTAAAACTTGAGGGAGGGGAGTTCCCGTCATGGCACAAGGGAAACGAATCTGACTAGGAACCATGAGGCTTCAGGTTCAATCCCTGGCCTTGCTCAGTGGGTTAAGGATCCAGCCTTGTCTTGACCTGTAGTGTAAGTCGCAGACGGGGTTTGGATCCTGGCCTGTGGCATAGGCCAGCAGCGGTAGCTCGGATTCAACTTCCGTATGCCATGGGTGTGGCCCTAAAAAGCAAACAAACAAACAAACTTGATGGCATTAAATTATGAAACAGAAGAGATGTGACAAGATAGCAGGATAAAGTAGATGAAAATGAAACATGCTGTTTAGAGGCAGCCCAAAGGAAAAGGAGCCTTTTTTCCCTCAGGGAAGTTTCTTCAATCTCTAGCCAGTGAAACAAATGAGTATTACAGAGGGACCAGAAAGAGACAGGGGAATTGCGTTTACTTGAAATGGATGGCACCGAATGCTTAGCCAGGTGAGAGTGTAAATGGAGTGAGAGGTTATGACTTCTTTTTTTTTTTTTTTTGCCTTTTGTCATTTTAGGGCCTCACCCGTGGCATATGGAGGTTCCCAGGCTGGGGGCTAACAGGAGCTGTAGCCACTGGCCTACGCCGCAGGATCGTTAACCCACTGAGCAAGGCCAGGGATCGAACCCGCAACCTCATGGTTCCTAATCGGATTCGTTAACCACTGCGCCACGACAGTAACTCCAGGTTACGACTTCTTACGAAGCAGAGTTGAACGGTGATGGCATCCGATGCGGCTGGAGAAGGGCCAGGGGATCTGATGGAGACGGTCTGTTTCCAGACTGATCGTGACTAGCTCCTTCTCTGGACCCGGCTTACTACACGGCTGTCACAACTAACGGGAAAATAAATCCTAAAGATCTGTGCCTGGAGGATGAGGAATGAGGCCAGGTCTATTTCATCGGGTGTCTACTGGATTCAATCACTGATTCCATGTTGTAATCTAATCATATGCTTTGCATCATTTTTCCATAGTCGATGGAACTTGAACACAATTAGCTAACAGGAAGTATGAAGCAATATATTTTCTCCATGACTGTACCTTAAACCTCTTATTCTAGGAAGCCTAAAGATAGTTTCTGGAAACTGTTAAGCAGCCATGGCTGCCTCTAGAAGCTTACTGTTTTTTAAAAATCTCCCTAGTATCCTATTGACAGTAATAAAAGCAGTCCTGCAGGGTGTCTAATATTTAAAAGGAATTGTAGGGGGACATAGGAAAATTATATGGGGACTGACATAGGATATTTTATGGTCTTTAGATAAACTGAAAAATCAGCAAGCACTAAAATACTATTGGAAGTTTTCCAAGTGAGTTACACAGAAGCCAGGACTCCAAAGTGCCTGAGTAAGAAGATATCGCAGCTTCACAGGAACAAGAAGGCACCATGACCTTGTAATCGGGCAGGGGCGGGGGCGAGACCCTGTCCCAGCCAACACTGATAAAAGTCCCCCCCCCCAATCAAATTCCTCAAAGTGGGCATGGCAGGGGTCTCAGCCATGGACAATCCCGCTGCTAATCCATCATGGGACTCTTTCTGCTAAGTCTAAATGCAACCTCAGAATCCTTCTCAATGCAGTGGGTCAATAGGTGGGACCCATTCATAAGAACTGTTGCATGACAAGGAATCTATTTGCATTCTTGATGTTGTCAAGCGTATGTGTGATGCGCAAACAGCACATGGACAGAAAACCATGGAATGAAAGCTTGTCTGGACACTGTAACGACAGAAGAGTGGCAGGCACGGAGTGTAACTGGTTTAAGTTGCATTTTGTAGGTGAAGGGATGTCAGCAATTTCATACAGTTCAACCTGTTATTTAATGAGATGAGGGGGTAATTACTCAAGAGGAAGACACAGGCATGCAAATACCTAGAGCAGGAATGGAGCTGTCCCAGTAAAAGAAGAGCATGTGTGAAGCACCAAGGCAGGAATGCACAGAACCAAGGGATTGGCGGGCCAAACTGCTGAGCCACAAACCAGAGAGATGAGAAAGAACCTGAGACAAGGAGGTCAAGGTCTTAGAGAAGGATGGACGTTCTTCTAGCTGCAATGGAAGTTTTCAGCAGGGAAGTCAGATGATCTGATAAAAGCAAATGTTAAGAGTGCTCTGGCTGCTGTATGGGAAATAGTTAAGAAAGTGTGGAAGCAGGAAGCCTGGTCAGAAAGACTTTGCAGAAGTCTGAGCCTGTGACCATAGTGGCTTGGGTTCCGACAGGCAGGTAAGCTTGGCTGGATTCCGGATATATTTTGAAGGCTGCACTGATCAGCCTTGTGACAATAACAATCCCAAAAGTATAATCATAGGCAGGACCCACCAACAATTACTGTCTGTCGAACACTTGCTATGAGCCAGGCCTGTTGCTAAGCATTCTGCACACATTATTTTAATTCACATAAGAAATCTACAAAGTAGATGCTATTATTATCCACATTGTGCAGATGAGAAAACAGCTCAAAAAAAAATTAAACAGATTATCTAAGAACATATGGCCACTTAGTGGTAAAATGGGAATTCAAAATAAACAGGTCTGTTTCCCAAGGCAGAGTTCCAGAATATGCTAGGGTCTCCACATGATACAAGAAGTCCACAGAGTGGGAAGCATATGAAACAGAGGCCTAAGGGGGGAGGCTGAGGAAAGGGAAATTTCCACAGGAGCCATTCCAGAATTGAAAACAGGGCAGAGGAAAGCTTATTAGGGGCGGGAGACGAAGTAAAACAAAAGCTCTCCTTTGACATTTAGTCAATGAGATCTAACTAAGCATCAAGATGTTTCTCTTCTTAACCAACACTTTCGCACTGTGAGTGTTTGCTGACTTAGCAGTCAGCATATCTCTCCTCTCCATGCAGCCCCTCGCCTGTCCTCGGCTGGTCCATTTTCTCTAAGCCTCTATGACTTACACATACCCACGCATGATACGTAGTCTCTTCCCCAGTTTCATCAGACTTGGCAGGAAGCCATGAGAAATTTTACATGAGGACTGCAATCACCAACAATAACACCTGAAATGGACCCAGTTGAGCTACGCTAAGTCCCTTTTCGCCCCTGCACTGTCCCGGTGGATTGGACCCCAAATCATTCCAGATGAGTTTGTTCCTTTGTTCAATGGGAAGAATCTCTTGAGTCTGAGTTTGCAATAAGAGGTATAAACTGGCAAAAAGCCAACTTGAAATGGACAGTATAGCTGCAAAGCCAGTGGGGCCAAGTCATCAAACAGAACAGTTTGTTCTCCTCCAAGAAAAAAAATGAACAAGTTTCCTTTTTTTTAATCAGAGGCTTTAGGCCTCCCTGAGAGGACAGAGGTACATACAGTGAGAGAAGCTGAAAGCAGCTGTGGCTGAACACACAGGACATCTAAGCCTGTGCACAGCGTGGAAAGGTCTGGAAGGACCCTCTGCCTTCCACCCCAAAGGCTCATCTTTGAATCCCATGGACCCGGTACAGTCTGCTCTTAATAATCCATCATGGGACCTTTTCCTGCATGAGTTACTCACGGTCACCTGCTCTGCCCTTTTCAGGATCCGATGGTAGGACCTCCTTGGGGGATGGGAGACTAAATGAGGCGCTTGTTCATACCCGAGTGTACACACACCTGACCACATCCCAGCGGAATATTTCTCTCCTTTGAGTCATCGGCGTCTTTCCCCTCCCATAAGAATGACACTCAAGAATTACATTCCCATATAATTCAATAGAGCACTTCTTAGCATCAGCATTTATTTGCAAGCCTTGTGCCTCCCTGCTGCAGCCAGAGGGAACGGCTTTGTTAACTCGGTTCTCCGCTGGGGTTCTTGATAAGCTCATTTCATATGAAGAATAGTGGGATTATCAAACATCAACTTCCTGTCAAGACTCCATGTCTTACATCCTCACATCAGACAGCAAAATTAATTAACTCACAGCATTCAGAGGTCTGGGAACTTCATGGGTCAAGGGTCACGGAGAACTCGGGGAAAACCTTGATTATAATGAAACGTTAAGGGCTAATTATGCATCTGAACAGGAGAGATCAATATGATGCAGCAGAGCCTCCATCTAAGGGCTCAAGGAGCAGCAAAGCCCTTTGTCATTGAAGAAGGAGACACACAAACATGGTGATGGGAATGCTGCCTCTGAAAGCGACAGGGAGACAGAAAACAAAGAGGGCTGTTAAGAGACATCAGGTTTGACCACCATCCTCTTGAAAGTGCAAATGAGTTTTAGTGGCCAAGAATGAGAAGCTGCCAAATCTAGAAGGTCAAGAAAACTAAGGCTTCTCCAACTTTAAGATGCATATGATACGAATCCAATTAAAATGCGAGTTCTGATTTCACCATGTCCAAGGTAGGGCCCGAGGTTATGCGTTTCTAATGAGCCATTGGTCTAGGGAAGACAATTTGGGTAGCAAGGAAGTAGTAAGACAATGCGAACCCAGAATATACACATGATGCTGCTGAAGAAAGTCATTTGCTCAAGTAAACTCAGAATCTCATATGCCTGGAAGAACTAGACAGTCTCTTCATCCTTTATATAATCTCTGACTTTGGTAGAGGTGGCTCAAAGATTTATGAACATATGAGCTTAAGGGTATTTAAAGGTGAAAGGCGAGCGGGAGTGGGCTCAGAGAGACCCAGGGAGACTGTAGAGCAGTTGTAAAGCAACTGGGCATTTTTATGAAAAACTACTGAACTGGAGAGTTCTCACACTTCCTCTTTTTCAGCAATATCTAACCCTTCATATCGAGATTGTTACAGTCCTTTACAGTGAGCCGGCAGAGCTCCTGACAAGTCCATTTGCTTCCAGCCTCCAGAGCTTAGTACTCTCCAAGCCAAATCAGACCCTGATGATATAGCTAATACTTGACTTCTTGCATCACTATGACCTGAACTCTTGAAAATCGGAGGGGGATGTACACACCTTCTCTAATGCCTTTAACCACTGAAAAGAATTCCAATAGAGTTTTTAATGCCTGTAGCTGTTTGTTCAGATTAATCCTTCCTTCATTAATAAAAATAATGGCACCAAATTCTATTTAGTTCCAGATCAGTTATACAATAAACATGGATATCCTTGGGGTGTTTGCCCAAATGTACTCTGAAATTGTTCATATTCAGAACTATTAAGAGATTTTTCTGTCATAAATGTTACACCATAAACATACTAGCTTTTTGGGCAATGCCTTTCAATATCAGGGGTGATGATTCCTATTTCCTCATCCAATGCTAATAACAGATTCATTTGTGGTGATGAAAAATTGCAATTATTTTTGCCTATATGCCCTCATTTCTATGCAAATTTCCCTCTTATTTATTTTCAGGCAGTGACAATTGCCTGGACAACCCAGATGAGATAGTACCAGTGCCATTTTCCAGGAGGAAATAAGGTTCAAAATACCGTCTTGTAAAATCAGCAGAGTAATAAAAACAAAATCTTAACAAGCCCTACTGAGAAATAGGAATTCAATACAAAGGTGCTTTGTAAAAAAAATTGGAAAGGTAGCCCCAACAGAAGTAACTAGAAAAATTGGAAGCAAAAAAGCTCCCATTAATATGCTCTGAAAATATTCCTTCCTGTTCCAGAATGTTCCTTCAGTTGTCACCCAAACAGGCCAAGACTGAGTTGTGTATATACCATAGACTCAGACAGCTGCAGAAGGGGAATCAATACCCAGAAACTTTTATTAAATCATTTACCTCCTCCTCATTTCTCTTTGGATTGCCTTGCAAATTTGTGTTGGTTCCAGACCTCCCGCCTTGGGTTGACCGAGAAGGTTTGGGGTTCAGAGATGTTCCCCATTTCTCTGTGTAGAGGAGATCGCAGAGACTCAATTCCTATTGGTTTAACCAGCACTTAGGGGACCTCGAGTTTGTGGCCACATTGCAGTTCTATTGGTAATGTGGAGTTCTGTCTATCAAACCACACTGATGTTTTTGCTGGCTATCTACTTTTATGCTAATCACATTTAATGAAACCTTTCAGATAAAGGCATCTAGATCTATAATGATTATTAAAGAAAGCTCTTAGATTTTGAAATCAATTTTGATATTACAATTTGAAAGAAAGAATGAGAAAGGGAGAGAGAGAGAAAGAGGGGGGAGGGGGGAGAGAGGGAGGGGGGGGAAGGAGGAAAGGGAAGGAGGGGAGAGAGGGAGATTAGACAGACCTGTGTATGCATGTGTATGTGAACACATATTTCTAGTCTCGGCAAGTTTGAGAAAAGCTGCAGGGAGAGGGAAATACAAGTACAGCTGACCCTTAAACCATGTGGGATGAGGGGTGCTGACCCTTCCTGCCGTCAGAAACCCTCCAGTAACTTGTACTCTCAGCTGTTTGTATACGCGGTTGGGTGTGGACCGCTGTGCCCACTGTAAGTAAAAACCATGTACCAGTGGGGACACGAGCAGTTCAAACTCTTATTGTTCAAGGGTCAATCATAATTTTCAAAACAATTGACTTGAGTCATTTGAGATTACATTTTCCTACTTCTTCTAGTGCTTTCCATTTATTCCAATCTTCCACATCCCATTTCAGAAAGCCGTGCTATCATAACAATAAATAAAACCTCTCTCTAGGTAACGTCAAGACCCTTTATTCTCCGCATTCTGGGCCTCGTGGTCTTTACTAAGAACATTCTCAACGATTCTGAGTCTAAACTGGTATTTAGGCTTGAAGCTGCAGATGGAGAGAGGAGGAGAGAAGTCTTCATAACTTGAAATTCTGCGCTTCTTCTGTTAGGACTGACTTAGCCTCTCAGTGGTCTGGCTGAGAGAGTGGGAGGGAGGTAGAGAGCTGCCCCTGACTGTCTCTGCTGAGCTCTCTGGTTGGGCCAGGGTGGAGACCAGTGTTCAGGCTGTGGCATCTTAATATAGAACATTCTGAAATATTTATTGTGTTTTCATCTTGCTGGGGAGTGAGGGAGTAACCCAAGGAGCACATGATCCAAGGAGAGACACACAGAAATTATTTAATTTAAAAAAAACTATAATATTTAATCCATAAAGAAAAAAGTAAAAAAGCAGTTTTTCTCCAATGTGGGTAATAGTTCTCATTTCTTCTGCTAGACTCCAGGTTACCTTTTATTTACATTTAAAAAAAATTTTTTAGATTCTAGTTGATTTACAAAGTCAGGTTAATTTCAGGCACACAGCAAAGTAAATCAGTTATACATGTATATATGTACAGTCCTTTTCAGATTCTTTTCCTTATAGGTCATTAGAGATTCTTAGACACCCGTGCCAAGCATAGCCCTGCAAGGCTGTGAGGGGCTGTGAGCCAATGAGAGGAGGAGACTTCTTCCTTGAGGTTGGAGGGATCTTCCCAAAGCTTCACCCTTATCAAGCTGTCCCCTGCTTAAGCCTCTATGGCTCCCTTCTCCCTATAGGACAAAATCCAGACTCTGTTATTTGCCTGGCAGAAAAGAACCTGGATGACGGATCCAGGTCACCTCTCCCCTCCCCCTGCCTCCCCCCCATTCTCCACTCTGACCTGTAGAAAATGTTTCATGCACGTCTCTTCGCCCCCACACTGTCTGTACTCTGATCCTGAGCCCACCTGTTCACCAGGAAGGATTGTGCCACCTCACCCCCTCCCCCACCTACTGTCCCTCTTCATATGCTCATGTCACACCTGCCCTCAACCTGCCTCATTCAGGTATAGCACCTGTCACCTGACCTAACAGCCTTTTCTCTTAACTGTCTCCCTCCAACTGGGGGTGCCTGAGAGACAAAGCTTGCTCCCTCTCTAGTGTACAAGTCCCAATACTGCAAATGCTCGTTGAGCAGAAGTGAGAAGCTCATTCATTCTGCATATTTTTCCTCAGATGGCAGGTGTTCCTGAGCAGTGGGAAAGGGACTTGGGGTCTGGAGTCGGGGGCCCTGTGCCTGAGCACATCCTGCTCCCATGCCTGTGATTATCCTCGGAGTCTCTAACACAGGGTGGCGACAGCAACACTGGATAAACTGAAAGCACTTTAGACCCATAAGCGGCCATAGGCATCTGATCCCATACAGGAGGAGGCCCCATCAGACCGGAGGCTGGGCTCCGCTTGCTCTGTCTGGGAAGCCCAGAGCTGTGCTCCCCGGTGCTGCCTCTGATCCCTGGACCTATAGAGAAGGCGGCCTTCTTTTACAGTGGACTAGCCCCCTCTGCACACAGAAGTCAGGCAGACCTGGTCAGTAGAGATTTACAGTGAAGGCTGGAAATCCCTTTACAGATTCGAAGAGGACTGGAAGAGGAGTAATAGCAAGAGCAAGAAATATCTTTCCTTGAGTTTCTCGGAAGGTCTAGATTTGGGGATAGGGGCCGAGATGGCTATGCTTGATTCCTCAGGGGGGGAAAAAAAATAAAACGAATCCTCACAAAGACTCGGGGCTAAGAAGGAAAAGTAAGGAATCATCTAGCTGTGGGTGGAAGCTGAGAAAGAAGCCGCTTGACTTTCTGTTCTGAAAGAGTCTTCCTCATGAGTGGCCCCATCAGTGCGCATTATTCTTAGGGGACCAGGGCTGACATTTGGAGCTGCAAAGTACATCAGGCAGTTTGGGGATTAAATCTGCTCTCCACCAACCCAGTCTGGGCCTCGGGAGGCTCGTCAGGTTTGGAGAAGCCTCCTTGGGAAGGGAGCCCTGTGAAATACAAGGTCGAGAGGACACAGCTGTAAAGGGGCTCTCAGTTTCTCAGGGACCCTGGCAGCTCTGTACCAAGACTGGGAAAATAGAAGGTGCCCTGAAGCGGCACCATCAGGTGAGAATCACCAGGTTCATGACCTTGACCGCCATGTAGACCCCCCTTGGAGGAGAGCTCATTCCAGAAGCACCCACAGCCCAAAGTTTGCTGACAGAAGATCTTTCATTTCTTTTTGCTCACCATGCTCTCATTTATACAAATCTTTCATGAAAAGTAATCAGTCACTCTGTACGCCATCCTTATCCCATGGATCCTCAAAATTTTTCCTCTGTATGATTAAATCTTCACAAAATCCATGTTGTCAAATATACGAACAATTCTCTATAGGTGAGGCAGCCCTAAGCCCAGCACAGGGGCAAGGTCTACTCCTCTGAGAAGGCCCAGGAGTTTCCTTGCAGCTCAGTGGATCCAGCGTTGTCACTGCAGCAACTCAGGCCGCTGCCATGGCACAGGTTAGATCCCAGGCCTAGGAAATTCCACATGACTTGGGTTTGGCCATACAAAAGGTGGGGGGGAGTTCCTGTTGTGGCTCAGCGGTTTAAGAACTAGCCACAGTGTCCATGAATATGCAAGTTTGATCCCTGGCCTCGCTCAGTGGGTTAAGGATCTGGCGTTGCCACTACAAGCTGCGGCTTAGGTCACGGATGTGGCTCTGTTCTGGCGTTGCTGTGGCTGTGGTGTCAGATGGAAGCTGTAGCTCCAACATGATCCCTAGCCTGGAAACTTTCATATGCTGCAGGTGCGGCTGTAAAAAGAAAATAATAATAGTAATAATAAAAGTTAAAGAAAGCCCAGAACCCCCACTGGGAAGGGATTCTTCCCCTGCTTAGGAACCCAGCTCTGTGCATCTGGCAACAAAGCCTTGATGGTCCCCAGAACACAGTCTGGGTATAAACACCCTGGAAATCTGGGATAAGAGCTCTTCCTCTCCCAACAACCCAGAAGGCATTCCGCTTGTGCCAAACCCCAAGAGGGAAATGGTGGCAACTTATCTAAGAGGCAGAAGCAAGATAGCGCTCTCTGGGCCCCGGGATGCTTTTTAGGGAGGGAGCAGGTTGGCCCTGGGAGGTGGCAGGTAGGAGCGCTGGGACCTTCTGACCTCTTCCACTCGCCTTCTGGGGCGGGGGTCCTGAGTTGGGTGCCATGTGCATCCAGGGAGCACCTCTTGCACCTGGGTCCTAGCACTGCCAGCCCGAGGACCAGGCCACACAGAGACTCAGGCCTTCCTGTTTGTGTCTCAAAGCTCTGGTTAATCTGGCATTAAAAATGCTGCATAGCACAGACTCCTAAGCTTGCTTGCCTGCAAACCTCATAAAGATGCGCCACGTGGGTTTTGGCTTCCTCCTCAGCACAGCCCTGCGGGGACCCTCCTTTACATTCCATTCTGAACTTGGCAGAGCAGGTGGCCCGGTGCTGAAAGGGGACTCACATCCTTGTCCTTTAGGCTGGGTTTTCAAACAGTTTGCAGAATTTGCAGAAAAGTAACTTAGGGTCTTGTATTCATTTCATAAGTTTAGGGGGGCACAAGGCCTGACCTGCATGCAGCTTTGAGTGCAATAAAGACAAAATCCCTGACGATGACTGAGATGCAGCAGAAAACGGCGCTGGCCAGCACGCTGGGTCCCGCCAAAGGAACCCATCCTGCATTAACATCCTAATGGTTCTTACACCTCCGATGCTGAATCCCCACGAGACCAAAAACAGGGGCAACCACTCACTGGTCTGATTCTCCACCTCGGCTTCAGACACGCTAATTCCCTAATCCTCATTCTATTGGCTTGTCTGAGGGGTTTCCTTTCTGCTCACCTCCTTCCAGGTTATGGGAACCCCTCAAGACAAAGGCTACTGTGCCCCGTCCACCTCCAACTCCAGGTCTCAGATCACACACCCCGATGAAGGAGTGGAGCCTGGCTGGTGGGAGCCTGGCTGCCAGGACGGTGGAGCTGAAATGTTAAGGATGCTCCAGAAAGAACTACGGGGCACTTCATTCTGGGGGTGGAGCTGAGGAAGGGCTTGGGGAGAAGGCAGAGGAGAGTCAAAGAGGCATATGTATACATAAAGGGCCCAGCTGGCATTTAAGAGAAAAAAAATGGAAGAAACAGTCAGGCCTTATGTCTTGATTGTGGCAAATGTTTTCTCAAGGCCTGTGATGTGCAGTGGGCCACAAATAGTTTGGGTTTTTGTTTTGTGTTTTTGCTTTTTTTTAAATTTCGGGTCGCAGGTGTGGCACGCGAAAGTTACCAGGCTAGGGGTCAATTGGAGTTGCAGCTGCCAACTTGCAGCACGGCCAGCAATGCCAAATTCTTAACCCACTGAGAGAGACCAGGGATTGAACCTGCATCCTCATGGATACTAGTCGGGTTCGTTACTGCTAAACCACAATGGAAACTCCCACAAATAGTTTTTAAACTATGCAAGGGTCCTGAGGGAGCTGCGGGGGCCACCGTGGAGATCTTTAACTGCATGCTTCCCAGAGTTATGGGTTTGGTCTGGGTTTTGAATAACTGGTTCATCAGAGGGGGCAGAGGGCTGGGAGGTTTGTGCCTGAAAGAACACCACGCATTTGGGGGTGTGTTTAGAATACCTGCGGCATAGCACTCAAGGATGACGATGGTGGAAAAGACAGTACAAAGATAAGAATTGCTCTTACAGTCATGTCGAGGGATTTGAACCTATCATGGATAAAATGGGTCTACTGACCCTGTAAATAATTTAGCAATATCATCTTTTTTTAGATTTTTTTTTAACTTGAAGTATAGTTGGTTTACAGCACTGTGTTGATTTCAGTTTTCCAGGAAAGCAATTCAGATATATATATATATATATATTCTTTTCCAGATTCTTCTCCTTTATAGGTTATTACAAGACATTGAATGTAGTTTCTGACAGTAGGTCCTTGTTGGTTACCTATTTTGTGTATAGAAGTGTGTATACGTTAATCCCAAACTCCTAATTTATTCACTCCCTGCCCCCTTGGTAACCACAAGTTTGTTAAGAAATGTACTTGGGATAACTGTACACAAGAGTGGGCATCCTAGTGGGAAGGACATGGGTGATGGAGGTCATGTAAGCAATGAGAAGGCTGGTCTTAGGCAAGGGCAGGTGGGGAGGACAGGCTGTGTCTGAGAAAATCTCCGGAGGAGAATAGAGATAATAAGCCTCAAGATGAGAGGCTTAAGAGTGAATCGTAGTTAAGGTTGAGGCAAGGGGTGTGGCTTGGATGGTTCCTTGTATTTTCTCTTCCAAGGCTGAGGAAGCCCCGTCCCCACTCTTAGGGCTTGAAAGGGATCGCTGTGAATCACCTCCCCTTTTGTCATCTTTCCAAAACGGAAGACACACGACCTTCCCAGAATGCTCGAGAGATTTATTGTCATCCTCTCTCATTATGCTGTTTCCCAGTAGGCTGCTGATCTAGGCTGGGGGCTTAGCCTCGGCTAATACCAGGTGAGAATGGCCGCCTAGGAAGGTGGCAATCACCGGCTCAGCCTTCTTCTACCTTTCATTCTGCAGAAAAGAACCAGACTCTTTTCCTGCTTGAAATAGATGCTAGTTCTCCTCTTGGAAAAAGCTGATCAGTAAACATTTAAAAATCAAGACCTTGTTCCCATCGACATCGCACCATCTGTAAAGCTGGCGTTCCCAAGGGACAGGAGGCCTTGTTTCTGTGCCAGGTTGGGAACCTACCTTTTTCCAGTAATGTAGCCTGTGCGACTGAATGTGTCCCTTTTTGGCTGAATTGTAGTTTTTGGCTCAAGAAATCTCTCATTGTCTGGTCTAGTCCTGGCTCATCACCAGTGACTAATGGCCAGTCCTGTGGCTGTGAGCCCATTGTCAGCTGGCATGACTGGTCAAGTTTTTAAGAGTTGACTTGATAGCAAGTAGAGGGCAAATGCTGGCACTTAGTTCGTGGATCAAGGCAAATATTCTGAGCTTATTCTGAATTGCTTCTGAGACACCTAATCAGAGGTTTTGAAAGTTTTTAAATCAACGGTTTGTAAAAATGCTTTTGGTCTCTCAACTGTTCCACTTACCACAAAATTCTGCATCTAATAAAACTATCTTCCACATTAAAAATGTATCCTATCCTCTTTCTCATTATGTAACTCTGGCTAATAGAAGAGAAACATCTGTCTTCCGCTGTTATGTTTGAGTTACTCCACAAATGTGGATTTCCATGAAAATAGAATCTAGAACAATTCTTCTACCTGATTTTTTATGGCACTTACTCTGGATAATTTTCAGTGTTGTGGGCATATTTATTTTTATCCATTGCCCTGTGATTTTCAATTATCTTCTTAAACAGTCTTTATTTGGAAATGTATACGCGAGTCCTGGTTCACCAGTTTTGTGTCTCAGTCATTAACGCATGATTGAAATGAGCATGTTTGTGAGAGCCTCTTGGACAAAAAATTCCCTTCCCTTAGGAGTTGTGACATTTTTGAAACTGGACAAATCGACCATGCTGTTTGACACAGCCCAGGGTTGCCAGATTTATCAAATAAAAATGTAACATGTCAAGTTAAATTTGAATTTCAGGTAAATAACAATTCCAGTTTTTAATATAGGTAAGCTCTATGCACTATTTGGGACATGCCTATACTAAAAAAAGAATTCATTATCTACCTAGTATTCACGTGGAGCATCCTCTACTCTCTCTGGGAAACCTAAACCTTCTATACATTGAAGATTAACATACAAACCTAATAAGTCTGGCATCCCTGATGTTTTGTGCCTTTGCATGAGACAGTTTCAACTATTGGAATATTTTCTTTTGAAAGGCAGCCCCTTCTGTGGGCCTGGAAAGGGTGTTTCTGACAGGACAATAGAAAGCTAGATTCTTGGTAAATGAGCGTGTGGACCGTCCTTCAGAGGATAAACGCTAAAGGAATCTGTAAGGGCAAATAGATTCTGTGGACACAGAAAAAGACGGGGTTCCCTCTATTTCCCTCACAGCATGTGAGAGAGAATGGAGATCCAAGCTCCGGGGTTGCCAGCGGCGGTAGGGTTGGGATCTCAGTCACTCAAATGGTGAGGCATTAACACAGCTCGCAGGCTGTGAGGATCTGCACTGGGTCTGTAACTAGGGCTGTAATATGCTGTAAATTTGGGCTTTTGGTAGCCATTCACTAAATTGCATCTGACAGAGACAAAGGATTCCACTTATATTTCAATGAAAATTGCTTTACTATTAGACAGACCCTCTCAAGCATGTGTCACTTCACAAGGGGAAGCTAAGGAGAGCACTTAGCATTGTTTTCAGAGGTTCCCACGTAGAAAAAAGCTCCTATTATTTCACTTCTAAATTCCTTTGAAAAGTTGCCGACCTTAATTTCCCCTTCTCTCCCAGGATGAGAAGATTAAGGGGGAAAAAAAATAAAACGCACATGGGCATGACATCATTGAAAGATGACCCAATTAATACAGACATTCTGTGGCATCCACATTAATCCAACCCTTAATTTGCTACAAACCCTAGGCTGCCTTCTGCGTGATGGTTAGGATCACGCGTGGGCCCTGGAGATGGAGCGTTACCCTCTGCTTTTCTAGGCGAGGGAACTGAGGCCCAGAGTGGGACTTGCCTGGCCCAAAGTCACACACTGAGTAGGAGAAACAAGTGTATCTCACATGCAGTTTTCCTGAACCTTTTCCCCAACAGTTATTTCTATCTCATCCATCGTCTCTATAGGTGTAGGTGAAAACTCATTTGGTTGTGATTATTTAAAGAGCGGCCAGTTCACCCATGTTCATAGCAGCATTACTCACAATAGCCAAGAGTTGGCAGCAACCCAAGTGTCCACAGATGGATGAATGGATAAAGAAGGTGTGGTCTGTGCAAATGCTGAAATACCATTCAGCTTTGAATGAACTTGGGAAACCTGCTTTGACATGGATGAACCTTGAGGACACTAGGTTAAGTGAAAGAAGTCAGTCACGAAGGGACAAAAAATATCTGACTCCCCTTCCATGAGGAACATAGCGGCATCAGATTCATAGGGACAGAAAGTAGGAGTGTGGTCACCAGGGGCTGGGGGAAGGAGGCAATGGGGCCTTATTTAATGGGTGCAGTTTTCAGCAGGACGAAGAGCTCTGGACACTGGTTGTCAACCATGTGAATGAACTTCCACTTAGGAACTGTTCACTTTAAAATGGTAACAATGGGAGTTCCCATTGTGGCTCAGTGGATTACAAACCCGACTAGTACCCATGAGGACGTGGGTTCGATCCCTGGCCTTGCTCGGTGGGTTAAGTGTACGGCATTGATGTAAGCCATGGCATCGGTGGCAGACATGGCTCAGATCTCGCATTGTTGTGGCTGTGGTGTAGGCCCCAGCTGCAGCTCCGATTTGACCCCTAGCCTGAGAACTTCCATGTGTCACAGGTGCAGCCATATAAAAGAAAAAGAAAAAAAAAGGTCATAATGGAAAATTTTGTGTTATACATTTTTTTACCACAGTAACAAAAAAGCCTCATCAGACAAGCAAAATCTAATTTTGTGTGAGATTCCAAGGAACTTGCTTCAAGTGCTTTACCAATAAGATTTGGATTTAAAACTGGGAACAGACCTTAAGCCTTCAACTACATTAAGGATGTAAACGTGGTTAAGAAGTCTGTGTCCAGGGTGACTGTGGTGACCTGTGGGAGGGAGTTTACAGGAGATTCAACTTGGTCAACTGGTTTCCCCCTAAAAATACAAGTGGCCCAAAGAGTTGCATCCCCAAACTGCTAGAGCAACACACGGGCCTTCTCCTCCAGGCTTCCCCACTGGTGTCCTCTCCAATCCATTCTCCACACCAGATGCACATGGCTTTGAACTCCCAGAGCACCCCCAACTCTCCCTTCAGGGCCCTCGTCAAAGGGTGTGATTTACCAGTGGTCCTTCCTGGTTTGCAGCTGTCCGCCCCAGCTTCCTGAGGGCAGGCGTGTTTCCTCCTCCATTCTTCTTGTGACTCAGCATCGGGCATAGCATTTCATATGAAGCAGGCTCACAGGAACTAATTTTAAAAGGTCTGCATCAGTCAACAAGCAGCTTAGAAGACCTGGGAGTCTGTGAGGCTCAGCTGGGTGGAGGTTAAGTGAAGCTTCTGAAGCGATCACTGCTGTTCTTCCAATCTGCTCAGCAGTGATAGGATGGACCCTTCTCACACTGTATGACACAAAGGAACGTACCTATGAAACTGAAACAGGCTCACAGACTTAGAGAACAGGTCTGTGGTTGCCAAAGGGAAGAGGCGGTCAGGGGAGGGTTGGACAGAGTTTGGGATTAGCAGATGCAAACGAGTATATACAGGATGGATAAACAACAAGGTCCTACTGTATGGCATAGGGAACTATATTCAATATCCTGTGATAAACCATAGTGAAAAGAATATGAATCTCTTTGCTGTACAGCAGAAATTAACACATCATAAATCAAACACACTTCAGTAATTTTTCTTAAATGGACTATTCTCCCCAGACTCCCACTGTACGATGATGTGAAGGGCTCCTACAGGAAGCAATGAAGATATAAAAGGATTAAATTTCCAACTTTTAAGAGGTGGTAAAAATTTTTAAAGCATATCTTTTAATCCTTCGCACTTCAGTCTTAACTCTTTAATGGCTACACATGAAAGACTGTAAACCTTCCCTTTATGGTGCTTGATAAGAACTAGCACTAATTATACAAAGAGAAATAAACACTTTTTACAAAATATACTCAGTGTGTACATACATTTTTTTTTTCCAAAACACATTTTTCCAGTAAGCTTAACTTGGACCACTAAATACTCTGTTTGCTTCTGTGGGAATTTAACATGTCAAATAACAATCTTTTGTGAAATCTCTCTGTGACTGCCAGCATTCTGTAGATTTTCTCTGTAGAACAGAAATTGCAAAGACAGATGATTGGGCCAACTATGTTCTGGGGCTGAGATCTGAGATTCTGCAACACATTGTAAGTCACGGTCTTAGAGAGCTGGTGAACCACTTAAAACTGAATCTAGGTCCATGCTGGAAACCTAACTTATTCACCACCACTTTCTCCATGGAAAAGCAAAACAAGCTAACAACCCACTGTACTACAAGTGATTTTTACAGAAACATTTTCCATTTTTATTCCTCCTGTGAAAAATCAATTCTCAAAGTCTTTATCTAAGGTCAAAAGGTTACAAAGTCATTTGAAAAGCCATTAGCTTGTTTTGGAAGTTGGACATTGAGGTTTTTAAAATATATGTTCAACAGAAACAGGGAAACATTGAACTCTCTATTTTCATCTTTTCTACAGAATAAAATATCCAAGGAGTTACCAGAAATTACATGAACCTAAAATTCCCTTCTAGGTGTGGGAACTACTAAGAAGGAAGAAACCAACAAATCTCTCTTTCTTTCATGTGTCTTCCATCACTTCAACACCATGATGACATTTCCGATACAATTCTGGTGGAATGAAATAAAATAAGTGGATTTTTTGTTGTCAGCTGGCTTCATCCCTAATGGACAATTTGTTCTTTTTCCTCAAAATTTCAAAACAAGGACTTCCCATTTCTGCTCCTCCCTTTTACTACATCATTCCATTTAGTACAGTATTTAGACTGTGTGTCACCATGAGACCCCAGGTGGTGAAGCTTCCACTTTGAAATAAGCCTGAGAACAAAGTTAGCTGTCCCTTGCCTGGGATATCATAATTTGATACCATAGTACAAGACTTTCCAGTCTGGTATTTAAAAAGTGAAAGCCAACATCTGCTCTCCTTGGGAGTCTAA
This sequence comes from Catagonus wagneri, assembly GCA_004024745.2. Classification (NCBI taxonomy): domain Eukaryota; kingdom Metazoa; phylum Chordata; class Mammalia; order Artiodactyla; family Tayassuidae; genus Catagonus; species Catagonus wagneri. The sequence continues at coordinate 16,833,827 of PVHT021183608.1, read as the reverse complement.
GCTAATTACTCTTAACTCAGCAAAACTACCTTTTCATTTCTCCTCTTAGATAGCTGGTTTTTATAACTGACAAGGAATACTCATAGCAAGATTTGTAAGGCAACGATTTCTTGATTGATGCTAATGATTTCCAGATGTCCTAGTGTCTCTGCTCTTCTTGATGTAGCATTTTAATATTTCCTTCAGCATATTTAGGTTTCTACAACCAAAGCTCTTGTGCCATGAAATGATCACAAAAATTAATAGGGTCAACCTCGAGTCCTGGCATCTAAGCTCTGAAATCTGGATGGTAGAAGTGCAACGCCAAGTTGTAGCACTCCCATTGAGGTGAAACACGAAACAAAATAACACAAAAAATAATCTTTATGGGTAAAAAAAGTCCTGTCTTGAATGGCAATTCCTCAAAAAAATCCAAAATAGAATTACCATGTAATCCAGCCATGCCAGTTCTGGGTATACAGGCACATCTCAGAGACATTGCAGGTTCGTTCCAGACCGTTAGAACAAAGTGAGCATCATAATACAGTGAGTCACATAAACTTTTGTTTTCCCAGTGCATAGAAAGTTATTTTACACTGCAGTAGCCTATGAAGTGTAGGATAGCATAATGTCTAAAAATAATGCACATACCTTAATTTTAAAATGCTTTATCGCTAAAAATTGTTAACCATCATCTGAGTCTTCAGCAAGTCATAATTTTTTTTTGCTGGTGGAGGGTTTGAAATATTTTGAGAATTACCAAAATACGACATAGAGAGAGGAAGTAGGCAAATTGGAAAAATGGTGCTGGTAGACTAGCTCTACGCAGGGTTGCTGCAAACCTTCAGTCTGTAAAAAACAGTATCTGTGAGGCATAATAAAGCAAAGTGTCATAAAGTCTGCCTATAAACCCAAGGGAATTAAAAGCAGGGTCTGAAGAGATATTTGTGCACCTGTGCTCATAGCAGGGTTATTCATAATAGTCAAGAGGTAGAAGCAACCTAAGTGTCCATTGATGGTGAATGGATAAACAAAATATGGTAACTGCACACAATGGAATATCATTCAGCTTTTAAAAAGGAAGGAAATTCTGTCACCTGCTACAACATGGATGAAGCTTGAAGACATTATGCTCAGTGAAACAAGCCAGCCACAAAGGGACAAATACTAAATTCCACTGACGTGAGGGACCTCAAGTAGTCAGATTCCTAGACATAGAAAGTAGTGGTTGCCAGGAGCTCAGGGGAGAGGGGAATGGGACGTTATTGTTTATTGCATACAGAGTTTCAGTTTTGCAAAATGAAAAGTTTGGAGAAGGATGGCGGTGATGCTTGTACAACAGTGTGAATGCTCTTAATACCACTGGGCTGTACCCTTAAGAGTGCTTAAGATGGGGAGCTCCCGTTGTGGCTCAGCCATAATGAATGCTACTAGTATCCATGAGGACGTGGGTTCAATCCCTGGCTCCGCTTAGTGGGTTGAGGATCCAGTGTTGCTATGAGCTGTGATGTAGGTCACAGATGTGGCTCAGGTCCCACGTGACTGTGGCAGAGGCCAGTAGCTACAGTTCTGATTCCATCCCTAGCCTGGGAACTTCCAAATGCCAGGGGTGCAGCCCTAAAAAGACCAAAAAAAAAAAAAAAAAGTGGTTAAGAGGGTGGAGTTGTCTTATATTGATGGATGGAATTGTACTTTCCAGGGGAGCATGCCTACAAGGCACGATGGAAAAGAGGCAGAGGGCTGGTGGAGGAAGAAGCCAGGCTTGCTTCACTTGGGCTGGGGTGTTGGACTACCTGTGTGCCCCTGGCTAAGGAGGTCAGCGCTGTCCAAATCACAAAGCTCAAACACAGGGATGGCAAACTTAATACTGACACAATTAAGCATCAGCCTACAAGGACAAGAGCAAAGAGAGTGGGACCGAGCACAAGTCTTGGGGAGACTGACAGCCCCAAAGACCACAGGAGACAGCAAAGGCACTGTGGCTCTAGGTCTCCAGCTGGGGGGATGGGGTAGGGTTGAACCTCTAGGAAGGAATCAGATTCCACCGACATGAGGGACCTCAAGTAGTCAGATTTCTAGAGACAGAAAGTAGTTGTTACCAGGAGCTCAGAGAGTAAGTACCCACAAGGGGCTGGATGGAAACCAGAGGCCAAAGCAGAGGCTCAAGCAGTTCATACTTTGAGTGTTACTGTCTGCTTTATGTTCCTTATTTGACTTAACCCTTGCACCATTAATAACAGTTCTCTTCTTATATGTTGCACTAAGTTTGTGACACACAGAGTTAATAAGTTTTCAGTATTTCAACTCATCTAATACACGACCTGGCAGGTAAATCCTATTAAGACTTTCACAAATGGGGAAACTGAGGCACAGGTAGCCCGTGATCACTTAAGTTAGGGGTAGGAACTCCAAAGAACTGCATCACACACAGAGAGGAACTCGGCCCGGGTGACGCAGGAATGAACAGAGCTGAGTGTTAAAGCTGGGATTCTGATGGCAGAGGCCAGATCATAATCACGGTGCTTTAGCGGCTCTTGGCGAGCTCCGAGGAGGCTTAGAAAACGCCACGGCTCAGTGTGTGCAGTCACCCCAACTCCCCCACCCCCGACCTGGCCCACCCAGGCGTTGGGAGGTGCAGCCAAGAGCGGCTGTGGATCCGGGCAGGCTGCTCAGGAGCTGGAGGGACAGGACCTCGCTGGAGCGCGTGCGCATGCGCGCTCACACACAGAGACCTCTCCACGTTCTGGATAGATTAGGGCATCTGTAGTTTTGCAGCTTCGTAGACTGCCGATTTCACTTAATTTTGATTCCCTTTTCCATTTGTATTCCCTCTGGTTTAGAAACCTTCTCTCCTTCCAGAGAGAGAATGCTTTGAGGCAGGGACTCTTATCAATTTCACTCTATTCATAAATTGTCCAGCTTTAAGCATATGTTCAACCAGCTCACTTCAGAGCATGAGTCAGGATACAGTACACTAGATCTCGCTCCAAAATAATTTCTAACACTGCATCATGTCTCTTTGAGGCTAATGAAAAACATCTCCGGAAGTAGATTTGGGGCCCATCCGAGATGATGAGCCCTCGGGTCACTGTCATAGAATTTAAGTCAAGAGAAAGAGTGATGGGAAGCAGATAACATATGATCAGTGTAAAGCAACAGTAAGGTTCATTTCCCAATTGCTCTAAGGGCTATGGGATCAAATCCCTCAGAAAATGTGACCTAAACCCTCTACCAACATGCTTGGGATTCCATTTAGACAGAAAGAGTTCAATATAGAGAGTTTTAACCATGTTTAATATTCTGGAGGAGGATGCATTTTTAATGAACCATATATAGCAGTTTAAAATTACATCATTCTGCTCCCCTGTATCTCACAGCTACTGTTTTAAAATTAGAAATGCCTGCACAAATATTCTGATAACATTGCTAATGTCATTTTGACTACAAACAACAATAGCTCATCCTTTTTCATAGACATTGTCTACACAGAACCATTAACCAGCATGCAACTGAAATCAGGCTTATGGCCTGAAAGATATTAGTTCAACTTTAAAAGGTTGTAAGGCGATTTTAATAGAAGTTTATATAATATCTCTCAGCATTAGTACTCTATTCTACCTGATAACAAATTTATCAGACACTCTCAACGTTGGAAAATCTAAGGTTGCTGAGAAAGATGTGCAGGCTGAGAAAAAACTGTATGGTAAGGTTTTTCTGATGTTATAAAGTATTTGAAAGCTATATCATTTCATACTTATGAAGTTTCCAGGATTGATCTGTATTTCCAACCTTTTCAGTATTCTCAGCTTTAGAATATTTCCCAACTACTCTACACTCAAACCTTAATTCCCCCCCTTTCTGAAGCAGTGAATGAATATAAAAGATCATTTCAGTTTTTAATGCCTTTGGAGAAGAGTTTTTTTCAGGCATGATCATTTCCGTTGATGACTTTGTCCTGGAACTCTGGTACTAGAGCCACAGAAATTAAATTTTTTGAACACTAAGGCATCATTATCATTCCAAGAAGATTACCCTCCTTCTCTGTTTCCTGGTTTGCACCTGACAATGGAATGAGTCACTAAGTTCACCAACGCCTATTGCTGGCTCTTATGTCCAGACACCTTCCATGGAGAGTGCTAGCCTATGAGTGTTTAAACTGAGAAGAAGACGCTGAGTCGGGAAAGAAAAGACATATGGGAAGTAGGTCAAGAGTTGACGTTCGTCTTCATTTTTCACAAGGGCTTTTCTACCTTCCCTGCTCTTGTCTGACCGTGATCTAGCTCTTGAGAAATCTATGTTAGCATCTGCCATCATGGCAAGAACTCTCTCAAGACGCAGGACAGAAACAGCCACAACGGTAACATGATTTCAACCAGAAACTGGATTTGCCTACAGGGAGTGCAGGCAGCACCGTTTATATTAAATTCTGTCTGTGGTTGAAATCTGCTTCTTATTTACTGGGTCTGAAGGGGAAGATTTCTCTGTCATCAGAGGAATATTTTAATGTGCCGTATGTAATTCTTTCAAATATGACACCCAGAATAACCTGCAAAGCTTATGCTCCTAGATAGGTTCAATTTCATCCAAATATACCAGATAGCATTACTGCATCTATCTTTCATGCCCTGAAATATTCCAAGTTTGACTTCAGTAAAAGAGTAAACATTCTTCTTTCTATTATTCCCTTACTTGTGAGCAGCTATTTATTATGGTTCTTACTAGTGAAACTTTTTCTTGGGGGGGCTAGAGGGTGTTCATAGAATCCCCTATGAGGTTTTTTAAAAGTACAGGTGCCAACCCCATATATAGTCAACTAATCTTTGATAAAGGAGCAAAGGCAGTACAATGGAGCAAAGATAGTCTTTTCAACAAATGGTGCTGGACATCCACATGCAAAAAAAAAAAGCGAAGAAGAAGAAGAAGAATCTAGACACAGACTTCACACTCTTCACAAAAATTAACTCCAAATGGATCACAGATACCAGTGTAGAACACAAAACTTTAAACTCCTATAAGGTAAGAAATAGGAAAACCAAGATGACCTTGGGTGTGGCAATGACTTTTTAGATACAACACAAAAGGCAAGATTCATGAAAGAAATAATTGATAAGCTAGACTTCATTCAAAATCTTCTAGTAGAAATCAAAAACTTCTACTCTGTGCAAGACAACGGCAAGAGAAGGAGAAAATTAAACCACAGACTTGAAGAAAATACAAAAAGGCATATCTGAAAAAAGGACTGTTATCCAAAATATACAAAGAACACTTAAAACTCAACAATAAGAAAACAAAAAATCCAATTAAAAAATAAACTAAAGACATTAACAGACACCACACCAAAGAGCATATATAGATGGCAAATGGGCACATGAAAAAAGGGTTCACGTCATAAGTCATCAGTGAAATGCAAATTAAGATGGGATACCTCTAGATACATATTAGAATGGCCAAAATCCAGAACACTGATAACACCAAATGCTGGCAAGGATGTGGAAGAATAGGAACGCTCATTTAGTGCTGGGGGAATGCAAAATGGTGCAGCCACATTGGAAGAGAGTGTGGTGGTTTCTTACAAAACTAAACATACCCTTACTATATGATCCAGGTATTTCAATCCTTGCTATTTACCCAAAAAAGTGGAAAACTTCTATGTGTACAAAAGCTTGCACATAGGTATTTATAGCAGCTTTATTCAAAATTGCCAAAACTTGGAAGCAACCAAAATGGCCTTCAGTTGGTGAATAGATAAAATTGTGGTCCATCCAGACAATTAAGTATTATTTCTCACTGCAAAGAAATGAGCTATCAAGCCATGAAAAAGCATGGAGGAAACTTAAATGCATATTATTAAGTGAAAGAAGTCAATCTGAAAAGGTTCCGTGCTGAATGATGCCAACGGCATGACATCCTGGAAAAGGCAAAACTATAGAGACGGCCAAAGATCAGTGATTGCCAGGTAGGGGGCGTGGGTGGGAGGAATGAAGAGGTGAGGCACAGAGGATTTTTAGGACTGCGGAAATACTCTGGATGATACTATAATAATGGATATATGTCCATCACCCATGGAATATACAACACTAAAGAGAACCCTAATGGAACCTGGAATTTGGGGTGATAATGATGTGTCAGTGTAGGTTTATCAACTCTAAAAACGGCGCCAGGCCAGTGAGGGCTGTTGTTAATTGGGGCAGCTGTGCATTAGGGGGTGTATGGGAAATCTCCGTGCCTTCCCTTACTTGGCTGTGAAGCTCAAACTACTCTAAAAAATGTAAAATCTTAATTTAAAAAAGTTTAATACGTTAAAGAAACTGCCAATAGCAGATGTCCAAATTCCTACTTGAGTTCTACTGAAACCACGTTCCTGGCAGTGGGGCAGGGGTGGGGGGGGTGTCAGGCCTGTGCACTTGAAAAAAGACTCCACATAATTTTGATGAGCATATTAGTTGAAATCATTGGAATTTTATAAACACATACCATAGAGATTGCCGTTCCTAATGAGAATTTTTAAACCTGTAACATGGATATTAAATGATGGGGGTGATGGAGGAAGTAATAAGATTCTACTTTACTCTTTTTGCATAAATCAGGCCTCTTTGCTGGTACATGCAAGACAGCAACGTAGGAAGTCATAGATCTGCTTCTTTAAAGTTCTAATGTGAGGTATGGTACCATTTTTTAAAGCCCAATATAGCTTTTCAGTACATCGGCCGAATGAAGTCTTTTCACTTGGCTCTCCAGTGTCTGTTTTCCAATTTCTGATTCTGCTTGCAATGTGGATACACAATATATTCTTAAAATCTCTTTATAAACTGCTTCCAGTTTCTCTGAACAGGACCCTGGAGAAATGCTGCAAGTTCTATATGATAAAATTGCCTTTTTAATTCCGTGTTACCTCATTGGTTTTTGAAGCAGCTGCTTTAAGAGAGATACCTTTCCCTCTCCCATCTCAAATGAATAATGCGTAAAAGCTGTCGAAGACGCTTAAAGATCTGGGAGAGCAGGAACCAAAGGAGACGTCAGCTTCCCTACACAGCAGACTTTCTTGAAAGCATAATAGGAGATTTGATTTTTAGTGATGTTTAAGGGTTGCAATTCAGCCCGGTCACCCCTCCTTGCAAAACACCCACCCAAACACAGAAAATAAAAGATTTAGCTTAAAGTCTCACAGGGAAGGCCATATAAAATGAGCTTATGATGTGGACATAATACTAGGAGACCACAAAGTATGCATTGTCTCTCTGTGTCTTGTTAGAGGATTAGTAGGCTAGGAAAATATTTGCCAGGATTCTCACTCCTTACAGCATTAAGATCAATTGCAATGTGCAATCCTTATGCCAAGAAAATTCTTTATTACATCCAGTGTTTTACAGATTCTGGATTCCAGATTCTGTTAATGGTGAAGTAGCCTGATCAAACTTACCCTCCTAGAGAGAACAGTTGTAAAGTCTGGACCAGCAGAAAAAACAACTATCTGGCCTATTTGAAGTGACCCAAAATGGGCAGAAGTTGGAAGGGAATCTACCCTTGGAAAGATCAAGTGCAGTGGGTGAGACTTGCAAGGCTGTGATTTTTTTTTTTTCTTGAGGACGCTCCTCAATCTCTGTGTGTTTAGGCAGCAGAAATCTATAACCTTATCGTTTGTTTTTGTTTTGTTTTGTTTTGTTGGACATGCCCACAGCATGCGGAAGTTCCGAGGCCAGGGATCTAACCTGAATCTACAGCCTTACTGGGTTAAGTGCCAGAGGACAGAGTTAGAAATGCACAGAGAAGCCAGCCAGTTAGAGAGAAATCCTAGAAAGAAAGGAGTCTCAGAGCGTGAGCACAAAAATCTGTATTCAAACATCTGATTCAATTCTTGGCAGACTTCTAAATGAAACATATATAGGGCAATCAGGGGATGGGGCAGACAAAAAGAGCTGGAAATGGAAAGAATTGAACATAGATTGATTTCAGCTGCTGCCGCCATATGGAAGACAGTTGGGGGTTCAAATCTAGCCAAGTCTACTGCCAACTGGGACAAAAGCTACCGTTCAGAAGGATGTCACAAAACCCAGAGCAAAAAGGCAGCCCACAGAACGGGAGATGATATTTACAAATCACATCTCTGATAAGGGATTAATATGTAGGATATATAAAAACTTGCACAATTCAACAAGAACAACAAAACAAATAATGCAATTTAAAAATGGGCAAAGGACTTGAATAGACGATTTTCCAAAGAAGATATACAAATAGCCAACAAGTATATGAAAAGATGCCCAAATCACTAATCCTTTGGAAAATGCAAATCAAAACCATGCAATATGATCTCACACCCATTAGAATGGCTACTATCCAAAAAACAACCAAAAAAAAAATAGCAGGAGTTGACAAGGAGTCCTTGTGCACTGTTGTTGGAACTATGAGACGACAGGTGCTGATACAGAAAACAGTGTGGCAGTTCCCCCCAAAATTAAAAATGGAATTACCATATGATTCAGAACTTCCAAATGTGTGGTATATATTCAAGAGAATTGAAAACAGGGTCTCAAAGAGATATGTATACACCCATGTTCATAGTAGCATTGTTCACAGTAGCCAAAATGAAGAAATAACCCTAATGTCCATCAACACTTAAATGGATAAACAAAATGCGGTTTATACATATAATAGAATATTACTCAACCTTCAAAAGGAAAGGGATTCTGACATATGCCACAACATGGATGGATATTATACTATGTGCAATAAGAACACACGCACACATAACGCCCACTGTAAGATTCCACTTATATGAGATGTCTAGTGTAGCCAACACACAGAGTCAGAAAGAATAGTGGTTGCCAGGGGCTGGGGGCCAGGGGGAGGGGAGGAATAGAGAATTTTCATTTAAAAAGAACAGATTTTTGATAGGGAAGTTGCAAAAGTTTTGGTGATTGGTTGCATAACAGATGAATATATTCAATACTGTTGAACTCCATACTGAAAAATGCTTAGGATGATAACTTTTCTATTATGTATATTGTATTGCAATTTTTCTAAGTTAAAAAGTCTTCCTGAAACAAAAATTCTTTAAGGATTATATCTTTTAGCATAAGCTTTGACTTGTAAACAGACAATTTGTGTTTGACCCAAGGGTTTGAATTCGAATCAGTGCTGAAGAAACCACTGTAATTAAACTTCATTACACGGAAACACCCAGGCACCCACACCAAAAGATGTAGGAAGAGAGGGGTTGGGTGCCGCTTGATTTTCCTCCCACATGACCAAAGAAAAACTCTAAAATTACTTTCTGATGGGAAGACAAATCTTTGTTGTATCTCTCTCTCGGTGGGGGGAAGTTTACATGTATTTCTGTTTTTTCTGCTTTCCCACATGTAAGAAACAGCAGCAAAGCTAAGGCCAAGGAAATAAAAGCATTACACGATCTTTCCCTTCCTTGTGAAACACCATCACCACCAAATTTTCTTCAGTTAATGGAATGAGGGAGTTACCTGCAAAGCCAAGGATCCAAACCTATGTAGCTAGGAGGGAAATTCTGGGACTCTTTTCTAGAGCAGTGATTCTCAAAGCGTGGTCCAGACCAGCAACTTGGGATCTTCTGGGATCTTAAGATTGCCTGGGCTCTTATGGGAAACTCTGGGTAAGCCCCAGCAATCTGTTTTAATAAGCGCTGCCGAAGTTCAAGAACTTGATAGGTATGAATGCCATTGCCACTCATGCAGTAGGACCCCAAAGAGGATGGTTGGGGGTGGGAGTGGGCAGAATTTTCAAACAAGAAAGCATGAATAAAAATGAATCATTGACTTCTGAAGGTGTGGGATGGTTGGTACTAGTAAATCAAAGAAGAGAAAACTAAATCCATCAAAAATGATCATTGATTTCATTTTTCTTCAATGTTTATTTTCAAAGAGCACCTAATCCAATTAATATTTCTATTTTGTTGCTGTTTTAATTAAAATTGATTTTTATTAAAAAGTTTTGAAATAGCACTAAGTATGTTGCAAGGACTTTGAACGTATTGTCCCATTTAGTCCTCACGTTATCCCACAACTTAGGTACTATTTTTATCCCCATTTTACAGATGAGAAAGCAGCTTAAAAAAGATTAAAGTAACCTGCCTATAGTCACATGGCTGGAGGAAGCAGCTAAGCCTGCATTTAAAACAGGTGCCTCTGACTCAGAGTCTCGCTTGCTCAGCATTTATTGTTCTCTGTTGGCTGGATCTTCCTGGACAGTGAACTTGAGGACAGTCTTAGACCCTAACCTAAAAGCACAGGTGACTGACATTGGTCCTTTATCCCTTGAATACCACCTGCTTCCCTACAGAAAATCCCTACGTCATGCTTCCCCTTTCAGCCAGACCTCATTCTGCCGCCCAGGGAGTTTTCCTTCACCATGACTTTCAACCTGTCAGAATCAAGTTCAAAAACTCCTGTCACATTTTTCTTTTCTGTTTGTCCTTCTGTGAGATCTCACCTGTGGTAATGGATTTGGGGTGCACTCCCCATGCTGTCTTTGGCTGCAAACCTTGGTCTGTTAATCCTTCTCCCCTCTCTAGATGGGTCAGTCTCCTCCCGGTCTCAGGAACATTCCATGGCCACCCAGCTCCATTCTTCAGCTCCCATTGTCTTCTGAGCTAGAATGCTCTCCCCTCTCTTCTGCCCCTTCAAACCCCGCCCCTCCTCACCCCTTGGCTTGAGTCACCCAGACCTCTTCCTTCCCTGATGTCCTTCAGCCCTCACTGCCTGCAAACTCTCTCAAGTTCATGAATAAGCTCCCCCTGGGTAGGCCATGTATGCACCGCATTTAGAAAGTTTATACATGGACTTCCGTATGGACACTGTAAATGTGCATTTCAAAGCATAGCAAAATAGAAATTAAAAACTAGTGTTCTGGGAGATCCCGTCATGGCTCAGTGGTTAACGAATCCGACTAGGAACCATGAGGTTGCAGGTTCGAGCCCTGGCCTTGCTCAGTGGGTTAAGGATCCGGCGTTGCCGTGAGCTGTGGTGTAGGTTGCAGACGCGGCTCGGATCCCGTGTTGCTGTGGCTGTGGTGTAGGACGGTGGCTACAGCTCCTGTTAGACCCCTAGCCTGGGAACCTCCACATGCTGCGGGTGCGGCTCTTGATAAGGCAAAAAAAGACAATAAATAAATAAATAAATAAATAAATAAATAAATAAATAAATAACTAGTGTTCTGGGGGTTTCTGCTATCGTGCAATGAGATGGGTGACATCTCTGCAGCATCAGGACCCAGGTTTGATCCCTAGCCCAGCACAGTGGGTTAAAGGATTCAGTGTTGCTGCAACTTTGGCTCAGATCTGAGCCCTGGCCCAGGAACGTCATATGTTGTGGGAGGTCAAAGGAGAAAAAGATGGGGGAGCGGGTTCTGGTATTTTCCCTCTTCACCTCAAAAGACCACCCTGAGATCCCCTAGGGCACAATTTCCCCCATTAGCTGTGCAGCTTCTCCCATCCCCAGCTCTGACCACTTCTGTGACCTCTTGCTTGATGCTGTCAGCTCTCCTCGTCCAGTTTGTCATGTGTCCCTACTTTTTATTCTTAAAAAATATGTTGTCTGTTCTTAAGGGGAACAACTCTCTTTTCAGTGGCAAAAATGGAACATCTCATAGTAGGTGCTCCATTCTTTATCGATTCTAGTTTATGGATGTCCGATGCACTCAGCTGACGTTAAACTTTCAAGGCTGCTGGTTATTGTTGGAGAACAGCTTCTGGTCACGGCATAAAATGAGATGGCAGTGGTTTAAGTCTATCTAACTTCAAAAGGAAGCCAGGTAGTTTACGTGTCCAGTGTCACTTGACCAGTTCTTGTGATACTGAGCATTTCCAAAAGAACAGTCTAATTTGCAGCCAAAAAGAGAATAAAATATTTCACCAAGTCTTGAGAATTGAGTACACTCTGAATTTTTATTTCTGTCTCATCTTCCTTGCCTCTTTTTTTTTTTCTCACAGCTTTGTTGAGATATAATTGACATATAATATTGTGTAAGTTTAAGGTGTAGAATGTGTTGATCTGATACATTTATATTTTACAAAATGATTACCACCCTAGCATTAGCTGGCACTTTCATCCTGTCACATAATTACCATTTCTTTTTTGTGATGGGAATATTTAAGACCTACTGTCTTAGCAGCATTCAAGTATATAACATTCTATTTTAAGCTATAATCACCATGCTGTACAGTAGATGCCCAGAATTTGTTAATCTTATAACTGAAAATTTGTACCCTTTGACCAATATTTCCACCTTTCTTCCACCCCATCCCCCCGCCCCAGCCTTACTGGTAACCACTGCTCTACCCTCTGTTATCTCTGAGTATGGCTTTTTCAGATTTCACATGTAAGTGAAATCACACAGTGTTGGTCTTTATCTGATTTATTTCACTTAGCATAACACCCTCAAGTTTCATCCAAGTTGCTGCAACTGGCAAGATTTCTTTCTTCCTTTCTCATGACTGAATAATATTCTGTTGTATGTATATCACATCTTTCTCTGTTCATTCACTGATGGACATTTAGGTTGTTTCCAGGTCTTGGCTATTGTGAGCGATGTTTCAGTGAACATGGGGGTGCAGCTGTCTCTTCCAGGTAGTGATTTCATTTCCTCTGGATAAATACCTAGAAGTAGAATTGCTGGATCATGCTGAAGGTTCCCCCTTTTCTTTTTTTCTAACCACTGAGCCACGGTACCAACTGGAGTTCTATTTTTAATTTATTGAGGAAACTCCATCCTGTTTTCCATGGTGGCTGCACCAGTGTACATCCCCGCCAGCAATGCACCAGGGTTCCGTTTTCTCTGCACCCAGGCCAACACTTGTCATCTCTCCCTGCCTCTCCCTGAACCCTGTGTATTCGTCCCTGCATTACCCGGAGGTCAGGTGACATTTCCTGAAGCACCTAGCAAGATGAAAGTTGACACCATGTACCCTGACCAACATCTAATGAGCAATGTAATGTTTTACAATCAAGCCTTCCCTCTGATAAAAGTTTCGGTTAATCATTGCTCAGAGTAATAACCTTGGTTAGAAATCATCCTATGACTGAGGTGTGCTTTTTTCCTTTATCTTAAAAGTTGTCTTCATATCTTTAAATGCAGTCCCATACTATTAAAAACTCCTGAAACATGTCTAATTTCTTTCTGTTCTTCCCTTCATGTTTTACACCTTTGTTAATTTTCTGAGAGATGGAGAAAGTAGCACGGAAGTGGAATTTGCCAATGCTGACAAATTAGATGGTGACAAGGGGTTCAAAGAGACGGAGGGAAAATGGGTGGGAAGTAAAAAGTCACACCGTTCTTAATAAATAATGAGAAAACGTCTAGCCATTGACATGAGAGACTCATCTGAAAGATTAACACCCTCATTCAGATATACAATAATATCACCAGGGAAGACAAAACTCCAGAGTGAGACCCGGCTTCCATGTTCCCAGGGGCAAAATGCCACAGGGGTTGTTGCCCTGTTTCATTTTCAGTGGCAACAATAGGTGCTTTTGTTGACCCCTTGGGGAAAGAACCTTACCAACCAGTCCTGTGATTTTGCACATGACTTTGGAAAGCAGAGCCTGCCCAGGAAGGAGCCACTCTCCTGGCCCCTGCAGGGTTGGCCTTGGAAAGATTCCGACAGTGTGAACCCCCCCTGGTTATCCTCCAGCCCGACGTCACTTTGAGAAGCAGGGGGCTCAGCCCGCAGAATATTGAGGCTGATCTCAGGTGGTCGAGGCCAAGCTGGGGACCAAGGTGGCAGTGAAATTATGGTGTTCCCCTCTACCTAGAGTTCTGGGGGTCTGGGGCCCACAGGGTAGACAATCATCATAATCCTCATTACCGATGTAACTTTTCACTTCCTAGCCATCTAAATAGGCTGTCACCTGTTAAGTCACTACCCGTGCAGAAACTATTATCTCACCTTTGCAAAATTCACCTGGGAGGAGTTCCGTCATGGTGCAGCGGAAACTAATCTGACTAGGAACCATGAGGTTGGGGGTTTGATTCCTGGCATCGCTCAGTGGGTTAACGATTCTGCATTGCCATGAGTCATGGTGTAGTTTGCAGACGCGGCTCAGATCTGGCGTTGCTGTGGCTCTGGCATATGTTGGCAGCAACAGTTCCAATTAGACCCTTAGCCTGGGAACCTCCATATGCTGCGGGTGTGGCCCTAAAAAAAAGAAAAAACAAACAAACAAAAAAAAACTCATCTGGCAAAGCAAGTATCAGAATCCTCTTCTCCAGGTGAGGAAAATACTTTCAGAGGGATCATGTCATTTGCCCCCGTGCACACAGTTAATAAGTAGAAGTCAAGACAGTCAAAGGTTGACATCAAAACTCAGCCTTTCCATTTCACTCCGTTGCTTCTTGCCTGCATTATTGAGCCACTACCGATTATTATACACTCCACGTGTATAAATATAAATCAGTGCACATGGATCCCCTCCCTGCCCCTACCCCACCACGTGCTGGCCCCATCTCTCTCATTCCTAAAACCACCACCTTTCCTTTGAGTTTGTTGTTGCTGCTACAGTTCGATCCTTTCTGGTCCCCTGTGTCTTCTTCTTGAAATCCCCCGGAACAAGCAGCTCTGAGGGCATTTTTCTGAAATGCCATCGACGCCTCCCCCCCAGTTCCCTGTAGAATGAGTGTTCAAGGGAGAAATATTTTGCCCTGATTCTGATGGCATTTCAGACACAGGGCTCGAATGTCCACAAAGCCCATTAAACAAACTTCAACGGGGTGGTTAGAAGAGGAGCTGCGTTGCATATGCATTTTTATCTGCTATTTCTATACTAGAGTTCCTTGACGCTGACTGAAGATTCTGGTCTTGACAGAGGACTAGCTTTGTGAGATGTAGGAGGTGGGAAAAAATAGACTTCATCTAACTATGAGAAAAGTGTCTCAAGGGTTTTTTTATTTTTTTTTTAGATCTTCCTTTCCAAGCATCTTTCCCACCTACATCCCGAGTTAAGAAGAACGTTACCAAATATCTCTCCCTAAAATATGTCCTTTGGATGCCATGAAATAGCAGTGTTTTAAAGAGTATAAAGAGCCTTGAAAACAAAAAGGAAAGGGAAAAAAGGGGGAATTTATTCCAGGCTCTCAGCGTGTGGTCTTGGGAACCCTGAGTCTTACCTGAGACACTTTCAGGTGGGACTGTGGAGTTCAAACAACTTTCACAACAAAATTAAGACATTATTGCCTTTTTTACACTTATTCTCTCAAGAGAAGCCAAATGAGTTTTCTGGAGGCTATGTGGCATGAAATGATATCATCTAACAGCTTGTATTCTGATTTTTTAAAAATCGTAAATTGGTGCATCCACTGTGAAAAACATTATGGGGGATCCTTAAAAAATTAAAATAGAACTACCGTATGATCTAGAAATTCCACTTCTGAGAATATATCCAAGGACAGGAAAACACTCACTCGAGAGATATCTGCACACCATGTTCATAGCTGCATCATTTGCAGTGTCTGAGGCACGGACACAACTGCGTGTCCATCAGCGGATGACTGGATAAAGAAGGTGTGTGTGTGTGTGTGTGTGTGTGTGTGTGTGGTGGAGTATTATTCAGCCATAAAAAAATGAGGAAATCCTATCATTTGTGACAACACAGATGGACCTCGAGGCCATTATGCCAAGTGAAATAAGTCAGATAGAGAAAGACAAATATTATATGATCTCATTTATATCTAGAATCTAAAACAAACAAAACAAATAAAAACGTTAAAAAAAATGAGATCAGGAGTTCCCGTCGTGGCTCAGTGGTTAACGAATCCGACTAGGAACCATGAGGTTGCAGGTTCGAGCCCTGGCCTTGCTCAGTGGGTTAAGGATTCGGCGTTGCCGTGAGCTGTGGTGTAGGTTGCAGACGCGGCTCGGATCCCGCGTTGCTGTGGCTGTGGCGAAGGCCGGTGGCTACAGCTCCTGTTAGACCCCTAGCCTGGGAACCTCCATATGCCGCAGGTACAGCCCTAGATAAAGGCAAAAAGACAAAAAAAAAAAAAAAAAAAAACAAGATCATAGAAAAAGAGATCAGATTTGTGGTTACCAAAGTCAGAGGATGGGAACAGGGGGAACTGGAGGAAAGCAGTCACAAGGTACAAACTTCCCAATACAAGATGAATGAGTATTAGGGGGCGGGGCTCCCACTGCCGTACAAGATACGGGAAAGTTAGAGAGTCAATACTAACAAAAATTCTCACGACAAGGAGGACTCTGTTTGCCTTTTTCTTTCCTTTTTATTGTGTCCATATGCGAAGATGGATATTACCTGAACTTATTTGGTGGTCATTTCACAACATATGTAAATCAGACCATCATGCTGAACACAAACTTACACAGTGATGTAGGTCTGTTACTTCTCACTAATGCTTAAAATAAAATTTTCATTTTTATTTTCTAAGATGATAAATATTGATATAACTCACATAAGCAAAAGCTTTGTGGGGAGTTTCTGTTGTGGGTCAGCGGGTTAAGAACCCGGCATAGTGTCCATGAGTTGTGAGTTCAACCCTTGGCCTCGCTCAGTGGGTTAAGAATCCAGTGCTGCTGCAAGCTTTGGTATAGGCCACAGACGTGGCTCAGATTCCGCGTTGCTCTGGCTGTGGTGGAGGCCTCCAGCTGCAGCTCCGATTCAACCCCTAGCCCAGGAACTTCCATATGCCATTAAAAACAAATTTTTTTTTAGTTTTATAAAGCAATTCTTTGGGTTCCCAAATGTTTTTTAAGAATGTAAAGAGAATGTAAAAGCCTGAGGGCTGCTAGTCCAAGAAATACTTGCTCATTTGGAATTGGTATCTCATAAAAATTCTGAAAGCAAGCCCCCTGTTGTGGGGAGGGGGGGCGGTGAGCCTGGTGAGGCTCACAGGAAGAGAGGTAGCGTGAGTTCTGGGATTCTTAAAAATGCTCCAAGGACCTTAGGCTGGCACACACTTCCAGCAGGATCATATAATAGCAACTGAAGCCATGACAACAAAAGAGCAGTGGTTTCCCTGTGATAGGAACTCATTCAGAGCTAACACTCGGTGAGCAGAGTGAGGTGGCGAAGTCCAGCGAAACATTTAACAGAAAGGGTGTGTCCACGCACGTTGGGACCATTCGACCAAGTAGAGTCCACAGCCCTCTGCAGCATCTGAGTACAGAAAGATCAGAGGTGAATGCTAGGACTGCTGGCATGGGCTCTTGCTTGCAAATGTCAGTTGTGGGGGAACGCCCCCTCTACAGCCCGCCTGTTCCATCCTGTCCAGAATGGCACTCAGTGCTGCCTGTCTTGCAAAAGACTGATTAGATATTCTTTGAGTAATCACACACAACAATGCTACTTTGGGTGGTTTGGTTAGTATCTCAGGTTGCCGTCATTTGATTAAAATAAGGAAAAGCAGCCCTGATGTCTGCTGCTAATTCCTTTACAACTTTTGGAAGTTGGGAAGGATAAAGTGTCCACATTTTTTTTTCTTTTCCTTTTTTGGCTGCCCCATGGCATAAGGAGTTCCCAGGCAAGGGATCATAACTGAGCCACAGTTGTGGCCTATGTCACACTGGATCTTTTAACTCACTGTCCTGGGCTGGGGATTGAACCCGAGTTCAGTTGGAACTGCAGAGATGTTGCCAATCCTGTTGTGCCACAGTGGGAACTCCTGAAGTGTCCATTTTTAAGGGCAAGATTCTGAGAAAGAGATCTCCTGGTGTCGATGGACGTGCTTAATAGCAACAGCTTTTGCAAAGCTCTGTAGAGTTGACCCTTGAAAAACATGGGGGTTGGGGGAATCGAGTCCTCTCCCTCCCCAGTGGAAAGTCATATATCTTTACAGCTGTCCCTCCATATCCATGGTTCCTCCATATCAGTGGTTCCACATCCCCAGATTCAACCACCAACAGACCATGTGGTAGAGTAGTTCAACTTTAGTAAAAAAAAAAAAAAAAAGAAGAAGAAGAAAAAAAAAAATCCATGTGTAATCGGACCTGCAGTTCAAACCTGTGGTGTTCAAGGGTCAGCTGTATTACTAAGTAGTAGCTAAGAAGCTCAAAGTTATTCACAGCCCTTCAAGAAAACATCAAGGAACGCTTAATGGAGAATGACGTTTCTGGTATGCAGAAATTCCAGGTATCGCTGCCTAGCTGTGTGTTCTCAGCAAGCCCCGCTGGACAGAGGGGGGCTCCCAAAGAAAGCCTGATAGTCTGCCCTGTTGCTCGATTCCGAAGGGCTCAAGCGATGGCTGCGCACTGTGAGCATCCTCACTGCCACTGGGCTGTGTGCGGAGGAATGGAGACGAGGGTAACTTGTGTGTTGTGTATATTACACCACAATAAAAAAGGAAGGAGCTCAGATTTCCCCCTGTGGCTCAGCAGTAATGAACCTGACTAGTATCCATAAGGAAGCAGGTTTGATCCTGGCCT
>PVHT021183608.1:16778495-16814451 GCA_004024745.2 Catagonus wagneri | reverse complement strand
AGGAAGGAAGGAAGGAAGGAAGGAAGGAAGGAAGGAAGGAAGGAAGGAAAAAGCTGTAGTAAAGGAAAACCACTCCAGCCTTGCTCTTCTGGGCTACTTTAATCACGACCATTTCCAGGATGAAGCCAGTAGAATGTGCTGAACTCCATTTGACACAGCTTGAAGTCCAAAGGCGGGGAGCTACACTGAGGCAGTCAAATGGATACACCTCTGTACTTTGAACACACATTATTTTAGTGGCTAGGGGGTGTAGCTATTATAAAAAAAAAAAATCATCAAATTGTGAACAACAGACTTTTGTCCCCTGGACTGTCCTTGCCATACTGGGGAGCTGTCTGCACAACCTAACACATGGAAGAGTGTAACTTAACGTCTGGGTTTCATGGCAACACTTGCACAGCTGTTTGAACAGTTTGGACTCATACGCAGATATTGATCTGCAGAGTTAGTATTCTAACACTTGAGCCCTCAAGAAATATGACCTAAGAACCAGGGCTACGCTTTCTAAAAATAAGTTTAAAAAAAAAAAAGCATTCTTAATGGAGTGGCAAGATATGCACAATACTTGTTAAGTGAAAAGAATCAGGTTATCAAGCAGTCTATTGAGTCAGGTTCTATTTTTATATTGAGAAATCCATACAAGCACAATCTTGTCAGAAACATAAAATAGCAAATTTGATAGTGGATGATCTAGGGATGGGAGGTAGGACGTGTAGAAAGATATATAGGCTTATTTTAAATCAGAATAGCAAATAAAGTGGCCTTTAATACAAAATGTTTTTACGCATCTAAATTTAGTCAAGGATAAAGCAGCCAACAACTCAGGACATTAATTATGTTCCAATCTAACGGAAATAGGTATGGGTTTGACTCAATAAATTAAGGTATAATTTTATGTACAAAAGCCTTTTCAAAATTCAGTAAAGCAGGCAACTAATTCATGTGTTGAGAGAATTTGGAAACTATTAGCATTATAAACCAGAAGACATTTTTCTTTAATGTCCAAAGAGAAGTCTACACACACATATATATTTGCTTTTAATTTTTCAAAAATTGTTCCAGGATGTATGGTATAATGGCATTTTTAAAATATTTAATTATTTTGCTCAATTCTAAAGTAAATAGTTGTGCATCCAGATCATAGGTATATTATTAGAAAAGCCATTCCAACACAATAGGCTACATTAGCATAAGGGTCATGATGGTTTTTCTAAACCTTGTGAACCACAAAATGATAAACATGTGGTAATGAGTAATAGACTAGTTATGTAAAATAACCCTAAGAATGCACTGAGCTTAAAAAGAGGCATTACAACCTCAGAGAAGTAAGATTTGAACAGAAACAAATGTTATTTGTTATTGTTCTCTCAATTCATATAATGGCTTTATTTGTTTAAAGAGAAAAAGAAACATCAAAATTGTAAGTAGTTAATATTGTTTGTGGTGGGTTTTCCTGACATCAGCCAAGAAACCAATAACTCTGTCATTGATTTTCTTAATGGTAATGTTTTTAATAAATACATTGCAATGTATTATCTGAAAAAAAGAACAAAATATCTCTTCTTTATTAACAAGAGATTTTCCAGACCCTTTTCCATTTTTCCATCAAAAGAAATGCCAAATTTGCCTTCTTGATCTCAAAATTTATTACAAAGTTATAATAATCAAAACAGTATGGTACTGGCACCAAAACAGCCACATAGACCAAAGCAACAGAACTGAGAACCTAGAACTAAACCCACACATATATCATCAACTAATATTTGACAAGGGATCCAAGAATACTTGATAGGGAAAGGACTGTCTCAGTAATAATCATGCTGGGAAAACTGAATATTCACATGAAAAAAAAAAAAAAAGAAAGTAGACCCCTATCTTAAGCCACTCACAAAAATTAACTCAAAATAGATAAAGGACTTGAATGTAAGACCTGAAATCATAAAGCCCCTAGAAGGAAACAAAGGGAAAACCCTCCTTGATATCAATTTCAGCAATGATTTTTTGGGGGGATTTGCAAAGGCAACAAAAGTAAAAGTCAACAAGTGGAATTAAGCAAACAAAAGCTTCTGCACAGCAAAGGAAGCAACTGACAAAATGAAAAGGCAACCTATGAAATGGAAGGAAATATTGGCAAATCATGCTGTCTGATAAGGGATTAATATACAAGATACATAACAAACTTACACTACTTAATAGCAAAATTTAAAAAATGAGAGCAGGATGTGACTAGACATTTCCCCAAAGAAGACATTCAAATGGCTAACAGCTCCACAAAAAGTGCTCAACATCATGAACCATCAGGGAAATGAAATGTAAATTAAAGTCATGAGATATCACCTGATCCGTAACAATGGCTATTAACAAAAAGATGAGATATAAAAATTGCTAGCAAGGATTTGGAGAAAAAAAAAAAACCTTGTGCACTGTTGGTGGGAATGTAAACTGGTTCCATCACTGTGGAAAACAGTACAGAGTCTTCTCAAAAAATTAAAAATAGAACTAACATATCCAGCAATCCTACTTCTAGGTCTATATTCAAAGGAAATGAAATCAGTATATCAAAGAGATGTCTACACCCCATAGTCACTGAAACATTACTCACAATAGCCAGGAAAAGGATAGATGAATGGTTATATATCTACAACGGACTACTGCTCAGCCGTAAAAAATGAAATCCCACCATTTTCAACAATATGGATGGACCTTGGGGGTGTCATACTAAGTGAAACAGATCAGAGAGAGACAAATACTGCATGATCTCACTTATACGTGAAATCCAAAAGTTTGCCCTGATCAAAACAGAGAGTAGAATGAGGATTGCCAGGGGCTGAGGGGTGGAGGAAATGGGAGATGCTGATCAAAGAGTAGACACTTCCAATTTTAAGGCGAATAAGCTCTAAGGATCCAAGCTACAGCCAGGTGACTACAGTTAACAACACTGCATTGTACACTGGAAAGCTGCTGTGAAAGTAGAGCTTTAAGTTTCTCACCAAAACAATGAAACGACAAGGTGATTTTGTGGGATGAAGGATGTGTTAATAATCTTATTGTGGTAAACCCTTCACAATACATATGTGTATCAAATTGTCGTATCATACACCTTAAATTTACATAATGTTATATGTCGACTCTATCTCGATAAAGCTGGGGGAGAAAAAGCTGCCAAATTTGTGATCCTGGGGCAGCTTGGGTTTTGAGGCTTTGAGTTATGAAGGAAAGCTTCCAAAAAATATCCATTACAACGTAGGAATTGATGTATACGGCAGATCTGGCACTTTTGATGAAGTCTGTGATATCTTTTTTGATGAAAGTTGTCATCCTCAATTATGTTAACCAGGAGAATCTTATTTTGTCTGTATTTTATTATATAATTTAAATGAAGGAAGAATTCTCCCAAATGAGGAGGAAATCTGTGGTCAAAGTGGTCTGAATGAATCTGTTCTGGCAAACATACCTGCGAGCACCTGCTAAAATAATAACTGACATTGTTTCTCACGCACCCAGAATTTTTCTAAGCACTTTGTACATATAAACTAGGTGAAGCCTCACAGTTTCCCTGGGTGGGAAGGAGATGCCTGTGTCCACATTTGACTGATAAATCCAATGGGGTAGGCACTTCACGGGCTCCTTTTTGCTGATTGGGAAGTTGACAAACAAAGGTGTTGAGTCACTTAGACGCGGTCCGGAAGACGGAGCTGGGGTTGACCCCAGGCTCAGAGCTGGGTGAGAAGCCACACGGCATGGCTCCTTGCTAGGTGCAGAAGTTGTAGCCAAAGAGAAGTCGACAAGCCCATCATGTCCCTGTCAGGATTTACTGTCCTGTCTGAGAAGGACAGTGATCAATAAGTCCTGGATGATCAGCGCTGGGGGAACCGCACAGAAGGTTACGGGGAATTGAGTTTAAATGGAGAGGTACAATTCCTCTCAGAGAAAGGGCACCTTCACGCGGGTCTCAAGGGATGAGTGAGGGATCTGGGCAAACAAAGAGGAAAGGACCCAGAGGTGGGCAAGCCTCTGTGACCTTGGTCCTCTAGGGGAGGGCAGATAGTGCAGGGTGGGCTGGCAACCATCCCAGATTGGTTACTTCAGGCGTTTTCGACTTGTATCTGGGGTGAACAGAAGGTCCTTGCAAAGGACTAAGCAAAGACAGAAACCCTGTGACTGGCATGAGAAGAATATGCCGAAGGCAACAAGGGTGGAAAAAAAAGCAGCCCAGCGCTCAGGAACTCCTGGCAGCCCAGGACAGGGGAGGTTTGGAAGCTGGGGCCCTAGAAGAGGTGAACAGCTAAAGAAGTGATCTGGAGGCAGATCCCTGCAAACCTGACAGGTCTCCAGGTGACTGACAGTCCCCAGCAATCCTTGCTATGGGCAGGTTTAAAAGCCAAAGCACTGGAAGAAATGTTCTTCTCTTATAGATTTTAAATTCTGGATTATATTTTTTAAATGTGTTGTCTTTTTTATGGATCCACCATCTGTGAAATAACAGAAGGCTAACAAGTTTGCTTAAAATCTGATGACGGAGCTCCTGCTGCAGCGCAGGGGAAATGAATCCGGCTGGTATCCATGAGGGTACAGGTTCAATCCTTGGCCTCACTCAGTGGGTCAGGGATCTGTTGTCACCGTGAGCTGTGGTGTAGGTTGCAGACACACCTCGGATCTGGCATTGCTGTGGCTGTGGCACAGGCTGGCAGCTGTGGTTCTGATTTGCCCCCTAGCCTGGGAACTTCCATATGCCACAGGTGCGGCCCTAAAAAAAGCAAAAAAAAAAAAAAATCTGATGGAGTGATTCTCAGGAGTAAATCCTACCTTTTCAAGTGTCACTCAGGCAGGATATGCGTATGGAACGATTTATAACCTGGTTCCTTACAGTCCAAAGAAGCCCTTCATGTTTTAGATCCACTTAAGTGATATATCTGTCAGTGTCTTGGTGCATCTCTGGTCTGGCAAAGTTCTGCACCAGCCCCTCCCCAGCAGTGGGCCCCACCACCCACATAATTGACAAGCTTAAGAGCCAAGGTTAGGCCAGAGACAGAGATCGAAGGGGCCCAGGAGTGAAATCTTACCAAATCTCATCTAGTGAAAATAAACATCACACCAGCTACAGCACCTGGCTTTTCATGGCCAAGAAAGTGGCTGATTTTAAAAGAGAAAAAATAAGCAGAAATCAGATTAACATTCAGTCCAGTTTGCAGCACTGCTTGGTGATACAGATGCCAGCAGCTGCCAACTTTAAATCAGCCTCACATTGTATTTCGAAAACTTATTGCTTTGTAAAATGTGGCCCAGAATTCACTTTTCAGATAATTAACTCCAACATATTGCTAAGTTCGCATGCTCTGCCCCAGACTAGAAAATAACCTAAACAGTTTTTGCATCTAGAGTGTTCGTTTCACGGGCTGGCATGCATCAAGCAAAGAACCAGGAAACATCAAGTCCTAAATCTTTACAATGACTTTATGATCTGCAGTTATGTGGAAGGTTTATTGATCCATCACTGCTGTTTGATATTTTGCTGCAAAGGGCAGGGCTTACTCTGGAACTTTCTATTCTCAGCAACTTGGTGAAATTTTTATTATAATGTAGAGATTTTTAATTTTTTTTTAAAAAAGGGAAATCATTCTGGGGCTAGTTCATGCCATGCCAAACCTAACAAGTTATGGAGGAATCACTGGAGATTTAGTGGTTTTAAGTATTACAGTAGGATTTCACTTTAGGGAAAAACTGGTTAGGACGATGGGAGAATCTATAAACAAAGAAAAAAGTACAGGCTTCACACCAATAGCATTTTAAAACTTCTGCTTTTCCTGTTGTAGCTCAGCAGGTTAAGAATCAGACTAATATCCATGAGGATGTAGGTTTGATCCCTGGCCTCGCTTAGTGGGTTAAGGATCCAGCGTTTCTGTGAGCTGTGCTGTAGGCTGCAGACGAGCCTCAGATCTGGCATTACTATAGCTGTGGCTGTTGGGTAGGCCAGCAGCTGCAGCTCCAATTTGACCCCTAGCCCAGGAACTTCCATATAAAAAACAAAAACAAAACACTATTAATGCAGTACAGTGGCTTGAGGAGGAGGATGGGAGCAGTGATGACGATACTGTCATTCTTGTGGCTCTTTCTAGTTTTCAAAGCTCTCTCATCAAATTACTTCCTTTAATTCTACCTATTGGATGAGGCATTCCTTGCCGGTCCCAGTTTATCTAAGGAGAATGAGATTCAGAGAGGTTAATCCTTGAGTTCCCATCATGGCACAGTGGAAATGAATCTGATTAGGAACCATGAGGTTGCGGGTTCGATCCCTGGCCTCGCTCAGTGGGTTAAGGATCCAGCATTGTTGTGAGCTGTGGTGTAGGTTGCAGACTCAGCTCAGATCTGGCATTGCTGTGGCTGTGGCGCTGGGTGGCAGCTACAGCTCCAATTAGACCCCTAGCCTGGAGACCTTTATATGATGCGGGTGTGGCCGTAAAAAGACAGAAAAAAAAAAAAAAGAGAGAGAGAGAGAGGTTAATCCTGAGATCCCACTGCCAGTAAAGAAATAGTATTGGGGAAGACGTTGGAAGGCATTTCAAGAAATCACAACTTCACTGGACTTTTTGCCTAATCTTTTGATAGTTTTCAGCAGCAGAAGGGCAGCAGGAGGGGGAAAGATTTATGCTGCGAAGGTCAGCCTCCGGGTTGTGCCTCAGGAGACACAGGACGCCAGCCACAAACTTTGCCAGCCGTTGTGTCAGCAGTAATGTTTCCTTAGAGAAAACACAGAAAGCTCTTCCTTTCAAAGGAGTGCATAAACCAGATAACTGCTTTTGCAAAATCTGAAATTCATCTCGAAGGCTCACGGTAATGAGAGAAACAGCCCTTTTTCCCACCACCTCACTCCATTACAGACGTGCCGAAACCTGTAAAAGTTAAAAGACCTCACGCTTCTACTGGAGCCGCATCTTTCGTTCAATTCACGGCCATATCTACCTGAATACTTTGGGGGATTTAGAGAAAATAAAAAGAACTATTTTCGCAATTCCAAATAGAAATCACTGTTATCTTAAGTGTTGTCTCCGAGTGCAGTCATTACCTAACTGCAGGACTGGCCTCAAACTTGCTCTCTGAATCGTTCCCAAATGTACATTTAGTCTTCTTTTTGGAAAAAAAAAATTTAATTGAAGTATAGTGGATTGACAATGTTGTGTTCGTTTCAGGTGTATTTTATTTAATTTTTACTTTATATTGGTGTATAATTACAGTTTATAATGTTTATTAGTTTCAGGTGTACAACATGATTCAGTTTTGCATACACACATAACCATCCTTTTTCAGATTCTTTTCCCATAAAAGTTATTGCAGAATATTGAGTAGAGTTCCCTGCGCTATACAGCAGGTCCCCGTTGACCATCCAGTCCATATACAATAATGTATATACAATTAGCATAGGCTAATCCCAACTCCAGTTTATGCTCCTCCCCTCCGTGTGCAGAATAAGTTACATTAAAAATTGGATGACTAATCAATGCTGAACGTTTTGTTCAATGTGTATGTTTCCATTTCATTTTGTGTAAATGTTTTCTAAGGACTTTGGGCTTATAAAACCCAAGCTGGACCCAGAGTTTTAACAGAACAAGAAAGGGATTCATTTCCCTTGTGAGCTGAGTTGCCACTTTAAAAAAAGAAAGGGCCAAATTTGAAACATCGTGAACCCCTTTAATGAGTTCTTTCTGCTCTAAGAGCCTTGTTTCCCAAAAGGCAAAGTGTCCAAAATCCTCTTAACAGACTACATGATTTTAAAGAATATATTTGAAAATATTTGTAGAACATTAAATTCTGATGCCTGGTAGTATGTAATTTCACCCGCTTCACTTATTCAGCAAACACAGTCATTTTCCGTCTTTACATACTTGATAAACTTTTACTACAGTCTGCTTTAATTATATAGGCTTTTCTATGAAACTTTTTCAAGTTAACACAGTTTGGCTTCCATCTCTCACCCCTTAGCATGCAGGTCTATTTATAGTTAGTTGTAAATGTGTTTGTGTGTTACCGTAATTTCACCCATTCTGTGTAACAGTTATTTATCGAGCGTCCCTTGTGAACCAGGTTCTGGTATTTGGCACTAAAGATGTAGCAGTCAACAAAAGGGACTAAAATCCCTCTTTTCATGGACTTTATAGTCATGGCTGGGGAGGGGCAGAGTGTAAGTAATATCAGTGAAGACAATCTGTAGTCTGTTGGATTGTAATACGTTTTACAGAGAAAAATCAAGTAGTGAGGGAGAGAAGGCGGCTGGAGGAGGGAGTGTAACTTTAAACATGGCGCCCAGAGAAGGCATCACTGAAAGACACTTCATTGAAAGAGCGACGACTTGGAGGGGCTGGGAACTGCAGGGACACCCAGGGGAGAGTCTCTCAGGTAGATGGAGGAGGATGCATATTTCGGGAGCAGCTCAAAAGCCAGTCACCTAGAGGAGGGGCCCAAGTGGAGAGCCCCTCCGCGGAGAGGACATGAGGAAAAGAAGGTGTTGAGACCCAAGAGGCGGATCTGTTTGGACTTGAGTTTTTTTATTGTGACAAGTTAGAAGCCATTGAGTGGGGAAGTGGAATGATAATGGAATATTTTAGGCTGTGGGGCTGACGATAATCTTTAGGAGAGCAAGGTCCAACACAGGGGACCAGTTACAAGAGATGATATTGGAGTAGCCTAGGAGTATATCCCAACAAAATACTATCAATTACCAAGGGGAACGCGCTGACTGATCCTGGAGGATTCCAGTGTCTACCAACCCAGGTGACAAAGATTTACATCACAAGGGTGGGCTCTTTCCTTAGATAAATGAACTCTCTAGAGCAGAGTGTCATGTCTTTGACATTCCTGATAAAAATGCATGACCTGGGTCAAACATGAAGAAACATCAGAGAGACCCATGGTGAGATGTGGGAAATCTACAAAATGAAAGGCATGTGGTTTTTACAGCTGTCGAGGTCATGAAAGATGGGGAAAGACAGAAGAATGATAGATTAAAGAAGAACCAGACATGTCACTTCAGTAAAGTGTGATCCTAGATTAGCTTTGGGAGCCAAAGTGAAAAAGAAGTATTTGGTGGAAAGCTGGTTAAATCTAAAGGTGTTCTGTGGATTGGCTGTATGATGCTTCTGTGGGAGCGAATCCTGGTTTGGGGGAAAAACATACCCTGGAGATATGTTTTTTAAGTTTTTTTTTAAGGTTGATGGGGCATCATGTCTATACCTGTTCTTAGATGGTTCAGAAAAAGAACATTGATCATGAACATCTGTCTATTTTTGTAAATTTGGAATTATTTCAGAGTAAATCATTAATAATTGACATCGCTGGTCATTGGGCCTAATCTTATCCTTTTAGAGAAAGGAAACACTGAATGATGACAGGAGGAGTCCCGAACAGTGACACATGAGGAAGTTTTTTGAGGCATCAAGAGTCAATCTCTTGGAGCTCCTGTCGTGGTTCAGCGGAAACAGATCTGACTAGTATCCATGAGGATGCAGGTTTGATCCCTAGCCTTGCCCAGTGGGTTAAGGATCTGGCGTTGCCGTGAGCTGTGGTGTAGGTCACAGATGGGGCTCGGATCCCCCATGGCTGTGGTGTAGGCCAGCAGCTACAGCTCCAATTCGACCCCTAGCCTGGGAAAATGTGCCACCAGTGCGGACCTAAAAAGACAACAACAAAGTCAAATCTCCCATTCAAAACATGTACAGAAGTGCAGGCCACGCTCACTGCTGTGTCTTGAGAAAGGAATTTTGCTGGCAGACGGAGCTGGAGCACTGCATTCTTTTTTAAGGAGGTCAGAGGCAATCTGGAAGGTAAGAGATGGTGAAAGATTGTGAAACCAAGTCATATGAAGCAAGGCTGGAGGCACAGGGCATTTTAGTCTGGACGAAAGAAGTCACACAGGGGATCTGCTATTTGTCTTAAAGAGTTTGGAGAGCTCTCTTGTGCAACAGGGCTTAGACATTTATATGACCACCATGGGCAGGAACAGAATCAACCAGTAAAAAAAAAAAAAAAAAAGTAGCTTGTTCCACATTTCATCCTCAAGTATGGAAGAGGGAACATGGGGGGAGGGTGATGGGGGTTAGTGAGATTCTCATCGCAAGGAAAGCACAAGCAAGGTGAGCACCTTCCAGGAACAGCCGATCAGAAGCAAATGTAAAAAGTATTAGGTGAACTTTCAGCCCCTTTTAAACACCATTTACCACAATAGCTACTATTTATTGAATGCTTCCCACATGCAGACACTGTGCCCAGCATTACAGAGGCGGGACCCCAGTCAATCCTTCCCTAGGCTCCGTCACATAGGCATCCTGAGTCCCCTTTACACAGAGGAAGAGAATGAGGCTTAAACAACGTGGCCCACTTGAAAATCAAACACATCACCCAGAAGGGCCAGAGCCTGGATGCTGCCCTGTGTCGGCTGACTTTCTAAGCCACTCTGGGAGTCTTAGTTTCTACAGTTTCTGCCTCTGTGCCTCAGTGATTCTTGGGAGTTCCCACTGTGGGATACTGGGTTAACACTCTGACTGCAGCGACTCTGGTGGCTGCAGAGGCGTGGGTTTGATACCCGGGCAGCATGTGGGTTAAAGGTTCTGGCATTGCCACAGCTGTGGCACAGATTCAATCCCTGGCCCGCGAACTCCCCTGTGCTGCTGGTGCAGCCATTAAGAAAAATAAAAATAAATAAATCTCAGTGATCCTCTCTTGTCTCCTCCTTCAGAATCTGGAGCCATCAGAATGTTCAATGGACCAAAGAGCTCCCATCGATTTCTCTCACTGTCTGTAGAGTCTCCAATTTTCTCACTCAATTTTTTGTCATTCCCCACCCCCCACATAATGCTTTCTCAGCCACCTGAATCTTTAAGTTCCTTCCCAATGATTAAGGAAACAAATCTTGTCAAGCTGTTTGTGTCTCCCCTGGTGGTCAATACATCAGGTGCCCAGGTGGGTTGACAGCACTATGCTCCGCCCCCACCCCCTCTTAATCAGGTACTCAGTCAGTCCAGGTAATGAGTACTGCTGCACCCAAGCTGACACAGCCACACCTTCATTCTACTCAGCTTTCTCCTGGTTCAGGTCAAAGTGCACTGCATTTAGCAGGCATTTAACCTGGAATATTGATATATCACCTCCTGGATGCTTTCCCTCTGAAATGTGCTACTCTAGTCTCTGTGGGTTTCAAGAAGATGGACAAGTACAGGCTTGATTCTTCTGGAAGTAAATATTAGCACCTGGCTGTTGGAAAACAAAAAAGTTGGCTATTATTTTCCGAAGTGGACCCAAAATGCTAAACCTCATTAAACAAAATCTAATCTTAAGATGCAAGACACTGGCGCTCTAAAGCAGCATTCCAAGTCACTTTGCAATGAGCCACGGGGAGTGGCTCCTGGACCAGTGTCAACTGTCCCCCGAGTTCCTTTAGTGAAGCTCCTTCCCTCTCCCCTCTCCCTGCTGAGGAGTCGACAAAGCACAGCTAAACAGGATCGCCTGTGAGCACTTGTCAAGCTTAACAATGCCACACCTGCACTCACAAAAATGTAGAGGTGTCCCTGACCTGCTATAAAATGTGCTATTTGGGGAGTTAATTGTGAAATGTTATTAACTACTAGGTACTTGGCATTGTCCCTCTTTCCCGCAGACACAACCAGGAGTGAGACGTTTCTGGTTGATTGGACAGCTTTCCAGAGTGGTATTTCCATCTTTTTTTTTTTTTAATTTTATGGCCACACCCACCGCATGTGGAAGTTCCCCGGCACGGACTAAATCCAAGCCACAGCTGCGACCTAACTCGTAGCTGTGGCAAAACTGGACCCTTGAACCAACTGCAGCAGCGCTGGCTGGGATGGAACCCACGCCTCCACAGAGACCAGAGCCGCTCCACTTGGATTCTTAACCCACTGAGCCGCACCAAAAACTCCCAGTATTTTCATCTTTTTATATGTTTTTCTCCTCCGGTAGACGTTACTCAATGAGTCTTCCAGAAAGCCGGACTTAAGGAGGTACCAAGGGGTAGAGTGAAGAGTGTGCGTGAACCCCCTGGGAGATGGCCGAGGCCGCGGTAGAGGGAGGGTAAAAATAAAGATCACTTGCCCATTGTTTACTTAAAGGGCCCAAGAGTTGCGCACAACGCAGGCCTGCTGTATGCACTGGCTTGAGTTTCAAGCCCTGGACACCAACGCGAAGAATCAAGCGAGCACGTGGCTGACACCCTGGGCCTTCATTCTAGAGGCTCCGTGAGCACCAGTGGGGGTGGGTGGCTCTGCAGGCCTGGAGCCGGGGCGCGGGGGGGGGGGGGGGGGGGGGGGGGGGGAGGTGGAGGCACTGGCGCAGGTTGGGTGAGAAAAGACAGGGAGTCCAGGACTTCATATTTTAGCGCTTCGTGTGAACTCGTGCGAAACTTAAGCAGAAGAAACAAGGCTCCAACTACTTTGACTCACATCCCTGCCCAGTCGCAGCTCTGATTTGAACTCTTTTCACAGGCCGCACAGATTTAATACCAGCAAAAGAAACCAAGTTTCTAGGTCCGCTTTAGGCACACGAAGGGCATTTTCACATCCTCTCTCGCTCCTCCAATCCCTGGCCGACACAAAATTGTGCGTGTGTTCCTCTGTGAGCCCGATCCTTCCCCTGCTTGTAAAAGCCTGAGCAGCTCCCAGAACTCGCAGGCCTTAAAGTCTGAGGCGGCCTGGAAGTAGCCGCTCACACCGCGGCGCGGCTGGGGGCAGGGAGCGGGGCGGGACCGAGCGCGGGGACCGCCCCGGCGAGGGGCGCAGCCAACGAACGGCCAGGGGAGGGCGGGCCAGTGCGGGCCGAGAGGCGCGGGCTGTCACAGGCGCCCGGCGCGCGCTGCAGGTGGCAACTTGGAGGTGCCACCGCCGGCGCCGCGAGAGAGCCCGGGTCTGGCGGCCCCTTCCAGCCTCCGGGCGCCCTTTCCCGCCGCCGAGCTCGAGACCGGATCCGGGAGAATCCGAAGAAAAAAGCCGCTGCGCAGGGACCTGTGAGCAGCCCTACCTCTCCTCTGCCCTTGCGCTACTTTTTTCCTTCGGGGAAGATTGTGCCTGGGAGCTGCGAACAGGCTCCGGGAGGGGCCGGACGGGGAGGCTCCCGGTGACCCAGGTGAGTGCCTTTCTTACCCCCGCCCCGTCCCTCTTCGCAGCAGGACGCAGGTCCGGATGCTGGCTTGCCCGGTGGGTAGGGGCCGGGGCGCGGGCGCCTGCCCTTGGCTCGAGGTCGAGGAGGGAGAATGCGAGGGGCGAGGCTGGCCCGCCGGGGGTTGTCTGCCCCGGCCCGCCTGGAATCCACAGGGACTCCTCATGGGCACCCGCGTCTAGGGAGGGACAGAGTGGGGCTTTAAGGTAGCCGGAGGGCTGGCACCCTGGTTGCAGCGGGCAGGGACCGTCCCGGTGCGTGCGGTTCCGGAGCCGCAGCGGGAGCCGGGCGCAGCGCCTCTGCGAACCACCGGAGTGAGCGCGCCTGGCCCGGCAGCACAGAAATCTTCAGTCCCCGCGAGCCCTGGGCGCCGGAGGACGTCATCCCTCTCGGCCCGGCAACTCCTCCTCCGCCTCTCTCGCCTCCACCCCTCGGCGCTCACTGCGTAGCCTATTCGGAGATTCCTTGCCTTGGCCAACGCACGGAGTGGTTGCTGCTGTCACTCCCCTCCTTGCCCTCGCCCGAGCTGCAGCGCCCGGCGGTCGGGCTTCCGGGCCGCGGACGCCTCGCTGTGCGCTGGAGGCGAGTGGGGCTGGCCAGTTCTCTGCGCCGAGGGCGAAGGGGGGCGCGCGGGCTCGTTTTTCAGTGCTCTCTCTACCATCCCCGCCCGCTGCAGTTTAAACCGGCTCCCTGGGGAACGGAATCTCAGAAGCCAGACCTTGCTGGCTCTGGGAAATTGGGGCCCTCCTACGATGTTGCAAACCTCGGAGGAGAGGCAAGAGCCTCTGCCTCCATCTCCATCTGGCCGTTTCAGCCTCTGCAGTAAAGTGGACAGTGTCTCTGACCTCCGCGTCCCGGCTCGCGGCATGGGGGTGCTGGCGTCAGTGAGTGTGTGTGTGTGTGTGCGCGTGTGTGTGTGATCTGCCTTAGGCAGAGGCACAAGAGCCCGCTCCCCAGGCCCGGCAGAGCCACAGGCCAGCCGCCCCTAGCCACGAGCCGCGAACAGCTGCATGCCGGCAACTCAGAGCCGGGGGCAGTCCTCTCCTACTCCCGCTCCAGCTACCAACCCACCCCCTACCCCGCACCTAGAGAAGTCCCAGGTGAAAGTCATCTGGCCGGAGGGTGGGGGATCGAGCCGCTCCGGAGGCGTATGAGGCAGGTATCCAAAATCCAGAGGAACGCCCCTCCACGGGCATTTCATCTTCCAGCGGCTTGGCGGAAAGGACCTGGGGTAGAGGCTGGTGGAGGGAGTCCGCGCTCCAGGGAGGGCGTCGTATCACTGGGGAAGCCGAAGTTGGGGTCGCAGAGCCCTCGAACTCCCTTTTGCGCTTCCTACTTGGAGGCGGAGGAACCAGTAGCAGGCGGAGGGCGCGCTGTGCGGTTGGCGGGGTGGCTGGGGACCAGCTTTGGAAGGGTTCTCCGGCCGGGAGATCCGGAGAGCTCAGCGCGGGCGTGGGAGGGCAGATCCCGGCTGCGGCGGGCTGGGGGGCGCCCGACTTGCGCTGGAAGTTGAGCTCCGGGTCCGCGCCGCGTGGTGACAGCCCTCGCGGCCGCTGCGGATTCCGGGTCAGCAGCCACGGGGCGCGTTCAGCTGCCCCCTCGGCCCACCGACCTGGGTTTCGTTTTTCGTTCTGCAGAAGTGAGGCCTCTGCGCGGGGTGAGCCGGGGGTCCTGGGGGACGAAATCCTCCAGAGATCGAGGGCGGTGTCCAAATGATGTGGAAAGGGAGAACTCAGGGTCTGGGGGGTTGCGCCCCGGAGTGCCAAAGGTCCCCGAGGCACGGCGAGGCTGACCCAGGCCCGAGGTCCAGCTCCCCGCTCTTGGCGCCGCGCTCCCGAGGGGACCGAGGCTTCCAACCAACGAGCTGGGTCCCCAGCCTAGGTTCTCCGACAATTCCTGTGTCGTCCCAGCCGAAGTACTAAATCTAATTCCGGTTTAAATCTAAATTCCATTTGATTAGAAACATACTCTAATCTGGTAGTGCAGGGTCCGCGTGCATTTCTCCTAACGATAGTCACTGAAGGGCCAGGCCAGGTTTGTCCTGGGATTGTGCCACGGATGGAGGTGGGGAGGGGAGGGGGTGAGAGTGCACAGACCTCTGTGTTCAGTTTACAGAGGGGAAGCTTTCAAGTTCAAGTTAGTTTGCAGATGACCTTGCAGGCCTTCTTTCCTTTCTCTTATCTGCCACAGGCATTTAATCAGTTAAGTGATACCAAGGGGTTAAAGATCTCTCCTGTAACATTAGTTTCCAAGCAGGAGTTTTGAATAGGATTCCTAGAACACTGCCTGTTCTGAGGAGCAGGGAGGTAAAACTGAAATTTTATAACCGTATGACCTCCTGTGCCAGTAATGGAGGAATCCTCCCGAGTATCATGTAAGCTGCGGAGAGCAGGGCTCTGTCTCTCTCATCCTTTTCTCCCCGGGGCCTGCGATATAGCACAAGTTCAGCAAACATCTCTGACTGTGAGTTGTTTACGTATATGTATAAATATGTATAAACTACATATATGTATTTACATGCACATTTATTTATAAACAATTTGGGATTGGTGAAATTGCTTTAAGAATGCACTTAGGATGGTAGGAAATTTAGAAATCACAGAATCACAGCTGTATATTTCAGGTCCCTCTGTAACAGCCTCTGATTGAATACCTCTAGAAACGGAGATTTCACTGCTTTCCAAGGGTTCTGTCCATTTTAGATGAATTCATTATTCAGATGTGGGGAACTCAAGGCTGAGCATGACAAGACCTCCGTCCGTAGGTGCTAGTTGGTGGGTCAAAAAGGGCACATGATTTTAGTTCTGTATAGACATGTGAGAAAGTTAAGGGATTTCAGCTCTTTGAATGGCAGCAGCTAGGGGCCCTTGACTGAGGACGGTCCTGTGCTTTGGATTTGGAGGAGGGGGAGGAGGACTCTATAAGACTAATAAGAACTTTCTTGAATCTCAGCCAGCATATCTGTTCCTTGTGGTGCTACCTCCTGGGCTTTAACACTCAGCCCTCACTCTCCCCGACACGCCCACCATTCTTTTATTTAAGAGTGGTCTCCAAGCATCTCTCTTCTCTTTTTGAAGCCTAGGATTCTTCATGCTTCCCCCAACCCTGCCTTGCCAGCTCTGCTTGCATCCCATGGAATATTAACATGCTGTATCGGTGGTGGTGGTGGGGTGAGGTGCAAAAACTCAAGTGGGGAATGACTTCTGTAGGATTAAGTCAGACCGGTTGGCTGTGGATAGTTCATTAAAAAGACCTAGGAAGCAGGATGAGTCATAGTCCACTCTGAGCAGCCACTTCCTTGTCTGGAAAGAGAATAATCATTTTCACCTGCCACACGGCGAGAATCCATTTATGACTCCAGAGTTCTCAGAGGCACTCCTGAGGAAGGTGTGAGAGTGAGCACACGGAACGCAGAGTTTTCCAATTCAGAAGCAGTTAACCAGGAACAGCAAGAGCCACAATTAGTCAGAAAATACGACTTTCCATAGAGCGCTGCTAAAGGGGCTGGAGATTTGAAAAGCTATTGACCCCTAATCTTCACAGTAAAGACAGAGAAATAGAAATGGCTGTTAGTAAGTTTCTGATCTGTTATGTTGTCAGGGAGTCAATGATATGGCAACAGAGAAATCAAAGCAGCCACTGAATTGCTGAGGAGGTGAAAGCCATGGTATTCTGGTGAGAGCTGAGTAGCACATGAGGCTTTTCTTTGGCTGCATTTGGTGTCTGTACAAAGCTGGTCTGATAGATGGGCCATGTGAAGGGCCACTGGCCACGTAGCCCAAAGCTGATACAGGACTGGTATCTTGGTGGGATCGTGGACAGAATTCGAGACCCCGGAGCTAAAAGTTCCATATCCTGGAATCCCCAGTAGCAAGAGAGTGAGCTACTAGGTTAAGAGCAGTGATGGGAGAGGGAATGGCACCGAATGTAATTGGGGCCAGTTAGGAGGATTTCAGTCAAGTGGAATGAATCCCAGCTCCGAACTGGAGAAATGATAGGAACGGGCGAAGGAATGCATGGTGGTACTTACATTAGGAACTTGGGAATGGAAGGAGGAGAGAGCTGTCAGGGGCAGGAAAACAAGGGCAGAAATCAGAACTCAGCCTGCTCGTTGCTGCTCCGGCTCATTACGTAATGGCTCTGAACCTCAGTATCCCCATCAGTAAAATGGGGATAAGAAATATTTCCTGGTGAGCATCAGTGACTTGCGAACACCCCACATCTGGTCTGGCTTGTAGGTTAGCTTTCCCACAGCAGCAAGCTCCCGGTTTTCTAGACCCAGGAGTGCAGGTTGGCTGGATGAATTATTACCAGGTCTTTCTCTTCAACCTCTGTTAGCAAGCTAGTGTCACGTGTCCAAAGGACAAGTAGATTTTCACCCAGCTGTTCCACAGTCACCGCAGACTGACTCTGTCTAAAAATTTCATTCATCGACTTCACACTTTCCTCCTGTTTTCCAGTCCCTGTCTTAAGTTGCCAGGCAAGAAACCTGATCTGCATTTTTTAAAAATCTTCCTCTTCTTGCACTGCCTGCCCCCCTCCAGTGGACATACCCTGCAGAAGTGCCAGTGCTTGTGTGGTGACTCCCACTGTCCTTCCCCAGGCTCCTGTCACCTCCTCCTTGGGCCACTGCGGTCATCATCCCAGTCACTGTCATCCCATCCCCCTATCGTGGGCCTCCAGCTCCATCCTTTTACAATTAAATTTGATGACAGTCACTCCCGGGCTCCAAACTCAGGTCTCTCTTATTTTCCAAAGGGTAAAATCTCAGTCCTTTTGATCTGGTTTACAACCCCAGGCTTACTCTCCTGTGTCTGCACGCTCAGTGTAATCTCCCACTGGCCCCAGCGTGAACCCCAGGGCACCTGTCACTGTTTTGGATGCACACCTTTGGGTTTTATTTCCCTGTCCTTTGTTCATCCATTTCCTTCAAAAGAAATGCCCATCCTCACTGTATCTTCATCTCGAAATCCCACTGGTTTTTCAAGGCCCAGCTTCGGCACCGCATTCCTTCTAGAGCTTTCCTCCATTGTGCTCAGAAGGTCTTCCTCGTCTTTTGGCAGATCTTTGCTTTTCCTCTCACGTGGCCCGAACCAGGGCTTTGTTCTGTGGTGTGTTCCTGTTGATGGAGTAGTTGTCCATCTTTGTACTCATCACCGAGTGGTACCTAGAGTGGAGGCTCAGTCACCACCTTTCACTGAGTGAATGGTTGTGCCCTGATGCCTGGAAGGGCGGTGCCCAAGGAGAAGGATGCTCCAAAGCCAAGTTAAGTCAGTAGGAGGAAGAAGCAGCCAACCCTTGATTGGGTCTTTATAGACAAAGTGGAAAAGAAGCAATTATCTGGAAGCTTCACAAGCCACCTTCTGCCTCCTTTTGTCTAATTACATGAATAGCTTAAGCTTTGGTAGCTGGAGGAATCTGTATAATTATTAACATTCTTCATTGTAGAAATGAGCTTCTAGTCATATGAGGTGGATGGAGCTTTCCAGAGTAGGCTAGAATGTGGGGAAGCCAAGCTGACAGTGACCGGGCTGAAAGAAACCTGAGATATCGTGGGCTGGATGCCTGTAAATGCTGAATGCATCCAGAAGGATGGGAGAATTCTTGGTCAGATCTAGAATTCCTTTCAGAAAGCATTTCATCTGCTTCCTGTCATGGCTCCTTGATTTACAAAATATGTCTATTATCCAAATATATAATCATGCATGTGCTCATTAGCATGGGTTGTCCTTTGAATGTTTCTGTTGGAGAAAAATGAAAAGACGAAGCCAGTCCTCTTGGGTCTACATGATGTTTGAGGGCAGGTGGAAAAACCAATTATTATAAAAAGCTTGCCAGCTTCCCTGTTCCAGGAAGAGAAATGCTTCCAGCCTGAAGTATACAAGGCTTCAGATTTGAGAGGGTAGATACATCCTCATCAAATAAACAGCCCACTGCACACGAGGGATGAACAGAACAAGCAGGGAAGACAGAGCACGATCAGGTGCCGAAGCTTTGAACAGTTGGGAACGAGACACTTCATTACGTGATGTTGGACTTGAGCTCTCAGACCTCTTCTGGAATCTGAGAAGTTGGATGATCTAAGTGTTCAAGAGTGTGGTGTCTGTACGATATCAATTGTGATACACGGTGTTTATAGAATTTACATAAATATATCACGAAATGGGAAAGATGTCAATCATCCACTGTGTGCAAGTGTTTTTGGCCACGTGTGTGATTCCTATTTAGAACCCTGTTCCCAACTGGCTAATGGAAATGACCGCTTTTGCTCTATCACAGAGAAAGTGAAAAAACGAAATGATGTGATATTTTAATTACTAGTTTGATAGTTTTTAAACATTTTTTAATTGAACTATTGTTGATTTACAAAGTTGTGTTAATTTCTGCTGTACAGCAAAATGGTAGAGGTTTACCTATCTTTTTAAATATTCTTTTCCGTTGATAGTTTTTTTTTAAATCAGCATTTTGCCATATAGATCTCTCCACTTCTCTGATATAAAAGTCTATGTGAAAGATTCACAAGAACTCATTCAGTACAAGCAAATCTTTACAAGGAATCAGAGACTCCTATTCACCTTTCAGAAGAGAACTTATTTTTTCCCCCATGGCCACAAAATTGTGCATAGCCAAACCCTCAAACCAGGAGCAAAGACCATTTGGATAAGCTTTTAAAAGTCTGATTTGATACCTTTGCATCTGAAATAGGTTGCTTTTTTT
Organism: Catagonus wagneri; assembly: GCA_004024745.2. Classification (NCBI taxonomy): domain Eukaryota; kingdom Metazoa; phylum Chordata; class Mammalia; order Artiodactyla; family Tayassuidae; genus Catagonus; species Catagonus wagneri. Next base: position 16,794,579 of record PVHT021183608.1, on the reverse strand, counting down.
TTTGAACATTCAATGCCCTTTTTAGTTTGGGTTGTGAATAAGAAAATATCTATACAAAATGAGAATGTTAAAAAAGATGTAGCCTGCAAGCCCTGAAGAGCAGAATACACATGGTGATAAGACATAAAATGAGCAGGGGCGCCTGGCTGTTCTGTTCAGTTCACACCCTGCTGCGTAAGGAATTTACAGAAGTACCTTTTGGGGGTAAAGATGATCACAAAAGTTGTTTGTGGGCGGATGCTGGAGTGGGATGTGTATAAGGTGCCATGCTTTGCCTATATTCTCTCTGTATCTCTGTGTCATGATCATGCCAATTCCTCAAACACCCTTTCCTCAAAGTCTTAACAATGACTTTCGCCATGGATCCTTAGAAATTCTTTAATGTCATTTTTAGAAAGCGTTCTCTCTACCTTCACCCACCTGCCACACTCCTATGAACTCAGCTTCTACCCCCACCCAGACACACCCATCAGTGTCTCTGTGTTGTCTTTTTTTCTGGATTCCCTTGGAAGTGGACCCTGATTTAGGTGCCAGTGGGGGACACTCAGCTGCCCTTTAGTGCCAGTTCCAGCAGTTCCTATCTAAATGTCCAGGACACAGCACCCAAGTGTTCTGAGTGGCGGTCTCTTCTGCCAGCCTAGCTTAGTGACACCTAGCTAGCAGAATTGTAAGAACTAGAAAAAACACTTATCAGATGTCTAGCCCATTGCCCAAACAAGTGTGCCCATTCCTTTGTATCATATGATGAATGCTGTACTAACATTTAATTAGTATGAAAATCCGTATTTAACCCATCAACTTATACTCTCAATATCTGTATTTCAAGCTTTTGGTCTTGACTCTATTTTTTTTTTTTTTAAGGGCCGCACCTGCAGCATATGGAGGTTCCCAGGCTAAAGGTTGAATCAGAGCTGTAGCCACCGGCCTACGCCACAGCCACAGCAACGCCAGATCCGAGCCACGTCTACGACTTACACCACAGCTCATGGTAACACCAGATCCTTAACCCACTGAGCAAGGCCAGGGATCGAACCCTCATCCTCATGGATCCTAGTTGGGATCGTTTCCCCTGCGCCACCACAGGAACTCCTTGACTCTATTTTTTAATCATTAAAAAAATAAACTTGGGAGTTCCCTGGTGGTCTGGTGGTTAGGATTCAGCACTTTCACTGTGGCTTGGGTTCAATCTTTGGTCTGGGAACTGAGATCCCACTTCAAGCCACTGTCTGCTGCAGCCAAAGCAAAACAAAAGTGTAGTCCTGGGTATATTTAAATGTAATTTTTTTTTTTGTCTTTTTGCCTTTTGTATGTGGAGCCACACCCGCGGCATGTGGAGGTTCCCAGGCTAGGGGTCTAACAGGAGCTGTAGCTGCCGGCCTTCGCCACAGCCACAGCAACGCGGGATCTGAGCCGCGTCTGCAACCTTCACCACAACTCATGGCAACGCCGGATCCTTAACCCACTGAGCAAGGTCAGGGATCGAACCCACAACCTCATGGTTCTTAATTGGATTCGTTAACCACTGAGCCACGACGGGAACTCCGTAATTTTCTTTTAGTCACTTTTCAACTTAAAAAAAAATAGTAACCAAAGTAAAATGCAATTAGGAAGATAAACCTGATAATTGCACCACAAAAATGTTTCTGCATTTATTGTCTTGTGATCTCCCCCTCCTATGTCTGCATCATGAGAGCTGGAAAAATAGTGAGTGTCATAGATATTTATCTCTGTGTGCACTAAAATAACCCATGACAAATTCATTTAGGCTCCTTGATCTTGAAGTGATCCACATTGATCCTTTAATTACCAAGATAATTAGGTAAAACTGCTGCACTTCGTTTTTTTTTCAAATGGACAGAGCTGATCTGTGTTCTTGGAAGAGTGGTTTCATTTACATTGGATAAAAGAGCAACCCTTGTTTCCAGGCCAAAGAGCTTCATAACTGTAATGCCACCACCACCTGTAATCGTGGCAATTCGAAATGGAGTCAGATTTCGCCTAAGCTTAGAAATCCCTGAGGTTCTCTCCCTTGCTTGCAAACCAACTCCCGTCTGCGCTGCCTGCACCCCACCATTTTCACTTGGGCTTATTCCGGCCACCATGTGATGTTTAACCTGAAAGATCCTAAATGCACCAAAGGGTGCTGATCAACCTGTTGTGGCCTGAATCCAACAGGGAATCGCCCTTGTTGCCAGCAGGTGACACGTTTTCCTGAGGTCTGGATCAGCTGCAGGTTCTGGATCACTGCTCAGCTGGCTGTGTTATCCCCGTGGCCTGGTGAGGTCCAGCTTTCTTCCCCTTGGAGACACCACCACACAGCAGTGCCACTTGGTGGATTCTGTGATTAAGGTGAAATGGCGCTGTCCTTTGGGACCCAAACGTGAGCATCTGGGTGTTAGGATGGAGGATGGAGACGAGCATTCTCTGTATCATACCCCAAGTTTGTGACAGCTTTCGTGTTTTCATATAAAACCCCTGGAACGTAGTCAGTGCTTGAACAAGTGTACCTAACTTGTAAGCTTATGAAATCTTGGAATTTGTCAAATAGGCAGTAGAGACCCATGGAAGAGTTTAAGCAGAAGAGCAGTATGAAGAACCTGGCTATGGAAAGCTTACTCTGGCTATGGGTAGGGTAAGTTTGATGGCATAAGGGGGCAAAAAGTTAGATGGGCAGCTTAGGTAGCTTTTGACCTTGCACTGCAGCCCACACTGACCTTGGACCTTTATTCTTTTCTCCCTTGACCTGGGTTCTTTCCCAGGAGGCTCCTTACTTTTTCTCCTCTGGTTAGATGTTAGAATAACAAAGGCTAAAAATGTAGAGATCTCATTCTTTATTATTATTATTATTATCATTATTAGTAAGTATGGTTGATTTACAGGGTTGTACGAATTTCTGCTGTATATCGAAGTGACCCAGTCGTACATATCTATTCATTGTTTGAGATCCCATTCTTAAAAGGTTGGCTGGCTTAGATAGTTTCTTCTAACAAAATGGATCAATCCTGGGAAAGATTCTCATGCGCCGTGGTCATCCACATTGTATTTTAAAGGATGAGTAATTTGTGCTATTCTTAGCTATTTGCTTCCTTTGAAAAACACGTTAAAGATGAGAATGAATTAGGTAATGCAACAGTGAGTAATGCTTCTTAAGTGTATGCGTAACTCAGCTGTCAAACCTTTTCACTAAATGAAAGAGTATGGTGATGTTTTGTGTCTTGTGCTTTTAATGTACGAATACACCCTTATCTTTCAGGTTATTTCACGTAGTATTTGTCATAAGGGTAGCTTTGCTCTCCCCTAGATACACTGATAGGATAACTGTGTTTCAGAAAAAATAAGCAGTGATGTAATTTTCCAGGTTGTGGCTTCACGGGCATTTAATCTCCCTAGATGACAGTTTATTCATCTTTATGATGGAGTTAGGGCTGCTTCAGCTTTCAAAGCCACAATACTGAAGCATCATCATAGATTAAAAACCTTTTGTTTTTTATGTCATTTTTTTGGTAGGGCCACACCCGCAGCATATGGAGTTTCCCAGGCTAAGGGTAGAATTGGAGCTACAGCTGCCAGCCTACACCACAGCCACAGCAATGCGGGATCCACACTGCAGCTCATGGCAACGCCAGATCCCTGACCCACTGAGCAAACCAGGGATTGAACCCGCATCCTCATGGATATTAGATTCGTTTTCACTGAGCAGGGATGGGAACTCCCCTTTGGTTTTTTAAACATGGTAATACCACGTAAATTTCACAGTAGTTTTTACCGGTCAGCATTATTGAAACACCATTTTGGCACAAGGAAAGGAAAATAATCACTTTGCATAGGGTCTGCTCTAGAAAAATTACTAAATTTGCTGTATAGTAGGAATGAACACAACATTGTAAATCAACTATACTTCAACAAAATAAATTAAAAATAAAACCAAAAAACTAAGAATTATTTAATAGCAGTAATGTTATTATTATTAGAATCACAGGATAGTTTCTGTGCTCTGTACAGAACTTATGATGTTAATTGATGACATTAGCCTGATGCCAGCAATGTGTTGTTTTTCCGAATTGGCTTGGCACTTTCACTGTTTAACCATGTTATCCAGAATTTCATTTTATTTTCCTCTCCTTTCACCTCTCCTCCTAGATCCGGATGATCTCAGAGATCTTCGGTGTAATCTTTACAAAGACTGGCAAGATGATTTGTCAGTGTGGTTTTCATGAAAACATTGAAACGCGGGCTAAATCAAATCTACCATGTCTTTTAAGATGCTTTCTCCTGGACTCCATTTGGCAGAAGAAAAGCAAGTGTTGGTTACATGTGATTGGCTGTTAGTCTAGTGGAAGACAGAGGTCCCCTGGGCAGAGCTGGAATGTGGCAAGTGGCTTTAGCTGTGAGCTGCTTGTATAATGCTTTAAAGAACAGCTGGGCTGGAAGACCCATGGTTTTCTATGGGTGGGCAGTTCTTTTATTGCCTGGAAAAGAGCTGATTTGGGAAAAAGTGTCCAACCCATAAAATTATTGCTCTGACCAAAAGTGTAATATTAATAAGGTTGAGGAGGAGAGTTGGGGATAGAAAAAACAAAACAAGGAAAATAATCATTTTCTCATACATCACTGTCTTGGATGCAGATGAAAGCTAGTACTGGGTGTTGTGGACTCAACAGAGCAAGTTGCATTGTCTCAGAAAACAGTCAAATAACTGTGCTCTTCCTCTTTCTCTGCCCATTGCCTCTAAACATCATCCTAGACCTCACCTCAAAAACAGCAAACTGGAGTTCCTGTCATGGCTCAGCGGAAACGAATCTGGCTAGGAACCATGAGGTTGTGGGTTTGATCCCTGGCCTCGCTTGGAGGGTTAAGGATCTGGCGTTGCCATGAGCTGTGGTGTGGGTTGCAGATGTGGCTTGGATCCTGCATTGCTGTGGCTGTGGCGTAGGCCAGCAGTTGATAGCTCTGATTAGACCCCTAGCTTGGGAACTTCACATGCTGCAGGTGCAGCCCGATAAAATGACAAAAGCCAAAAAAAAAAAAAAACAAAAAACAAAACCCTAACGTTTTTTTTTCTTCCAGTTTTATTGAGATATAATTGGGACACCTGACACTATATAAGTTTAAGGTGTACGGCATAATGATTTGACTTACATACAACACGTATGATGGCCACAGTAAGTTTAGTGAGCATTCATTGTCTCATATAGATCCTAAAGAAAAGGAAAGGAGAAAAGTTTTCCTCTTTGTAATGAGAACTCTCAGGATTTACTCCCTTAATTTCCCTCTGTGACATACAGCAGTGTTAATTCTGTTTATCATGTTGTACATTTTATCGTAATACTTATTTCAAAACTCTGGTCCTTTTGACCACCTTCCAACCCCCTCTCCCTCCACATCCGCCTCAGGTCATCACAAATCTGATCTCTTTTTTATAAGTCTGTTTTTGAAGTATAATTAGCCTACAACTCTATGTTCCTGGTACATCATGATTTCATATTTCTATACATTAGAAAATGATCACCACGATAAGTCTGGTTACCATCTGCCACCAGATATTACTTAGTTATTGCCTATGTTCCCCATGCTCTCCATTTTACCCCCGTGACTCATTTATTTTTCACCTGGAAGTTTCTACCTCTTAATCCCCAAACTCTCTTGATAGCGAAGACCAGATTTTTGTGGGACTGTCCCTTTACATATAGCACATAGTAGGTGTTCAGTAATCGCAAAGAATCATGGTGACTTGATTTAGCATCGTGAACCAAGATGGAAACCAGAGCATGTCTGTTCGTGTATTTTTTTTTTGTCTTTTGTCGTTTTAGGGCCACACTCGCGGCATGTGGAGGTTCCCAGGCTAGGGGTCTAACAGGAGCTGTAGCTGCCGGCCTTCGCCACAGCCACTGCAATGCGGGATCCGAGCCGTGTCTGCAACCTACACCACAGCTCACGGCAATGCCGGATCCTTAACCCACTGAGCAAGACCAGGGATCGAACCCGCAACCTCACGGCTCCTAGCCGGATTCGTTTCTGCTGAGCCATGATGGGAACTCCTGTTCGTGTATTTTTAAAAAAGTTTAAGTGGCTGAGTTCCTTAGGGTGATAAAGACCTCTGCCTCTGTTACACCTCTCCCTGTGACTTCAAGGGGTTTGAATTTCCCTTGACACCCAGCGATCAGAGAGCTGTGAGCGTGGGCATTCTTCTCGTGACAGTCTGATGGTTTCCCAGCTGCCGTGGGTGACGGGCTGAAGTTGTCCACGTGGGGTTGCTTGCTGAACATTCCCGGTGTGGTTCTTCCTCACTTGGTGTTGACTCTTCTCTGTTCTCTAAGAGACACGCTGAATTTGGAAATTTGCGTTTTTGGCGTTGACCTCCTAAAGTATCCGTTTGTACATGGTGTGGAAGCCAGCATCAAAGATGTGGGCAGGACCAGGTCAGTGACCTCTGAACACCCTGAGGCCTTTTATTTTTCAGCTGCACTTAAGGCAGGGGAGAAGCCCGGCTTCAGGAATCCTGTGCCTTTGAAACAGGTTGAGCGATGTTGCCCACTGAGTCTTCCTTTTTTTTTTTTTGAATCCATGGTCTTCTTTCAAATGGTTACATCTCCCCCCGTCAGAAATGCCCGCAAACGTCACACTTTGGCAAGTTTCCGCACTCCTTTTCTGAGTTATTTTTCAAAGCAGAAGACAAGCAATGATCAAAGAAAAGTTTAATAGCTGTTGTGTATTTTGTTCATAAGAGCGTGGAAATGCTTCTTTTCTTCAGCCTCTGGCTTTTTTGGTCCTCAGGGGTGAAAAGATGAGACTGATAAAAGGCAGAGACCTATTCTCTGAATATAGGCATTCCCCATTTTACAGATGAATCGTTTTTCCAAAAATGCATTTGTCAGTATTCGTTTGAAATTTTGAATTCTTTGCCCTGAGAGAAGATGTGGAAAATTATGGTTAGGTTTCCAGGCTGGTCGAGACAACTATACTCAGTGTATATCATGAGCAAATTTCAGAACTATTAGTGTTGTGGGTGGGACTCAGAACAGGAGGCCAGTGGTGCCTCATGGCATGGGCGGCCCGAGCACACAGAGCATCCTCTGTAATAGCATCTTTTCCTGTATCCTTCTTCTGTCTTTCTTTGGCCTCTAATGCCCACATGCCATCCTGAGTCACACTTCTATGCTTATGGCTAGGCTTTCTTCCCAAACCATACCTGGGAGTTCCCGTCATGGCTCAGAGGTCAACGAATCCGACTAAGAACCATGAGGTTGCGGGTTTGATCCCTGGCCTTGCCCAGTGGGTTAAGGATCCGGCGTTGCCGTGAGCTGTGGTGTAGGCTGCAGACGCGGCTCGGATCCCGCGTTGCTGTGGCTGTGGCGAAGGCCGGCGGCTACTGCTCCTGTTAGACCCCTAGCCTGGGAACCTCCATATGCCGCGGGTGCGGCCCTAGATAAGGCAGAAAGACAAAAAAAAAAAAAAAAAAAAAAAAGGAAAAGAAACCAAACCATATACCTAGTTCCATATTTATTGCCTTCTCTTTCTCAAGTAAAAACTACCATTTTCTTAATTCTGCTGATCTAACCTGGTAATAGTAGGAATACAATCTGACTGAATTAAATGTAGTTTGTGTCTGTGTGTGTGCAAGGGACTGACAACCCTAATCCTTTCATGCTGTTTGCTTTAAAAAGTAGCTTGCCTTACAGATGGCCAACAGGCACGTTGAAAAGTTGTGCAGCATCACTAATTTAAAAGAAATGTAAATCAAGCCACAATGAAGTATCACCTCACACCAGTCAGAATGGCCATCATCAAAAAGTCTACAAATAATGAATGCTGGAGAGGGTGGAGAAAAGGGAACCCTGCTACACTGTTGGTGGGAATATAAATTGGTGCAGCCACTGTGGAGAACAGTATGGAGGTTCCTTCAAAAACTGAAAATAGAGTTACCATATAACCCAGCAGGCCTCACTCCTGGGCATATATCTGGAAAAGATGAAAACTAATTCAGAAAGATACACACACCCCACTGTTCATAGCAGCCCTATTCACAATAGCCAAGACATGAAAGCAGCCTAAGCCTTCGTGGGCAGATGAATGAATAAAGAAGATGTGGTACATATATATATACAAAGGAATTAGCCATAAAAAGGAATGAGATAATGTCATTTACAGCAATATAGATAGATCTAGAGATTATTATATTGAGTGAGGTAAGCCAGACAAATATTAATGATATGACTTGTATGTGCAATCTAAACTAGGCTACAAATGAACTTATTTACAAAACAGAAAAGACTCACGGAGTAGAAAACAAACTTATGGTTACCAGAGGAGAAAGTGTGGGGAGGGGTAAATAAGAGTATGAGATTATAATACCACTTTATATGAAGTAGATAAACAATGATTTACTATATAGCACAGGGAACCGTATTCAATTTCTTATAAGAACCTAATAATGGAAAAGAATCAGAAATATATATTTATACATATATATGTATAACTGAATAACTTTGCTATACAGCTGAAACTAGCACAGTGTTATAAATCAACTATGCTTTAATTTAAAAAAAAGACTGTCTTGTAACTCAAATCAAAGACAAGTTGATTTACTTCAATCTTCACTTATTTTTTATAAGCAAGGTACTGATGTGGGCCATGGGAATAAAAATGTGAATAAAATATGATTCCTGTAATCTCGTAGGGAGACAAGTATATAAATGCCAATAAACATGATACAGAATGTGATAAGGATGAATTTCAAAAGACAATTTTATGAAAATATCAAATCTTACACATTACTGGAAAGAAGCAGATAAATTGATAAAATTAATATTAAAAAATAACTTTGCATAATCTTGTACAAATTTTCCAACACAGTAATTCTGTATATAATTATATAGCATTGAGAAACTGTCCCACATATGTGCCAAGCAGGGTTTGAAAAATATCCCTTATAGGAGTTCCGGCTTGGCTCAGTGGTTAACGAACACAGCTAGCATCCATGAGGACTCGGGTTCGATCCCTGGCCTCACTCAGTGGGTTAAGGATCCCATGTTGCTGTGAGCTGTGGTCTAGGCTGGCAGCTGTAGCTCTGATTCGACCCCTAGCCTGGGAACTTCCATATGCCGCAAGTGCAGCCCTAAAAAGACAAAAAAAAAGTAGAGGTTTTCAAAAATATCCCTTATAGCAATATATTGGAAAGAGCACAAATGCCTGTGGACAGGAGAATGGATAAATAAATTATGGCATCGTCACAAGACGAGATATTATACAAGCCACAAAAATAATGTATATAGCTTTAACCAACCACATGGATGAATCACTAATAATGATTTTTTTAAAAGCTCCAGAAGATTGTATGATATAATACAATTTTTATAAGGCTCAAAACCATACCAAGCTTAACAGTATTCTTTAGGAAAACCTATGTTGTGGGGCTTGGGGTGGAGAGGGGGCAGAGGACTGAATGTCAGATGTAAGATAATTGGCAATAGTCTCATGTTCTCATTCCTACATTAGGTGTTGGGTTCACAGGTGTTTGTTTTATTATTATGCTTATAGCTTGCACATATATATTTACATGTCTGAAATTGTTGCATAATAAAAATATTCTATGTGCACTTTTAAAAAAAACCTTAAGATTGTTATTTATTTAGTAAAATGAATAGGTGTTTTGGGGTGTCTGATTTTACCATTTTGAACACTGATTTTACCACTGTAAAGAACAGTTTTTTTAAAAAAATTATTATAGTTGATTTACAATGTTCTGTCAATTTCTGCTGTACAGCAAAGTGACCCTGTTTTATATATATATATATATATATATATATATATATATATATATATATATGTACACATTCTTTTTCACACATTATCCTCCATCATATTCCATCACAAGTGACTAGATATAGTTCCCTGTGCCATACGGCGGTCTCATTGTTTATCCACTTCAAATGCAATAGTTTGCATCTACTAACCCCAAACTCCCAGTCCATCCCACTCTTTCCCCCTCCCCCTTGGCAACTGCAAGTCTGTTCTCCATGTCCATGAGTTTGTTTCTTTTCTGTAGACAGGTTCATTTGTGCCGTATATTAGATTCCAGATATAAGTGATATCATATGGTATTTGTTTTTCTCTTTCTGACTTACTTAGTATGAGAGTCTCTAGTTCCGTCCATGTTGCTGCAAATGGCATTTTGTTCTGTGTGTACTTTTCAAGTGATCACCCCAGAACACTAGAGCAGGGGCACATAATTCTGGCAAAAAGTCTGGGAAGGCTTTCTGGAGGAGGGGGAGTGCTGTGTTCACCCTGGATTTGAAGGAAAAGTAGGGTCTGGGGAGTCAGATAAATGCTGAGTGGTGGAAAGTTGGGGTGGGGGGGAGAGCACGAGGCAGGCCTGCACAGAGTGAGCTTGAGACGGAGAGCTGGGGGGCTGGGGGGAGCTGGAGGTGTGAAAGCTGACACTGGGAGAGTGGGGAGCAGACCTGGTGTGGTATTTCTGTGTAAGGTACCAGGTGACTGTGACACCAGTGTCCTCTGGAACCCGTGAGATTCCCACGGGGATGAGAGGAAAAGAAGCCTCTGATGGAACCAGGGAGGGGGCTCAGATAAAGAAATGAGGAAATGCCCATGAACAGGGGGTTGGGGTGCTGGGTGAGAACCAGAGGGCCCAGAGACAGGGCATCGCAGGCAGCAGGGGGTTTCAAGGCCACCAAATCACCGAAAAGAGTTGTCTGTTCTTGAGAAAAAGGGAGTAAGTGGGTAAATGAAATCAGAATCCAGGCAGATTCTGGACAAACATTAAAGTTGAAGGAGTTTCTAGAAGCCCCATGGATCAAGTTACCACCTCCAGCATCAGACATCAGGAGGAGAGTTTCAACCAAATCATCACAAATGGAGCACTCTGGTTTTTTTTATCTGTTCCTTAATTACAGGCATCCATCTTTGCTATATACACATTCCCTCTCTTTCTGTTTCTGTGACATATGTATCATAGTTACTTAAAAGTTGAACAGCTCTTGGATGGTCCAGCTGTGATGGAAAGAAAAAAGGGAAGAAACCGAGAAGGAACTGCCACTCACTAAGCCCTTTCTATGCTCCAAGTATTCTGATATAAGGGCTGAAAGTACCTTTCTTTATGGCCTTTACCACATCTCAGTAGTTAATGTTAAGACAGTAAAATGAAGACTTGCCCAGGGCAAGTGACTCACCAAGTTGATTCAGAAAAGACAGACTTTTATTTCTTTTTCTTTTCTGATTGCTGTGGCTAGGACTTCCAAAACTGTTGAATGATAGTGGTGAAAGGTGAAAGGTGAAAGCTAACAGCCTTGTCTTGTTCCTGATCTTTCTTAGTAGAAATGCTTTGTTTGTTGACACAACACTGTAAATCAACTATACTCTAGTTAAAAAAATAAAAGATAGACGATCTCTGTGAAATCATGCTGTTCCCCTTAGGCTTCACACCCCTCAAAAAAAAAAAAAAAAAAAAGCAGCACCTTTAAAGGAAAGTTACAGTTAGATACACTGAGAAGTTTAATGCCATGCATTTTTGGCTCAGATGTCTTTGGCATTTTTAAAGGTCCACCCTCCTCTCTTGATATTGTACCATGTCAGTCTTGATGGAAGGTTTCAGTGCCCTATCAGTTCCTTTCTGTAAGGGACAGGCTGTCCCCTCCGTTTTGATCTTCCAGCAGGCGTCCCCAGAGAATGTCTTGATAAAAAAACTGTGGCTGTGACCAGCCTTGTTGCCCGGCTACATTCCATCGTCCCCTTTCACACACATTCCTCTACCTTGACGTGCCTGAAATCTGTCATCTCTCGTTGATTTTACTAACATACAATTATTTTCTTGTTATTAAAATCATCATCACGCTTTCGGTTACTATTTATTCCTGGAAACTGCATATTAAGATAATTATTTTTGTCTTGGCGACACTCAAGTTACAACTCATAAATTTTATAGTCGTGCATATTAACCCCACAGCTGCCTGCCCCCAGCTTCTTGGGGAAGAGAGAAGTGAGGTTTTTCTTTTCCCCCCCCGAAGAGGGAGGGGGAGTGGGGACTTGAGGATAGATAAAGTTTGCAACAACTTCTGAGCAGACGGGTTCCAAAGAGCCCACCAGGGCAAGCAGAGGGGTTTTGCAAGAAGCCCGGGAGAGCCTAGAGGCCCAGTTTCCTCCCAACCCACAGACCATCACCAGAACTCTGTCCCTGATTTTGGCCCCACTGGAATGTGGGCTTGTCTATAAACACTTCCCACTTCCAAATGAGCCATAAAGCGGGTTTTAAAAGGTAGGCCCGATGCAGATGCTGCACTGACTGTTTAGCAGAAGTTACTCCTTTTGAGAGCGACCTTGCGGTTCACTACAGCGTTATGAAGCTTTACGGTGGAGCAGTATGGATTCATTTCTGATGATGAATCATTACTGGGTGGCAAAGTAAGTTGAGGGGGGAGTAATTCTGTACAGCAATCACATACAGGAAAGAAAAGGTCACTGCAGCCTCTACATGTGGGGATTAGCTTGCCCTGGCTCTTTGGTAAACACCAGCCTCCTGCATCCTCTGCAGTCTCATCTCCTATCCTTTGCCCTCCTGATTTCTGCCCTAGAAACAAACGAATGTTTTGGTCTTAGTACCTCTGTACAGTCTTAAAAATGTAAAAATGATCAAATACCACCAAGAACTGTGTTTATACGTGATATATTTATCAATGTCTGCATGAGAAATTATAGCTAAGAAATTTTTTAATACTTATTTTTAATTCATTTAAAAATAACAATAAAGGTTCATGTCATGTGAACATAAATGTTTTAAGTGTTACTGCAAGTCCATTTAACGTCTGGCTTAAGAGAGTGGATTTTGATGTAGGCTTCTGCTTCCATCTTAGAAACCGAGAGTGAGATAGCACACATCATGAAGCTCCTAGAAACTTCCACCGTACACTCCTGCAAGAATGAGAGTGCAAAGGCAAATCATGTCTTTGTTTGACTAGGAAAATTGCTTTGATCACACGGGCCTCCTGGAAGAGGTGTAGGGACCTCCTGGCCTTTGGACCGCTCTTTACAAACCTACTCTAGACTCATGCGCCTTCCTTTGGTTGGAAATAAGCCAATAGGGTGACTGACGGTTAATGGGAAATAGGCTTTTAATTGAAGTCAAGGCTGCAGCATATCCTTCTATTTGGGCGTCCCTCATCCAATAGAGGCAGACGACAGGGACATTCCAAAGCCCACTCTGAACACACCCTACTTGCTGTTTGCCAAAGGTCTTTTCAAACCTCGTTTCATTTCATCTCTACCGTATAACTGCTGGAGAAAGCCGGGACAGCTAGCATTCTCCTGTTCCACCCGAGGAAGCAGAGATGTTTAACGACTTTTCTCAAGATCCCCCGGTTCCTTTAAAGGACCACTGAGCCACACCTCGAATTTCCCAGGTCCTTTCCCCAGGCTGGTCACCTCCCCACACTGTAGGGTCAACCCGTGTTGATGGGGGAGACGGAAACTGGGCAGAAGGGGACTGAAAGCAGATGTGTAAGCTCACGTCTGAGATAGTGATTCATACATGCGCCAGTGTATTCCCTTTTCTGATCCTTTAGGAAATAAAAAGACTTAATACACCAGAGAGGATCCACCGTATCCTTCGGCCAGGACCTTTGGAGTTCGCATCTTCTCACTAGGAGAAATTCGTTGTTCATTCCCAGGACTGGGAGCATAGGTTAAACCAAATGCTAGCCACAAGCCAAGTTATTAGACTTTTTTAAATATCCAAAGGAGGTTAGGAAGATCTCCAGTGGGTGCTTTCCAAGATGCCCGTGAACTTGGAGGAAGAGGAGAGGGCTCAGTGCGGGCAGCTGCCTCCTCTGGTCTTCGCAGCCATGTCTGTCAGGGCTTCGTCCCAGGCCTGCTCCCGTCTGACCGTCTGCTGAGGAAGACCAGGTTCCTTGAATTTGTGCTAGGCTGCTTTTGTTCTACAAATTGCACCCTTTTTTTTTTTTTTCATTATGTTTCATTATAAGATGTTGAATATAGTTCACTGCGCTATACAGTAGGACCCTGTTGTTTCCTACTGTATAGCAGATACTGTACTGCATTTTCTGATGATGATTGTGAGTCAGCCCAAGTCTGTACTCTGCAGCAATCTCAAACTCCCCCCCGTTCTAATCCAGACTACTTTAATTGTATTTATGTCCATATACCTTCATACAGCTCTTTCATAGTCTCCTTCTGGAAACATCTATCACATATTCAAATGTGGCTTGCAGTGTTTTCTCTTATTTGCAACTGCTAAATTAAAATGTTAATGAGAGGTGCCTTTGTACCGCTCTTGAATTATCTACCTTGTCTCTCCATAGCAGTTTTCTCCTTAACCCGCATGCCTTGGCACTGGGGTAGTTTACAGAAAGGAAAGAGCTCTTATTATCTTGCTCAGAATGGGGCGAGTTACCACCAGAAGTCGAATCAGTCCTAATTTATGTTTTCTTCTTCTTTTTGCTCACCCTCCATCCTGCTGCCTCTGGGAACATGGCACGTGACTTGCTGCATCATCTGGGAAAAAAATCACCTCTGCATGTGCAACACGGACCATGTGGGTGAGTCCTGAAATTAAAGTTTAAGCTGTTGATTTCTCTCTCCGTTTGGGGAAGAAGAAGTTTGCCAAATGACATTGTTTGATGGGAAAACATCTTTGGCATCCAGTGCCCATGTGCGTGCACGCCCCGCGCCTTCGGTTACTCTTTCCTGCATTAATTAGCGAGGGAGAGGTGCTGAGGCAGGCTATTAGCAGCAACTGAACTCAAATAAAACCAGGGCGAATCAAGTTTAAACTTGTGTTTTTGGTTTCTTTTTTATTTTGGGGGGGGGAGAGGATGGTTTGTATGATTTTGAAAAAGGGTTCTTTATAACAAAGCAATTTGTGAATATCCCACATAGTTTGAAGCTGAATTTTCTAAGGCTCTTGTTCGGTTGTTTCGATAAATCACACACCTCAAATATTCGTAATTGCCATTCTTGGTAGATACCGTTGTGTTTGTCTTTGTGATGCTAGTATGTTTCCAATATAAAGAAATTTGTAGGAGTTCCTGTTGTAGCTCAGAGATAATGATCCTGAGTAGTATCCTTGAGGATAAGGGTTTGATCCCTGGCCTTGCTGAGTGGGTTAAGGACCTGGCGTTGCCGTGAACTGTGGTGTAGGTTATAGAGGAGGCTTGGATCTGGTGTTGCTGTGGCTGTGGCGAAGGCCGGCAGCTGTAGCTCTGATTTGACCCCTAGCCTGGGAACCTCCATATGCTGCATGTGAGGCCCTAAAAAAGAAAAAAGCAATCGGAAATGGCGCTTTGTTGATATATTTACATTAAATGAGTCGTGAATCTTGACATGAAATCTTCCCA
Organism: Catagonus wagneri; assembly: GCA_004024745.2. Lineage (NCBI taxonomy): Eukaryota > Metazoa > Chordata > Mammalia > Artiodactyla > Tayassuidae > Catagonus > Catagonus wagneri. The sequence goes on along the minus strand of PVHT021183608.1, from coordinate 16,779,217 downwards.
CTTTAACTGGTCCCTTGTAGATGGTTTCGAAACTCACGGTAGTAAAACAGTTAAATATTGAACTTTGCTCTTCCAAAACTGGACAGTAAGGCTGTACAGGGCATTCAGAAGGAAGATCGCCTGCAGGACTGGGGAGGGGGGAGAGGGTTAATGTGTGCTGGTGGATTTCTGCCTATAAAATGGAGGATTAGATGACAAGCAGATTTTTTTTTCAATAAATTACTTTTATTGATAATTATTGAAATTATTCAGTTTTCTAAATTAATGTTAAATAACCTTAAATGGATTTTCTTCCTTGAATGTGACAGAAATTGGTAGTGAGATTAATCTAGAAAAGTAAAGAGGCAAGAATATTTTAAAATCATAGGAAAAAGGGAGTGAGTTGTATACAAACATATAAACTATTTTACCTTATTAAAACTAAAGCAAGGCTGATTGAAATATTTTTTTGTTTTGTTTTGTTTTCTTTTTTATTTAAAGCGTTTATTTTATTAAATTGAAGAATTTTTTTGTGTTTATTGAGCAATAGTCAATTCCTTCCATATTTGCCTTCTACTTTTTTTTTCATATTAACAATGAATTTTATTTCAGTTATAGGTGTACAAAGATCATAAGTCAATACGATAGATTTTGTGTCCCAAACCCACAGTGCATCCCCCCACCCCCCAGATTGTCTTATTTGAAAAACCAAGGTTTTCCAAAATCTGTGAGTCATTGTCTGT
>PVHT021183608.1:16718697-16775442 GCA_004024745.2 Catagonus wagneri | reverse complement strand
CTCTTCTTGTTTAATTTTTACAGCTTGTATTTCTTTGCTCAGTGTTTCCTGTAAATGATCAATCTTTGCCTCCAGTCTATTTCCAATGCCTTGCATCATCTTCAGCATCAACAGTCTAAAGTCTCTTTCTGAGAGGCTGGTAATCTCCTCATCACTGAGCTGTTTTTCTGGGCTTTTCTCTTTCTCCCTTATCTGGGTTGGAGTTTTCTGTCTTTTCATTTTTATAGGTTTTTGGTATGGTGAACTTTTTGCCAACAATAGAGTTGTAGCCTCTCTTAGTTCTGGGGATTGCCTCCCCTGTGACTAAAGCTGGTATGGGTGGGGTTGCTGTAGGCTTCCTGATGGGAGGGAGTGATGCCTGCCCACTGGTAGGTGGGGTTGATTCCTAGCCCGCTGGTGGGTGGGGTTTTGTCTCTGGATGAGATTAGAGGCTGGCTGTGTGCCTGAGGGGTCTTTAGGCAACCTGTTTAGTGATGGGTGGGGCTGTGAACCGACCTGGATTATTGTTTGGCCTGGGGCTTCTCAGCGCTGATGGGAGGGACCAGATTTTCCCAGAAATGGCCCCCTCCAGAGAAATGCAGGCTGATGAATGTTCCCGAGAGCTTCACCTCCAATGTCCTTCCCCCACAACAAGACACAGTCACCCCTATTTTCCCAGGAGATCTTCCAAGAATTGCAGTCAGGTTCCACCCGGATTCCTATGGAGACTGCTTTGCCCTGGGACCCAGTGCACGTGAAAGTCTGTGTGTGCCTTTCAAGGATGGGGTCTCTGTTTCCCCCAGTCCTGTGGAGCTCCTGCACACAAGCCCCGCTGGCCTTCAATGCCAGATGCTCTGGGGACTCTTTCTCCTTGTGCCTGATCCCCAGGCGTGGGGTTTTGACGTGGGGCTCAGAACTCTCAGTCCTGTAGCTGAGTCTCTGTGATGCAGTTACTTTCCAGTCTGTGGGGCTTCCCACCCAGGAGGTATGGGGTTGCTTCTATCGCGTAGTCGCCCCTCCTACCTCCTGATGTGGTCTCCTCTTTGTCTTCTGGAGCAGAATATCTTTTTTGGAAGTTTACAGTCCAGCTGGTTGAAGGCTGCTCAGCATTTGGTTGTAGTTTTGCTGTTTTTCGGGAGGGAAGTTGAGCTCCAGTCCTTCTATTCCGCCATCTTAATCCAATCTCGACAGGCAGATTTTGAATACCAAAAAAAAAAAAAAAATAGATTTTTAGATACATTTATTGAGCATGTGGGAAGCAAGATTCCAAGAAGAGCCTTTGACTAACATGATACTCCAGAAGCGGCTGGTCCAATATCTTTTGTCTGTTGTGTAAAGTACTTAGCGTGGCCGATTCCTGGAGAAAAGAAATCAGTCCGGGTTTCCCTCCGTAGGAGAATCACTCTCTCGCTCATCCATCCTACTTTCATCCTGGGTCTCCCTCTCAATAAATTTCAAACTGCCGTGTCACCGTCTTAGCCAGTTGAAGTGGTGGGATTTCACTTGCTGGGAGCAAACACGGTTGTCATGGCCATCTGTTACTCCTGGAATTTCTAAAATTATGGTGAATGTTAGCATGAGATTTGGTTTGGGTGTTTGTAAGATTTTCTATTCTGGGCTAAGTCATTTGGGAATCTTTATCTTTAAATGATTCAGTTACCCATAAATATCCTTAGGAATATGTGTCCCTTGAGTTTAATCTGTTGAGCTGTGCTTAGTTGATTCGACAGAATTACCACCTAATCAGCTGTTTTGCCTCTTGGGTTACGCTGTGATGCTTTAGCTCAATATCAAAAAAAAAAAAAAAATCCCTTTCGGGATTCACACTGTTTGTTTTCCTCTGTGTGTCTCTCCCAGTCTTTCGATCGCTCTCCTTCTTGTAAACAATCCTCAGCTGAAAATTTCACTTTCCCTCCCAGTAATAATCAGTAACCAGAACCTGCTTCTATTAAACTGATCGTGAGCCAGATCTGTGGTCTGGGGCTAGGAAAGCTTTCCAAAGAGAACGCATTATTTGTGAGCTGCTCCAGGAACTGTTAGAATCTGATCCTAAAAGCAGCAAAGTACAAGCCAGCGTGTCTGCCTGCCCTTTCTCATCCGAGCCCCTTGCAGGGCGTGTGTGTTCTCCCCAGCCTCTCCTTTCCCTTCACTTTCTAAGGCCCCCTGCTCTTCCACTAAGGATTTTGACAGGTGGGTCGTTTGATTATTTCATTCATTTTTGTTCCATTTCTAGGGAGGGGATAGGCTAGTTCTGCAGCCTAAAGAGTTACTGGTTTAGTCAATATGAGATTATTTTATTAAAAAAATTTTTTAAATAATCTAAAAAAGAATTTTAGGAGTCCCTGTTGTGGCTCAGCAGGTAAGAAACCCAACTAGTACCCATGAGGGTGTGGGTTCGATCCCTGGCCCCACTCAGTGGATTAAGGATCTGGTGTTACTGTGAGCTGTTGTGTAGGTTGCAGACGCAGCTCGGATCCCACGTTGCTGTGGCTGTGGCGTAGGCCAGCAGCTGTAGCTTCACTTCCACCCCTAGCCTGGGAAACTCCGTATGCTGCAGGTATGGCCCTAAAAAAAAAGAAGAAGGAAAAAAAGAATTTTGGAGGGTTTGGGATGGAAATGTTCCAAAACTACATTGTGATAATGGTTGTACAACAATAAATATAGTAAAATTCATTGAATTATTAAAAAATAAAAATAGTAAGTAGCTAATGGGTTTGTCACTCACTTTACTTCCTCTGATGTGCACGGTCACGCGTCATTATTAACCTCACATCTGTGTCACCCTCATCGCTTCCTCTTTCCGAGGCACTAAGTGATGGACTGCACGTGCGTCCCATTTACTCTTCATAGCAACCTCGTAATACAGCAACTTTTTAATCATCTGATTTTACGAATGAGTAAAGTGAGGTACAGCCTAACCTGCCGCAGGCCACCAGGGCCCTCATGGTAAAATATTTTCATTTAGACACTTTTTCTGTAACCATTTTAATATACTTTTTGACTCTTCTGTACCTTCAAAGACAGAATTTTGGTGCTTCTTAGATGATATTTTATCATATACAACTAAAATTGTCTTTAATATGGCAGATACATAAAGCTCTTGCATGAGTCATGGCAGAGGGTGAGGGGGGTGGGAGTGGTTAATAATAAAAGACTCATTGATTAGTTGGGTGATTTGCCCTATGGAAGTGATTTCTGTTTCTTGAGGAGTTGTTATCTTTGTATCTGACAGTAGAATCATCTTTAAAAAAAAAAATAAAACTGATAGAAGTTTTGTAGGAAAAAAAGTCAAACAGGGGCTAACTTTTTTCCAAAGACATAAGCCCTTGTACCTACAAATTCCATTTAGATTTTCAACTCTGGTTTTTGAGCATTATTGAGCTTCCAGACATAATCATGAGTACTTCTCTAATAGTTAATTTTCTGCCTTATTAGTCAGGGTCATGAAGTCCTTCTCAAAATCAGAGACATGAAAAGCAGAAAGTTATCAGAGTTTACGCTGTGGTGCAGTGGGCTAAGAATCCAACTGTAGCAGCTCAGATCACTGCAGAGATGCAGGTTCGATCCCTAGTCTGGGCAGTGGGTCAAAGGATCTGGCGCTGCCACAGCTGCAGCGTAGATTACGGTTGCTTGGATTGAATACCTGAGCCAGGAATTTCTATATGCTGTGGGTACAGCCATTAAAAGAAGAAAAAGGAAAAGAAGAAAGTTATTTTGATTAGCTAGTTCCCCTTGCTTGAATCTCCCAAGGTTCTCCATTGACAAGGATAGGAGTTAATGGAGTCAAGCCATGGACCTTTTGGGCAGAATGCTGGGTGTGCACATCCAGTCACATCCTGAGTTTTGCAACAGCTTGCCAAACCCCTCTTTTCATCTTTCATCTTTATGCCATCTTCCATCTGGCTCCAGGGAAACATATCCAAGCTACAAATCTGCCCGTGCCTCTCTCTTACTTTAAACATCCCCGTGGTTCCGTCTTGCGTCTGGTTGTGCTTCTCCACCAGGGTACTGCAGCAGCCTGGTGAGCATCAGTCATCTGCGTGGATGTCACCGGTAAGGGGCTGCTAATAACACATCTGCGTATTGTGGTTTAAAAAGTATTTAATTTGTTTGAAGTAAAATACACTGGGAGCTCCCGTTGTGGCTCAGTGAGTTAAGAACCCGACTAGTGGAGTTCCCATCATGGCTCAGTGAAAACGAATCTGACTGACATCCATGAGGAGGCAGGTTCGATCCCTGGCCTCAGTTGGTGGGTTAAGGATCTGGTGTTGCCATGAGCTGTGGTATAGGTGAAAAGAGAGGCTCGGATCTGACATTGCTGTGGCTATGGGCATAGGCCAGTGGCTATAGGTCTGATTCGACCCCTAGCTGCAGGTGTGGCCCTAAAAAAAAAAATGAAACCCGACTAGTAACAATGAGGACGCAGGTTTGATCCCTGGACTCGCTCGGTGGGTTAAGGATCCATCATAGCCACAAGCTACAGTGCAGGTGACGGATGTGGCTTGGATCTGGTGTGGCTATGGCTGTAGCATAGGCCTGTAGCTGCAGCTCAAATTCAGCTCCTAGCTTGGGAACTTCCATGTGCCACGGGTATGGCCCTAAAGAGAAAATAAATAAAATAAAATACACTGGATTCAAGTTTAACCCTATGGCATTATTGTTTACACTCACTTTTATTCCTTCTTATTTATTTCTTTAAATTGGAGTATGGTTGGTGTTCCCACTGTGGCTAAGCAGTAATGAAATTGACTAGTATCCATGAAGATGCGAGTTCCCTCCCTGACCTTGCTCAGTGGGTTAAAGATCTGGTGTTGCCGTGAACTGTGATGTACGTTGGATCTGGTGTTGCTGTGGCTGTGGCATAGGCTGGCAGTTTTATCTCGGATTCACCCCCTAGCCTGGTAAGTTCCATAGGCCGCAGGTGTGGCCCTAAAAAAAAAATACTATTAAAAATAAGTAAATAAATTGGAGTATAGTTGATTCACAATATTGTATTAGTTTCAGGTGTATAGCACAGTGATTCATACACACACACACACATACACACGCATTCTTTTTTAGATATATAGTCTCTTTCCCATACAGGTTATTACCAAATATGGAGTATAGTTCCCCGTGCTACACAGTAGGTACTTGTTGTTTATCTGTTTTATATATAGTAGTGTGTATATGCTTTCCTAACCTCCTAATTTATCCCTCTGTCCACCCTCATTTCCCCTTTGGAAACCATAAGGTTTTTTTGTTTTGTTTTGTTTTGTTTTCCCCCCATGTCTTTGCGTCTCTTCCTGTTTTGAAATGAAGTTTATTTGTATCTCTTTCTTTAGATTCTGCATATAAATGATGTCATATGGAATCTGTCTTTCTCTTTCTGACTTACTTCACTTAGCATGATAATCTCTATATCCATGTTGCTGCAAATGGCACTACTTCATTCTTTTTTATGGCTAATATTCCATATATATACCACATCTTTTTTATTCAGTCCTCTGTTGGACACTTAGGTTGCTTCCATCTCTTGGCTCCTGTAATAGTGCTGCAGTAAACACTGGGGTACATGTATCTTTTTGAATTTCCATATTACTTCTAGTGTATGTGAGTTCTCTCTCTTGCTGTGGATATCTGTCTAAATATCTGTCACGAGAGAGTGCCATAATGGTTATGCACTGGGAATTGTGTAATATCACCAGCCCTCCTTGTTTATCTTGTCAACTAATGGTTCCTGGTGTACTGATAATTCTGTTTGTCAAGAGTTTCTGCAGTGCTTGTGAATTGTGATTTTTATATTCACTAATAACCATCTATCTAATTCTACACGTGAATAATTTCTAGGTAAGAAGGCAGGCAGGGGCAGTGAAAAGCGCTCCAACATTGTATTGTATGTAATGATCTGTGAACATTCTGACCCCGAGTGATAGGAGTTTTGGTTGGCCAGATAAACAGCAAAGTGATGATAAAGTCTAAATCTTGCAGGAGGATAAGCCGTATGAATGAAAAGTTAAAATCTGTACACGTCATTTGTTTCAGTAGCAACAAATAACAAGAGTTGCTCTTCAGTAGCCCATGTTTATTAACTTTTTAATATTTCTCATGTAATGGAGGTCTGAAAAAAAGACAAGGTCCTTTTTTCCAAAATAAAACAAGATATTAGGAAAATTTTTACATGCTGAGGATTTTTCTTATAAAATGATTGATTCTCTATATAGTAGCTGATGTCAGTCCTTATGTGTTTATACAAAGGTGTTTATCCACACTATCCTCTTCCTGCTGTGTCTGTGCTGCTTTTTGCTTTATATTCCCCAATCATTTTGGTAGAGGCGAGGAGTTGGAAAAATCTAAAGCAGAGGTTGCATGAAAAGTCTTGTGTCTTGGTCTAAAAAGGTCAAGAGCAAAGCTTGTTAGGATGACCTGCAAGTTCTCCCTGGTCCTATTAGCACCTACCAGCTGCTTCTGCCGCTTTGCTTTTGACCCCAGGCTTGTGTCACTTGTCATTCTTGCTGTGCCCGCCGTGGGTCCTGCCTTTAGCATGCCAGCAACTCTCCTGTATCTGCTATTTTTCTCATTTTCTTCCTCCTGCTTCCAACTCCTTCCCTTGTCTTTATCTGATGACTCCTGCTTGTCATTTATTCGGAGCTCCTGCAAGAAATCTGTCCTGTTAAACATCCTCTCCTCCCACCCTACGGGGTCTAAGAATCCATCAGTCTCCTACAGCACCCTGCGTGTGTCTCCCTCACACATCTTTGCATGTTGCAAGGGAGTGATGGATTTACCTATATATGCCTCCTATTGTTTTATAAAAACAGAAAGAACTGGGACTTGAACAGTTCCTTCTGCCTAATGCCTAAAGTTGGCTAGACTGTCTTGGGTTGTTTCTGCGAAATGGGCATTGGCAAGCAAGGTGTTTATTAGCAAGAATTCCTGGGATGAAGGCCAAGGAAGAAAGCAGGAGTTGGCAGAGGAAGAAGGTGTGATCCCCACGGAGGCGTCAGTCAGCTCTCCCTGTGGGGCGCCCCATAGCAGGGAGGACCTCCAGATTGCTTCCAATTAGACCAAGATGGTCCCCGCATTTTTACCCCCTGCTGGAAAGGGTTGTGACCTGAGCAAGGCAGTTGTCTTCAGTGGAGGCAGCTCCACAAAGGGCTGACTCCTGAGGGCTGCCTTTTGGCAGCACTTCTAGAAGCTGGAGGATTACGAACCCTTCCTTTCTGTAAGGGGACCTGGGCAGAATTTCATAGTATCTAACATGGGGGAACTTTTTGTGAAATTAACTGAAGAAGAGAAAATGCCTGTGACTTCGGGAAACTGGGGAGAAGAGGAGGAAATGAAACACGCGGGCCATTTCTATCTGCTCTATTAATAGAAATGGTTTTCATAAAATGGATTTTTCTCGGAATAAGGAGATATGATTTTTTAAAGACCCTTTAAGCTTTAAGCCTTCTAGTCCTAAAAGCAGCAAATGCGTTGTTTGTAACTATTCCAAATATTTAAACTTCTGTTACTCATCCTGTAAACATTTACTGACTCCCTGAAAGATACACAGCACTGTAGTAGCTGGTGTCGGACCCCCCTCCCAAAGAAAGTGTTTCAAGAAAAAAATCAAATATCTGATGGATGTTTAGCGCTAAACAGATTGTGCTAATCATTTCATGGTGTATGTAAGTCAAATCATTATTACTATACACTTTCAGCATATACAGTGCTGTGTGTGAATTATATTTCAATAAAGCTGGAAGAAAACAGTCCCCCCAAAAGAAAAAGTCAAATATCAAGACAATTTCAAACTACCAGTAGATAATGCCATCTAGACAACTGATCACAGTGCCAAGCAGAATGAAACTCTGGAACGAGATGTTGTATGAACTGAGCTTTGAATCTCTAGAGACTTGAGTTTGACTCTTCCAGGAAATGGTAGCTTTTACTTTTCTGTCTGAAATCATATCTCATTCAACTTTTATATCTTCTACAACCAATGACCTCTATTTATTTGAAGGAGGGGCACTCTTATCAAAACTACAGTGGCCAATGAAATCAGAATCATAGCTCTTTCTTCTCTATTCCAACCCAGACTCTATGAATAAAATGTGCTTGTACGTCTCAGGCTTGCTTCCTGCAGAGAAAAGAAGTCCTCAAACATGGGATGACATTTCAATTCCAGGACTGGGTCTGCAGTCGTCTACAGGTCTTGCTTTGTGATATCCTCTTTTTTTTTTTTTTCTCTTAATGGATTTTATTTCAATTATAGGTGTGCATATCCTCTTATAATCACCTCCTCAGGTTCCCTGTGGGCCCTTGTCCCTGCCAGTGACTCTGATCCCCATGCAGAGCAAAGATATGCCTCATTCTCACTCTGTTTAAAAGAAAGTGCCTTTGTTCACCTCCCTTTCACTTAAGGACGGCCTCCCTCCCTTTTAATAACTTCTCTGTCCATGTAGCTCCTTTGTTTCCCCACCTTATCTTTAATTGCTAAGCCGATAGTGGGGCTGATGAATAAGACATTATGTCTCTCAAAGGTTTAGTAAAAAGGAAAAAAAAATGAAGCATGCTGAAGTGGAGTTGCAAAGTTCTCAATTATGCTTATAAGGCAGTGTTGACGATAAGAAAGTAGTTAAACATTACTTTGCTTAGAAAGAAATTGTTCTCAGGACCAATACAGAGTGTCAGCAAAGTGAAAAACAATTGATTCATCAAGTTCTTTCCTCCCTGGCATGTAAACAATGAGATTATTAGCTCGGGGGAGTTATTCTACAATCTCTTCAAGTCTGTAGCTTTCTGTAGCAACCATTCCCTTCCCCATCCCCACCCACGATGGTCCTAAAGTCCCATATTTAAAAATTTGAAAACATCAGTTACCCATGGTCCTCTTCTAACCCTTCTGAAGCTGTTACCATGTAGATAAAGAGAAGAAGGCTGGCAGGCTGTAAACCTGTTGAGTATGTACTGACTCCTCCTGTTGGACGTAGCGCCTGCCTTGGGTCCGTCATGCCAGAAGTGACTACAGGGTGCCTGGCTCACCTCTGTCTTTCAGGGAACAATTCAAATATGAGCTCTATAAGGCTCCATTATCATAGTATTAATACTGGCTACTAAGCTGGCAAGCGATATGGGAAAAGTGCAGTGTTTGGGGAAATGTGTTAGCGTATTTTTTTTCTGTGCTACAGGACAGATGCTACCTCCCTCCCATTTGTAACACTAATCGGAAAATTCCGCTACGTTGTAGCAGAAGAAAAAACAGCCTTGCTATCAACATGAAAAGTTGGTATGAAAATATGAAAAGTTTAATGACTGATTTTACACCAAAACTGTCCGTTTTCAAGGTATTGAAAGAGGCTAATGTAGTTTGTCCAGTTCATCCAGTCTTTATTTTAGCCACCAAATGGCTTGGGAACCCAAAGCTCAGATAGTTTCTCTTCTTTTCTTTAAAAAAAAAAAAAACACCCCTGTCATCAAGAAGATTATCTACCCTTAAGTGCTATTTTTCTTTACTCCTATTAGTTTTGCTTCTATAAATCATTGATGGTAGTAGAATAATTTGAATTCAATAAATAGCTTATGAAGGAAAAAACCAGCTCGCCAATGGCACATATGATGCAAATCTCAAAGAACTGTAATTTTCTGTTTTTTTATAACTGTTTGGTTTAACAGGTATAAATCCCTGGTGATGCTGGATGCTGGCTTCTTGGGGTAGGAGTAACTGCCTCCGTGCCTGCCTGACCCCGATTGAACCTGTTTCTTGGACTTTCTGGGAGGAACTTATGTGAGGTTGATGATTTGTACTCGTTCAAGGGTTACTCTGCTACATATTTCAGCTGTCAGCAGAACTAGTTCTGGCCTGGCCCAAGATTTTGTATAGATCTGGAAAAAATAAAGACTCCACAACATTTTATTGCCTAGTAAACTGACAGAATCCCATCGGCTCTGTCGGCACGCGTGTTGGGGAATTGGGCAAGGGTTCTCCTTGATGTTGGTGTGTACTTTGCATTTCAAGCATGTTGGGTTGGAAAAACAACTCTAGATAGTGCCAGGGGCCTGACCCAGCAGACATTCCGGGAGATAGTTGAGGGGCGATGCTGGTGCTTTTATCCTGCACCCGTGAGTGATGACCAAGTTTGGCAGCTTATCTCAGAAGTCTTATCTCCTCCAGCTTGAGTCCACCCAGAGGCTCAAGAGTAGTTAGAGCCTATTTTTAACAAGTCCTTTAAACAGCAAGTTCAAACCCATGATTGAACATGTGTTTTGTTTTTGCTTTTTTTTTTTTTCTAGTTCAGAAGCCCCCTCCTTCCCAGATATCCCAAAATGTCTGATTAGGGCCTCCTATATTTTTGCATCATGAACAACTCAAAAGTTTGAAGGTGTTTTGTTTTAATTTATTTTTTTGAGTAGAGTTGATTTAACAGTGTTGTGTTAATTTCTGCCCTACAGCACAGTGATTGTGACATATGCATATATTCTTTTTCATAATCTTTTCCATTATAGTTTATCACAGGATATTGAATATACCTCCCTGTGCTATTCTTTCTTTCTTTCTTTTTTTTTTTTTTTTTTTTTTGTCTTTTTGCCTTATCTAGGGCCACACCTGCGGCATATGGAGGTTCCCAGGCTGGGGGTCTAACAGGAGCCGTAGCCGCCGGCCTTCGCCACAGCCACAGCAATGCGGGATCCAAGCCGCGTCTGCAACCTTTACCACAGCTCATGGCAACGCTGGATCCTTAACCCACTGAGCAAGGCCGGGGATCGAACCCGCAACCTCATGGTCCCTAGTCGGCTTCGTTAACCACTGAGCCACGACGGGAACTCCAGTGTGCTATTATTTCTGATGTTTTGTATTTTGCTAGAGTCTTGTTTGCTTTTCACTACCGTGTATCTCTAACTGGGATGTCATGACATTATCTGGGTACTGTGCCCATTTTAGACACATGAGAACATTAACATGGCTCAAATAATTTTACAAGTATCCAGAAAAGTTTTATCCCCCATGCCTTGTATCTCTCTCCCCAAGAGAAATGTGACGTTTGCACTGAATTCAGAACCTTACAGCTCTTGACTCTGTAGTGGCAGCTTTGCACCTGGTGCTTCTCCATAGTAAATGTTAATTTACTGTTCACTGTCGTGGTTTTAATTATCAGAAAAATTCTTTTCTGATGGTACTATGGATTTTGAGGGTACATTCTAAAAAAATGAGAAAATATAAATGCCTTTTGGGTTTTGCTTTCAATTGTTCATTTTTTTTCCCCTTTAAAAAAAAAAATCACTTCAAATCTTGAACATGGGGCTCCACCTAGTGTAAGTTTTAGGTTAAAAGGAGTATAGATACAAGGAAAGAGCAAAAATTAGCTGGATGTAGTCCTTTCTGATAAGAATGCCGAACTAAAGACAGTGGTATTTCATATAATGGTTTTATGGTCCCAAATGCTTCATTCTTTTTCATTCCCTCATTTTCCACAAATGCTTACTTTTATACCTTTTTTTTTTCCCCACCACACCTGCAACATGTGGAATTCCCGAGCTAGGAATTCCCACACTAGCAATCCAAGCTGCTGCAGTGACAGCACAGGATCCTTAACTTGCTGCACCAGAAGGGAACTCCTTTTATACCTTTTTTAAAGGCAAAATTATGTTACAGATGTGTATAGATACAGTTCTAGGCTGTAAACATTTTCTTTGCCTATGGTAAATGGATTTAGATCCAATTTTCTGGTGGTGTAACAAGATAGGAATCTTAAATAAACAGTTTGGGATGTCTTTACAGTTAGTAAACCTAGAGTTACTGCCTAAAATTGCTTTTTTTTTAATAAACAAGGACAAATTTTAGACTAACATTTTTATTTAATACTTTCCATGGTGTCATCTAATTACATTTAAAATGCTTATAGTGCATCCAGCTTTAAGGCTTAGATTTTTTTACTTAGCAACCACTAAGTGGAGTTGTAATAATGTCGATAATGTAATTTTTTTAGATCTTTGAAAATATCACTGTAGCGCAGTATTCAGTTTCTTTCTGTTTTGTTCTTGTGGAGGGGAATTTCCAGTGCTCATATCTATTGCCAGTGAGTTCTGAGAGCAGAATGTATGTATGTCTCTAAAGGACTAAATGCTAGACTGAAGTGGGAGTTCTCATCATGGTGCAGCGGAAACGAATCCGACTAGGAGCCATGAGGGTATGGGTTCAATCCCTGGCCTCGCTCAGTGGGTAAGGATTTGGTGTTGCCATGAGCTGTGGTGCAGGTCACAGATGCAGCTTGGATCCTGCTTGGCTGTGGCTGTGGCTGTGGTGTAGGCTGGCAGCTGTAGCTTTGATCCGACCCCTGGCCTAGGAACCTCCATATGCCATGGGTGAGGCCCTAAAAAGCGAAAAGAAAAAAAAATGACAAAAAAATGCCAGACTGAAGTGAAACAGGAGAGTGCCGACCTTGATGATGATATTAACAGCCCAGAGATAGAGACATTTGAGAAAAATGTCCCCCTGAGCACTGGGACTTCAGGTGTGCAGCCTTTGCCCTAGAACTGACCCGTCATGGATCTAAGGCGAGTAATATTTCTCGGGTGCCTTCTGACAGGTGTTGTACATACATGATAACACTATATAGGGTTTTCCCTAACACCCTATGAATTAGGGACTTGGATCTATTTTACAGATAAGGAAACTGAGGCTCAGACAAATCAAGTAACTTATCAACTGTACCAGTTTTAGAACTCAAGTCTGTCTCTCCATGTTATGTGTTGTCTTTCCTCTGCATCCTTAGACTAACCTATGTTATAAAACCCTCATGTCACCAACTCTTCTTTTATATTCCTAGTTAATCATGATTTTTACTTGACTTAATACGGACTAGATTCCAAGGAAGTTAATGCTGTTGGGACCTCAAGGAACTGTCACTTTTGCTGAAGGGGCTGAGAACAAGTGTAACTTCTAAGATTATATATATTCCCTTGTACATTTAGTTAAGTTCCTGGTATACATAATGGATGCCATAGGAATTCAGATTTCTAAAAGCAAGAGCTCTTATGGAGAACATACCTGTGGTTGCAAGGGGAAAGGGGAGGAGAGTTCCCCTCGTGGCTCAGTGGTTAACGAATCCGACTAGGAACCATGAGGTTGCGAGTTCAATCCCTGGCCTTGCTCAGTGGGTTAAGGATCCGGCGTTGCCGTGAGCTGTGGGGTAGGCTGCAGACACGGCTCGGATCCCGCGTTGCTGTGGCTGTGGCGTAGGCCGGCGGCTACAGCTCCTGTTAGACCCCTAGCCTGGGAACCTCCATATGTCGCGGGTGCAGCCCTAGATAAGGCAAAAAGACAAAAAAAAAAAAAAGAAAGGAGAAGGGAGGGAGTGGGATGGACTGAGCGTTTGGGGTTAATAGATGCAAACTAGCACATTTAGAATGGGCAAACAGTGAGTCCAACTGTACAGCACAGGGAACTATATCCAATCTCTTGTGAGAGAACGTGATGGAAGATAATATGAGCAAAATAATGTGTGTGTATGTCTGGGTCACTTTGTTCAGCAGAAATTGGTACAACATTGCAAATCAACTATAATTTTTAAAAATAAAAATGAATAAATCTAAAAGCAAGGGATCTTCTTTCCTACCTCCCCTTCTCCAGCAACAAGAACTTTCCTTCTGTAGTAGTAGTGGTGCATTCTAAGAGCCGTGGTTCTCAAACTGTAGGGGGTGAATACCCCTTTGCACTCTGAAAAATTGAGGATCCACAAAGAACTTTTGTTTAGGTCAGCTATATTTACCATTTTAGAAGCCAAAACTATTAATATTTTAAAATATGTATGAATCCATTTAAAAATGACATTCATAAGCCATTTTACATGTTAACATGTGACATATTTTTATGAAAAATAAGCATGTTTTCCCAAACAAAACAATCGAGGGAGAAGAGTAACATTGCTTTACATCGAAAAAAAAAATCTTGGAGTTCCCGTTGTGGCGCAGTGGTTAACGAATCGACTAGGAACCATGAGGTTGTGGGTTTGATCCCTGGCCTCGCTCAGTGGGTTAAGGCTCTGGCGTTGCTATGAGCTGTGGTATATGTCGCAGATGCAGTTCAGATCTGGTGTTGCTGTGGCTGTGGTGTAGGCTGGCAGCTGCAGTTCCAATTTGACCCCTAGCCTGGGAACCTCCATTTGCCGCGGGTGTGGCCCTGAAAAGCAAACAAAAACAAAAACAAAGCAAAACAAACAAACAAAATCTCCTTAATTTTCTTTTCTTTCTTTTTTTGGGGAGGTTTTTTTTTTTTTTTTTCTCAGGGCCACACCCTTGGCATATGGAAGTTCCCGGGCTAGGGGTCAAACTGGAGCTGTGGCCACTGGTCTACACCACAGCCACAGCAATGCAGGATCTGAGCCACATCTGCCACCTACACCACAGCTTACGGCAGCGCCGGATCCTTAAACCACTGAGCGAGGCCAGGGATCAAACCTGCATCCTCATGGATATTAGTCGGGTTCATTACTGCTGAGCCATGATGGAACTTCTCCTTAATGTTTGATTTACTAGAAGACAACTGGATTTTCATCTGCTTCTGCATTCGAGTTGTTATGATGATCCCTTGTTTTGTTAAAATATGGCAAGAAAATCCAGCTTCCTGGAGAAATATTGTTGGAAAAGGGAGGCATATTCGAATAGTCTTTTCAGATAATTCTTTTGCCCTTTCTGACCCATGAAAGGGTCTTTTTGAAGAGACCCCTCCACCAGGGGTTCCTGGAACTCACTTTGAGAACTTCTGGTCTAAGTAAGAGTTTCAAATCTGGTTTCTTTCACTTGTCATATCTGAAGCCCTTTGCAATCACTTCACCTTTGAAAAAACTGTTACAAAGAAACAAGGTGTCCACAGGATCTGGCACAGAGAAGGCACTCAAATTGATGATTGTGATGTGGCTATGTTCCCCTGGTTTGGGGTGGTTTCAAACCCAGAAATGAAGCCATGCTCAGCTTGAGAGTGTCTAAAAGTAAAACTCTGTGGAAGACAGTGGTACTATGGACAGAGCAGGACCCATCTTACTTCTAGGGTACACAGCTTGGTCCCTTCACTCTTACATCCTTTTCATCCAGGATGAGGCTGATTTGCAGAGTTTGTATAACCTGCCCAAGTCGAATCCACCACCCTAGAGAACTGGGGACGGTGATTACGGTTGGAAGAAAATATAACTGAATTTCATATTTTATGTTAATATTCAGTATGAAATTTATTGTTCAAAGAATAGTGAATCATTGGCATTTTCATAAAATAAACAGAGAGTGAATACCATGCAACTGGAAAAGTTTTTTAAAAAATCTAGGAAGGTTTTACAGATGCGTTTCAGCAGGTTGAGATGGTGTGGTGTTGAGTAAGGCACATTTCATCTATGATGTGCTGTGTTCATTTTTTTCCTGGAATACTTTGGAAACAGGACTGTCAGCCTGACACATGATATGGAAGGGTTGTAGTCAGGACAAAGCAGGTCAGTGGGGGCTGTTCCTAAGAGAGCCAAGCCAGATTACAAAGAGATGAATTTGCATGTCCTGAGTCAGAAAGTCCAGAATATGAGTCAGAGACCCTAGAAGCAGGAAGACCAATATGCAAAAACCAAAGCAGACTTGCGGAGGGTCTGGTGACATTGCCGGGGGGTGGGATTTAGGAGCAAACAGTATTCTGATGCTAAGCCACAGCAGTCTAGGATGGGGCAAGACAAGAGGTAAAACTTGGTTGAAGCCAAATCTTGTAGATCTTGCTTTTATCTATAGCCTTATTTAGTTATAGAGAGGGCTGAGAGAGGCTATTTCCAGATGCTGGAAAACACACTCCTTCAAATAATTGAAAAAAAACTTTTTTAAAAGATCTATAGAAAAATATGTCATCATTAGAACACTATGAAAGTGACTCCATGAAAAGAACCTTCTTATTGCATTGTCAGAAGGATGACATAATGTTTTCGTTTCAAAAAGAACATTTTAGCCACAGCTATAAAAATGCCACAGAGATTTATTATTTGGAGGAAAGAATAAAAACAACATCAACAAAACTCTTAACTCTCTGCTTGGAATGAGCAGAATAAGAAATTCTTCTCTCTTCATGTACACTGTGGTTTCAGGTGAAACTAGTATTGCCAACACGTTTGAATGTCTCCAGCTAAGACATTTTTATGTCTGTGCTGGTCATCTTCAGGTATCAGGGACTCAGATGTGACCTGTCTAAGAGGACCCTGCTAATCAGGCTGTGGTTAGAACTCAGGTCTCCACTGGGGCTGTGTTACTTTGCTGAGGTCACACCTAGCTTCTCCATCTACCCGTTTATACAGGAGTCAATAAGATTAGATCGTTGCCCCTCAAAGTGTGGTCCCCGGACCCATAGCATCAACATCACCTGGAAGTGTTTAGAAATACATCCTGGGCCCCACCCCAGACCTACTGTATCATAAACGGCAAGAGCAATACCCAGAAGTCAGTGGTCTGACATGTTCTCTAGATGGTTCTATGCATTCTACAGTTTTCAAGCCACTGGACTAGCCGATCTCTAAGACCCCTTCTAGTTTCAACACTAGAAGATTCTACAAGTGACGTGGCTCATTTTGGCCCTCACACAGAGAGTTTCTGGAGCAATCAGAACAGAGATTTTCTTTAATAAATATCCAATGGCTGGCAACTGCCCTAGGTAGCTCATTACATTTGTAGCTTGCATTTCATGAAGCTACAAAATACGAAAATATATATACAAAAATACATGTAGAACAGTGACCAATTTTTTTTTTTAATTGATTCTTGGACTACAGTTACCTTAAAGACAAGAAGAGTTGTAAGTGTTCTCCAGGGTGCGTGGTGAGGGTGGGGGAGCCACATACTAGAATAAATGTTCAAGTTATACCCAGTTTCAAGGGTTCTACAGATGCCCTCACAGTCATCCCTGGTCCTCACAGACTTGATTAGGAAGAACTGACCTGGAAATTTTTCAGTAAATTGTTAAGGAAAATAAGCACATTTCCAGGGACTCTAAAGGGGAGACTCTTTCAGAACGTTTCCTTCAATTCCCATTGGTTTGTCAAATACGTGTTAACACTTAACTGACAGGGAGGGTGCTGCGCAGGCCCTGGGGTGGGATAGATCCTGCCTCTGACTTTCACACAGTTATCTGCAAAAGGGGACAGACTGACCACCACGTGGGCCACAGATTCCTTCTGCCAGAAAATACTCAGGGTGAAAATCCTCAAAGGAGACGGCATATGAGTTGGTCTTTGGAGATGAGCCATTTGTCAGTTGAGCCATTTGTCATTTGACAGGAGGGAAGACAGGGGTCAGAGGTCATCCAGGAGGCCCAGTTAATGGAGAAGCTTTCTGCAAGGAACCCGTGGCTCCTGAGTTTTCTCCGAGGGCCACACAGAAATCTCTAGAAAGAGATGCAGTGGAGTCCGTTTCTTCCCTCGTTCACGTTAACATGCGGAGTTGTCAGTTCTCTGCGTTAGCTCCAAAGATTTGCTTGGGAACAATTTCTTGGAACTAAGAATACTGGATCTTAAACGACTGGGCTGCTCTCCTAATAAAGCAGTTATAACGCATGAGACATTTCTTTGAATTTTGAGCTATATTTTTACTTTGACTTTTGAGAAGCTAAATGTTGGGTCGTTTCAGAGAGCTTGTAACTAATAATTTGCTTACTTTCACTGTGCCTTGTGTGACTCGATTAATTCTGTGTACTTAGCAGGGGCTCATAGGCATTGCCTTTTGGTCTTTTAACAAGATTTTAATTAATTCTTGCAAGCAAGATTATTTTCTACTCATTTAGTAGGCCTTTCCAATGATAATTACAACCATTGTGTCTTGATGACCTCGTGTAGCCCAACATCATTTCTTGGTTGTTAATTTTGGAAGAAATAGGGCAGTACAGAAGTGCTTTCTGATTTGATTGAATCTTCATCCTTGGTTTTCACTGCTAGACTGTATTAGGATTTCATTACTGACAGAGGCTGTTTAAATTACCTGTGAAGGGAACACACAATTTTGCAAGCTGGTTTTGAGTCTACTTTATAAAAGTTGAGTGAAGGAAAATGATCCTATTGTTTTGTCTGAAGGCAGAAGATTAGAATTCAGGATGACATAATTAAAAGCAAAATAGTCTGTGTTGAAATCACCAATTAAATGAACTCCCATAGAAAATACAAATTGTTATCTTTTTTTATACATTTTATTACCATCCAAGGCCTTAAGAGAAAGGCCTGTTAATACTAAGTCTAACAGAATAGGAAGTCCAGTAACCTTATTTTGTGTGCATTAAAGGTAACCTGGGAGTTCCCGTTGTGTCTCAGTGGTAACGGACCTGGCTAGTATCCATGAGGTTTCTGGTTTGATCTCTGGTCTCGCTCAGTGGCTTAAGGACCCAGGGTCACCATGAGCTGTGGTGTAAGTCAAAGACACGGCTCAGCTGTGGAGTTGCTGTGGCTGTGGCGCAGGCTGGCAGCTACAGCTACAGTTTGACCCCTAGTCCAGGACCTTCCATATGCCATGAGTGTGGCCCTAGAGGAAGAAAAAAAAAAAGGTAATCCAAAGATCTTACCTAATGAAGAAAGAGCAACAACATAGGAAAAGCGGGCAACGGGTGTTTAGAATGTAGTAGAAATACGTTAGGGATTGGAACCATGTCCATATGATGACAAAAAATCAAATAGTACAAGGTCTGTGGTGTTGTCAGCAGCTGTCATCATCACAGTCCACTGGGGAGTTAGAAATATTGCTGCCTGGGCCCTATCGATTAATCCGTCTCTGCAGCCTGGGCCTGGTGAAACTTAAGTGCAATTAGAATTGAGTTGTCCTGGTCATCAAGAGACCTGCGTGGTTGTCACACTTGGACAATGATGTGATTGATGGAAGGATGCCAACAGCTACAACTGGAAGATGTGTTTTTTTTTTTTTTTTTTCCCTAATGGCAATTGATTGGGAAACATCCAGAGACTATAACATACAGCAGGAGCATGTCCCCAGAGGTGTGACTTTCCAGGCCCCAAGTTCTCTGTAGTGATAGACAGCTGGGGTTGATGACCCCCATGTGAAGTGAGTGACCCCCAGCGGTAGGGGACATCAGTGGCCACTCTTATCCCAGTTCTGTGTTTCCTGCTTCCCCATCTCTGTGCCCCTCCTCCTCTGCCTCTGTTCTGGGGGACCTGGCTACCTGTTTGTTGCCAGTGCAGCCGTCCCTCCTCCAGCCCATTCCTAGGTCCCTGCTTCAAGATGGGCGGGAGGAACCCCCAAGGGCCTACCCCACCAGCCCTCCCAGGGTCCCCAGACATCTGAGGTCCATTCCCTTTTTTTTTTTTTTTTTTTCTTTTTATGGCTGAACCTGTTGCATATAGAAGTTCCCCGGCCAGGGGTCAAATTGAAGCTGCAGCTGAGCCCGACACCACAGCCGCACCGGATCCCAGCTGCATCTGTGCCTACACAGCAGCTTGTGGCAATGCCGGATCCTTAACCCACTGAGCAAGGCCAGGGATCGAAGCTGCACCCTCAAAGAGACAACACTGGGTACTTAACCCACTGAGTCACAACAGGAACTCCTGGAGGTGCATTCTTGCGATGGCCTTTTGGTCGTCTATCTAGATGCTCTTTTAAAGACTGGAATGATTTTTCTAGAGTTTTTTTGGTGGCATGACTTCTTAGGTAAGTTGCTTATAATAGTTATTTAGCTTGTTTTTCTCTCTTTTCAAAAATGAGAGATAACTGAGGGAATTCACCATTTCTTAAAGCATTTTTGTTTATGTCTAGACCATGCTTTGCTCAGGAATTTGTTCATAGGAAAGGAATCTGGGGTGTCCCACAGACAAGAGTTGACATGGTGGTTTTTTGGTAATTATGTCATTTTTCTGGGAAGGGGGGTGGCTGTAAAATATTACATCACACATCTATTTTGTGGTATGCTCTCTTCCCTGAAAACAATATATTGAAATCTTTTGAAACTTTTTGTTTCATTTTACTTTTCTTTCATTCCTAACATTTCTCTTTCTTACCCTATACTTAGAGGTCAGGATAAAGGTGAGATTCTCACAGATGTTTTACAAAAGAAAAAAATGACATTCAAAATTCTAGCAATCATTGCAATTGCCATTTGAAATTTTACTTTCCTACTATTTCCTGTACTTTTTTCTTCCAGCAAATGATACCATTCCTCCCAACCATGAAAAGTGAGGCATTAGAGAGAGTGTACAGTCCATAAATGAAATTGGAAGGAGTGAGAAAAAGATGGGTAGACAGCTTTTTACTTTTATTTTTATTTTTTATTGATTCCAAACTTGGATTTTTTCTCTCTTTCTTTAAAACTGTTTTAGGAGTTCCCATCGTGGCTCAGTGGTTAACGAATCCGACTAGGAACCATGAGGCTGCTGGTTCGATCCCTGGCATCGCTAAGTGGGTTAAGGATCCGGCGTTGCCGTGAGCTGTGGTGTAGGTTGCAGATGCGGCTCGGATCCCGCGTTGCTGTGGCTGTGGTGAAGGCCGGCAGCTGCAGCTCCTGTTAGACCCCTAGCCTGGGAACCTCCATATGCCGCAGGTGCAGCCCTAGATAAGGCAAAAAGACCAAAAAAAAATCCTCTTAAATTTTTAATTTTTAAATTATTATATGACAAAGTTTACCTTTTTGTATGTACTTTTTTCAAATATGTAGATTAATGTAGCCACCACCACAATCAGGATATGGAATGGTGCCATCGCCATAAAAAACTCTTGTGCGTCTCTGTGTGGTCACAACAGGGACCCTAGCCCCTGGCGACCACTCATCTCTTTAACATCACTACGCTTTTATGTTTTCTAGAATGTCATCTGTCATTCTATGTAATTTATGAGACTGCTTTCACTCAGCATAACGCCTTTGCGATTCACCCAATTTGTTGCATGCGTCTATTAGTTTTTCCTTTTTTATTGCTGTGTATTACATCATTGTATGGATATACCACAGTGTGTTTGTCTTTTCTCCCATGAAGGGTATTTAGATCGTTTCCAGCTTTGGGTGGCTATGAATAGAGCTGCAGTAAGTGTTTGTGTGTAGTTTGTGTGTGTGTGTATGAACCTAAGTTTTCACTTGTCTAGATACATACCCAGGAATATAGGATTGCTGGGTCATCGGGTAAGAACTTAGTAGAAAACTGCTAAAGAGTGGCTCTACACCAGCAATGTATGAGATTTTCAGTTGCTCTGCATCCTTGGTATTGGCAGTACTTTTTATTTAGCCATCCTAATAGGTATATAGTGGCCCAGGTAAAAGATGGAAGGAGCAGGCTCATCGATTACTCCGAGAGTCAAATGTGTGCTGGCACCTCAAACAATGTCTTTGGGAACTGCTCTCCCCCGTCACTCCACCAGGTGTGCAGAACTTGGTCTCCTCTCGGCCAAGCTGTGTTAGCCCAAGAAGAGTAGGAAGGAACGGAAGGGAGGCAGCTTCAAAGCCACAGAGTGTTTTGCATCATCCCTCTTCTGTCTTGGCCTCTCTAGCCTTCTTTCTTCCAGTTCTCCCTCCTTCCTTTCCCCTCAGTAGAAAATAATGGATGCTTCAAGTCACTCCTTTTTTTTTTTTAATTGAAGTATAGTTGACTTACAATGTTGTGCTAGTTTCTGCTGTACTGCAAAGTGATTCAGATACACACAATCTTTCTTTCTTTCTTTCTTTCTTTCTTTCTTTCTTTTTTGGTCTTTTTGCTTTATCTAGGGCTGCACCCGCAGCATGTGAAGGTTCCCAGGCTAGGGGTCTAACAGGAGCTGTAGCCGCCGGCCTACACCACAGCCACAGCAAGGCAGGATCCGAGCCACATCTGCAACCTTCACCACAGCTCACAGCAACGCCAGATCCTTAACCCACTGAGCAAGGCCAGGGATCGAACCCGCCACCTCATGGTTCCCAGTCGGATTCGTTAACCACTGGGCCATGACGGGAACTCCCACACAATCTTTTTTATATTCTTTTCCGTTAGGGTTTATCACAGGATACTGAATAAGAGTTCCTTGTGCTGTACACTAAGACCTTGTTGTTTATCTCTTCTATATATAATAGTCTGCAAGTTGCTCTTTTAATACAGATCGAATTTGTTATGAAAGGAAATTGTATGAAAAGAACCCATCAAAAGTCATCCTGAGGAAGACATACATTTTGCTTCACTTAATAGTGAAAAAATTCTAGCAAAAAAGAAGTTGAAATATTCAAACGTATCTAGATCCCTGTGCTACCAGCTGTGAATCTGATTCATGTTCTCAAAGTGTCAGAGTCAATCTTCTGGCAGGAGCCCCCTTTAAAACAGTAGCAGCCAAAAAGCTCCCTGCAAATCCAAAAAAGCATGTGTGAAATTATGCAGAGGGGTGTACCCTTTTTTTCTAAAATGTTGCAAGAAAATATTGGCAAAGCTTAGGAATAGGGAAATTGATAATTAAAACACGGATGTGAGAAAACTGAGGAGAATACAAACTATAGAAAGATTTATGTTGGACTTTTTTCCATTTTCCTTTTATAACAAGTTTGGATGAAACTACACAGAGTTAAAAAAAAATCATCTAAAGATAATTAAATGTGCCTGATGGAGCTCCATATCTTTGTATGTTTTACAGATAGATAGATAGATAGATAGATAGATAGATAGATAGATAGATAGATATAGATATATAGATATATAGATATATAGATACATATATGACTTGCTTTACAGCTGAATTTTTATATTGTCAGGTCATGATCACCTTGACTAGGAGATAAATAACAATATCCATTATTATCAGTGAAACATGAAACACCATCCTTTGTTAATCCCTTATAAGAGACTCAAGTAAGTTTATAGTAATTTTTTGCCAGGATGATGGAGAGTTTGACAGGGAATGAAGTCTGATTTTGGATCGCTGAATGTTTTAATGGTTTCCTAAAATGGTTTCTTATATATTGCTTTTATAAGAGTACACTGTGTATTAAGCTGACACTATCGAATCAGCTCTGAATTCTCCCCCATGGAAAGAATTTACTATCAACTCTTTTTATGTCTTTAGCTATAATAAATCTCTAGTATCATCTCTCTACTCATTTAATTATTTAGGGTAACATAGTATGCCTGCATCCTTGTAATTACACAATTATTCAAATAAGCATTATGTCAAACTAAATATACTTTCTCATCTACAGAGTAATACATTTTTTTTTTGAATGAACAAGTGCCTGGAAGTGCATCTTTTGATAATTGTCCCTACCCCTTTTCCTTCAAAAATTAAAGTCCCCAGAGTTTCCTTGTGGCACAGTGGGTTAAGGATCTGGCATTGTTACTGCAGTGGCTTCTGTCACTGCACTGGTGAGGGTTCGCTCCCTGGCCTGGGAACTTCTACACACTGGGAGCAAAGCCAAAAATAATAAATAAATTTTATCCAAAAATTAAAGTTTCCATATTTATTAATGAATTCCACTTTGTAAGTGTCAAGATTTTATTTAGATACTTTGTTGCTTTCCAACTTCCCAGAGCCTATAGGCATAGGACTCTATTGCTTGAACTCTAGTGGGCAAAATCTTGAGCTCTTGGAGGCTTGCCTTCAGGAACAGACTGCTGGTGTTTGCTCACCACAGAAACCTTTGTGACCTTGTTGTGACCTTGGCTGATGTACTTGCATGGAAATGTTCTTGACAAATGAGCGTGGGATGAAGGCGTAAGTGTCAGGGGAGTGAGAAAGTAGTAAGCATTTAACAAATATCTATTGAATAAAATGAATGGATCTCCCATTTTCGTTTTACTTTTTCACTCAAGATTGCTTCATAGATACTTTTCCAGGATGTGTCTAGCTCATGTATTTCAATGTTTAAATTATTTTATCGTAATAACAAATCGTTCTTAGCTTATTTACAGTTGGAAAAAGGCCACCTGCATGTCACTGAAGGCACACTAAAAACATCTTTGCACATACAACATTTTTCCTTTCGATTGCGTAGGGAGGATGATAATTCTAAAGTTGGAATTAGGGGGGTCCCAGGCTGTGATCAACAGTCTGACTCTGATTGAAGATTGCGTGGTTGTTTCCCAAGTTCAGAGTACTCATTTACAGCGATTCATAGAACTCCTAGCAACTCCTGCCAACATTAGATTTATTATTTTAATTTGAATCTCCTACCTCAGTTAAGTGTGAGCTGGTGTTTTATTTAAATGCCATTTGCCTGCACAGCTGAATATCAGTTAAAAGTGTGTTATTTTGGTGCCTCTTGACGTAAGCTGCATTTTACTGTTTTCAAGTTGAGGTTAGGTATCATCTTAAGGAATTTAAGCAGGTATTTCTAAGAGGCTCACCTTTATAATATGGGGACATTTATTGTAATCATTGCAGCTGTTTTTATTCTCATCTTAGTTCTTGTTTTCATGTCATCCAAAATTATTTTATTTCATTGAAGCCATTAATAAATTATAAGAGTCAAGCCCTAGCTGCTTTCCTATCTCACTCTCTCCCCCTTTCCCTCTCTCTCAACCTTTTAAGCTTCCACTGGTTGCTCTTACATCGTGTGAAAACTTCTGTGGATGTCATGTGAGGAAACAGAATAGAAAAGGGAGGAAGGGCTGTTAGGCTGTGCCAGCCCTGGGCACTTAACCTGGGATGGCCTTTTTCCAGCTACAAGGCTCAACGTCATTTGATTAATTTCCACCATTCTCTGCCTCTTCCTGACTATTACTATTTCTCAAAGTTGCACAAAATCGTTGTCCCTACTAATTGATTTTTGACAGGGAGAGTGACTGATTAGGGTTACCTTTCATTTCCATGATGTATCTTAAAACCTATCCTATTGAATTTTTTTTGTCTTTTCAGGGCCTCACCTGAGCCATATGGAGGTTCCCAGGCTAGGGGTTGAATCGGAGCTGTAGGCACCAACCTACACCACAGCTCACGGCAAGGCTAGATCCTTAACCCACTGAGCGAGGCCAGGGATTGAACTTGTGTCCTCATGGATGCTAGTCAGATTCGTTTCTACTGAGCCATGACAGGGAACTCCCTATTGAATGTTTTTAAATGTTCTAAACCAATATCTGTAATTTACTCCCATTTGCTCAGGACATTTGAACAAATTGAGGTCTTGCTCTGCTTCTTGTGCAGGTGAAGGGCTAAAGAGTGGTGAAAGTTCTGAAGAGATTAAAAAAATGATGACTGTAATTACCTGGGACACTAAGGGTTCAAATACCTACGGTTTTTCCAGTATCTGCCTCTAAATGGGTCACATTATCAGGCTTCACGGAGCACACTGAATAACCAAGCTGCCAAATAATTATCTTTGGAAATTACTTAAATGACCATACAGGAAATCCTATTTATCTTAAACAGCACCACGTGCAGAGAAACACAGTGCAATCATGGATATTCCTTCAATATTTAATTCATAACATATGACCCTCGAATCTTTCAGCCTCTCTGTCTAATGTGGTTTGGTCAAATAAATGGCTTTTTTTAAGGATATATGCCAAAGTACAGAATTTTATTCTAACTGAATTATTGAAGTAAGGAACTCATTTTAGTTATCAATTATGCAATTTTGGATGTATCAGTCAAGACCATCATGGAAGCCTCAACATATACTCAGCTGCGAATTTTGGAGCGTGTAAGGCAGGGAATTTTACAGAAGCCAACAAAGGGTGATGAAGCATCCAGACCGGAAAACTGGGGGGCTTTTACTGCCCTCAGGCTGAAATGCTGAGGGAAGGAGGCTGTTAACAGAGCTCTCAGTGAGCTGAAGTATGGGAGAGAAATTCTCATCCAACAAGAATGGTCCTTGGAGGGAGTTCCCGCTGTGGTGCTGTGGGTTCAGAATCCGAATCCTGTGGCTCTGGTGGTCCCTGCAAGAGGCTCCAGTTTGATCCCAGACTGGCTAAGGATCTGGCTTTAAAGGATCCAGCACTGACACAGCTGTGATATAGGTCAAAGCTACACCTCCAGCCCAGGAACTGCTACATGCTGCAAGTGCAGTCACTTAAAAAAATAAAAAATAAGAACTAAAAAGAATGATCCTTGGAGAGGGATAGTGCCCCCGGGAGGCATGTGGCACCAACAGCAGGGAGGAAGTGGGGAAAGTATCAGCCACCCTCTCCTCTGCTTCAGTCTCTTATCCTCCCAAGGTCAAAGCCAACACAAGCAGAGGGTCAGGCTGCCTGAGGAATGCAGGTCCTAGGAGTAGACCCTTCCCCAACCCCCCACTCCCAAGTCCCAAGCAGAGCAAAGTGGAAAATGGACCTGGGTTCCTAATGAGGAATAATCAGCATGAAACGAATGAGCCTACCTACAAAACAGAAGAAGACTTGCAGGCATAGAGAACAGACTTGTGGTTGCCAAGGGGGAAGTGGAAAGGAATGGGATTGACTGGGAATTTGGGATTAGCAGTTAGTGGTAAACTATTGCACTTAGAATGGATAAACAGTGAGGTCCTGCTGTACAGCACAGGGAACTATATCCAATCTCTTGGGACAAACCATCATGGAAGATAATATGAGCAAAAGAATGTATATATATATTTATGACTGGGTCACTTTACAGAAATTTGCACAACAGTGTACGTCAGTTATACTTTAATAAAAAATAAAGACACACGTTTAAAAAAATTAGCATGATAGAGTTTTGAGGTTCCCTTTGAGGAAATCCATCGGTAAACACATTCAAAAGAGTGGTTTGCAGTAGAATCACGTATCCTTTAGGTAGACCTGCGCTTGCATTACTTGTTTCATAAATACATACTTAAGCTCTTTCTGTATTATTTGAATAGCAGGAACAAGTGAAGTGATGATCATTTCTTGGCAATAGTCTCAGTGCACCCAACAGGCAGCATCCACTTCAGTGACTTCCAATTGCAGATGCCAAGCAGAAGAAATGCAAAGAACGCAAAAGAGCAAAATCAACGTACAACCACTGCCGCTAGCTATTTATTTTCCTCTTTCTTTTCCATTTTGATTTGTGAGTCTTCTTTCTTGCCAAGTTGCACGCAATTCCTGAAGGCGTAGAAGGATCATTCTATTAATTTGGAGGAAATCGGCTCCTCCTGTACACAAGGCAGCCATTGATGGACAGTGAGAGTCACACAGTCCTGAAGTCCAACTTTCTGAGTCATCATCTCATGCCAAACTTAGCATTATACTCAGTTTTTTTTTTTTTCATTAAAGTCAGCCTTCTCTTTGAAGCTGTGTGCCTTCAGTTTTAATTTGTTGAAGATTTTCACTTGGAAGCAGATGAAATACTTTGATACTAGGGCTGTCTCACCATTGGTGGTTGGGAGTTATTTTCGTATATTTATCGATCAGAGTGGTGAAATTCTCCCCGTAAGATGGGAAGAAACATAAAATATTACTCTGGGGAAGGTAACTTCCATTTATCGAACACCTATTACATGCCGCAATATTTTCATCTTTCTCTTGGTTCTGTTTACTTCATTTTATTTCACAAAGAAGTTTGGAATAAATTTTGTTACCAGGTCATGGTTTTTACCATAGCTCTAGGCTGTAGGTGCTGTTCATTTCGTTTTACAGATGAGGAAAGAAGATCCAGAGAGCTTAAGTAACTTTGTGAAACTATGAAATCCTGGCTGTCTCCCCAATAAAACTGAGATGATCTACTAATGTTAAACCGAGTACCAAGAAAATAACAAAATACACCTCATACCACCAATCAGAGGCTTTCTGATCACACCTGTTTCTGTTCACATTCTCCTGCAGCAGATTCACTCAGAAGATTTTGAATCTGCCACAGATAGGCCCTAGCTGATCCTGAGTATTGAATCTGGGAAATAAAGCCCCCAGCTTTTCACCAGTTTATGCCATGTGCTCATTTCCAATGGTTTACGGATAAAGAACCTATATACAAGGTGTGGCCCAAGTCAGAAGCACATTGCATAAGCATGTCAGAATTATTTTGTAGGACCATGAAACTTAAAATGGTTACTATGACATTTTCAAAGACATGTCTCCTCTTTGAAAGTACCATACCTCTTTGATTCTCAGATACTGGATGATTACCCCATCAATTTAATAACAAGCGGAAATGAATCCGACTGGGAACCACAAGGTTGCGGATTTGATCCCTGGCCTTGCTTAGTGGGTTAAGGATCCGGTGTTGCTGTGAGCGGTGGTGTAGATCACAGATGAGGCTTGGATCTGGCATTGCTGTGGCTGTGGTGTAGGCCAGCAGCTGTAGTTCTTATTCGACCCCTAGCCTGGGAACTTCCATAGGCCTCAAGTGCGGCCCTAAAAAGCAAAACACCATCATATTAAATATAGGAGTCAGTTTCACATCCTGATTTCAGAGATGTTGAAATGTTCAGAGAAAAGCACATGTTAGAAATGAGGAAATAACAGAGTTCCTTGTGACATAATTTTCTGGAAGTCAACTTTTTTTTTTCCTGTAGTCAGCTGCATCCAGATGATACTCTGAAAACAAAGAGGAAGAAAAATAAGGCCTGTTGATTTTGAATTGTGCTATTCTGGATGACCCACTTAGAGCATGATTCTAGTGGGTGAACGGCTCGTGTCCTGGCCCTGGGTTGTGCCCCCGAGTCAGTAGACCAGGACTGAAATCAAGGCTCGGCCACAGTGTCTCTGAATGTCCCCAGCCTTCGTTAATACAGCGGGTGGATGAAGGCTGTCTTGCAAGGCTGCTGGATGTTTAGAAGTGCTCATCGCCCTTGAGGAGGTGAGGGCTGCCTCACCCGGTGTCTGGCATGCGGTCCAGAAAGTTGCCGTATGTTTTCTATGCTGGTTTTAGGATCTGTTGGTCTCAGTCACCCTGTCCTGCAGTCAAACAGTGATTAAAGAGTCAAAATATTCTGATTCATCTCTTTGCCTGAATCTCAGGAATTAACCCTTTCCAGATCTTTCTTTCCTTTTCTTTTTTTTTTTTTTATACTTTTTTTAAGGCTGCACTGCAGCATATGGAAGTTCCCAGGCTAGGGATTGAACTGGAGCCACAGTTGCAGGGCTACACCGCAGCCACGGCAGTAACAACAGCAACACCGCATCCAAGACATGTCTGTGACCTACGCCACAGTCTGCGGTGTCAACAGATCCTTATCCCACCTAAGAGGGCCGGGGATCAAACCTGCATCTTCACCATGGAGACAACATTGGGTCCTTAACCCTCTGAGCCACCACGGGAACTCCCCAGATTCTCCTTTTCCATTCAGCATCTTTTTTTCTGGAGTGCATCAGGTGCCTCTCATCGACATGGTGTTAGTTGCCATGTGGCATCTGTTACCAGCCTCTCTGCTGCTCTGGGTCCCTGCTGTGACGTCAGTAGAGGTTCCCAATTCCTGGGAGAGGCTGGCAACCTCTCTGGGGACCCTTTGCCAGCTCTTCTGAAACTCCAGCGTCCGTGCTGCCAGATTTCACATCCCCCAGGGATCCTGGGGACTGCTTACTCTTTCGGGACAGCTCCTGTCATTTCAGGGGACATTTACGTTTTTATGAGAGGTTAAAACATTCCGAGTGAGGAGTTCCCTTCGTGGCTCAGTGGTTAACAAATCCGACTAAGAACCATGAGGTTGCGGGTTCGATTCCTGGCCTTGCTCAGTGGGTTAAGGATCCAGCATTGTTGTGAGCTGTGGTGTAGGTTGCAGACAAGGCTCGGATCTCGCGTTGCTGTGGCTGTGGCGAATGCCGGCGGCTACAGCTCCTGTTAGACCCCTAACCTGGGAACCTCCATATGTCGCGGGTGCGGCTCCACATAAAGGCAAAAACACACACACAAAAAAAAACTTTCTGAGTGAAGGTCGCTTAGGTCCACCTTCCAGCTCAGTCCCAAACTATGCGTGTAGAAGCAGTGTCTCCTAACTCTCCGGGTCTCAGTTCTTCCTAAGATGTGGGCTGCAAGAGTTTCTTTCTCCGTGCCTTTCCAGCACTAATATTCTCTGCAGTCAAACCGTTTTGGCTGTCATTAAAACAAACAAACAGATTAAAAAAAAAAAAACGAAGTCCCGTTTGTCGTATTTAGAAAACATTAGTTTTAGAATCTCCTTAAACATGTACTGTTTAGCATTTTGAAAGTAAGCATCTGTTTGATGTTGGGAGAAATTAAATTGTTGGCTCCAGATGTGATCCTGTTCTCTGTGGAAACATCTACGGAAAGCCTAGATCTCTAACCAGCGCAGAGGCAGCGGCCAAGAGCTCTGCTCCCCGGATCCCATGTTCCTCTATCTGTTTTCTAGTCTTTGTGGGGTGGCGATATTTGTGAAGTTGTTACAGCTCCGTTGACTTCTTTTCTTTTAAGTACTATTGGCGTATTAGTTGATTTACAAGGTCGTGATTATTTCTGCTGGACAGTGGTGATTTAGTCATACATGTACACACACCCATTCCCCTTGAGAATCTTTTCCCACATAGATGATCCCAGAATTTCGGGTGCAGTTCCCTGTGCTATATAGCAGGTCCCCAGTGGCCCTTCGTTCCATATACCTCTGGGTACATGTGCGAATCCCAGACCCCCAGTATGTTGGCTTTTTTCTTCTGGGTTTAGTACTTTTTCTAGCCTGGGATGACATTACACCTCCCTCAGCGCTTGCTTTCTGATGTTGTAGTGACTGCCGAGCCCCATGGCCTCCGGAATTCAATTTGAGAGCAAACCCTGATGGTCTGTGGATTTGAAACTGATAGGGGGCTTTCCACTGAGACACCAATAAAGCAACATCCTCTAGGCTGATGTAAAACTCAGCATCCCAGATCTTTATTCTCTTTTGCTTTTCCTTTTCTGCTTTTTCTATGAAAAGTATAGGTTTTTTTTTTTTTTAATTCAGCTGAGTCAGGTTGGAGATCTAATTGGCTTTATTCAATGATTCATGAATCTGGAGGCATCCCATCCGACAAACAGAAAAAAGCTCCGAGGAGCTGAACAAAATGGGAGAATTTTATAAGCAGAATGGGGCAGGGACAAGGGAAGAGCGGATCCGCTCACTTCCTTTGGGGATGGAAGGTGGGACAGGCTCAGTTACCTGCTACTGCTGAGCAGGGACTCCCAGGCTGGTTTAAGATTATACTCCTGGGAGAAGCTAAAACTGTAGTGAGGCTGGGAATTAAGTCTTGATTTGCTGCAGTGAGGCTTGGCACAGAAGGTCTGCTGTCTTTTTTTTTTTTTTTTAACGAGGTATAACTACAATATCTGAGTCTTTTTTTTCTCGCCTTTTTGTCTTTTTAGGGCTTTTTAGGCTTTTAACATCTGAGCCATGACGGGAACTCCATCTGAGTCTTTTTAAAAGGTTAATTTTGGAGTTCACATCGTGGCGCAGTGGAAACGAATCTGACTAGGAACCATGAGGGTGCGGGTTTGATCCCTGGCCTTGTTCAGTGGGTTAAGGATCCGGCATTGCCGTGAGCTGTGGTGTGGGTTGCAGATGCGGCTCGGATCTGGCGTTGCTGTGGCTGTGGCGAAGGCCGGCGGCTACAGCTCCGATTAGACCCCTAGCCTGGGAACCTCCATATGCTGCAGGTGTGGCCGTGAGAAAAGTAAATAAATAAATAGATAAATAAATAAATAAATAAAATGTTGATTTTTTTATTAGAGTATAGTGGATTTAGTGTTGTGTTAATTTCTGCTGCCCAGCAGAGTGACCCAGTCGTACTATATATATTTTTTCTTTTTCTCGTATTACC
This sequence comes from Catagonus wagneri, assembly GCA_004024745.2. NCBI lineage: Eukaryota > Metazoa > Chordata > Mammalia > Artiodactyla > Tayassuidae > Catagonus > Catagonus wagneri. The sequence continues at coordinate 16,743,892 of PVHT021183608.1, read as the reverse complement.
TTCCATCATGGTCTATCCCAAGAGACTGGAAATAGTTCCCTGTGCTTGGGACCTCATTGCTCACCCGTTCTAAATGTAATAGTTTGCATCTACTAACCCCAAACTCCCAGTCAATCCCACTCCCTTGCTCCTCCTCCTTGGCAACCACAAATCTGTTCTCTGTGTCTGTGAATCTGTTTCCGTTTTGTAGATAGGTTCATTTGTGTAAAAGATTAAATGTTTGTGTTTTGAAGGTCTGAGTGACGTTTGATGGCATGTCCCAGAGCTAAATCCTGGAGTGTGTGTGGGCGTAAGTGGGGGGCAAGGGTGCACTTTTCCGCTATTGGTAAATATATCTGGCTCTCAAATATCTTAGACATTCAGAGTTTGTAGAGTTTTTGTTTTTTGTTTTTCTGTTTCCCACTTCCAATTTTCATACCCATCTCATTTATTTATATCAATAGAAGGTACTAGAAATTGTAACCTATTTACTCTTTCATTATTCTCTGGAGCCCCTAGCTCTTATCGTCCAATTTGAGAGAATGTTCTTACAATTGAACTGAAATTCACTGGAGAACTTCATATTTAGACACTGTAAGGGTAAACGGCCCTAACCCAAACCTCCGAAAATAAGATCTCAAAAGCCAAATTTAGGAAGACTAGATTCCAAGTGATGATAATAGCGAGTCTCGTTTTTCATAATAATAATCGCTACCATTCATCAAGCACTGGTTACATTTCAGATTCCAAGACCTATCTATCTATCAATAACAATGAAATGAAATTTTGGTTTGCTTGTGTCACACCAAAAAGACTTGATGGATTGTCCCCAATATAAAGAGATCTGATTACAAGTATTGACTGAGTTGCTTCTGCTCTGTAAGGCCACTGGCAGAGTGGGCCTGACCCTGCAAAGGAGCGGAAAGTGAGATATAGCCGGAGGCTCCGGGCCTGCTGGTGTGGAGGGACAGCCACGCCGGGAGCATACCTGAAACTCAGAAGAGGATTCTGACCAGGAGACCCAGGAGGGAGGGCGCGGTGTGGGCACTCCAAGTGAACCACATTTAAGTTAAGTTGCTTCTCACAAGGACAACCCCATGGGACATCTATGGGAGGAGGGAAAGAGCAGGGAGGGTTTTTGTTTGTTTCGTTTTGTCTTTTTGCACCCGCGGCATATGGAGGTTCCCAGGCTAGGGGTCTAACAGGAGCTGTAGCCGCCAGCCTACACCACAGCCACAGCAACACAGGATCCGAGCCGTGTCTGCAACCTACACCACAGCTCACGGCAACGCCAGATCTTTAACCCACTGAATGAGGCAAGGGATCGAATCCATGTCCTCATGGATGCTCATCAGGTTCATTAACCTCTGAGCCACAACGGGAACTCCAGGGAGTTTTTGATAATAGTTAATCAGTCTCTAGTAATGCTGGGAAAGTGAGGCAACATTCGTGTTTGTGTCTGTACACATGAGTGCATGAGTTTGTATCTATCCATATATACGTCTGGACCTATGCATATGGTGTGTGTCTGTACATATGTGTTTATGAGCATGCATCTGATATTATGAGTGTGTATACAAGTGTGTATGAATATGTATGTCTGAGGACAGATTGTGCGTGGGTGTGTATGCATACGTGAATGTGAATGTGTGAATACACATGTGTATAAGTGTGTGTGTGTGTGTATTTATATATATAGTCCATACATGTGTGTACGAGTGTAACCACACCATGTGTAACTATACATGAGTATATATGTGTGTGTGCATCTATGCATATGTATCTATTCGTGTGTGGACCTGAATTTGAGTCCTTAATGCAGCACCGAATGACCTGGGTCCAATTTTTATTTGTTATTTTTCTTGCTCCTTTGGGTATTTTTAGTTACTCAGATATACAAACTGGCCTACTAGTAATTCTTGGTTAATGATATACTTTCCTCAGAATTTCTCCTTTATCTGGTTATTAGTTAGACATTTTAAACGCAGTAAGACCAGTGAGACCGCCTCCCTAAGCCAGAATTTGACAGCAACCTTCATCTAACCATTGGCCTGTTCCCGCATTTCATCCCAGCCCCGCTTGCGTTGACCTCATCCTGAGTCTTGTGTTTGTTACTCCTTTACTGTCTTTTACAGGTGATCTTATCGTACTCATAAGTATTCTGAAAAGGAAACTTCTAATTGTAATTGTTTTGCGGTTTTTAAAAAGGACATCATGGTGCACATAATCCTTTGAGATGAACTTATTCTGGGGAGATCCATGTACACGGCTGTGTGCTGTGCTAACCCGGTTTTGTTCTATTGTTCAGAATTTGAATGTGCAAAAGATTCCGTTGTTTATACACTCACTTGTTGATGGAGCATTTGTGTGTTTTCGGGATTTTACTGTTGAGGAGAGAGCTGTTCTGATGTTGTTGAACGTGACTCTTCATGTACGTGCTCAAGAATTTCTCTTGGGCAGGAGTGAAATTGCTGGACTGCAGGGTACATGAATATTCAACGTGAGGAGTTGGGTCCAAACTGTTTTTCTTTCTCCCCCTTTTTTTTGTTTGGCTAATTAGGACTGTACCTGCAGCATATGGAGGTTCCCGAGCTAGGGGCTGAATCGGAGCTGTAGCCGTCGGCCTTCGCCACAGCCACAGCAACGCCAGATCTGAGCCGTGCCTGCGACCTACACCACAGCTCATGGCAACGCCGGATCCTTAACCCACTGAGGGTTAGGGAGCGAACCTGTGTCCTCTTGGATACTAGTCGGGTTCGTTAACCACTGAGTCATAATGGGAACTCCCAAACTGTTTTTCAAAGTTGGTTGCCGCAGGTTTCACTTTCATTGGAATGACAGTCCTTAACACTTGCAATTGTTAGCCTTTTTCCTTTTTGCTAATTGAATGGGTATAAAATGGTTTTCTTGTTTGGGTTTTAATGTACATTTCTCTGTTAATGATGCTGAATACTCCTCATGCTTATTGGCATTAGGTGTTTGTTCTACCATGAAATGTCTCTTTTTATTTATATTTTATTAAAGCATAGTCGATTGACAGTATTGTGCCAGTTTCTGATGTACAGCCAAGTGACCCAGTCATACACACACACACACACACACACACACACACACCACGCACATATACGTTCCCTTACTTATATTATCCTCCATCATGGTCTATCCCAAGAGATTGCATATAGTTCCCTGTGCTGTACAGTAGGACCTCATTGCTTATCCATTCTTCATATAATGGTTTGCATCTACAGAAACGTTTCTTCATATCTTTTGATTGCTTTTCTCTTGGGTTGTGCTATTCTTACTGGCTTTAGGGATATTGGGCAAGTTACTTGATCATTTTGAGGTCATATCTGCACCTGTGAAAATGGGGATGATAATACAGTACTCAAAGCGTTGACTTCAGGATTCATTTTTACATATGGTGATCATCATATAGCACAACAGACAATCCGAAAAGGTGTTAATTTTTGCTCCCTACTTGGTCCTCTCCCTCCCCGCTGCCCCAGCCCTGGGGCCTCCTCTTTTGGTAGACTAGCTTTATTGGAATTTTCCCCATTGGCTTAGTGGAAAAATCTCTGCTTATTGGTAAAGCCAATAAGTCCTGTTAATATTTTTATGCTTTAGGGAGTAAAGCAATTAAATGAACTCAGACTCTCTTAGAAGAAATATGGAAAAAGTGGAAGGGAAGGCCTTCAGCGGGGTCCCTGGCAAAATGGAGGGCAAAAACAAATCGGGATAATCATCCCATTTTGATCTCAATAGTCCTGTGTGCAGATGTTTGAAGTGTGTATTGTTATGGCAATGGGGGAACCTGAGGATTTTTTTTTAATGCTCATCTGCATAATTAAACTGACAATTTGCTACCAAGCAAAAGGTTCTGTGGTGATGCTTGGGATCCGGTGGTTGTAGGAAGAAGCCCTGTGTGACTCGAGGCGTCCTTTTCGCTGCTTCTGGAAGCTCCTTCCACATACATTCACTTTCCAGAGTGTTGCATAGTCACGCGGAGAGGCTCCAGTGTGAACCAGGAAGGCTGCTAGGATGCTGTGAAATGCAGTGCGGTGTGGTGATTGCTTCCTGCTCCTGGCTTGTTTCTGGAGCGGTGAATTCAAGGGGAGTAGCCGACTGTGAGAGTAAAACAGTTGCTTTTTCCTCCCCGGATCTGTTTGCATTTCGCTGAGACTGTTCCTGGAGGAAGAGGAGCGGGATGGCACTGCGCCTGTCGCTGTGAATGCGCTGCACTGCAGCATGCCATCTCTCATCTGCCTCTATCTGTGTTCAAAGTCCCTCTTAGGATTTGGAGGTAACGTTTTTTGTATTCCTAACGTGAATGTATGCTTATGAGAAATAGCTGTTTTTAGGGATTGTAACTCCGACTTGGGTAAATATTCAAGCAAGTCTGCGTGTAAATTCAACCTGACAAATGCGGAAATTCTCCTTTAGGGCGTGATGCCTCTTTGGATGTTGGTTCTTTCATGACCTTGCTGTGCTGATTGGTCTCTAGTTTTTCTCTGGTTTGAAAGCTTTGCTTTTCAGCTTCTAGCAGGAAAATGAGAACAGATGGGCTTTAGCTACAATGTCATCTCACCTTTCCCTTTGTCCTTCTTAGTAAATGCCAGCCCAATTTGTCAGAAATTCCTTGCTCTAAGGACACACGCTTAAAAGAGTTGGGAAACAGCTTCCTGGTGTGATGGCAACTTCAGTTGAGGAAATGGTTAAGAGAAAACTTTGAATGCACTCCAAAGACAAGAATGCAAGGTGCTTATGCTCAGGCTTTGCAATTCGCAAGTTGTAATTCGCTGTCCTTTGTGCCAAGAATTGCACAGATGACTAGTGAAATATAACTAAAATTTACTTGGTAAGGAATTGTCAAAACAACTTCATTAAAATGGGGCTGATGCCTCCACCTCTTCGGGGTGGAGTTGCCCATCAGTCAAGCCTGGAACCTGTTTCAGGTGGGAGAGTCTCCTGTCTGGCTCCCTAGGTAGGTTTTTTTGGTCTTTTGTCGATCTTTGGGAAAGTAAATTTCCACAATAATGGGTTTAAGAAGTGACTGATTAGCCAGGTAAGTATCCAGAAGCAGCAGTGAACTCAGAGAGGTTTCGTAGGGTGCTCTTGTTGAAAACTTTGATCTTAATATCTACTTAATCAAAGGGATTCTTAATGTTTCCTAAGGAGCTGTTTCCTGTCTGTCACCCCCTCATCCTGAGTGACACAGGCTCTGGCAGAACAGGAACCCAACCTCTTTCCTGACATCATCTGGGTTACTAATTTCTCTTAGTTCTTTTCTGATAGCAACTTTCAAAAACAATATTACCTGGGAGGTACTGGTCTGATATTTTGAGAAGTAGCCCTGTTTTGTAGTATATTTTCCTTTGAATGTCTGCTTCTGAAATCGTCCCCCCACTTTTTTTTTTTTTTCAGTGAATCCAGAAATTATTGCAGAACCATACAGAAATTAACTTTCTATCGTGGAAGTTACAGGGGAAACAGGCCTCTCTTAACATAGATATTGTGCTTTACAATGAACTTTGATAGAAAGTATTTACTTGCAAATTGGTAAGAAATTACATCTTGCACCTGGATATTACTGGTATCTGTAGTTTTATTCATGTGTTTTTATGTAAGGGTAGTGAGACCCAGAGAAGTCTGAATTAGAAGGAAACAGGAAATAGCAGAAGAAAGAGAAGGTCCTAGGAACAGAGACTGCTGATAAAACTCAGCCTCTGCCCACTGGTGCTGAATAGAAACACAGAGACAGAGTTTTGGCTGAAGGGGAAAAAAGACATGTAGATTTCATTGCTTTGCCAGACAAAGGAGGGTCACAGCAGGCTAATGCCCTAAAGACTGTGCCCCCCCCCCAAAGAATTTCGAGAAGGAGAAAAACAGGTTTTCAGATAGGAATCAGGATTGGGACAAACACGCATTCTTCGTTCTTTTGGGGGGATCTTAGTCATCAAAGCCGGAGTCAGGAGGTCTTGGTATGATCGTGACAGCGGTCTTCTGGGTTATTGGCTAGAGTAACAGTACTTGCGAAAAGGGCATATTGATCAGAGAGCAGAACAAGCTCGGAAAGTTCCTGAAAAACATCATACACTAATCATCTTTAACCCAGACGCAGTTGTGTTCAGGGTGTCTAATCTTTAGTTTACAGGTAATTATGTTTAGGGTTCAATTAAGCCAGGGAGAAAGACAAGGAAGGACTCTAAGCTGCTCGGTTTTAAAGTATTCATTTCTAAGAGAAACATAAGGGATAAAACTTTTCTCTTAGGTGTATGAGATGCCTTATTATTATGTCTATTCCTTGAGAGGGACCCAGGACCCTGCCCCAAGGCTGCACTGTTGTTGCTTGACTGCTCCTCCCTTGTCTCTGCAGCCCCTCCCTGCCCTGATCAGCAGGTGTCCGAACCTGCCCCTGGGGACTCAGGGCTGGCCGTGGAGGCGGAATGAGGCCCCTTTCCTAAAAACAAGAAATGGGGGACACAGAAGGGCTTTTTGTGCCCAGGAGCCCCCCAGGGCCCTGCTCGGTTACAAAACCAGGCTCTTCCTTCCAGCTGCCATCGCTATGGCGTCAGTGGTGGTCTAACTGAAGTAGTGGGTGTGCTTGGGAATCTGGTGGGAAAGCTTAGAGAAGTAATAATGAGGGCAGGTTATGAAGGACTTTGCAAGCTGGACAGGAGAGCCTAGAAATGATCACAGTTATGTCCAGGGCTCCAAATTCGGTGACTTGCTAGCAGGACCCACAAATGTCAGCATAGCTGCGCTTACAGGTAAGATTAATTACAGCAAAATGATACAGAGCAGAAGCAGCACAGGGCAAAGGGGGTGGACGATGTCTCGGGAAAACCAGCCATGAGCTTCCAAGGGTCCTCTGCCCAGGTATTCACTCAAGATGTACCTAATTCCTCCAGCCACAAACAGACAACCCATGGGAAATGTTGCCTGCCTGGGAGCTTGCTAGGGACTCCGTGCCCAGGAGTTTTGCTGGGGGCTGGACCCATGGACATCCTTTGCCTAGTTAGTACCCATCATAATTCCAGGCTCCCAGAAGGAAAGCAGCTTTTGGGCATAAGCCACATCATTTGTACCAACCGTGTGGGCACAGTGAGCCCCCTTCTCAGCCGGGAGCAAAAGGAACTCTCCCCCGAGCCAAGTTTCCAGATGCCAGGCCAGGGCCAGCCTTGCAAGCAGGCCTTTCTAAGGCTGGCATCTCAGGCCTGCTGCGCTCTTTTGTGCATAGGAGCTGTGGGAGGTTATTGAACAGCTACAGTGACCTTGAAAACCATGGTAGAAAAGATTTCATTGGGTTAGAATGGGGAACAGAGTGGAGTAGTTGATTAGAGACTGGGCCAAGGGATTGGACATGATCCAGCCCACATCTCAGTTATCAGTGTGAGAATAAAAAGAGCAGTGATAGATACAAGAAGTAGTTGTCAGGAGGAGTAAGTGGGTTGGAGGTGAGGAATGATGGAGCAGGAAGCTGGTTTCAAGTCTGGAGAGATGAAATGCATGGTAGGCTTTTTTCTGGCTGAAGAGGATTACTTAGGCATGGAGAACATCCTAAATTCTGGATATCGAGACTCTGAGAGGACATAAAGAGTCAAATTTTATATAAATAAATATATATAGTATATATGCTATAAAATGTGTATTTTACCACCAATGAAATACACTCAAGATACTGGTAAATTGAGTTTAAAAAAAAATAACAAGAAGTTCATGGCCATGGTACATTCTTGGGTCATGATTAGACAATCAGAGTAAATCACATAATAAAATAATTAGTGTTGAAAGGGAAGTTTGTATTAGCTGTGAAGGACACACTCTTAATTGACATAATTTTAACATTTTAACTTGAGATTTGTGGGGGGAGCTTTTTGGGGCCACAACCCCAACATATGGAAGTTCCCAGACTAGGGTTTGATTCGGAGCTGCAGCTGCCATCCTACACCACAGCTCACAGCAATGCCAGATCCTTCACCCACTGAGCAAGACCAGGGATCAAACCCACATCCTCATGGATCCTAGTCAGATTCTTAACCCGCTGAGCCACAACAGGAACTTCTAACATGAGATACTATTAATGTCATTAAAAAGCAGTATGTATTAGGCAACTTTTTCCCACTTTTATTCTACTTCCCGCTCGTTGACAGTTGGAAATCTTTACCTGAGTTGTCAATTCTAGTCTTGATTTTTTAAAAACATAAATATTTAGTGTTTTATTATTTGTTTTTAAGTAACAAAGAAGTGTTACGCTAACAATGTTTTAGAGGGTTGCTGTCTACATAAGTGTAGATTTCTTTTTTTTTTTCCCTTCTTACTTTTTTGTTTTGAGAAAGCTGAGTACTCACCCAAACTTCAGATGTCCCAGTAGCGAGGAGATAAAAACAATCTCAAAACAAAGCTTCAGCCACGTGGTTTATTTTTTTGCTTTTTAGGGCCACACTCAGGGCATATGAAAAAGTTCCCAGGCTAGGGGTTGAATGGGAACTACATGGGATCCAAACTGCATCTTTGACCTGAACCACAGCTCACGGCAACACCAGATCTTTAACCCGCTGAGCGAGGCCAGGGATTGAACCCGCATCTTCATGGATACGAACCGGATTCGTTTCCACTGAGCCACAAAGGGAACTCCCAGCTGCATGTTCTAGTCTTCATCAGGGCACCGTTCTCCTTTCCTCCATGCTTTGTCCTACGTGAAACCTCTGCCTTCCTGGCCTTCCTGACGTCTGGGTCTCTCAGGCAGTTCCCGGGGATTTTTATCAAAGCCCCTCTCCACCCATCTTCACCCCAGTATTTGTACCATTCCTTGAACGTGCTTCACTTCATACTTTACCCTTTGTCTGGTCATCACCAGGGAGCCGTGGTCAGTGAAATTGCATGGATCCCCTCTCTTTAAACTTAAAGCTGTCTTACTCGCTACCTGCAGGGACCCCTGATCTTAAAGTTAGCCATGCAGTTTAGGAGGGGGCAAGCAGATATGGCTTCAAAAACTAGCTCTCCCACTTTTGAGATGAATGGCCTTAGAGAAGCGCTCCTCATCTATAAAAGGGTGATAAAACGGTACTACCTCCTAGCATTGCTCTGAAGGTTGTTGTTATTATTATTGCTTAGCCCAGCACTTGGCATTGAGGAAATGCTCAAGAAATATGAGCTATTTTGTTGGTGATGGTTATTGCTTCTCCTTCTTTGTTATTTTAAGTGCCTCCTGACCAACACCTGAAGAAACAGATTGATCTAGTGCCAGGGTTTAGGAAAAGTCAAGTTCACTCCTTGCCTTAGAAGGTCGAGGAGTGGTGGTTCCGAGCCAGGCACTGGACCGAGGCTACCTTCGTTCAAGACGTGGTTTTTCCATTCTCATCGTGCGCTGTGGGCAAGTTAATCAACTCTGTGCCTTATTTTCCTTTAGTGTGATTTTTTTTTAATTTTAATGATTTTTATTTTTTCCATTGTAGTTGGTTTACAGTGTTCATAAGTGTAGATTTCTGACTGGTATCAATTTAGAAAAGGAACATGGGAAAAGTGGTCTGTTAGGGGAATGTGAAATATTGAGGTCCTGCTAGCCATTGAAACAAACTGATCAAACAGTGTATGGGTACAGGCTTCTAACCATTCTAACAAAGAGTCTTTCCCCCACTGATTATATGCACAATATGGGCAGATTCCAGCTGCCTGGGCATATCTGTGCCATATCTACAGCCACAGTGGCTTCTGAGAATTCCGTTATATTACCTCATAGTCACTACATTAAATATCCACTCCTATTTACTGGAGGTCATATAACCACTTTTGACTGGAAAAGTAGCCATTCTACTTAGCCAAAGCAACATTTCTACTTTCCCCATGTGTGTGTGTATGTGTGTGTGTGTGTGATTTGGGGGGGGGAGGTTTTTTTTTTTTCTTTAAATGAAGCTTCTCTCTCACTTGTGGAAGCAGAAAATATAGTAACAGGTTTGGGATAATTCTTAGAATTGCATGTGTAGGGAACACATGGGAATACAGGAGCTGGGTAGAACTCCTTCATAAATATGTATTGCAGAGTTGACATTCTTATGTTATACAAATTGGATGTGTCAGGATTTTAAATGTCAGCTTTGGATTGAATGTAAGAAATACCTGACTGGCATTTTCTTGACGTTCCTTCGAAGTGACCATGTAGCCAGAGACTTGCTGTGGGAAAAAGTTGCCTAATACATACTACTTTTTAATGACATTAATAATATATCTTGTCAGGAGTTCCCACTGTGGCTCAGCTTTCAGTTCCTTGCTGCTCAAGAGTGAGATTTCTCTCTTGGCTTCTTGTGAGCCTTCCCAACCCACACCCACCCCAGCTACTCAGAACTCTTTTGCCATCACCTACTTTGGATGTTAGGACTGTGGGCAGCAGTAAGTGGGGGGATGGGAGGGGTAGCCTTCATTCTCTTTGGATTCACAAAGTGGGGGGTTTAAGAACAGGAAGAAGAGGATTTTTGCGGCTAATTTTTTAAAATTTTTATTGAAGTATTGATTAACAATGTTGTGATCATTTCTTCTGTACAACAAAGCAATTCAGTTATACATGTACACACATCCATTCTTTCCCCAAAGAGATTATCACAGAATATTGGATGGAGTTCCCTGTGCTACACAGCAGTTTCACTCATTCCGTATACCGCAGTGTGCATATGTTAAACCTAAACCACCAGCCCCCAGTCCATCCCTCCCCCAACCTGTCCCCTTTGTTTGTTTGCTTCTCAGGGCTGCACCCATGGCATATGGAGGTTCCCAGGCTAGGGGTCGAATCTGAGTTGCAGCCGCTGGCCTACACCACAGCCATGGCAATGGCAGATCTGAGCCGTGTCTGTGACCTACACCACAGCTCACGGCCAACACCAGATCCTTAACCCACTGAGTGAGGCCAGGGGTCAAACCCTCATCCTCATGGATTCTAGTCGGATCTGTTTCTGCTACACAACGGGAACTCCCTATTGTTAATTTTTAAAAGTCACATTCCATGTTGCTCGAAAGCGCTTGAATTAGGCACCCAATTTCAGACAGATTAAATGGTTGAGGAAGTCAGAGGTAAAAGACAATACTGGAAGGAAAAAACACAGCCAGGACCCAGTGACTCTGCGAGGTATAAACCTTCATGTCTTGTGCAGTGGGGAGAAGTAGGCTGTAGATTTGGCTCTGAGGTTCCTGGCAGTGAAAGTAAAGAGGAAAACATGATCAGTGAAAGACTGGAAATATCTGTGAGATAAAAGCACATGTTTTTCTAACCCTAAAACCTAAGAGGAGAGTCCATAGGTGCTCTTTCAGGGTAATGGAAAGAACAGTGATTCACCAGCACCCTATAAACGAGATAATGGCAGTCATATGGGTGTTGGCTAGAACCTCGTCTGTAGCTGCTTGTTTGCAATTCTGCACGCATGTGCTTGAGCAGAAGCAGTTCTAAACGGACCGCTGATTCCAAGTACACAGTCCTGTCCAAAAGCAGAATCCGGGAAATTTAGAGGAATGGGCAGCCCCATATCCTTCAGGCAATTATATTCATGGGTGAATTTCTCCCTACTGGGCTTTTAATATTAATTACTCCACGTGGAATCTTAGTTTATAGTCTCTGACTAAAACTGGGAGTGCAGTGCTCCCTAAGTATTTGAGATATGATGGAACCAGACTTGGGTCTGCTCGTCTGTGCAGAAAGCCAGTCTACTGGGTTGTAGGAAAGTAAAGTGTTTACTACAGACGCCAAGCAAGGCGTCCAGGCAGCTGGTGCTCAAAAGACCCGAACTGCCCAAAGGCTTTCAGGGCAATTTAAAGACAGGGTGAGGAGTTCCCTTCATGGCTCAGTGGTCAACGAATCCGACTAGGAGCCATGAGGTTGAGGGTTTGACCCCTCACCTTGCTCAGTGGGTTGAGGATCCAGCTTTGCCGTGAGCTGTGGTGTAGGCTGCAGACGCGGCTCGGATCCCGCGTTGCTGTGGCTGTGGCGAAGGCCTGCGGCTACAGCTCCTGTTAGACCCCTAGCCTGGGAACCTCCATATGCCGCGGGTGCGGCCCTAGAAAAGACGAAAAGACAAAGAGAGAAAGAGAGAAAGAGAGCGAGAAAAAGAAAGAAAGAAAGAGAAAGAAAGAAAGACAGAGTGAGGGAGGGGGGTTGTGGGGTATGTGATCAGCTCGGGGACATTTTTCTGATTGGTTGGTGGTGAAGTCATTGGGAGTCAATGTCATCAACCTTCGGTTCCGACTGGTCTGGTGTCTGTGTGCTGGTGGGCAGCACACGGTTAACTTCTTCTACTTGGTGGGAGTGTCTGTATCTGCAACACAGCTCCAAGGACATGGCTCTCTAGAATATTATCTATAGTCCTTGAGGAAGAACTAAAGGTCTTTGTTGAATGGCTAAACTCTTATTATTTTGTCTTGCTTGACTGTTTCCCATTCTTTCTGCATTTTCTCACTTCTCTAGTTAAATTCACTTTCTGGAACCTGGAGAAGACCTAGGAGGCTGAAGTTTTTCTACAGACCAGAGGCAGGCGCAGGCCGTGGGGCCATGGGGATGGGGCGGGGTGGTAGCGGTCGGGGGTCTGTTCCAGGAAGGCCCCGTAGGGTCCTGCTCGGTTGCAGAAAGACAGAGTTAACTTTCCGTAGTGAAATTTAAGGACACATCCTTGAACGGATGGTCACTGTGGCTTCACTCGGGGACGACACAAGGGAGGACGACACGAGATAAAAATCCTCTTCCAGAAATAGTTTTGGATCCACTTCAGACCTACGCGCAATGTTTTTCTAACTCGGATTGCTTTACCTTTAGAGCAGTCCTTTGGAAAAGTTAATGATTTGGCCTAGAAATCCTAGAACAGTCATGTTACCCAGGCCTGAAACGTCATTAAAGGCACATTATTATATTATGCCCACTGGAAAAGAAGTCTTAAAATGCATCATGCTGAAATGCAATTAACTATCCATGAGCCACGGATCCTCAAGGGCCTAGCGTTTGGTACAGAATGGGCTGCAGGGGGTTGGGGGGCGGACAACTCCAAGAGATAATGCTTAAATTTTGATCACATCGCAGCTCACTTCAAAATAGAGGCAAGCCACCCTATAGAACATGTGCATGCCTTTCTCCAAAGAAAACTTTTTCATCTGATACCTCTTGGAATGCTTTCAAAAGTGTTCACTTTTCTCATAGTACATGACTTCAGAATGCCAGGAGCTCTCCACTTTACCCTTCAAAGTGTAGCAGAGAAGTCCATTTCAAAGCAATGCACATAATTTACATTCTTCATGAGTACTGGGCTTAGATTCAGAAAGAAAGGAAAGCCTCTAAAAACTTGGCATTTGATAAGAAGAAAACACAGACCACTCAATACAATGAAACCTATTTTATTTCAAGGATTACGAAGTTAGATGGAAAATGCTGATAAGCTTGCTTTCCATAATGACTGCAGTCTGCTCCCTCACCTCTTGACCTCTCCTGCCACATCTCTGTTGCCAGGCAACAGCTGAGAAATAAAACCTGTGTGAGTAAGGAAATTTCCCTACATAAGAATGGGTTGTATTCTTGAAGCTGGGGAACCACTTACTTAGAATTTTAAATACATTTCTTCATGTTCAAAATATGACCAATAGTTCTGTATGCACACCAGCTGCCGTAGGCCTGTTTAACTCCTAATGCTCCTGAAGGATTGAAAAGTGGCACCTTTCAGGGAGTTGCTGTTGTGGCTCAGCAGTAACGAATCCGACTAGGATCCATGAGGACGCAGGTTCGATCCCTGGTCTCGCTCAGTGGGTTAGGGATCCGATGTTGCCGTGAGCTGTGGTGTAGGTTGCAGACGCGGCTTGGATCCTGCATTGCTGTGGCTGTGGTGTAGGCCGGCGGCTACAGCTCCTGTTAGACCCCTAGCCTGGGAACCTCCATATGCTGTGGGTGTGGCCCTAGAAAAAGACAAAAAAAAAAAGATTCAAATGAACTTCATAGAAAACAAACTTATGGTTACCAAAGTGGAAAGGACAGGAAGGGACTAACATATACTACTATATAAAATAGATAAACAACAAGGACCTATTATATAGCACAAGGAACTATACTCAATACCTTATAATAATCTATAATGGAAAAGAATCAGAAATATATATATATATATATATATATATATAAATAACTGAATTATATTGTTATGCACTTGAAACTGACACAACATTGTAAATGAACTATATTTCAGTGAAAGGCTGAATTATCCAAAAATTGATCATAGTTTGTTTTTTTGTTTGTTTTTGCTTTTTAGGGCCACACCAGTGGCATATGGAAGTTCCCAAGCTAGGAGTCGAATTGAAGTTGTATCTGCTGGCCACAGCCACAGCCACACCAGATCTGAGCCATGTCTGCAACCTACACTACAGCTCAAACTGATGCTGGATCCTTAACCCACTAATCAAGGCCAGGAATCTAGCCTGCATCCTCATGGATCCTAGTTGGGTTCTTTAACGGCTGAGCCATGAAGGGAACTCCTAGTTTTATTTTTTTATTTTTATTTTTTTTGGTCTTTTTAGGGTTGCACCCTTGGCATATGGAAGTTACCAGGCTAAGGGTGGAATCAGAGCTGTAGCCACCAGCCTACACCACAGCCACAGGAACTTGGCGTCCAAGTTGCATCCACGACCTATACAACAGTTCATGGCAATGCTGGGTCCTTAACCCACTGAGCGAGGCCAGGAATCGAACCCTTATCCTCGTGGATCCTCACTGGGTTCATCACCTCTGATCCACAACAGCAACTCCTGATGATAGTTTTAAAAGTCCAATGTTTTTGAGCATGACAAAAGACTCAGTATTATGTATTTTAGAAAGCTTGAGTCATGAATAGTAAACATGTCAAAGAAAACAGCACTGACTTCAAGTTTTATTTATTTATTATTTATGTATTTATTTTGTTTTTTAGGGCTGCACCTGCGACATGTGGAGGTTCCCAGGCTAGGGGTCCAATCAGAGCTCTAGCCGCCGGCCTACACCACAGCCACAGCAACGCGGGATCCAAGCCACATCTGCGACCTACACCACAGCTCATGGCAATGCCAGATCCTTAACCCACTGAGCAAGGCCAAGGATCGAACCTGCAACCTTATGGTTCCTAGTCAGATTCATTTCCGCTGAGCCTTGACGGGAACTCCTGACTCCAAGTTTTGAACGAGTATGTCTTTGGCTCTGTGTTAAGTTCATTGAGCTGGAAACTCTGTGGAGCTGAACTTTGCTGTAAAAATACCACAATTTAGTTATACCTGTGCTGTCTACACTGTTGCCCTGGGCAAATATATTGTGAATTCCGTCTAGGGACACCAGATAAACAACCCCCGCTTGGGGACATTGAGAGTTAGCTGTCAAAAACTGTCCGCTCTTGGGGAAAACACAGAGGAAAAGAAGCAAGATTTTCACCCTCTGGGTAAGAGAAATAGACATCTTGGGGTTAGTCACCTAACGAAGGGTTAGGCGCTGTGTGGTAAAACATAGTCACCGCTAAGGGAGCCAAGAATGAGCTCGCCTTTCAGCGCTTCCTCTCATCCCTCAGCCGGCCTCTCTTCCCCGTGGCAGTCCAGCTCTCATTTGAGGACTACTTTGTATATTACACCTCAGCAACCGGTTTTTAACCAAATTGTTCCCCAGCCCTGCTGAGTTTTAACTGCTATTTTAGTTGTGCACACAGCAGTGACAGTGATTCCAAATTAAAAGGTGAGTAATTGGTATTACACATTTGATTAACTGTATACAGTAAGCACCAGTTGGCTAAAAATATTTGGAGGCAGCTGACCATCCTGTGTAAGATGCAGCCATCAAACTGAAAATGTTCTGCTTTGCAGAACTGCAGTTGCTGTTGTGTTTCGTTATTTCTTCCTTTAGATTGCCGCTAGATCTAAGGGGCTAATTTTGAATATTTCCTAGTCCCGATGACTGAAAATTCTCCTAAAATGCTCTGTAGTCCCCTTGAAAGGAAACATTGCCCCCCAAATCTGCAGATAATAATCAAAATACAGTTGGTAAAATTTATTTATGGAAAAGTTCCTTAGGGCATGGCATGACTGACACTAAACTCAGTCTTTTGAACGGTTTAGGTTTTTGTAACCGGAAGTCTTGATTTTCCTTTTTAAATTTTTCAGCTTGAGTTCAAAGCATGTTGAGGCCATGCTGAGGCTTTCTGGAGAAGTGGTTAACACACAGCAACGTATTTAATAACAACGTCTTGGAGTTCCCCTTGTGGCTGAGTGGGTTAAGAACCTGACGTCTCCATGAGTATGTTGGGTTCAATCCCTGGCCTCGCTCAGTGGGTTCAGGATCTGGCACTGCCTCTAGCTGTGGTGTAGTTTGCAGATTTGGCTTAGATTTCGTGTTGCTATGGCTGTGGTGCGGGCCGTCAGCAGCAGCTCCAATTCGACCCCTAGCCTGGGAATGCCCATAAACTGCAGGTGCGGCCAGAAAAAGAAAAAGAAAAACAACTTTTTAATTTGGAAACTCAGGGATCTGAGAGTATGGACTTTAAGAGCAAAATGTTTTACATGATTCCTCCATCAGAGAGCTGGAGAAGTATCTGTGTATAGAGTGCTGGGAATATGCCTTCAGGAAAGTTACTGGAGCTTAGTCAGTCTGTACTATTGTTGACAGATAATCAATGTCACCCACAGATGTTTTGCATTCATTGGGGCCCACATATACCCAGGGGAGCCCCTAGCAAATGTGGCTCTACCTCTGGGAAATCTAGATCTGTATTTCCACATCTAGTGTTGCAAAAACAGTCCCTGATATTTCAACAGAGCCTTTGCTTTCTCTCATACCTGACCTTCTTTTTTTTTTTTTAAGCATTCAGAAGAATTGGTACAAACTGTAGTTGGAGAAGGGAAGCTTTGGGGTATGGGTGGGACTGTACTCCACTGAGGACCGGCTACAAGGTCACTATCCGGGGACATCGCATTTTCTGGCTTAGGCGTGGAACCTGGTTTGCCTTTGCATTGTCTTACAGGAGAAAGGGGCTTGCAAATTAGGAGGTGAGAATGGAGACCCTAAGAATGCAGGTGCTTTCTCAGACAGACCTGTTTTAGGATCTGGAGGTTAAGAATCTGGAAACTGAATCCCTTAAAACTAGATAAGTGCCAGCATATTCCTTTAAAAATAATTTGGCATGCTCCCAGAAGCATCCATATTCCAGTTGGAAGAGCATGATGGGAGATAAATTTTGCTACATGGTGGCTTGTTTTCAGACAAAGTTCTGATTGTGTTGCTCTTTCTGTGTTACCGTTATTTGAACAAAAAGCCCTTTTAGGTAGAATTCTCCTGTCTCCGTCCCACCCCACATTGTCTGAGGCTTCCCCACTTGACAGAGGGGGTAGAGACTGCAGGGAATTGGGTCTTAGTGGCAGGAGGGAATTCAGTAGGAGTCCAGGGGTTGGGAAAGGAGGTGACAGTTTTTATTTCCTTGGGACCTTAGATGAAAAACTGAGGTGAGTTCCTGCTGTGGCACAGTGGAAATGTGTGTTCAATCCACAGCTGTAGCGTAGGTTGCAGGTACAGCTTGGATTTGATTCCTGGCCTGGGAACTTCTATATGCCATGGGTGCGGCCAAAAAAAAAAAAAACAAAAAACCAAAAAGCAAAAAACAAAAACAAAAAAAACCCTGAGTTGACAAAGTTGAGTTTCCTCAACTTCCTTACACACTACTTGCAAACTTATATATAACTAAGCCCATCTTCCTCTCCTTTCTGAGGATGAAGGGTCCTTCTCAGCTCAGGGATGTTGCCTCCCCCTGTGTCATCCATCCCTCTCCTTCGGGACTTTGCCCAGGGACCATCCATCTGCTCCCTTATCCCATTCTCTCCACTGTGGTCCCTTCCCCTTGAGGTATGACTATGCTCAAGTTTATTTCATCCTCACCAACCCCTTTCCTCACTCTATTTCTTGCTGGTGTCTGTCTCTCACCTTACTTTATGGACTTCCTCATCTCGAAAACTGCAGTAATAACAGTAGCTACATTCTAGAGTTAGCGAGAGAATTAAATGGACTGATATCTTCCCCTGTAAGATATTAAGTTAGCAAAATTTACTGAGATTTGAATGTCTGCATTTATTCCTCTGTCTTCAGTCCACTGAGTTACATATCCTCCAAAGTCAACTGAAGTTGCTCTGGCAAGGCCTCTTGTGACATTTGTCATTTAAATCCAGTGGACTCTCCTCAGCCCCTGTTTTTCTGGAGGATGAAACTAGCTCTGTGCAGTCTTTGTCTCTGATGCTTTCCTCCCGGTCTCCTTCATGGCCACTCTCTTACCCACCCCTTAGCTGTGAGTGGTCCCAGGGGTTCCATCTTTGGCCCAGGTCCTTGTGTGTATGCATGTTGCCTCTATATAATCTTATCCACATTCGAGGTCTTAACTCCTAACCTCCCCCTGATCTTCAAGCAGGTATCTTACCTATGGTTGGAAATATGAACTCAATGCCTCCCACACAAATCAGGTTCAACATGTACACAACGGAACTCATCATTCCTCTAACACTTTCTTGTCTCCTCCAACAACCATTTCTTCACCCCATATTGTCTTTATCTGTAAATGGCACCATCACTAAGTTAGGCACCTAGATTCATCCCAGACCCCTTCTTTCATACTCAGGTAATTCAGTTAGAGCTTGCGCATTGAGCGAAAACTGTGTCTCCTGTATATTTCTCAATCATTTTTTCCCATCCTTACATTTAGTGCCCTAGCAATAACTTAATAAAATAACAACTCACTTATTAATATTAATGGAGTTATGATTTCTGATTTAAAGGAAAGCAGAGCTCTTTTATTTGGTCCCCCTGACACTAACTGGTCTTACATCTCAACAGTCCTTTCTCCAAATGCCTTCAGAATCATAGCTCTAAAATATGACACTAACTGTGTTGCTCCCCTGACTATACCCATCACCCAAAGGGTAAAATTCAAGGACTTACCTTGATAGAATTATCCATCACCTCGGCCTTACCTGCCCGTGTTCAATTTTTTCCCATCCTCTCTTCTCACAGGGTTCCCCATCCTGCTGCCTGTTTCAAGGATCCTGAGCCTTTTCTTTTTTCTTTTTATTACAGTTGATTGACAGTATTGTGCCACTACAGCATAGTGAGCCAGTCATACATATATACACATTCCCTTACTTGTATTACCTTCCATCATGGTCTATCCCAAGAGACTGGAAATAGTTCCCTGTGCTGCGTGGCAGAACCTCTCCTGAGCCTTTTCTAATTCAATTGTTCCTTCTGCCTTTCCCCATCCTCATCCCAACGTTCTTGGCTGTCTGAACTCCTGTTCATATAGTAAGACTCAGGGGAGTTCCTGTTGTGGCTCAGCAGTAATGAATCCAGCTAGTATCCATGAGGACATGGGTTAGATCCCTGGCCTTGCTCACTGGGCTAAGGATCCAGCGTTGCTGTGAGCTGTGGTGTAGGTCGCAGGCATGGCTCAGATCCCATGTTGCTATGGCTCAGGCTTTGGCCGGCAGAGACAGCTCTGATTTGACCCCTAGCCTGGGAACTTCTATATGCCGAGGGTGCAGCCCTAAAAAGCAAAAACAAACCAGCAAACATCTGCTAAGATTCAGTTGAGGCTGGGCTGGGAGCTCTCATGACAGCTTGGCTTACCCCCTGCTGAGTGTTCCCAGGTTAAATGAAATGATCCGTTCACATGTCTGTTCTCCCACCAGACCAGTAACACGTCTATTTCTCTCCCCAAAGCAAAGACCAGCTCTCTTTGACCTTCATCCTTGCTTCCCCAATGTAATACTGAGTCATACAGTAAGTGCTCAATAAAAAACATCTGAACAGGAAGTTCTCTTGTGGTGCAGCAGTTAAAGATCTGTTGTTGCTGCAGTTGTGCAGCAGGCTGCAACTGTGGCGTGGGTTTGATCCCTGGCCTGGGAACTTTCACGTGCTGTGGCATGGCCAAAACAAACAAACACATCTGAACAAAACTGCATAGAGACAGGCCTGGGAAGGCATCAAGGGGCTCTGGCAGGCCCTGGAGTGGTGCAAGTGAGGGCTTTGGGGACTTGTGTGGCAGAGGTGTGGAATGGGATAGGTCAGGGCCTTCATGGGAAGAGAAGAGCTGAGCTGGGGGCGGGTCAGAGACAGTGTTGTCTCTGTAAGCGTTACCGCCATCACCATGGTCCACACTGACTGGTTCCTGCAGCGCACCAGGCATGGCTTGTCTCAGGCATCTTTCTGGCTCTATGAGGTAGGTACCCGACTCGTCCCCACTCTGTTGATGAAGAAACTCAGCCTTAGAGAAATTGAGTGCCTTGCTCAAGGTCACACACCTTGTAACTGGTTGAGCGAGGAATGGAAATGGGATATGTGACTAATTCTTTGATCTAAGCTAGTTGTGATTCGCTATTTTCATTGTTTAACTCCTGGTCACCCTTCAAGATAAAACCCAATTTGTAAGCGGAACAATAGAGCAAAATTTTTAAATCTTTTTAACTTTTATTGTGAAATAATTTTAGGCTGAAGTGTCGTAAAAATAGTACAGAGTACCTATATACCTCATATCCAGCTACCCCCGACGGTAACAACTGACATAAACCTCGTACAGTGATCAACAATAAGATATGAGAACAGTACTGTCAGCTAAACTACCGACTGTCCACACTGATGTCCTTCTTCTGTTCCATGATTCCACCTGGCACATTAGTTGACGTATTGGGACCTCCTCCTTCATCTCCTCTAATCTTGTCCGTCATGACCTTGGCACACTGAAAACTTAACTCATGGTATTTTATAGAATGTCCCTTGATTTGGGTTCGTCTCATGTTTTCCCGTAATTAGACCGAGGTGATGCACTTGGGGGAAGAATCTATACAGGTGATGTGACCTCTCAGTGATCATGTTATGGAGTCTAGGACATGTGTGTTAACTTATTATTATTGATGATGTTAACTTTCATCACTTGGTTAAAGTGGTTCTGATGTTGAGGGTAACAGGTATCCTTTGTAGTTTAGAAACATTTGTAGGGAGATACTATGAAACTCTGCAACTTAAACCTTCACCCCCTAATTTCAGCATTCATCAGTGGATCCTACCTGGAGCAATTATTCCTATAGTTTACTTTCTTTTTTTAAAAAAAATTTATTGACGTATAGTTGAATTACAATGTTGTGTTAATTTCTGCTATACAGCAAAATGATTCAGTTATACACACACACACATATATGTGTGTGTATATATATATATGTATATATATATATATATTCTTTTTTTTCTGTCTTTTTAGGACTGCACCCTTGGCATATGGGAGTTCCCAGGCTAGGGGTCCAGCTGGAGCTGCAGCTGCTGGCCTGCACCACAGCCACAGCAATGCAGGGTCTGAGCCACTTCTGCAGCCTACACCACAGCTCAGGGCAGAACCGGATCCTTAACCCACTGAGCAGGGCCAGGGATTGAACCTGCATCCTCAAACACCCGTCGGGTTCATTACCAGTGAGCCACAATAGGAACTCCTATATATTCTTTTTCACATTATTTTTCGTTATGGTTTATCACAGGATCTTGAATACAGTTCCCTATGCTATACAGTAGGACCTTATTGTTTATCCATCCTGTATATACTAGCTTACATCTGCTAATCCCAAACTCCCAGTCTTTCCCTCTGCACCCCCACTCCCCCTTGGCAACCACAAGTCTGTTCTCTGTACCTGTGAATCTGTCTTTATTTCATAGGTATGTTGATTTGTATTGTATTTTAGATTCTACATGTAAGTGATATCATATGATATTCGTCTTTCTCTGACTTACTTCACTTAGTGTGATAATCTCTTGGTCCATGCAAATGCCATTATTTCATTCTTTTATATGACTAATATTGCATTATACACACACACACACACACACACACATACACACACATCTTCTTTATCGATTGATCTGTTGATGAGCATTTAGATTGATTTTATGTCTTGGCCGTGGTGAATAGTGGTGCTATGAACACAAGGGTGCATGTATCTTTTCAGATTATGGTGTGATCTGGGTATATGCGGTTTTCTTTGGTTTTCTAATTTTTCTGTTTCCTTCATTCACCCTACAATTATTGTTAGAATTCTTCTCATTGGAAGTCTTCTATAAGAATTCTTCCTTCTCCTGCTTTCATCTATTTATCAATCATTTATTTACAGCAGTATGAACTCATGGATGTTACTTGATTCTTTGGTTTATAACCCAGTGCTGTCCTTATTTATTCTTCTGCTCAAGTTGTCCCAGGTTTGGGCCTTAGGAGCTCCTTCAGATGGGCTCCTGTGCCCTTTCCATATGGCCCCAACTTTTTTTTTTGAGCACTTCCTTACGTAATGGCACCACAGGATACTCCAGGCTCAGCAAATAAAACAGATTTTTAAAATTGATTACAACTATATGTCATACTTGAAAACTAAATTTCTTACCAGACATCTCATTCAGTCCATCACTAGGCTTTTAGAAGGGTGACATATCTTATGAAGGATTTGCCTCTCAAGGCCATAAGAAAACCATAGAAGATAATATGTTCTTTGTCCTTTTCCCCCAATGTAAAGTCTTAGACATTACTATGTAAAGTATGGAATGCAGCATTCCAGTCACATAACAACGGCAGCCATTCAATTCCCTTTCAATAAATGTGCAAATGTTCCCCTTCTTGATCAACCTACCCGAACCAATGTAGATATTCGGAATGGTGCAGTGGGGCGTCCTGCAGTGTTCTCTCAAACTTTTAGGATCTGCGTGTTTAATTCCCCTATTTAGATGAACTTGTACTTTACCTGAGGCTTTGACTTAGTTGAATAACTGGTTGTCGCTTCCTATGGAGTGAGTTAAATTTGAAAAAGATGGAATTAAAAAGTTACTCTTACCAGGCAGATTGTGCTGCCAAAATGCTTTAGTCTTACTAAACGTTTCCCTGAGGTAGATTTTTCTTGAAAATTCATTTTAAGGTAGGCATAAGAATTCTTCATTCTTAAAGGTACCAAATCTAGATCAGTGTAGACTGTCGAAGTCCCCCACCCATCACTCATCAGACGGTTCCCATGCCATTAATCAAGGGAACCCATCTAATTGTAGGTTTAGGTTTAATTAGCTCTTGTGCTATCTCCATTTTTATATCTCCCTTATATGCAAACACCTTAGATTATTTTCAGCATTTCTATAACTCAAAGTTGCAGAAAAAACCTAAGCCAGCGCAGATATTCAGGGAGGACTTGTAAGGAAAGGACCATTTTGAGGAAGGTCAATGGAGGTGCATGTATTTTCATGTCTAGATGGTATCATAGTATTTGAGCCAAAGAGCAAAATAAGATGAAAACATAAAATAGCCTGCCTATAGAAGTAGGCGAAACAACATGTTTGTGCTTTAGCATGCATAAAAGCAAAATTTTAAATACAGTAGGCAATGTCATAGGTGCAGTGTAATGGATTTTCTCTAGTCATACTAGAAAAACTGTTGACTGTGGGGTAGGTGAAAAATTATTTATTTAGATCACAAAGAATCTGAGATAGTAATTGAACCATCAGTAATTTTGTTTAGTCTGCATTGGTCTTTCTAGAAAAGCAACGCAGTAAATGTTGCATGATTGATATGAATTGCAAGAAGGTTTCAAATTAAACCAGATAACTGGGAATTTATAAACACTTACATCCATAAGTTCATTACCAAGTTGGTCAACCAGATCCACACCAGGGCACTAGCCTGGGCTGAGACCCCTTGTCTAGATCAGAGAGGTTCTTTTGTGATTAGATTTGCATAGCCAGTAAGGGGATTGATGCCAAGACTAGAACAGCACAAGCTCTATTCAACAGCCAAACAATGGAGAAGCTGGAAACCTGGTTTGCAAATCAACTTCTCCACCCAGTTCGGGTGGAGACACTAAACATATAGAAGGATCAAGGTAAAAGGGACGAAATTAGACAGAGTGTGAGGAATATTCATGAGTTATCCAAGAACAGGTGTGGTTTGGACCTATTCAGTCCTCTTCTAGGCTTTTCTGATTGTTGTCATGGTAATTGCCAACTGTCCTGGTGCTAGTGGGTGTGTCATTTAGCTAATACATTACAATGAGCATATAATGAGGCTCTAGATCTGCTGGAAGTCAAATCCTCCACCTTCTTGGGCCTAGCTGGTTCTCACCTAACTGGTTCTTCTTTTATTTTCAGCTTGCAGCTTCTTCCTAAAACTTGAGTCACTGATTTCTATTCAAGGGAGGGTCAGAGGTATGATTCCGGGGCGGCAGACTTGGTGGTAATTTGTAGATTATTTGGAACCCAGAAGACATTTTCCCATAGAAGACTGGTTTAGTGGTTAGCTTCCCAGGTAATTGGACAGAGGTCTGTTTCAGCCATGATGCCTTTGAAGAGTGGATAAACTGTTAGTGTTCACTTCCACCGAATTGCCATTTGTTTCATGGATGCTATTAAGCTTTGCCTTTGCGGTCCTATCTCTGGCGGTGGTTGAATTGGCTAGGAGTTCACAGAGTGCCCCAGTATAACATTTTTCTGTTGTCTTAAGACGGGGAGAGAAGCAGGGCTCTGATGGCAGCAGGACTTGCTGTAGTCGAGGTAGACATTCAGCTACCCAAAACTGTCTATGTGCATAAAATCGGTATTGTAAATTAGAAAACCAGGGAAAATTTCCTTCTCCATTAATTTGAAAATAGAGCTGTTAAAAGTCTAGACTTGGAGTTCCCACAGTGGCACAGCGGGTTAAGAATCCAGCTGCAGTGGCTTGGGTTGCCGCCGAGGTTCAGGTTCACTCTGGCCCGGCACAGCATTGCCGAAGCTGAGGCTCGGATTCAGCTCCTGGCCCTGGAACTTCCACATGCTGCAGGCGTGGCCGTTAAAAAAAAAAAAAAAAGTCCAGACATAATGATATAAGAATATTCCATGGTAGAAAAAAATCATCATCTATTCTGCAGATCAGCAACTTTAGAGAAACAGTGGCTGCCTCAAGTTCATAAAAATAAAACTGTAGCCAAGTATTTTGAAGATCACAGAGTCCTCAAGAAGAAAGAAATGCGTATTCATCTTTATAAGGAGTGTATGCCAGATTTTTCTTTTTTGAGCTACTCTACAGAAAAGGTCCTGGAAACTTTTCACTTGAGCAGCTATCATTTAATTAATCTCAGACACTGTGTAATGTTGGCCGAGAAAATACTCCTAAAGTTCAGAAATCTCAGACTTGATGGAGTCTGATTGAATTAAAGCAGCACTGTCAGA
>PVHT021183608.1:16661321-16717697 GCA_004024745.2 Catagonus wagneri | reverse complement strand
TAACATTCACAGTGTGCTTACTGTGTGCTAAGCACAATTAGAAGAGCTTAACATATTTAATTCTTTTTTATTTTTGGAGGCTGTGCCTCCCGCAGTGACCTAAAGCCACTGCATTTGGATCTTTTTTTTTTTTTTTTTTTGTCTTTTTGCCTTTATCTAGAGCCACACCCCTTGGCATATGGAGGTTCCCAGGCTAGGGGTCTAACAGGAGCTGTAGCCGCCGACCTTTGCCACAGCCACAGCAATGTAGGATCCGAGCCACGTCTGCGACCTACACCACAGCTCACGGCAACGCCGGATCCTTAACCCACTGAGCAAGGCCAGGGATCGAACCCGCAGCCTCATGGTTCCTAGTCGGATTCGTTAACCACTGAGCCACAACGGGAACTCCTGTATTCGGATCCTTAACCGACTGCACCACAGCAGGAATTTTTTTTTTTTTAACATATTTGATTTTTTTTTTTTTTTCTTTTACATGCCCTGCAGCATATGGAAGTTCCCAGGCTGGGGGTTGAATTGGAGCTGCAGCTGCAAGCCTATACCGCAGCCACAGCAACACAGCATCCAAGCTGCATCTGTGACCCATGCCACAACTCATGTTAATACCAGATCTTTAACTCACTGAGCGAGGTCGGGAATCGAACCCACATCCTCATGGAAACTACGTCAGGTTCTTAATCCACTGATCCGCAATGGAACTCCACATATTTGATTCTTAAGCAACTCCGTGAAAAAATGTGATGTTTTCCCACTTTGCAACTAAGACACTGAGGCCTTGAAGGATAATTACTACACAGCCTGGAGATTCCAGAGCCAGGTTTAAACTCAGCTCTAAATATCTAGACTGTGCAGCTTCTGTGTAATTAAATCTACTATGTAATTATTCTCCATACTACCAGCTTAACTCTCAACGTAAGCATAATGGTATATGTTTATGCATATGTGTATACACGTATGGTTGCCTGGTATCCATTTCCGGGTGTTTGTTAGGCTCATTTCCGCTTCCCATATGGTGGGGTCTCACAGTGCTTTCCCCAGACACTGGGTTTTTCTGTACACTTGCAAAGCCCTATTGCAAGTGGTTTAACCCCCACATTGCATTAATCCTGCATATTTGTTGCAGGGTTCTGTTTTTACATTGATTAAAGAAGCTTGACCATTATATGATTTTTTTTAATGTTTTTAAAGAAATATATCGGAATGCATTCATTCAAAGGAATGCTGTCTTCTTGGAGAGGAGAGAGATGTTTGAGTAAACACCTCTATGCAGATAAGTAAACACCTCTATGCAGTTCTAACATGTGGCTGATTGTGACCTTGGGCAGTTACTGAACCTCCATCTGTAAGACAGTATAATATGGATGCAGGGGTTTTCTGAACTTTAAGTGATAGTGTGTATATAGAATACTTACTGAGTGCTTGGCAGATAGTAAGCTCTCAATAAATCAGTTATTTTTGTGAGTGGAGAAGTTTCAGTTACTCAAGGTCTTTTTGGAACTGGCTTTTGAACTTCTCTTCCAAACTAGCACACTGAACTTCTAAGAACTCAGTTGAATGTCTTTAAAGAAAGCTTTGTGTCTCTCTTTCTCTTCCTTTTTTCTTTTTTTGCTGGCCAATGGTTCTTACCCCAGTTGACTCCCTTATTCATTAGTCTGATGCTAAATCATTTTGTCTCCTTCAAAATCAAAAAACAAACAAAAAACCCCAAACAAACAAAAATCCATCTTCAACAATGTGAGTATTTGCAGTTTTTATGGGACTCCCAAATACTGCGACCTGTGCTCCTGAGAACTTTTCAAATAAGTGCTTTCAAAATGCTTTCAGCAATGGCGGCAAGGCTGAAAAAAAAAATCTTTTTAGGGCCAGCAACCTGTGTTAATACGTAAGCTCTTATCTCCAAGCAGATGTGATTTCCTGCACTTACCCCTTTCCATCAGGCAACGTAACCAAGTCAGATTAGTTATTAAGGGCTCCTGGCTGCTGCTTCCCAGCTCCTCTGTGGGGCGGATTTATGAGTTCAACAAACCTCCCAAAGGTCAAGGGCCATCCTCGTCAGGTGGGGTGGTCTCCGGGGGCACCCTGCTCAGCCGTTGCATCTTGGAACCCCCTGAGGAGAGAAAGGTGGGGTACCTCGGGGGCCTCTGGGACGCCCTGGCCGAGGCAGGGTGGCTGCTGGTCTTGTTGTGAGCCACCCTCAAAGCTACTTATAACGCTCACCTTTATATGAACTTAGAGCTCACTAGTTAAGTGCTTTTGACATCATTATTTCATTTAATCCTCTCAGTGGGCCTTGAAGCAGATTAGTCATGCTGTTTGGAAGTGAGAAAGTAGATAAAAAGAGATGAGGCAAAGTGGGCCCACACCGAGGTTAGGCACCAGGGCCCGGAGGAGCCAGTGGGCCGACTCCGGGCCAGTGCTCTGTCCAGCATGTGGGGTCAGGGCTGACAGAGACTCGTTGTCTACAAGGCTCCCCCGCAGCCCGTCCCGCACCAGTGGCTCCTATTTGCCTGCCCTTTAATTCCTCTAACAGGATTGCTCCCTGACCTGCAGAGAGCGAACATGAGTCAGTGGTGACACTCAGAGCCTGATGGTCTGGGCCCAGGAAGAACTGCGTCATCCTCGCCACTGTTTGGGCAGCACTTCAGGCACCAAATGTTCCTATTCCTGCCACGCAGCCGGGGTAAATGCCTCTGGGGTAGATGGTGGGGTTTTAGTTCCCTTCCAGTCCCTGCTTGCAAACGATACGGACAACTATTTGAGTGTCCATGGTGAGCCTTGCTTAAGTTGCCAAGATCCAAAAAGCCTCGTTGAGTCTGGATCTATGCATTTGCCTTTCCTTTGTATCCAGAAGTTGCGAGCCCCTCACCACCACTTAAGTGGGCAGACACCAACCCTTGTAGACTGTACTGTCTGCAGTGATGGCGGTCCCTCGACATTCATTTATCATTTATCCACTGAGAGTCTCCCATGTCCCAGGCAGTGTGCATGACGGGGATGCAGCAGTGAACAGAAGCAGCCCTGGTCCTCACCTGGGACCTGCATCTAGTGAAGAGAGGTGGCAGTCCATCACACAATCACACACACAGTGCATCGTTGCAGTGGTGACAATGCCAGAGCCCTTAATGAGGATATAAGCCCTTAATGAGGAATGTGGGAGAAAGGGATGGGAAAGAGGTGTCTGACCAGAGCAGGGGAAGTGGGCGTGGCTCAGGAGCCCAGCAATAGGAGGTGGGGCTGCAATAGGAGGTGCTGCCCCTGCCCTAAGAACAGTGGGACAAGGAAGTTCAAAGCACCCCCCCTAGGTCTCTAAGAGCTCACTGTCATCTGGGAAACTGGAGGCCCAAGAAGAGATTATTAGAGGATGGAAGCTATGCAGGGGAGATGTGCATAGATCCAGATTAAGGTAAAACGCAGAGGGTTTGGTAATAGAGCTTGTAAAGGGGCTGACAGGGAGGAGGGGGCCAGGAAGCCACCATGGGTTTCTAACCCTTGCAGACGCTGGGGTCATCCACTCAGCCCTGCAGTAGCTGGTGCTCCGAGTTATTTCAGGGTGTTTTTTTTTAGGGTCAACGTGCCATCCTACTCATACTGGGAAGTACAACTATGAGAAAGATGTACCGCCTTCCCCCCCAGAGCTTGCATCCTAATGATGTGGAGTGGAGGGAACGTTTGAGGGACTCTATCTCCTACAGATTGTTTAAAGTATAGCTGCTGCATAAACTTGGCAAGGGTACTACACAGACACTTCTTCTGGACGGGGTGGGAGGCCTTAGAACTTGGGTGCCCTGGTGGAGGAAGACGCTGAGGATTAGGAAACATTCTTGGCAGAGGGAGGAATTATCCGGTGACCTTTGAAAAGGTGCCGTGAATCACTGAATAAAACCATAATGCAGACCAAATGGAAAAACACAGTACCAGCTTCAAGCTGGAAATGACAGAATTGAAGACTCTTTCATGGGCCTGCCAAGTGCAATCAAAAGAAGTGAGCCATTTATTGGGAGCAAGTGATTTGTGAAGACAGAGGGTGGATTGCGACTTCTTTTCCCCCAGCGGCCTCTTACAAGTATTCACTGCCTGATCTTGGCTACATCTGTATAAATGTCACCATAGCAACCATTGATATGAAAAATAATGAGGCTGGACACTTACGCTGGCGGGGTTGGGGGGGACAATTCCCATTTCAGTGGTCATTGCCACAGTTTGTGCAGATGAGTGAGGAGGGTCCTACCTGGCTCCTGTCATATTTTCTTTTGTCTTAAGGAGACAAGGGCTCCTGAAATCCTCTCTGATGTTAGGTGGCATTTGGGGAGGGTGGCTTTAGGATTCTTTACTTTCTTCTCTGAGGATGTGGTGAGGATGTGGCCAGAGATGCACCCTGCTGGTGTCATCCGTCTTGGTTCAAGGGTGAGGATGGGAAGCCTTTTAAGGTAGTTGGAGATTCTGCCCAAATCAGTTCCACCAGTGGGTTGGAGGGGGGTTGCCTGTACATCTGTCTGCACACGTTTTTACTGCATATCCATCTGTCTTCTATTTAGTCTCTTCCTTCTGAATCTCTCCCTTCTGGTGTCCAATTCCAATCCTGGGCAGCCTCACTCTGTAATTCTGTACTTGCTGTCCCTCTAATCGCTCTTCTCCTCAGAGTCTCATTTTATAATCTCTGCTGCTTTCTTCATTCTTCCATTCAACAAACACATACTGAAAGCCCTCACTATGCCAGGCACTGTTCTTTGTGGCTGGGACACTTGGGGAAGAGGACCTCAGAACTCCTGCCTTTGCAGAACACACACTGAGAATGTCAGAGCACAGACAGCGAACATAGTGAGGAAACGATAGGTATGCGAGGTGGTTTTTTTTTAAGTAGAGTAGTATGCTATAATAGAAACTAGCCAAGTCAGTTTTCAACCAGATCAGCAGGGGCTCTTTGAGGAGGTGGCATATGAGCAGTCTTGAAGGAGATGTGATGTCAGCATATCAGAGAGAGGACCCCAGGGTGGCCTGTGCCTGTCTTGTCTGAGGCTCTGCCAGGAGGCCAGGGTGAGCAAGACAGGGAGTGTGGTTGGGAGAAGTGGCCAGAACAGTGAGGGCAGAGGATGCAGGTCCAGAAGCCTTTGGGGGCTTTGAACATGAGTGATATGATCTCATTAGGATCACAGTATCTTCTGTTTGGAGAATGACAACAAATGTCCCAGGGAAGCAGAAGAAAGAGGTGATAACATTCTTTTAGGAGCCTGGAGATGGATAAGGATGGCTTGCCCCAGAGGGCTAGCAATAGGTGTGGTGGGAAATGATGGGATTCTAGATATATTTTGAAGGTGGAATCATTAGGACTTACAACGGATTAGATTATTCCTCTGCCATTTTTTCTCAAATTCGAATTGAGTGGAATTCTCTTCTTAGTAAAATAGATCCATCTCTGCATGGATTCCATGTGTGGTACAGCTTTTTGAATTTGACAGTTCAATTTCAAAGGAAAAAATTCCAGGTGAACAGATGGAATTCTGTAGGAACAACTGAATATTGTGGTTAAGAGCACAGGCTCCAAAATAAAATTGTCTGGTCCATGACTTGCGAAAGTCCCAAAGTGTGACCAGGACAAGTTGCTTAGCTGCTCAGTGGCCTCAGTTTTTATCATCTCTAGAATATGAACCATAAGAGTTCCTGCCTCACAGAACTGTGAGGAACAGAGATAATAGGAATATAAAGCACTTAAAAGAGTGTGGGAACACAGTAGCTATTAAAGAAAAGTTAATAATATTTTATTAGCATTGCCTTAAGTTCTTTTACTATCTTTGTAGACTAAAAACAACTAGAATATTCTTTCTATATTTGTGTTCTTAGAGAATTTTCAGTGGACTTTTCCTATTTTTTAATATGTCTGTAGTAGTAGAAATAGTCATTCCTTAACTCTATGCTTCGCTGCCTTCATAGCTATTGCAGTGTTTTCTCATTGCAGTACACTGGGAGCCAAAAAACAATTGAATATTGGTGAATTTCATGAGATTTAATCAAATATATCTCAGTGCGGGTGTATGTACATTTGGCCTTTTGGGTCTACCTTGGGAGTCAGAGCACCTGAGGTTGTATTCTGGCTCTACCTGTCATGGCTGTGTAAACTTGGACACATCGTTAAACCTGCATATGCTTCATTTCCCCCTTCTGTCAAATAGGGGCAATCATAGGACCTATCTCACAAAGTTCTGGTGATGATGAAACAAGGTATTCTCATGGACTAGCTTGTAAAACAGTTCCTTGCACAAGGTAAATGCTCAGCAAATTTTGGATCTTAGTGAAAATAACGATCCATTGGCTGGGCACCATGATGCAGAATCCCAGGGCCTGAACACCCTTAGGGGAAAGTACTAGCTCTAATTCATAAAATGTTAAGATTATATTTATTTAGACATGATTCCTTATAAGACCCCTCTGATTACATGCTGGAATCTTCCATCATCTACCACCTAAGACACTCATGAGTGCTCAAGTATATTTTCTCTACTTCACACGGGAACTTGGAATAAAACCATGAATGATATTTTTTCTTTGGGGTGTTTGAAGAGTTGTTGAAATTGCAGTCATGATATTTAGTGTTATGAGTTCTTTATGTGTGTTGTTAAATATGCCAGCATTTTATTGACACATTACTATGAAATGGGCAGCCAGCTACAGTAATGAGTTTCCCCTAAAGAGTGTGAGTATCAACAAATCTGAAGGCAGGCACTGCCAAGGAAACTGAACATGTGTTCAGAAAAAAACCAGCTTCATAGAGGATAATGGGTACACGCAGGTTTAATTTAGTAGCGTCTGTTTGAAGATATAAATAGGTGGCTGCTATTAATCTTTTATTTTTTTTGGTATCTTTCTTTTGGGGAATTCTTAATATTTGATTTAATTTTTCACTTTAGTCTTCTCTTACTCCTGCTTCTCAACTCTGCCTACCCTTCAAAACCACTTGGGGAATGCCAGAAAATACTAATGCCTGGCCTTCACTCCTCAGAGGTTCTGGTGTAGTTGGTTTGGGGGTAGACCTCAAGCATTAGTTATCTTTTAATAAACTTTTTATTGTGAAGTATTTCAAATGTATACAAAATAGGGAGAATTATAATAAAAAATCCGCATGTATCTATCACCCACCATGATAGTAAACTTCAGTTGCTATTTTGTAAAGTCTCCCCTAAGGGATTCTTCCAGTACACCATATGGTTGAGAACCACGGCTCTATTCTAACAAGAAAGAAAATGGATGGAATATTTCAGTGGATATTGATATCAAGAGAAGATGAAATTTGCTCAAGGCCACCCAACAATTTTAAGACATCATTTAGTACTCTGTTCATCAAGCCACATGTGTGTAATGTGGTACATGTATGCCTGCTTGATTTTGTTAAACAGTGGAGAAATTTAAGAATGGGTGCTGGAACACCTGGACATTTTTCAGAAAAAAATGCTTAGAAGTATAGTTGTTTCTCACCTAGAATTTTTATACATTGACTCAAACAACAGCATGCTCATCCACTTACCACAACTCTGTAAAACCTCAGAGAGAATGGTCTGAGAGCAAGGGTGGGACAAGTGCATTAGAGCTGATGGGTTGGAGAGGACACGTAGGAAGGGGAAAGGGAGAAATGTCTTCAGGTTCAAGGAGAAAGGGAATTGAACCAATGACATGTTAATCTCAGCCTACAATGGAAAAGTTTTATAGGCTATTCTGTAACATGTAAATATCCCCCCCCCCACATCTATCTGTCTCCGTATGTTATTGAAGTCAACATTTGAGTTGCTACCTCAGCAGTGAAGAATTGTGGCAAGCCCTGGTTCCTGGGTAGCAAACACTTGGAAAACAGTTTGATATCAGAAGTGGAGAGGTCTTCAAATGTGACCTTGCCCAAGTGCCCACCTGATAGAGCAATCTCTTCTGGGGGCGTTATTGACAGATGTCATCTGGTGGCCCCATGACCACTCTAGCTGGAGAGCCCACTGGGCATAAGACAACTCGTCTGTATTAGAATTTATTATCTTTTTTTGAGCTGAAATCTCATTCTTTAACATCACTTTAACGAAAGGAAATATTTCTGTAGCCCCCCATGTTGTCTTATTTTCGTTACTTAAATATTTATATATATGTAAAACTAGACTTAAATTCTTCCTGCTGTAAGTCTCAACTATAAAACCAAACTAATCATACAAATTAATATGAAAAAATATGACGTATGCAATTAACATATTCATGGGATTAATGATTTTTTTTTTTTCCTGAAATAAAATCTCTCATGTTGTGCTTAAGGGTAGAAAGATGTAGCCTTTGGTCAATTTGTTTACTTAATTTGATTCACTAACTTTTACTGATCAGCACAGGGGATGCCTGTCTGCACATAGGTGTGTTATAGCAGAGGGTATGAATAACAAAGTTTCTCTTCGCTGGGTTTGGGTGTCAAATCTCCAGCGTAACAGATACTGCCAACAATTAGTTCTCCATTTCTCATTTTAATGAGACATCCCTTGGCAATTTTGTAAAGATGTTTTGTGCACTTGGAAATTAAGGTCAGAGTTGTAGTGTTATTGCGATCTTTGCTAAATGGGCATCTAATCCAATTATTGCTGGAACTGGGTACGGAACAATCTCTCATTGTTATTTATTACTATACTTACTGCTAATGAACTGCTGTCACAAGTTGACGTATAGAAAAATGGGATCCAGGCAGTAACTCTTCTGGCAAAATGTGGGCTGACTGCTGTGGTGTCCCTTCCCCGCAGTTCTGCTCACCTGCGTGGCTGAATGATGTTGTCGGCTCACTTTGCTCTGTCTGACCTGCTATGAAACACCTGTGTGCATAGCACACCAACTTTGTCATTTGTGTCATTATTGTTGTACATCGGCCACCCAGATCAGTGGTTCTTACAACCTGAGTGTGATTTCAGATCACCTGGTGAGCTTGTTAAAAGTGCCTGCTCGGAGCTCCCATCTTGGCTCAGCGGAAATTAAGGTCAGAGTTGTAGAATCTGTAGAATCTGACTAGTATCCATGAGGACTCAAGTTTGATCCTTGGCCTGGCTCAGTGGGTTAAGGATTGCTGTGGCTGTGGTGCAGGCCGGCAGCTATAGCTCTGACTTGACCCCTAGCCTGGGAACCTCCATACGCCGTGGCTGCGACCCTAAAAAGACAAAAAAGTGCCTGCTCTCTGGGCCCCACCTCAAAGGTGCTAGTTGGTGTTTTCTGGGGCTGGACCCAGGAATCTACATTTTTAACAAGCACTCCAAGGGAATGTCAGTGGTGCGAGTATTTCTATTGCTTTCCAAGAGCGTTGTCTACATGGAAATAGAAAACTTAAACTCTTCACAAACAACACGGATTAAGAAACGCTGGTGTCCTTCTAAGATTTATATCATCCACAGATAAGCCCTTCTTGGATGTTCTGACAAGTGCCTGATAAACATCTTGAACAGAGTCAATAGCAGAAGCTTTCTTTAAGATGGCTTTGACCTATTAAGCACCAGATTTATTTCAAGGGACACAGATATTCTAATGATCTTTTCATCGATTCCTAGAACATTCTGGAAGCTGTGGACTAGAGTGGACTCATATTTTCAGGTTGTACCCACACTGTTAAGTATGCATGTACAGGGAGGCAACTGGAAATGTAAGATAAAAGTCCTGGAAAACAAGAATCAAATCAAGCAGAAAAGCTGACATTTTTCTTGGGGTAGTTATAGCTGCATATTTCTTAGTTTAAAGTTAACTATGGCACGTTTGCCTAAAGAGGGGTATATAAACCTGGAGACGAGTCGACAAGTTAAAAAATCAGACATCTGAATGTGTCTAATTACCATTTTTTTCTTCCTTGAGTAACTCCTGTTGATTGCTGTTAGAATGAAATGTAAGAGCTGGTTAGGTTATTTCTAACTTTACAGGTGAGTGAGAGGCTTGTTGGCATTTATTTTACATTTTTTTAGGGGGAAGTGATTAAAACGTTAAGTGTCTTGGCATCACCCAAGACGCATCACCCTAGTCTGGAAACTGAGATCCCACAATGATCGTGAATAGCTTGGGAGTTTAATTTCCTAATATTATAGATTACCAACCTCCATCATTTCTATTTTGTACAAAATGCCCAAATATAAAATATTCTTAATGGATTTTTGTTTTTACTTAAGGGGAAGAGAATTGCTGAGCGTTTAAATTTTATTAAGAACTGAGGATCAGGGGAGTTCTCGTAGCAACAGTGAAAACGAATCCGACTAGTATCCATGAGGATGCAGGTTCGATCCCTGGCCTCGCTCAGTGGGTTAAGGATCCAGCGTTGCCATGAGCTGTGGTGTAGGTCACAGACGCAGCTTGGATCCCACATTGCTGTGGCTGTGGTGCAGGCCGGCAGCTGTAGCTCTGATTTGACCCCTAGGCTGGGAACCTCCACACGCTGCGGGCCCTAAAAACAACTGAGGATCAGGATAACCCTTGACATTTTATTGTTAGAAGTTGTTCTGTTTAGGAAGTTGCCTAGTGGCCTATCTAATGGTTAGGACTTGGGTGCTTTTACAGCTAAGGCTCTGGTTCAAATCCTCATCTAGGAACTGAGATCCCATGTGAAGCTGCTGCACACCATGGTGGAAGGAATGAAGGAAGGGAGGGAGGAAGGAAGGTAGTTTATTCTATATAAAAGTGCTGAGATTTCTTTCCAAAATACTACAAATGGAGAAATCAGAAAATAATATGGGTATACTTAGATACAATGAAACTTAGGTATTAGCCCTTCCCTTTTTTTTTTTTTTTGCTTTTTTATGGCCACACCTGTGGCATTTGAAAGTTGCCAGGTTAGGGGTCAAATTGGAGCTATAGCTGCCGGCCTGCGCCACAGCCACAGCAACATGGAATCTGAGCCTCATCCATGACCTACACCACAGTTTACAGCAATGCCAGCCGGACCTTTAACCCACTGATCGAGGCCAGGGATCGAATCCGCATCCTCATGGATACTACTCGGGTTTGTTACCGCTGAGCCACCACAGGGACTCCCAGAGCTCTGCCTTTTTGACTAATATTTTTACAAGAGTACAAAGACAGGAGACAAACATGGAGTTCCAATGAATAGGAATGTCTTTTAAGATGATGTGCTAGCAGGTCTAAATTTGTTTCCTCTCATATGTACATATTTTTGTATATTTTGTGCTGCATTTGTACTTACTGGTGTTTTAAAATTTCATTTTGCATCTGTGCTTTGCATGTATACAGACCCCTGAAATGATGTATACAAACTCAGAATGAAGGAAGCATCTGGAAGCCTTGATGAGCTGTTCACTTGGCACTATTCTTAGAACCTAGAAACTCTCAAATGAATTTTTATTTCAGAAGAATAAGCTTGTTGCTTTTGAATTATGCATTCATCCCTGTATTTCCCTTATTTATGGTCCCTGGTAATGCCGTGGCTGAAGACTTTGTGTCATTTCAAGGACTTGGTATGCAATTCAGGTGCCTGACATTATCCTGAGCATAAAATAAGTCTCAACTAGTTATTGCAAGTGTTGTTAACATTTTACTAAGGCAGCTTACGTTGAGAAACAGTCAATATAAAGAACTGAAGAATACAGAGATTTTTAAAAAAAAATACTGCAGGGCTTTAATGAAGGGTCTGAGGTTGTGGACAGAGTGAATGAGTGTCACATGCATATTAAAAAACCCACATTTGTAGGGTTTGGTCAGGTCTCAATACCCTCCCAGTCCTTGTGCTGGAGGACAATATTCCAGTGGGTTCATTGGACCAACTCTCCAATCATCTCTTTCTGGAGTCTTGCTGATGAGCCTGTAGCACAACCTGCAAGTTCTGCCCTTGCCGTGTCTCTCAGGCCGGAGCTGGCGAGGCTTGCCAGGTAGCAGAGCACCAGTGGGTACCAAGCAGTCAGTACGCTGTTGACACTTGTGGTTGGATGGAGGTTCCCGGGGAATCTGGTGTCTATAGCTTGGGATGAAGTTAGATACCTATCTTACCTGAGGTTAGCTCTGTCCCTGTGCTCTGTACCACGGCTAGAATTCTGGATGGCTTGTTGGCCTTCTGTGATGTACCTTGTTTACAAGACAGCAATTTCAGGAAGCCCCTTGTAGGTGGGGACCACAATGGTCAACCCGAGACCTGGGCTGGGTCATGGACTCTTTCCCCACACGGCATGGATTATTTCAGTATTTCCTGTGTCAACACAGAAAATCTGGAATGTGAGTTCACAAATCAAATCTGCACTAACTCTGGAGCTGTGTGAAAGGCATTCCTTTGGCCCAAGAACTGCTTTTCGGAAACCCACTGAGAAAGCACCATGAGGGGTCATACTCTGAGAATAAAAAAAAAAAATTCTCTGGGGGTCCAGTGGCTTTATTCATTTATTGTCTGCACTTGCGGCATAAGGAAGTTCCCAGGCCAGGGACTGAATCTGGGCCACAGCTGCAGTAATGCTGGATCTTTCAACCCACAGTGTTGGGACAGGGATCAAACCCCCACCTCCACAGGGACCCAAGTCCCTGTAGTTGGATTCCCACTGTGCCACGGTGGGAACTCCAACAGTGGCTTTATTTTTGACAGTAAGAGGAATGCAGGGTGACAATAGTAAGTTTTTCATTATTGTTATATATATGTATATATGGCTATATATGTGATAATGTCTTTTTATTTTGTTTTTTAAACATAAGGAATTTCAGAAAGAGTCCTCTATTTTATACGTGAGGAAACGGAACCCTCAGAGTCAAGTGACAATTTAGTTCATTATTTGATGTCCATTCATTCATTTAGCAAAAATGTTCAGTGCTTGCTTGCAATGTACCCAGTGAGGCACTGTGGGGAGACAGATGACTAGCAGTGGCTTTGGCATGATATTAACACGGTAGAAGGAAGAGTCTATTAGAGAAATGCAGGCAAGTTACTGGTGAGCTAGGCCTGGTGCGCATGAATTTTCCTTTGGCCTTTTTTTTTTCCTCCCTGTGTGTGCTAGGAAAAGCAAAACAGAAGAGCAGAGAGCCTCAGTGAAATCCAAAGGGTTTTCATAATAATTCCTTCCCAGATTTACTATTAGATTATGAAGCAGTATGGTTTTTTATTCCATATTTTAAATTATGCAATATGAGGATAAATAGCTAGGTACTTTAAAAGAATTACATTTAGTATTCAAACATTTTCTCCCAAGAAAACAGACATCCATACACTGTTGTTGATTTTCCTCCTCACCAGAAAGATTAAGATTCATGAATCAGGGAGAAAAGTGTTTACTTTCAATCAAAAAAAAAAAAAAAACCCACAAAAATATGGCAATCAAATGAATGAAAATATGAAACCATCTGTGTCTCGAATGATAATGCCAATGTAGTGTATGTGGTAAACAATAGTTTGGTCAAGGCCACTTTTAAAGGGAAGTCTGTGCACAAAAAAGGAAAATAAGTTCTTTCTTTATTCACAGATCTTCTAGGCAACACACAGCCACATTTGTAGAGGTATGTGTCTTTAACACTCTTGCGGTCCCCATAGGAAATTAACATAGGTAATCACCAAACACATCCAATATTTGAACTGTCACCATTATCTCTCACTTGCAAGACAGTTCAGGTCTTTGTCATCTCTGGTATTTGGAACAATGCCATCATCACTTCTTATTAGCCCCGGTATTTGCCCATCATTTCCAGTATTTACAGTGTCATCAGAATATTTTTTCCTATAATATGACTTAAGTCACATTTTCTTCCTGAAAATTTCCCAAAGCTGCACATCTTCTACAGAATATGGGTCTGGTCCATAAACACCACAGAAACACAGTAACCACAATTTTCCAACCTTCTCTCTTATACAACCTGAAAAATGCCCCCTCTCCTTTTTCTTCCTTTCCATGATGGTTTCTTACAGGGTATTGCATATGGTTCCCTTGTCCTTTCTGCTACCAGGCCAAGTCTTTCCACCTCCAGGGGCCTCATTGACAGACCAGGTCCTGAAGCTCCTCCAAAGCCATTTACTCTGCACCACATCTTTGGCACTGGATAGTAAATGCAATACTCTAAATCAGTTTCTCTCTCCCCATATGAGTGGGTGAGCTCCTGGAGGGATGACGAGGAGTATCTGGAGAGGCCCCTAAACATGTTAATAAATGTGCCTTGACTACATGGTTAGAGCTTCGATATGGTGAACCGATCAGGAATAATTTCTTTTGCCTACAAATCCTTCTGTAGCGCCCCATGCTCCCATTTCAGTGGGAAGCATCATCAATAATGACTTCCCCTTTAGGCTGGGAAGCTAGGAGACCACCAGTAACTGCAAGTTTAAGGTCAGGAGTGGGGGAAGGTGGGGGGGCGCGGGAGGAGAGACCATCCAAAGGCAGGAAACCTCCTCTCTCAAGCTTTAATTCAGGTCTTCTCCGTTAACTTGGTATTTCTGGGGCACCCACCCTGTGCAAAATGCCGCCAACTTGATTCATTTTCTAAAAGGGGGGTGTGTGTAAAGAAAACAACGCTGCGGTCCCTAAGCCAATAAATAACTCACCTGAAGGTAGGGAACACCCTCCCCCATTTCCCCGGGGTGTCTGGGAGAGGCTGGGGGGCGGATAGAGAACCGGCCAAAAATCGCAGTGGAAATCCAAAAGCTAACGCGATTGGCAGAGGTCTGGAGGCGTCGTGCCCAAGCCTGACCCCGCGCCAGAGTGGAGAAGGCAGGCAGTCACAGCGACTGTCCTCAAGTCCCGCGGCGCCCCCTCCCCCGCGGGCGGCCGGGCGCGCAGTCCCTGGGCGTGTGCCCCGCCGCAGCCCGCCGAGCCTCCGCGTCTCCTGCAAAGGGGGGGCGGGGAGCGCGGCGAGCGGCCCGCGTCTGCGGCTCCCTCCCCACGCCCGAGCTTCCGCGCACCGCCGAGAGGACGCGCTCCCGAGCCTGGTGCCCACGCCGCGGCGCTCCCGGCCCCCGGCCCAGCCAGGTAACTTTTCTGCCTGCGGAGCCGTGGGGATCCCAGGGGTCTAGGGTTCGCGAGGTGCGCGGGGCGGCCCGGAGGCCGGGGGCGAGGCGCGGGGCTGCGCGGCGCGCGCGTGGCTCCGGCGCCGCTCTGCCGCCCACCCCCGCCCGGCGGGACCCCAGCGGGGACCCCTGCTGGACCGAGCCGGGGCGCCGAGCCTAGCGCCCGGGGACGTGCCCGCTCCGCCCGCCACGCTGCAGCATCGGCTGGGCCGGTGCGCGGAGCCAGGTCGGGCCTCCGGCCTGGGGGCCTCTTGCCCCGGAGCCCTGGCCGAGAGGGGCGACTAGCTCCCCGGGGCCCCGCTGGGTCCGTTTCCTCAAGCCCGGTCCCGGGCGCCATGTTTTAAGTGACCCCTCGGGGTGGGGTGGGGGCGGGGCGCGGGGGCGACACTGCGGCGCCGCCCGGGGCGGGGACGGGGGGAGCTTCGCGCGCGGCGTCGGCGGGCTAGTCCCGGTGCTCGGCGCGAGCTGACGCGGCGCGGGGCGGGTAAGGTGCGCTCGCACAAAGCATCCCGCTCGGGAGCGGCCGGCCGCTTTTATGTAACTTGTCCGCTTCCCCGAAGTGGGGCGGTGGCCCCCGGACAGCGGCGTCGGCCCCTGGACTGCGGCTGGGGCTGCAGCCCGGAGGCGGGGGAGGAGGAGGCGGCGGCGTTCTTAAGCGGGGGCGCGGGGCCAAGGCACCTGCGGGGCCGAGGGGCGGCGGGCGGCGCTGCTCACCTGGCGCCCCCGGGGCTGAGCCGCCTAGGGAGGCGTGTGTGCGGGCGGCTCTGCGGCGGCTGGGGGCGGGGAGGCCGGGGCTGGGGACGGCGGGAGTCGGGGCTCAGCCAGTTCCTGGCGGGTGTTGCCCTGCTCCTGCCGCGGAGGCCGGCTTTCTCGGATGTTTCAAATCTCCCCTCTTATCTTGGCCTCCTTCCCTTCCCCCTTTTCCCTCCCCCCACCCCCCTCCAAGTTCACGGCTTCTGCAATGCGGTGGGTGTGGTTACCGAGTAAATTGTCTCTGTGCTCCTTTGCAGCGGGAGCGTTCTCGCCTTTTCGGTTTTCAGATTTTCAGATCCAAAGTTGTCTAGGGGGCCTCGCTCCTCCAGTTCCAGGCTGGGGTTAAAGTTGGGAAGCGATTGTTGCAGAACAAATCGAATGATAAAGAAAACATGTGGTATTCATTACGCGTGGAGGCCCGCCTGAGAAATCCTGAGAGGGTCAGGCAGTTCTGCTAATGCGGCGCTTGCGTTACGTGTTGAAGCCGGTGTTTCAGCTTTTTTACATTAGTCTTTCGGAATTGCTTTTGCAGAAATTCTGCCCGTCCCCTTTTTTGGTCCATTTTAGGCTTTCTGGGGCTGCCAGGTGTGTGTTGGGGTTTCTCCTGATGGCATTAACTTTCCTAGAAGAAGAATCATCAGAGTGCTGAGAACATTCCTTTTGAATTTTACACTGATTTTTAAAGTCTCAAGGAAACAGAAACGGTAAAACTCCTTTTATGATCTGGGGTCTCTGGACACAGCACCAATTACAGCAAATTAAGCAGAAAAGCCCTATTAAGAAAAAAGCACATCAAGCTTGAGTGAACTCTTGGGAATGGGAGGTGATTTATATCTGGGCTCAGACAGGAGTTTTTTTTTTTAAATGCATGTTAATTTTGGTATCAAACTTTTAAAACTTTAGTTGGAGCAACAAAGTTATTGTGAGAGGAAATAAATTCTACATTGAGAAGCCTGATTTTAATTTGTTAATTTCAGAAGGCAGTTGATGAAAATAAAATAGCTGAATACTAGATAGTCTCGTTTGCATTATGATTTTCTGGGGATTTGGAAAAGCAAAATACCAGATGTACTGGTTACTGCAGTACAGTTTATGTAGCTAATACACTTCAGGCAAATGATTTTGGCCAAACAACGTTTTTTGTGAATGATTTATCAGTAAGAAGAGTTGCTCTTTGTAAACCCTTTGGAGGTAAAGGATTGAGAAGACATAGGTCAAGGGTCAAGTGTCTCAGTGAAATATTTACATTTAATCTTTAAGGCGTATCTTCTGCACGAATGTGATTGAGGTTAAAAGCAGTTTTTGTCAATTCCTGTACAGTGCTTGGACTTGGGCCAACTTTGAATCGTGTTGAAATAGGAGATCTGGGATTTTTTACTTAATCTGGTTTTATTTTATGTATACATTGGCTTTGAAACATTGGTGGGTCAAAGGCATTAAGGGGCCATTCCAGGAGAAGAGAGGTAACCCTTTATGTACCATGAGATATGAAATTGTCAGTGTTTTGTGAAACCATTATGGATTTACTGTATGTTGAATTAAGTATGGCAAGAACAGGCTGTCCACTGTTTTTTTTTTTTTTTTCCTGTATTGTAAAGCAAACAGTTTTAAGTTAGTGATTTAAAAAAAAACCTTAAAATACACAAAATTAGAATTCACATACTCTTCAGTTAAACTAGAGCTCTATGAGTGGGCTGAAAATAAAAGACGCGTCTTTTACATGAAAATTTGACTCTAATGGAGAGAGAGAATTTTTAAGTATTCGACTACCCAGTCATCTTTCATTCCTAGCCTTTTCCAAGTGTCCAACCCCAGTTTTCCTCTGTAGGTCAGCTTTATTAGGGATTACAGACTTACTATGGAAAACCGTGAGTCAAATTTATCTTTGGCACCACTTGATTTAGAGAGATCTTTCTTGGTGCCAGGGCAGTATCTGTTTCTTTCCGAAAGGCTCCCTAGCTGCTAATTTGTTGGGAATTCATCAGACACTCCTGGGGGGGCTCTGCTGTCATTTGATTTGCCTTGGCTGCAAAGAACTGCGCGCTCAGAAGCAGAGGCTGGAGCAGTGAAGTCACTGCCCTGCCTGGTGTTGTGACATCACTATGGCTCAGAGGAAACAAGGGTGGGGCAGGCAAAATCAGACCATCTGAAGCATCTTGCTGGCTATAACTTGGCCCGATAAATGCACGAGACTCTTCTTTCTCAAGTTGGACAGCACCATAAGGTATTGTTTGGAGCATTAGATGTGGGTGCAAGACTGCATGGGAGAGTGTGTTTCATAGATCATGGGAGAAAAGAGGGTTTTTGTGCAGTAGTGGAAATCACTGAATATTCTTTCTATTGAAGAAAACACTGTGATGTTTTTAAAAGGGCCATCTAAAAATTATATTTAAATTATGAGTTTATATTAATGCATGGAGTCAGTGTATGTCTTGCTCTTGTACCAAAT
Source organism: Catagonus wagneri (assembly GCA_004024745.2). Lineage (NCBI taxonomy): Eukaryota > Metazoa > Chordata > Mammalia > Artiodactyla > Tayassuidae > Catagonus > Catagonus wagneri. The sequence goes on along the minus strand of PVHT021183608.1, from coordinate 16,699,536 downwards.
AACATTGTACCAAATACCAAAATAACATTCTTTTGTACCAAAATAACATTCTTTTTAAATTCTTGACTTAGGTTATTAGTGTTGTCTTTTAAAAGTGTGTGGTGTCTATCAAGATACGGTCTCCTGGGGAGGCAGCGTTCTTTCCGATTTATTTTTAAGCGATGCATTTGCAGTTGGCGATTGGAAAAGATGGGAGAAGGGAGAGGTTTCAGAAGTGTGGATGATATTTGCAGTGATTTGGGGGTAATTGATTTCTATTTAAGTTTTTGTTTTACTTGCAAATTTAAAATGCTAAATTTTATAGTTTAGCATTTTCATCCGAACTGAGAATTCTAGTGCAGAGATGATCACAGACAGCGTTCACTCAAATTAGTGTTGAATCAGTTGCAACAGGGAAGTCTGAAATCTGAAGCCGCAATGTACATTTTGTGTGGTGATTTCTGAATCCAATGTGATGTGAACATAAGGAAGAGAAAACCCACAGAGTAGCCTTGGATGCCCCTGCCTTTTCTCCACCTCCTTGGTAAAATGATTGTCCTTTTTTCATGTGAGCGGATTATGCATATGGGAGCTCTGGGCAGTTCTCATCTAATTGTGTCACTGTTCCAGAACACATTTCCAAAGCAAAGGGAAGGCAGGGAAATGGGAAAAATGGCACAAATGGAGAAGTTGAAATTAGGTACTACAGTCTGCAGCTCACTTTGTTGAAATGTCTTCTGTGCTGCATTCTTAGACTTTACAGTGATGGGTTAAATTGCACACTTTAAAACTGTAAGCTTCTATTAGCACCAAACCACTAATTCTTTGGTAATTTGTGGTACAGAGAAAAAGCTGACAACTTAATTTTTAGATTGCTGATATTTTGGTACATTGTTCTTGTAGCCCTTCCTTACAAACTTTAAAAAAAAAAAAAGGAAAAGCAGAAAGGTTTGTATTTAGTCTAGAAAACAGATGTGATATTTGCCTGCCTCATGCGCTGATTTTTCTTTCCACTTACACTGAGTGAGAAGGAGGAATTTGTTTTAAGGAGGAACTTATTTCTCTAGGAGTTTCATCCCCAAAGCAGTGCACGTCCAAACACTCGCAGTGTTGAATAGTGATGGAATTGAATAAAAAATGAAACCTTTTGTGACTTTACACTTCACCACCAAAAAATATTTGAAAAACCTTAAAAAGCATGGCCACTTATTTAAAAATTAGGATTTTTCAGACTCATGTATGCAGTCACTATTCTTAATGACCCTGTCTGCTTCATAACAAGTTTGTTGCTCTGTCTATAGCTCAAATTAGATAGGTTCTCGAGGTTTTACCTGCTCAGAGACGAGAACACCCCAGGTACCATGAGAAAAAAGACTGGCTTCTTTAAGAGAAGATGTGCAGGCGGCCTGCTTCCCTTCCTGGCCACTCTAATTGGTGCCATGGAGGACATCAGTGGAGAGGAAATACTCAGAAGGGGAGGAGAAGGGTCAGATTGCAGTGTGAAAGAAGCTGAAATAAGGCTGGGTCACGACATTGATCCTGATGTTGAACTAAAAAGAGAAAAACTGTCTTCTCTTATAGACCTCTTCTTTGGTCATTTTTCTACGTACACAATGTTTGCATTCTCCCCAAGTGACTTTGTGTGTGTTTTATTCAAGCCCCAGATTTCATCCTTTCTAAAACAAACCTGTTTTTTTCACATTGTCACACCTCTGCATTTGGGCTACGTCTTACAGTTGCTCTCAGCCATATGGCAGAGAGAAAGCTGGCAACTTAACTCATTGGCTGGGTGCGTGCATCACAAATTGAGAGTGAGTTGTCACTTGATTGGAAGAAAATCTTGGAGACAGTAACGGAGCACTTGTAACAAATAGTGCATCCCCCACCAGGAAACATAAACGTGTTATGTAAAAGCATAGACCCTATGACTGAGTTGCATGCAATTCAAAAGAGTCAGATTCTGACCTTGTGAAGAAATTTTGGAATACTTTGCCCAATGTATTTTGTTTCTCTTTCCGCATGCACAGAATACCTAAATAAATGTAAGAGTTCTCTAAATAACTAGAAAATAAAAATCCCAGCATAGGAGTCATCGCTTAATTGGCAGAGTGCTACCTATCATTTTATCTCTTACGATTAATGGTGTCATGAGTCTTACGAAATATGGTTTGTCACTGGGCTGTGCAAAATTTTAAAAATGCTTTATAACGTTTGGTGCTTTTTCACGTGGCCCATTCTTTGTATCTGCCCTTGTGTTTCTTATGTGCATCCTTTTGTAGGAAAAATCTATTGAGCAGACTTCATTTTCCATTTGGCTTTTCCGTCTTGGTCTTTGGAAGGTGGTTGGACTTCAGTAGAGATTAGTCTTTGAGAAGACATTCCCGAGAGAACACTCCAGAAGTCAAGAGGCCTACATTTAGCTGGAATGTAGCCTTTTCCCTGGGGAGTGAGGGAGGTCAGCCTAAGGAGAGGGTGGGGCCTGATCATGGATAAGAGTCTCAGGGATATTCTGGGCTCTGCTAGGTACTGGGGAGCCACTGACGGCAGTAGAATAGGAAAGCGAATGTTCCTCCGCTGATAAAAGTAGGATGTATCAGAAGAACAAGGGTCTGGAGGCAGATGGTCCTTTGTTAATGGGCTAATCCATTGGAAGTTGAATATGATTTTTCCTCTCAATGGTTACTATTTTGGCAACTTCCCACATGTATTTTTGTGTTCGTATTTAGTTGAAGATTAAAATACTACTTTTGGACTGTTTAGGGCGGACATGGATATGTGCAGAAGAGAGAATGCTTTTCATTCCAATTTATCCTTCCAATGAAAACGTCTTTGTCATTTCATATATTAAAAATAACGCCTGCTGGAGTTCCCGTCGTGGCGCAGTGGTTAATGAATCTGACTAGGAACCATGAGGTTGCGGGTTCGATCCCTGCCCTTGCTCAGTAGGTTAACGATCCGGCGTTGCCGTGAGCTGTGGTGTAGGTTGCAGACGCGGCTCGGATCCTGCGTTGCTGTGGCTGTGGCGCAGGCCAGTGGCTACAGCTCCGATTAGACCCCTAGCCTGGGAACCTCCACATGCCGCGGGTGCGGCCATAAAATAACCAAAAGGCAAAAAAATAAAAAATAAAAAAAAATAAGGCCTGCTGGCTTCAAATTTTTTTCTAATAATATTGGAAAACAAAAGAAATCTCTAGAGATAGCTACTGTTAATATTTTGTCAACATCCTCCTCAAGCTACCTGTCAGCATACATATATAGTAGACGGTGGTGAGTCTAGGAATCAGACCTAGGTTGAGCTCCCAGCCTCGCTGTGTAATCACTGTGTGACGTGGGTCAAGTCTCTTGACTTCTTGAGTTTATCTGATCATTTAAAAAATGGCCACAAGGCTTAGATCTCAAGGGCCTGAGGATTAAAGGATGCAGCACATGCCCAGCACTGAACGTAGTACCTGCTACTTTGCAAGTGCCTCATTAACAACAGTAGTTTTGTTTTGCACAAGTGCCAGATTCATAATGTTTGACATCAGTAGACTTCTGACTTAAATGCTAATATGGAACCCTTTTCTTTTTTATTGCACAATATGTACTAGGAAGCTTTTCAGCTATTCAAGTCTTTATCTGCATCATGATTTTTAGTGGGAAATAAATGTTTTCCTTGGCTCCTGTGCAATACCTGCATCATTACCTTGGCAATGGTGATTGGAAGCTTCGTCATCCAGGCCCTCCTCCTCCCACTGCTCACTGCCTACACTTTACATCCCCGCCTTGCCGCACTCACATCAGAGAGCAGTGATGAAATAGACATTAAGCAAAATTGAAGTCTCTAATGATGATTGTGTACATGGCAATATTGGGCGTGAATATGTAGTTTTAACTAAAACAACCAGCCTTTAGCCATCTATTTCCTGATTTCTTCATTGACTGAGATGGAGAGTCTCGCCTTGAGGGGGCTGGCTCCCACCTTCATCCCACGCGCCTCCTGCGTGTCCCCAGGGACAGTGGGTGCCACAGCTTGTACTCTTAAGTAACCTGAACTCAGGGGGTCCACATGCTTCGGAGTCTAGGGTAGTCTGGGATAGTCTGGGAGGTGGGAGAGATAGAAACCTAAGTTTCCCTTTGCCCTCCGTAGCAGGAGGTTAACAAAGGTCAGTCTCTGCTCACTGATTCCTGGCAGATTCTCCAGTGCTATGGGCCCCTCTCTTATGTTTTTGAAAAGCACATGGTTTTGACCCACCTTTGGTTTACTTCATAGCCGGGCTTGTTTTCCCTACATTTGCGCAGTTAAGGAAAACAGCCTTCTGATGCTAGGCCTGCTGTGTCTGGAGCAGTACCTGCACTTCTGTTGGGTCTTGGCTTACACACTCTCGAAGCTTCAGGATGGGCCTGTGAGCTGCCTGCTTTTATGTAGTTTTCATCTTGAGTTATGTCACAGAGATAGAGTTTTTGGTCTTTTCCTTACAGATGATTCTTGATCCCCATCCCACCCCCAATGGATACCATTATTTTGTGCTCTTAGATGTTGACATTTATTAACCTGAGTGTAAGAGGAATAACTCTTAAAGAGGAATACTCTAAATATACAGTTTGAAAAATAAAGGTGACTAACTTGTCTGCCCCAGACATTTGGAAAGTGTTTCCCCAAATTCCCCCCCTTTTTTTTTTGGACCACACCCTTGGCATATGGAAGGTCCCAACCCAGTGATTGAACACGCACCACAGCAGTGACCCCAGCCGCTGCAGTGACAACATCAGTCCTTAACCCACTAGGCTACCAGGGCACTCTGTCCCATAATTCTTAAACTCTCAGTAGCAGTAATTCCTGGGGAGAACAGAATAAAGGAAATACATTGAGTTAGAGAAGATATCGATGGAAAGGTCAGCTAACCTTCAGCTATGTCACTTCACACAGGCGGGTCCATTTCTCTGGCAAGGGCCCCCAGCTGTGAGGTGGTGGTGCCAGCCTCCGGGCTGAAATGAGACTTGTATGTTGGAGGACATCTAGAGCCGTGTGCAAGCAAGCACAGAGTCATGATTTCTCATTTCAGCTGGTAATGTTGTTTACGTGCCTTGCTGGTTCCCAGGGACCTGTGTTAGGGATTAGGCGACTCCAAAGAGAAACCCCTCAAGGGGATTGAGGCGAATCATGACCTTCCACCACAGACTCCATAATGCAGAAGACCTTCCATGAGAAGACAGAATTTTGTCAAATTTGAAACTCCAAATAACAGCAGTAAAACTTTGCAAAGAATTAGTCCATCGTGGTTTTCAAATGGTCACGTGCAGCGAAATCACCTGGGCAATTTGTTGAAAAGCAGTCTCTGGGGACCCATCTGCAGTTCTCATTTAACAGACCTGGATTTGGGGCCAGGCATCTGTATATGACAAGCACTGGAGTGGATTTTGATGCAGCGGTCCCTGGACCACCTTTGGAGATAAGTTATCTTAAGAAATCTTTTCTCTGTGACTTTCCAGCTTACTGGATACTGTCTGGTAAACATCTGGAAAGATAATACGCAGTCACTAGACAGTACTAATGATTGAGAGAATGCTTGGCATAGAGGAAGGAGCCCTGTTTCTCTGTGGCCGATCCATCACTTAACCACTTTCGTCGCCCTAGGAAATTATGTAAAATTTGGAAGGTTGAGAAAGTGGGATTAGGGAGTTCACATCGTGGCTCAGTGGTTAACAAACCTGACTAGGAACCATGAGGTTGCGGGTTCGATTCCTGGCCTTGCTCAGTGGGTTAAGGACCCGGTGTTGCCGTGAGCTGTGGTGTGGGTTGCTGACGCAGCTCGGATCCCTCATTGCTGTGGCTGTGGCAAAGGCCGGCGGCTACAGCTCCTGTTAGACCCCTAGCCTGGGAACCTCCATATGCCGCGGGTGCGGCCCAAATAAGGCAAAAATACAAAAAAAAAAAAAAGGTGGGATAAGGGTTAGTTTTCTGTTAAAGAGGGGTGATAGTAATTATGTGGCATAATGATCAGGAGTATGAAATGAATGTCTAAGTGAAAATATCTTTAATACATCTTCAGTTGGGGTTAGTTGCTCTTTCCTTATGATTGGGAATAGAAAAGTGCAGTGAAATCAGCGAAGAAGAGATGCTTCTATAAGCAAATATTCTGCCAATCAAAATCATACTGAGTTTTTTGGGTCTTATAGGTACATTTTCAAGATATCATGAGGTTCTTCACCTTTATATGGGGGCAACAAAACAAAACATTTAAGTTGTATCAGTTTCTCAGGATCCAGAGCTAAACTGGAGAGGGAGCCCCTAGTCTTGGGAGCCACAGCTGCAGCACAGCCTGAGTCTTAAGAAGATTTCCTGACAGTATGGCCCTGATTTGGTAGAGAGCCAGCGAGCCCAATGACTAACCTCACTCTCCGCAGATGTTGCCTTTTCTTCCCCTCCTGTACTCTCCACATGCCTTCAGACATGCATCTTGGATTCACTTCTAAGAGTGTTAAGACAATATATGTCAAAGGTAAAGGATGGGATATACAAATTTAGTAACCTAAATTTCGTAACCTCTTTTTCTACTCAGTTTCCAGCAAAATGTTCCTCTGAAACAGTTACTGGGTTTATAGGTTTACCATCATACCTGTTATTTCTGTCTTCTTTTTTGTTTGTTTTTTTTTTTGGCCTGCACCCATGACATATGGAAGTTCCCGGGCTAGGGGTCTAATCGGAGCTGCGGCTGCCAGCCTACAGCACAGCCACAGCAATGCCAGATCCGAGCTGCATCTGAGACCTACACTGCAGCTCACGGCAACACCAGATCCTTAACCCTGTGAGCGGGGCCAGGGATCGAACCCTAGTCCTCATGGATCCTCGTCAGGTTCGTAACCCGCTGAGCCACCAAGAGAACTCCCATACCTGTTATTTCTAGATATTCTTCCTTCAGGGTTGGATTTCAACTTGGTGATCTCCCTGCCTGCGGCTTCTCCTGGCTGGAATCATAAGCTATCTTAACCTGGTCATATGAGTGCTGAAGAGCTTGTGTTGCTGGTCAGATGAAGGGCGTCCCCCTCCCTGACTGATTTCTACCCTCCCTGTCCCAGTGACTGTCTTACTGGCCCCCAGGATGGATCCACGTCATCTCCACTCTGACCAGCTTCCATTCAAATTCTCTCTTTTCCAAATGAATCCAGTTCACGTGTCTTCCAGTTTAAAAAAATGAGCGAAACAAAGCAAACCAGTCGCATCTTCTGACTCAGCTTCCTCCCCAAGCTCACTGCCAGTGTTTTTTCTTAACTGCTTGGCCACGAGCCAGACTTCTTTGAAATTATGATTTTTTTTTTTTTTCCGGACAGGATACTCATTTGGCAAGAATGATAGTGAATATTTAAAGACTCAGTAGCATATACCAAACTACACATCTAAGCCGAAAAGGTTGATGACGTGATACCTTGAGCCTTTGTAAAGTTCTCATTCTTGTTCGTTGTCCACTTTGTTTATTCCACGGATACTTAATGGAATGCTTCTTCTGTACCTGGCACCTTGCTTGGTGCTAGGGTTACAGTGATGAATAGGACAAGCAAGGCCTCTGCTCTCCTGCACCCTGTATTTTAAGCTGGGGAACCAGCAATAAACAATAAACACAATTTCAGGTAGATGAATGCTGGAGGCAGGACCCACAGTAGCATATACCAAAGGGGATAAAGGGCTACTCCCGGTACTGTCATTTGGGGATGTTTAACATTTTATTAAGTCCTTCCTTGTTTGCACCCCTCCTCTGCAAGTGTGGTATCAACCCTAGGTTGCTAGTGGTACCAAGCCGGTGCCACAGCTTCAATTAACTGTGTGTCCCTGGGCCTCGGGCGGTGCTTTGCCTGGTCCCTGTGTTAACTGTGAAACAAATAGCTGTGACATCCATCAGCTCTCTTTCCTGAACCTTACCTTTCTTGTGATACGAATTTGTCTTAGAATGTACACTCTCGCCTTTCTCCTTGACGTTTGTACCGTTCCACTCAGATGTGAACTTACCTATAACCAGGAAGTTAATGAAGCTTGTACTTAGTTTTATAGTTTCATCATCTTTTTCTTAAAGAAGTTTCCTCAAATTTATAAAAGCATCATTTTACGAAATCTTGCACCTGCTTCTGATCTCCACCTACATTAAATTTTCTGTTTTCTCAATTCTGACAGCAGCTCTGTCAACCAGAACTCGGCCACGTCCCAACTCATCTTCTCGTGGGTGCACGAGAGACATGTCCAAAGGCTTGGATTTATTTATGATTTGACTAAAAAGTCACTGGACCGCTCAGGGACATAAATTCATACGTAAAAGTGGAGAAAAACGTTCTCTGTGAATTACTGTGTTGATCCAATGGTGTGGTTGCTGTGAAATACCTTTTCCAATTGTAAGTTGCTTGTGATAGTCATCACAGTAGTTTTAGGGAGTTAGGATGGCACTTATTTAGGGGAAGGAACACCTCTGATCTCTTGCATCTCTGCTCCCGTGGTTCTGTGCCTTCATCCCTTCTCCTGACAGCGCCGTACGCCCTGACGACTAAGTGCCAGCACCGTGTGGCTCTCAGCAGGAAGCCAGATGAACAGTGGACACTGGCCTGAGCTCCCTGTCGTCCAGGACACAGAGATGTCACTGCCTGCTTGGCACTCACAGTCCACACTGACAAGTGCTGTAATCGGGCACGGGGGCCTCAAATAGCACAGGAAACTCCCCTCACCAGGCTGAGGTGTGGTCCCGGGAGGAGAGGGAGTGAGGTCTAACCTGGGACCTGAACTGTGGCTGCGAATGGGCACATGGTGCGGAAGAAGGTCCAGTGTGGGTTAGGGGAGGGGAGTGCGGTGACTGACCTGAAGGTACGCAGGCCAGGGGGAAGGGGCTTCATCAGTTCAGATAGTTGAAAGAAATTGCACGTGGCTAAGGAGTAAGATTGCATCTGGGGGGCGGGGGATCTGGGGGCAGTGATGGTGGCGCAGAGGTCCACGGGGTCTGTGGGACATCCGGGAAGAGGTGCCCAGGAGCCCTCACGCAGGACGCCGGGAGCCAGAGGGGTCCAGCTTCAAGGTCAAGGCTCACACTCATTACAGTAGGATGCTGCTGAGGCCGTGGGAGGTGAGGTCCAAGAGGGGGCACGTGAAGGGAGTCTGCAGGGCGGGAAGGTGGAAAGAGGGAAGGGGGGCACAGTGGGAAACACTTTCTGGAAGGAGCAGCATACAGAGTTCCTGGGACCCCCGGGCCCTTCTGTGTCGGAAACAACTTGGATTCAGCTGCCCGATGCTGGCAGCCTTGTGGCGAGGGGCTTCGGGCGAAAAACCTCCCCGTGGGCACCTGGTTCTTGTGCGTCCTCACTTTCCTTTGGTCCCGAGGATGGAGTGAACCTGGGTGGGTGGGGGGAATGAGAGGAGAGTGGGGTCATGGGGGAGCCGGTGCCCTCAGCAGGGACACGCAGATACCCAGGGAGAAGCCGGGTGCACCGCTGCTTTCACACACGTGAGGTGTGAAATACGTACGTGTTTATAATATATGATGTCCTTTTATCCAGGTTTTTTTTTTTTTAAGGAATATATAGAGAATCAGAGTTACCTTTGTGGCTCAGTGGTTAACGAATCCGACTAAGAACCATGAGGTTGCGGGTGCGACCCCTGGCCTTGCTCAGTGGGTTAAGGATCTGGCGTTGCCGTGAGCTGTGGTGTAGGTTGCAGATGCGGCTCGGATCCCGCGTTGCTGTGGCTGTGGCGTAGGACGGCGGCTACAGCTCCTGTTAGACCCCTAGCCTGGGAACCTCCATATGCCGCGGGTGCAGCTCTACATAAAGGCAAAAAGACAAAAAAAAAAAAAAAGAAAGAAACGTATAGAGAAGCAAAGGTGACTTTGCTAAAAATACCTCCCTCCTGTGTAAATGTGGGGCTGTATTTAAAACGGTGACAGGCAGCTCAGTTTAAAGCGCCGAACAGAGATTTGCCTTATTTTCTTTGACGCAGCCCTTTTCTGCAGATCCTAAAAGGCTCTAATGTGCAGTTTCGGAATGCCAGACAAGCGATGACAGCTTTTTCATTCCCTTAATTTGTTCCCTTTCTCCTCATAACAGAAACGATTCCAGCAGTGGTAAAACAGTCTCATGTTCTCTGATATTCTCGTATTCTCGTGTGAACGGAAATCCTGGTGCTGCCTTGATGACCCTCAGATGGTTGAGAGACCAAAGGACGCTGAGATGGGGTTGAAGATACTTTTTAAAAAACAATGTGAAGAATTTCTGATACATGGAAAGGTTGAATAGTAATAACAATGACCCCCCCCATAGCCAACATCCGGTTTAATAAAACATGACCCCGCATTGGTTAATCTCCCCAAGTTTTCCTTCACATTAGTGCCTCCCTCCCTCCCTCCTAAAAGCAGCCACGCTTTGGAATTTGTGGAATTTGCTTTTTGTTTTTTATTCCTTTCCCCCCCCCCCCGTAGTAGTATTAAATTATGCAAGGTGCGGTTTTGATGCTTAAGCAGCTGTGAACAGTGTGCTGTGTGTCCTTCTGCAGCTTGCTTTGTTTACCCAGCCATGCTTGAGGCTCCTGTGTAGTCGCTGTGTAGTCCTTAAGCCTGAAAACTAGATATGTCACCATGGCTCACAGCTTCCTCTCGGGGCCTTGGAAAAGCTTGTGCTTCCCACCTCAGGTCATGGTACAGCTGCCCCCTTGTCCTCTGGTTCTGCATCCCTGGATTCAATCATCCATGGGTTGAAAAATATTAAAAAAATAAAATAAAACAAAAAAAAAGAAAGTTCCAAAAAGCGGAACTTGAATTTGCCCCCAGTAACTGTTTACATAGCGTTTACCTTGTATTTACAACTATTTACATAGCATTTCCATTGTATTAGGTGTAAGTAAGTTTGGGATGACTTGAAGTATATGGGAGGGTTGCAGTGGGTTGTATGAAAACACTAGCCTTTTTATTTTTGGAACTCGAGCATGTGCGCGGATTTTGGTATCCGAAGGGGGTCCTGGACCCGCGGACGTTTAGGGATGACCCTGAACCTGGGCCCTTCTCCCCCCGCAGACTGACACAGCTCGCTCCTTGCACCTAACCGCCCCCCCATCACCCCCACGGCCCCGCCACCCTTCAGCCCACCCAACACGGTTCCCCTGCCCGACTGACGTTTCTTCATATTACCATGTATTTTACTTATGTTCATTGTGTGCCTCCCCCCGACCTCCAACGGCAGTATCAGATTCACGGGGACAGGACTTAACCTCTGTTTTGTTCGCTGTGGACCCCAGCTCTTAGAACAGTGCTAGACACATAATCACTGCTCACTAAATAGCTCAATCCAGGAGGCGTTTAAAATAGAACGTGAACTTATGAAGGAGAATTCTCGATCCATCTTTAACACTTCATTTAGTGGATATGGTTTTGTTCAAAATGATTTAACGTTGCACTGTAGCTGTAACCTTAAGACGTGGGGCTCCCTGATGAGAAAAGCTTGTCTGTGTGGCCTGAGGGTCTCACTGGGAGGTGAGGGAGGTGGTGTGTGTGCCAAGTCAAGACCTGCCTTCACTGAGCGCTGAGTTCAGCCGTGCTTCCCAAGGTGACAGGTTCCAGTCATTTTCAATTAATTAGGACCTGGGATGCTTCATGCTCATTAGAGTATAGCTGATTTTTCCCCTCCCCAAGAAATAACACTTTACAGTGTCAGCACCTTCCCAGATATGGGATGTGGCCTGCCCTCTTCTTTCCTTTCCATTTTTAGCACAGTCTAAGGTAAACAGGTGTTTTTTTTTTTTTTCCTTTCCTTACCAATGAATATTCCATTTTCTTGTAATTTGGAAAATAATGTGTGCACTTCTCATTTTCACTCTCGGTATTCAGTGCCGGGACAATCAAAGTATGGTTGGTTTTCAATCCTGAGCTCTTTCAGTAAACATCAAGGAGATAAGTGCGGTTTTGATTAGGTGTGCATTCTAATTATAGACAAATGAATGATAATTTTTCACTTGGGCTATTGTAGAAAATTATCCTGGTGTATAAGGGTAGGCAGTTGGGTTATCCTCCTGACCAAATCATTTACAACTTGGTTTCGAAGAATTTCTTACTCATAAGAAAATTTTCATGGCTGCTTTTTTGTTTATTTTTGTTTGTTTTTATTGAAGTGCGGTTGATTTATAATGCTGTGCCAGTTTCTGCTGTACAGCAAAGTGACCCAGGCATATATCTATATATCTATATATCTGTATGTCTATATATCTATATGTCTATATATCTATATGTCTATATATCTATATTCCCTTTCTTGTTTCTGTCCCGAGAGACTGGGTAGAGTTCCCTGTGCTGTACAGTAGGACCTCATTGCTTATCCATTCTAAAAACGTTTCTTTGTAGAAAATTAAACTTTTCTCTAAATCTGAGTATCATGTCTCAACTTCAGGAGGGTGGAGATCTGGAATTTCTCTTTAGCTCCAGGTAGTCAGGAAGCATTGTTGAAACTGAATAGTCTGTCTTCATTGTTGAAGTTGTTTTTAGTTATGCTCCTTTCAGTGTCAACGGTGATTTGTTCTTGGATGAGCCTTTGAGATCGGTGTCAAGAGCTGGATGTGTCTGGTTGGCAAAGGGGTGTTGATTGAGTGGTAAAGAAGGTATCCACTTAGATTTTCTCTAATAACTGAAGATACAGGAGGCCTGTGGCGCCATCGTCTTTCCTCGTGAATTGTTTCAGTGCGTGACCTACACCAATAGTGCTGACCAAGATGTACAGGCGCCCCACCTCTTGGGATCCGTCTGTCTGTAGCTTCTCTGATTTTAGGTCTGATAACAACCATTATTCATTTTGAAGCCATTATTCCTCAGCATGGGCAGTCAGAGTTCTATCTCAGGCCCAGATCAGCAGATTTGATGTTCTGAAGCTCCTTTTAAAGAGTCTGTAATGACAGAAATAATTGTTTTTATGGCTTTCTAGTGACATGGAATTGCCTGATGCAGTCTTATTTCTTGGCATTCTTTTATCTGATACTGAAAAGAGGATGAGGTGGAAAAACATTTCAGTAGAAATGCCGCGTCATTACAATCCTCATAAACATTAAATGTCCATTGTGGTTCGGTGGGTTGTAAACCCGACTAGTAGCCCTGAGGACATGGGTTCGATCCCTGGCCTCACTCAGTGGGTTAAGGATATGGTGTTGCCACGAGCTGTGGTGTACACCGCAGATGTGGCTCTGATCTGGGTTGCTGTGGCTGTGGTGTAGGGCAGCAGCTGCAGCTCTGATTTGACCTCTAGCCTGGGAACTTCCATATGCCTCAGGTGTGGCCCTAAAAAGACAAAGAAAAGTGCATTGACTGTTTCTCCTATAGAAGGTATCCTCGTTGAAGATGTATGAGGGACCCAGGACCATGCACTGACTTTAATGCATCTTCCTGATAAAGGGAAGGTGACTGAGTGGAATTGAGGCTCTCTATCAATTGAGGATTCTGTAATAACAGAAGAGCTAGGAGGCCTGTGCCTTCTAAGATCATTCTCCTGGGAGTTCCCATTGTGGTTCAGTGTAAACCTGATTGCTTTCCATGAGGACACAGATTTGATCCCTGGCCTTGTTCAGTGGGTTAAGGATCTGGCGTAGCCGTGAGCTGTGGTGTAGGTCACAGATGCGGCTCAGATCTAGTGTTGCTGTGACTGTGTTGTAGGCCTGTACCTGCAGCTCTGATTCAACCCCTAGCCTGGGGACCTCCAGTGCCACAAATGTGGCCCTAAATAGACAAGACAAAAAAAAAAGAATTGTGATGTGCAGTAAATTATCTTTATATGTTACATGAAAACCCCAGCTCAGTCATATGTCACGGAAGTCACAGTGCAGTCGTCAGCAAGTTCCTTAATGTCTCTTAATCGCAGTTTCTTCACCTGTAAAGTGTAGATGGTACTGCTAGCCTCACTGGGTTTATGTGAAGTTTATGTGCTGCTAAGTGCATCTTCATAGTGGAAACTGTAATGCAGTTGACCTTATTATTCTACTGTAAGGATTATTATTAATATTCCTAATACTTCATAGAGTGGGTTTCAAATTGGGTTGGTGCTGGTGCATGTGAAAGTTTCCTAGGCCATGGTCCTGCTCTGGATAAACTCCCCGTTGAGCTGGTGGTCTGGGCTCTCCCCTGACCCCTCAGAGCAGCGCCCCAGGGCTGCCAGGCCTTGGACCCAGCAAGGAGCAAATGTAAGAAGGGGCCTGGAACAGGAGGAGCTTGTGCAACTTGGCTGCTCTCACTTTTGTATATCATTTTAGGTGGAAATGGAATATGTCAGATCTGTGTTAGAACTGGGTTTCCTTTAGGGAATGATTAAAAGTGAAGAACTGAGAAAAGCTGGACAATTGGTTTCAGTTTGAAGTTCACTGTGGGCCTCTTTCAGTCTGACGGGCACTTCCTCCTTGTGGCTTTGGAGAACTGCTCCACACTCCTTTCTTGTGATCATTTGGGGCTGTCAGCAGGGCCGCCTGCTCCTTGGCCAAATGATAGGCAAGTGACCAGGCCTTGGCTTCATACCCACCCCCCACCCCCTACCTCGCCCAATTCCCAGGCATGTGATGCTCCCCTGGGCTCGTCTGTTTGGACAGAGGAAGGGAGCTTTGACTTTCTGATTGGTTGAGGTCAGAGAACGTGACCTTATTGCTTGGCCCAGAGAGCATGATGCCAAGAGGAGAGATGAGACTACGAGTTAGCAAAATGGAATCCCTGAGGTCTCTGCAGGGGCTCTGTTTCCTGCAAATGACTGAAATGGCCAAAAAAATTTTGTGAATATTTGCTAATTAAGGATCGTAGGAGAGCAGCTGTTAGCAATATAACATAGAGGATAAGAGCCCAACCAGTTACTATCTGTGTGGTCAGGGGAAAGTTAACCTCTCTCTGTGTGATTTGCTCTCTTTAATTGGGAATGATAATAGGACCCACGTCATAGGTTTGTTGTGAGAATTAAATGACTTAATATTTTTAGGGCAGTATGTGTGTGTTGCATGTGTGTACACACACTCATAAGCATATTCATATAAAACACATTTAAAATAGGTATATGAATATTTGTTGGGCATTATAAAGATATATGCAGTTTTCTCTCTCTCTTTTTTTTTCGTTTTTTTTAGGGCCGCACCTGCGGCATATGGAGGTTCCCAGGCTAGGGGTCTAACAGGAGCTGTAGCCGCCGGCCTTCACCAAAGCCACAGCAACGCAGGATCCGAGTCGCATCTGCGACCTACACCACATCTCACAGCAACGCCGGATCCTTAACCCACTGAGCAGGGTCAGGAATCGAACCCGCAACCTCATGGTTCTTAGTCAGATTCGATAACCACTGAGCCACGAAGGGAACTCCTAGTTATTCATGTTTTAAGCTCATTGAAATTAGAGTCAGGTCAGAAACTAAGGGAATAGGTGTGTGCTCAAAAGACTTGGAACTTGAAACTGTGTGATGAGAGTTGATGACTGCACCTGTGCATCTTTTAAGCTGCACAGAGCACAAAAGGATGAAATGTATAGTCTCTGAAAGAGAATCTGTTGTGTATACTTTGGGTGACAAATACCACTGATGGGTACAGATATGCATTGATTGTATTATACTGTAACTATCAACATTTATTTGGCATTGAAAGGAGTCAGTGTTTCTGTTCTACAGAGATAACCGACTTGTAAAAAGCCTCCCGAGGTCCCCTGTTTGATGACATTTAATTGCATTCTTACTCCAAGTTAATTTTTTAATGGTTAATATTATATAGTGTGATTAAGGATTTTTAATGGCTAATGCTGAGAACAGTTGCCAGTATTTCATAATATTTGATGACTAAGTTAACCACAGTAATATTTGCGTGCCAGCTGGGTTAGTTGCTTGCATTCACTTGCTCATTCATCAAGCGTTTCTTGAGCACCTATTATTTGCCAGACACTTTTCTACTTGATAGTGAACTAAACCCAGAAACTCTTTGCCCACATGGAACATATATTCTAGTCTAAGCTGTTATCTCTAAGCCTACAATTCCTTTCTTGGGTAGGTATCTGTGAGTCCTGAATGGAAGTTGAAGCTTCATACTTTTTTATTCTGGGGGTGGGGGAGGGGTGCATGGGTCATGTTACATGGAAGAAAATAAAACCAAAATTATTTTGTGTAGCATTTTCTAATTTTGTTTCCCTCAATAATACATGTCCGTAAGAACTTTATTCTGCGTAATGTAGTTGAAGAGAAGGTAGTTTAAAGTGTTATGACCTGGGAGTTCCCGTTGTGGCGCAGTGGTTAACAAATCCGACTAGGAATCCTGAGGTTGCGAGTTCGATCCCTGGCCTTGTTCAGTGGGTTAACGATACGGCGTTGCCATGAGCTGTGGTGTAGGTCGTAGACACGGCTCGGATCCTGCGTTGCTGTGGCTGCGGCATAGGCCAGTGGCTACAGCTCTGATTCGACCCCTAGCCTGGGAACCTCCACATGCCGCGGGTGCGGCCCAAAAATGACAAAAAGGCAAAAAAAATAAATAAAATAAAGTGTTATGACCTTTTTTGTGCGTCGTGTGTCTTTCCATGGCCATCTGACAACATGTGAAAGTTCATGGGCTAGGGGCTGAATGGGAGCTGCAGCTGCCAGCCTACACCACAACACCAGAATTGAGCCGAATCTATACCTACACCATGGCTTGTGGCAATGCTAGATCCTTAACCCTCTGAGTGAGGCCAGGGATTGAACCCCCATCCTCATGGATACTAGTCGGGTTCTTAACCTGCTGAGCTGCAAAGGGAACTCCATGACCTGTTTTATTATTAATCTGATTTTGCGTTACCAGTGTTTAGATATGTATGTATGTATGTATGTATTTATTTATTTATTTAATTTTTTGCTTTTTTAGGGCCATACCCAGGGCATATGGAAGTTCCCAGGCTAGGGGTCGAATTGAAGCTACAGCTGCCAACCTACACCACAGCTCATAACAATGCCAGATCCTTAACCCACTGAGCGAGGCCAAGGGTCCTCATGGATCCTAGTCGACTTCTTTAACTGCTGAGCCGCGAAGAGAACTCCCAAGATATTTATTTTTTAAATAGCATTTTGATCATGGAAACATTGAGCTTAAATTCTTGGAAACCATTATTTATCTTTTCTTATTTAAAAACAAAATGATATTCAGATGGAAAATGCGTAATTATACTTGTGCTTTTCTAACCAGAACAGTTTAACTCTCGGGGAGGTGCTTAGGTGCCCTGAGTAGCTCCCATGCTCTTTTAGGAGGCAAGCAGCTTGATATTGCCTCTTGTCAATTAATATTCTGTGACTCAGAAATATGTCCAATTTATTCAACTCAGAAATAAATCTGCTGGCCTAGTTCATTTGCCCTTGATCCCTTTCTCCTTGATTTGAAGCATATTCTTTTGGGGGGCCTCTCTGGTTTGACACCTTTGAAACATTGTCAGCTTACTATGTATTGTTATTAATGTGTCCTGATGCCCAGCCGTGAAGCGGGACCACAGACAGTATCCTTGACTTAACTCAAAAGATAGAGCAGTCCTATTACTGAGCCGCGTTTGCGGCTCTGATCCCTGAGGACACTTTAGGTTGGGTTGTGCTCACTTGTAAGGCTTGCGGAGCCTATAGACGCTGATACTCGCCCTTCCATTGTTTCCCCTGAAAACAGAAGAGGGGGGCTGGGGGCTAACCCACCACGGGAGGGAGGGATCAGGGACTGCTCAGCCGAGTCCCCTTCAGTGCAGAGAAACGAGGGTGAATCCTTTCCAAAGAAGAGCAAGGACTGTTGTGTGTCGCCGGACCTTGCAGTTGACAGTAAAACGGTCCCAGGGTCACGTCCAGCAGAGGTCCTGCAGTTGCTCAGTGAGAAGACTTGGCACAGGTGACCTCTGACGTGGGAGGTCCCCGCAGTGCTGTGCAGAGCCCCATTAGGGACCCCGACGTGGGGGCACAGCTGGTGGTTCTGGCACCTTCTCTTGGCAAAGGTGGTGAGCAGTTCAGAGGCACCAGCTTCTGCTCTTAAATGTACTTGGCACTGGATTTGTTTTATTGAGTTATTGGCTACCAGTGATAAGTGACTATTTTCAATGAAAATTTTCGAAAAGGAAAAAAATTGGAAATGACAGGACCTATCGGAAATTGGGTGGGGCATGGGTGGGAGAACAGGGCCGAAGCAGAAAGAGTTTCATTATCACCAGTCTCCGCCCTTTACTGGGAGTTCTGAGCTGCGTCACAAGTGGCCCAAGGACATCCGTGTGCGCATGCACGCCTGCACCTGGGACCTGCCCGATGCCGCTGCCACGTGGACTGGCTTCGCTAGGAACGTGCTTTGCACTTTCACCAAGAACAACTGTTGAGGGTTTGTTGTTGTTTCAGTCCTGTTTTCCTCCCTCAAAGCCTAGCGTGAATGGTTTTCCCCGCAATTTTTCTCTCTGATAAACCCTATAATTTTATTGTAATAATTCACTGCGGGTTGTCACTTGACACACATCGGAGCTGCTGTTTTTGCCAAGCAAACACGTTGCCTGCTAATTTGCCCAACGAGTGAGTTCAGACACTGTAGTGAGCCTCTGCTTACTAGTGTTAATGTTTGAGATATTGGTACCAAAAGAATAAGCTCAAATATTTTCATTTTAATCCTCCTTTTAATCTATAATTGTGCAACTGTGTGTCCAGGTAGGAGGATGTAGGTTTCTATTGTTTCTTTCTTTCTTTGCTTTTTTTTCTTTTTTTAGGGCCACACCTGTGGCATATGGAAGTTCCCAGGCTAAGGGTCGAATCGGAGCTGCAGCTGCCGGCCTACACCATAGCTCACAGCAATGCTGGATTTTTAATCCACTGATCAAGGCCAGGGTTCAAACCCAAATCCTCATGGATACTAGTCAGGTTTGTACCGATGAGCCACAATGGGAACTCCTGTTTGTGTTATTTCTGGTTAACAAAAGAATGAGAAGACCCTGTGTGTCCATCCAGAGGGGACCAACTGCATTGGTTCTTACATCCTTAGTGAGGGGAACCAGTCAGTGTTAAATACAAAGAGATCAGTTTTCTCCACTTAATAAGGAAACTTTTAAGATATATTGTTCAAAATATGTTGCTCATTCATTAGTTCAACAAATACTTGCCCAGTGCCTATTGTTGAGTGTCAGGCATTATTCTGGGAACTGAAGATAGTCGTGGGAATAAGCAAATAAAAATCCTCACAGAAGGAGATGGAATATATGATGATTTAGAAGGTTTATAGCCAGAAAAAGAAAAAACCTTGCTGTCCTGCACATTATACTCCAGAGATGAGAAGCAGAAAATGAACAATAAATAATTATAGGATAGTCAAGGAATGTTAAGCGTTAGGGACAAAATATAGCGGAGGAGAGTAGGCACAGGAAGGGTGGGTTGGAAGTTGAGAGGATGCATCAGCGGAGGCTTTAGGGAAGAGGTGTGCTTGAGCAAACCTGGGGGTGGGGGCCCATGGGTGTCTGGGTGGGGGAGATCCCAGGACACAGTGGGAGGCGAGGATGGGTCTGGGAGCGCAGAGCAAGGGAGGAATAGGAGGAGAGGCCAAAGAGGAAGTGGGGCCACGTGTGTCAGGGCCTTGGCTTCCCTGAGTGGTGAGAAGTGGCCAGTGGCGTCTGAGCAGAGGAATCCCTGATCTGACCTGATATTTGAAGAGATGGACTCTAGGAGATGCATAAGGAATGAACTGGGGGGGTGAGGGAGGACGAGGGAGGAACTCATTATAAGGGACCGTGGTGACAGTATCTACCACCATGATCTCGGTTCAGTCCAGTGAATGCAAGTCGGGGAGAGCTGAGCTCTAAGGACTAAGCCCTGAGGCCCCCCAGTGTCAGCAGACCCCAGAGCAGTCAGGAAGAGAAAAACCAAGAGCCTGGGGTCAGGATCTGGTATTTGGGGGGCACAGAGTGATGACTGTGCCCCATGCAGGTGATGGAAAAAAGCACATTGTAGTCCTGTGTCCAAGGTGATTCTGTTTTGTTAAAGAGGAGGCGTTTGTATCATATTGGTGCTTGGTTATGCCTGGAACACTTGTGGATAAATACCCCCAAAACTTGACCTTGTGTCCTTTGTTGGAGTCATCCTGGGGCTCCAGTAAGGGGAAAAGGAAACTTTTTCAGTTTAAAAATGATACTTACTTTTAAAACCATTTCCATTATAAGGACATTTGTGTTGACCATAGCCCGTGCCTTCACTTCGTCTTTCTTTTCCTGGACTCTGCTTTGAGATATTCTTCTTGCGGGGCCATGCCAAACCCTCCCCCTGTGAGACCCCGGCATCCAGTGGGTGTCTCCTCCCATTCATTTATTCATTCATTCTCTCACAGATCCCGAGTGCCCTGTATGTGCCGAGGGCTGCCTGAAATGCTTCGTGCTGGAGCCATGAACCAGAAAGTCTTGGTGCCGGACCTGTCCCCGAGGTTTCTCCCCACTGGGTTTAAGGAGCCCCGTGGGTGTTTGGGATTCCACCAAAATATCGTTCTCATGTGTGTTCTGGCTTCAGACTTTTTCGGGCAGTCCTTGAAACCTAACTGTAATTTAGGACAGTAGCATCTGTGTGGTAAACAGGGTTTTCGGCTTTCAACAACCATTTTAGAGGTTACATTTTGGAATATAACCAATTGGCAGTCGGGAACTGCCCGTACTCTAGTTTAACTGTTCCAGTCAGCAGATTTTGTGCAGCCATCGCTCGTAGTCGTCTCTGCTTATAGCCGTACATAGTAGTACAAGTACATGAATTCTGACTGCTGAATTTAAAAAAATAAAATCTGTCTCACTGACTGTTTTGCTCAGGCAAATCTTTTTATTTTTCTTTTCTTTTCTTTCTGGGGCCACACCTGCAGCATGTGGAAGTTCCCAGGCTAGGGGTAGAATGGAAGCTGCAGCTGTGACCTACTCTACAGCCACAGCAACAGTGGATCCTTAACCCACTGAGCAAGGTCGACAATCAAACCTGCATCTTCACGGATGCTGTGTTGGATTCTTAGCCCACTGGGAACTCCCTGCTCAGGCAGGTCTTAAAATGACTTTACATTCCCCAAATTCGTACCGTCGATACCCAGGACAGTGTTCTGGCCACAGGCCGTGGAAAGGGGGTTGTAGAAGTTCATTGTTGAGCATTTTGGGTTTAGAGTGTCACGGAAGGGTAAGGGACACCGACAGTTATTTCCATCAAAGATGGTTTTAAAGCCCATTTTTGGTACTGGAAGGGTAACAATTCATTTTACTGAAACATTCACATGGGAAACAGCTGATAACATCAGGATCCAGCGTGGACCTTCTCCTTGACCACGTGACTTCCGGCTTGAGAAATTCTCTCCCTGGTCAGTAAAGTGAGGGAGAGAATAAGAGTTCCCGGAGGCCTTCTTCCCGGACAGAGGCAGTTAGTGGGTCCTGGATTGGATGGGAGAGTTGGTCCTCACACCCAACTCTTCGGATTTCCTTAAAGTATCCTCTTTATTTTGCCTTTGGCATTTCAGAAAAGTCCACAACCTGGATGAGCTCCTGGTCTTAGTTGTTATCTTGTTCTTTCAAGTTGAAGAACCCAGAAGGGAGGTCAGTTTCCTGTCGTGGTCAGGGGTCCGTCGCCCAGGAGGAGTGACCATAGACTGTGTGACCAGGACCTGGGGCTCCGAGTGTGGCCCGCAGACCAGAGGAGCGTTTGTTAGTGAAAAATGTCTTACTGCCCCGAGGACCCTGGCTGTATCAGTTATTAGCCCTTGGGGTATCTAACTTCTTATGGGCATTTGGGTTTCGGTCCATTATAATTGTCATTTTTCTAGTCAGGGTGGCAGTGATTTCGGGAGTTGGAGGATGACCCTGTGCACGGCTCCCTCTGCAAGGACAGCGGGTCCTTTTCTGTTGGGAATATCTGCTTCTGTGCCTTTGTTTCCTACGACTGTTGGACCAGATTGGAGGAGTGGTAGACGATGCTCTGTGTTTTTGAAAATTTTTCCATTTTCTTAAAAAAAAAATCAGTTTTTTTTTTTGAAAGCCTTATTCCAACTTAAAGCTTGCTTCCTCTTTTACTGTTTTATATTCTCATTTCTAACCCTGTTGGCCTGGAGGATTTTGAAACAGGGTGGTGGGCATTTTGCCTGCTTCTCTTGGTTCCTCCTTGCTTGCTGTGCTGTTTTGGTTAATCGTGATGTTGGTGCCTGGAAAGGTGAATTACGTAAAAGGCTGAGAGGACTGTTGTAATGCATTCAGTGCAGATGCTGTCTGCAACTTCGAATCAGGAAGTTTCTCGGAGGGTTCTCTACTTCCCCATTGTCCATGCGGAGTCTCAATTCTCTCCCCATGTGGCTGGCTCAGTAGATTTTCAAGCCAACCCGGCTTGCAGGACAGATATGCTCATGGCAAGTGGTGGAAGTGTTCCTGTTTACTCTCCAGGCCAAGTTTCAAGCCGTGTTCTTCCAGCAGCACCATCTTGAAGAGGACTTTTTAGGGAATTCTCTAAAGCCACACCCTCTCATTTCCACCCGCAGCCTCAACTGTGGCAGCTGGAAAGTCTAATTATAGGCTGAGAAGCCCCTGAGGAATTACAGAAAGCGTTAGCAGGAGGCCTGCGTGTAGATGACAGCTGTTCGCCTTTGGCGCCAGGGAGCCACAGTGCAGAGA
Organism: Catagonus wagneri; assembly: GCA_004024745.2. Classification (NCBI taxonomy): domain Eukaryota; kingdom Metazoa; phylum Chordata; class Mammalia; order Artiodactyla; family Tayassuidae; genus Catagonus; species Catagonus wagneri. The sequence goes on along the minus strand of PVHT021183608.1, from coordinate 16,676,986 downwards.
GAATAAAAATAAAGTATCCTGTCCAGCATATGTTGGCCTTAGACACTTGTGAAAATTACCCTCCTTAGTGTTCGTGATAATGCGTGGGCGGTCAGCCACTGTAATGGTTTTTGGCTCAGGACCTAACCCCGTGAGCAAGAGAAGACACACCTCCCTTTGATTGTTCAGGATTGTCTGTTGGAGACACTTGACTCTTCTGGGTCTGTTGACAGCATCGGAAATCATTGTTCTCGACCTGTAATTGGGGGTATCTGAACATTCTGGGCGCAGCTGTGCCCTGCCTGCACTCAGGGATTCTAGGACCAAGGAAATCCAACCTTCTTGTCAGAAACATATGGTGTGAGGGGAATTGCTGTTGTGGCGCAGTGGAAACAAATCTGACTAGGAACCACAAGGTTGTGGGTTCAATCCTTGGCCTCGCTCAGTGGGAAAGGATCCAGCATTGCTGGGATCTCTGGTGTAAGTCACAGATGCGGCTCAGAGACGTGTGGCTGTGGCTGTGGCTGTGCCGTAGGCCGGCAACTGTAACTCTGATTAGACCCTGAGCCTGGGAACCTCCATATGCCATGGGTACGGCCTTAAAAAGCCAAAAAAAAAAAAAAAAAAAGGAAACATATGGTGTGAGAAATATTCCCTCTGTTTTTTTTCTTGTTTGTTTTTTTTTTAAACAACCCACCAGCACCAGAGTCAAACCAGAAAAAATACTAATGAATCCTCGGAATGAATACATTTCTCAGGCACAGCATTTTTCGTAAGAGGTTCATTTGAAAATATATTGTTTCTTTGCACCTTTCATTAATATTTAGACATTCCTTGATCAAGATCAAGTGGAGCCATACATTAATAATATGTGGTGCAAGTAAGACCATTTTTGTCTTTTAAAGAGGAGAAAGCTACTTTGGAAATAAAAGAAATGATTATTTGCATGTGGGCTGTAATGCTTAGGCATATATAGAGGAAGAAAATTGATTCCAAGAGTGATCTTTTCATATCTGTATTTTTACCATTTATGTAAAATGACATCTTATTTTGGCTATGTTGTCAAAGTACTCCTAAAAAGGTGCAAAGACCATTTTGCCGTTTGTGACTGGCCTCAGATAGCAAAAAAGAAACATCAGCTTAACTCTTCTGGTCGCCCAGTCCTATAAAGGGAAAATGAAATGCACTGTACCAGCAGCTGCTTTGTTTCAGTTTGACTGGGGCAGGAAGGAAGCAGTGCCTCATACTGAAATAATCATCACCAGTGTCGCTGTGAAGAGTTGTAATTTAATACCCAAGATGTACTAAGGGAAATGCTCATTTTCTTCCCCTTTTGTAACCTTATCATTATGCTTTTGCCTCTGGATTACCAAACCAGCATCTTTATTTTTTATTGAAGGAAGTTTCAAGTTTAAAAACATAACTTTAGCTTTGCTATTTATATATATTTTTATCATCAGGTTTCTGTTAGGCCATACATTAAAATTATCTTGATTTTTCTGCTTTGGATCAGCCATTATAACTCTAGAGACTATATGCCGTACATTTTGGGTTTAGGAATCTGAAATATAAATGATAAATAATGGGCTGATGTTTGAGCATCTGATGTGTACTTACATGTGCAGGGCTGTATAAATTATGTGGATTATCTCATTTAATTCTTGTAAGCTGGTGAGATAAGCAGATACGATTCATATCCCAGTTTACTAAACTAAGACTCAGAGAGGTTACGTCACTTCCCCCAGAGTTACCCAGCTGGTTAATCACGGAGCCAGTTGAACCCAAGGGGTCTGACGGTAGGATTTATACCCTCTCTGTTGTGTTGCATCTTTATAACAGAGGGAGACCAGTAAATGGTGTGAGTAGTTCCTTGACTTCAGCACAGAGGAAATGCTCCATAAATATTTGAATGAGGGAAAAGTCTTCCATTTTCTAGGCCGCCACCTTCAGTTTAACCTGATCACCCCACCCTTTGCTTTCTCTTGGGTCCTTGAAAGCTGGCACCAACATACCTGGCATTCTCCTCTCTCATCACCCCAGATGTGCGGCCGTCACGCTCAGATGTTAGGGTAGGCGCCCTCGTGCTGCTCTGACAACCCCAGATCTCTGCTGTCAAGGAGCAAAGATTCACTTGCTTGAGTTCTGTGTGCATTGTGGTCTGGTACAAGGTCTTTCATCAAGATAATAACTGAGGGACCCAGGCTGACAAGGGCGTGCAGTCCTACTGTGTGCCTAGAAGGAGGAGAACTGGAGGTAGCAGGGAAGGGGCTCGGCTAATTGCAGGCATTGCCGGTGCGGATGTCCCCAGCCGTGCCTGATGCTGTTTCTCTCATCCCGCCGTGGTCCGTGACCCCTTCCTTTGTAGAGAAGGCTCTGTGCCCTTGCCGGCGGCTCCAGCATGTCTGTAGCTGTGCTGTCTGGAAGCAGGGAACTAAAGGTTCTCTTGTACCTGCGTTTGCATAGCCGGCCCTTTTAAACTTAGGTTACAGGGTGGGCCGTGGAGGGAGGAGGCTTGAGGTGGGAGCTGTAAGTGACAGAGGTGAGGAGAAGCGCCACCGCTCCCTGGCTGCCAGATTTTCCATTTCCATGGCGCTCCACAGTTACTCAGGCCTGCATCTTTGCCTAGGTCACCAGCCCGCGTTCCTCACTGGTCTTCTGACCCCTGGTCTCCTCCCAAATCCCCTCTCCACCTCTAGCCTGTGTGCTGCATCCAGCACACCCATCTGGCCTTACTCCTCCAAGGCTTAAACCTCGAAATTGTCCTCCTCTGCTCCTGCCACGGCTTGCGCTAATTTCCCTGGTGACCTGACCCTGAACGCCCTTTTCCTCCTCTGTCTTATCCTCAGCCCTACCCTCACCCAGACACTCTTTCCTGGCCCTGCCATCTTCCTTGGGTGTCTGGTTATACTTTCTCTGGAAAGGAATTCCTGGTCTCCCCTTGGAGGCAGAGAACCCCTTCCCCGCGTGGCCTCTAGGACGTGTCACCCTGTGGCATTTCTCAGCTCTATTCAGAGCTGTTGGCTTATCTGTGTTCTCTCTGGGCCCTGAGGTCTTTGAGGGTGGGAATTGATATCCATGTGTTTCTTGTGTATCACTTTGTCCCCAGAAACAGCAGAGTGTCCCGAGATAGCTGCAGGAACACCCCCCAAGCAATAGGATCCAGTCTTAGCCCTCAGATTCTTCTTCCAAAGCCATACCTCTTTTCTTGTCTTGCACAATTTGACCAAAAGAACGTTCTCACTGCACCTGCTCTCCTTGTCTCAATTGAAAGCTATTCTCAAATATTACTTTATTCAGGAAACCCTTGGAAAGGATGTGGGCACAGGTGAATTTCCATACATTCTTCACCTCTAGCCAGGTGGCCTTGTCTCATTTTTCAGCCCTATTCCTGGCATACATTTCTGCCCAGGAGGTGTTCTCTGTGTGTTTAGAAGGTAGGGTTGTTGAAGGCCCTTGAAAAGTCAGCACTGGGAGTCACCGCTTTGAAAAGCAGTCAATGTTTTATATGGTAAATATAGAAAAGAAACCCAAGAAAAACTTCAGTGGAATATTGTGAAATATAGATTACGTATTTGACTAAAAAGTATCTTGATTTTATCAGAATCATTGTGGGGGGAGGGGGGCTCATAAATCTGGGCCAAAGCCATATGTTTTCTCTCTTCAAAGATGGGAGAAGCCAAAATTAGCCTCTGGTTACCTTTGTAAATAAGCAAATATTGGGAATACACACCAAAACCTCCCATAACTGTTAGAAGAAAGGGCATGGCACAATGGAAATGAATCCGACTAGTATCCATGAGGATGCAGGTTCAATCCCTGGCCTTGCTCAGTGTGTCACTGATCCAGCATTGCCGTGAGCTGTGGTGTAGGTCACAGATGCGGCTCGGATCTCCTGTTGCTGTGGCTGTGGTGTAGGCTAGCCTGGGAACCTCCACATGCCAAGGGTGTGGCCCAATAAATAAATAAATAAATGGTGGGCCTCAGTTCCTTTACCAGTCTCTTAGTCTGTTCAGCTCGGTTTTTCTGAGAAGATACTGGAGAAAAGTCAAATTAATTCACCTGAATTTCACAGCTTTCTGTTCTTTCCCCCTTGCCTTATAATGGAAGTCCTAATACACACCAGACTCAGCCAGAGGTCCACAGCAGGCAGGAGCTGGGGGCCGTGTGGATGACAGTCCACCGTCTGCCCCTGCATTTATTAGGAATGAAGGTGTTTGATCAAAGTAGATTTCTTGGTTCTTCGTACTTTCACTGTGTAGGTGGTGTCTCAGAACCTCTGAAATGCTGACAGCATGTGGACCCAAATTATTGCCCACATGAATAAAGGGGCAACACACAGCGATGGTCAACACTCTCCTTTTTAGGAGATTGAGGTGTACAGTGAGGTTTTTATTCCTATCCCAAGTGAATGGATGAATGGGGTCGGCATTTAAGTAAAGAATATTGATATAAATTGAATAAGTTTTGATCAGATAAAGTTTGAGGGTGATGAGGTCTACTTTAAAATAAAACAACTACTAGATTGTCATTATGCATTTACCAAACAAATATGTGATTTGTGCCCTGAGCCCTGGAATGGAAAGCAGAAAACTGCTTGCTTCCCGCTGAAGAAGAGCCTGTGGTCAGGCTGGGCGTCAGGTGAGGGCAGAGCAGCTGAGGGAATCTGGGCGCTGCCCCTGAGCACAGGTGAGGCGTTGGGCTTGCTTTTGGTAAGGACCGATGCGTCACCTGGGTCCCTGAGGAAGGAAGTTAGGACCTCTGGGTCCTCGCTTCGCCGTTCCTGAGCACAGGGTGTCAGACCGTATCCCTCCCTAGACTATGTGACATGGGGCCTGTTGGTAGACCAGATAGCCCATGGATGTAAGCGTGCCCTGGGTCCTCAGTACTGGTTTTATAACAAGATCATAAGACATATATGGAATCATTTACACGAATGGCTTTCCTGAGAGGAAAAAGAGTTCTCTTTAAGAAATGCAAGCGTTCAAATATTATTCTTAAGCTGATATGGCAATACCAGCTCTCCCTGATTTCCATATTAAAATTCTGCATCTGTATTATGGGGTAAGTGAGTGTGTTCTGGGAGCGCAGGTACCCAGAACACACACACTGTGTTGATGGTTAGCTGTAAGTACTCATTTGATGTAATTAGCCGTTTTAATGATGGCAGTTTATCTATCTGTCTAGCATCATCTGTTTAGGGCTGCACCCAGGGCATATAGAAGTTCCCAGGCTAGGTGTCTAATCACAGCTACAGCTGCCAGCCTACACGACAGTAACGTGGGATCCTAACCTCATCTGTGACCTACACCACAGCTCACAGCAATGCTGGATCCTTAACCCACTGAGTGGGATCAGGGATTGAACCCCTGTCCTCATGGATACTAGTTGGGTTCATAACTGCTGAGCCACAACGGGAACTCTGACAGTGTCCATATGTTATTTAGTGTTAAAAATCAATCAGAAGGTCAAATCAACATGAAAAGATGTTAAACGTCACTGTTAGAGGAATGCAAATCAAAACTGCAGTGAGGTACCACATCACACCAGTCAGAACGGCCATTGTCAAAAAGCTACAAATAAATGCTGGAGAGGATGTGGAGAAAAGGGAACCCTCCTGCACCGTTGATAGGAATGTAAATTGGTACGATCAGTACGGAAAACAGTATAGTGGCTCCTCAGAAAATACTGAGTGTAGAACTATTATATGATTCAGCAATCCCACCCCCGAGAATATATTTGGACAAACCTATAGTTCAAAAAGGTATGAGCATGCCTGTGTTAATGGCAGCACTATTTACAATAGCCAAGACGTGGAAACAACCTCATTGTCCATTGACAGATAGATAAAGAAGATGTGGTGTATATACATATTGGACTATTTCTCAGCCATAAGAAAGAATGAAAAAATGCCATTTACAGCAGTATGGATGGGCCTAGAGATTATTATACAAGCCAGACAGAAAAAAAGACAAATGTCATATGATATAGCTTATATGTGAAGTCTTAAAAAAAAAAAACAAGATAAAAATGAACTTATATAAAAAATAGAGTTGTTTCCATAGTGGCTCAGTGCACCTATCATAGTGTCTGTGAGGATGTGGGTTTGATCCCTGCCTTGCTCAGTGGGTTAAAGTTCTGGCGTTGCCACAGGCTGTGGCCTCAACTGCAGCTCTGATTCAGCCCCTACCCTGGGAACTCCCATATTCTGCAGGTACAGCCTAAAAAGAAAACAAAAAAAATAGAGACTCACAGACATAGAAAACAAATTTATGGTTACCAAAGGGGAAAGGTGGGGAGAGCATAAATTAGATTGGAATTAACATACACACACTGCTGTATATAAAATAGATAAACAGCAAGGACTTACAGCATAGGGAACTAACTACACTCAATATTTTGTAATAAGGGAAAAGCATCTGGAAATATATACATAATTGAATTGCTGTGCTATAGATCTGAAACTAACACGGTATTGTAAATCAACTATACTTCAATAAAAAACAAAAGTAGGCCAAATCAAAAATGAAATACGAAGAGTCTCATATTTTCAGGACCCAGCATATAGCATGTACATGTTACCGAGTGATAGATCGAATGAGTGAATGGTTCTGAATGAAGGGTGATTTACAAAGAGAATGATTAGAACAATTGTCTTATAAACCCTGACACAAAGGGGAACAATAGCAAAAGCACGCAAGTTCTATTAATAACAATTCACCTGAAGTGCCCTGGAGAAGCGGATTCCATGGTTAAATTTTACTAAAAATGCTGTCTTAATTTTTATTTTCACTGCCACACCTCTGATGTGTTTGCAGTGGTTTAAATCCGTTTTGAGCCTTTTTGCCTTATTAAGTTATATTTCAATACTAATGTTACGCGGACTGCCTCCGGTATGCCTGAGGCAGGTTCCCTGGTTGCTCTGTGGGGGCCCGTGCCTCTGGAGTAAGTGGCTTGGGTTGGGGGCCTCCCCACCGAACTTGCTGATGGCCTTCAATTGCTTTCAGTTCAGTGGGATTCCACAGTAGCAAACCATCAGCTAGGCAGACAGAGGTCCCCACTCCCGCCTGCATTCCCAGCTGTTCCGTCTTCCTGCCACACTTCACTCTCTCCGCCTGTCCCTGCCGTCCTGGGCAGCGGCCCGGACTCTGCTGGACCCGGTCACCAAGTGTCCCCAGGGGTGGACACCCTGCTCTGGTCCTCCCTCCGAGGCAGGGAATGCTCAGGTGGGAGGTTGGGAGTGGGGGGTTGGGCCAGGTGAGGACCCAAGCCTCCCCAGGTGTCCTCTGGATTTTTTTTTGCTTCCCTCAGGGTTAAATCGTTCTTTCAAGCAGGTGCAAACCCAGTTTGCACATTTGTGAAGAGTTTCCCAGCACCGCTGGTCTCTGATTATGAACATGGTCACTTTTAGCCCGTTCAGCCGTGTTTGCCTGAGTGGACTCTGAAATCTGGCCTCGTCTAAGTTGGTCTTCATGGCCCTTCCATAGGCGACTGCTCAGCCCTCCAGGACTGATGGCCTTGATTAGGATAAATAGCATCTTTGTGCTCATGATTGAACGCAGTGTGGTTTTTATGTGTGATCTCCGCTTCACTGGTCTGTGTGTTGCCATCCAACTTAGGAAATGGACACATCAAACAGCTGTGGTTCTTATTAGCTGCGATTACCCGGACTCAGCAGATACATGGTGATGGGGGATGAGGGAGCAGACGGAGCAAAGAGGAAGACAGAAAGAGGAAAACTGTGCAAAAATTTCAGAGTAAACAGAAAACATTCTAGTGGGAGGTGTATCGTCTGCTGTGGACAGTGTTAATAAAAAATGTACTGTAGTTGGTCTCTTTTTCCCCATCAACAGGGGAGAACATAGCTTGGAAAGTGGAGCGTGTTTTTTGTTTTTGTTTTATTTGTTTTCATGCCTTTTGGAAGCTAAATGAAGAGGACAAATCATTTTTAGAACCAGAGAAGGGTTGTGGCTCCTCTATCCCCAGGACGTTTATTTTCCTCGTCTTCCTGGCTAACTAAGGGCATCGCTATCCCATGTAACCTTTGCCTGAACTCTTTTTCCTTATCTCCCTCCCGAGAGTCCTGGGTAGATAATTATCTCCCCGGCTCAGGCTTTCAGTGCGGTTCCCGTGAGCGCGTTACTGGAAGTGACAGGTGCACGGGAGTGATAGATGCGCCTGTGATTTTTCTGACGGAGTCGCAAGCAGAGAGTTGAACCTGTCCCTTAATTTGGTTTATTAATTATGAATATATTAGACCCGGCCATCCTATAAAGCTCTAAAGGAGGAGGTAATATTTCCTAAGTTTTAAGGAACTCTGCCCAGATCTCGTCTATGGATTTTAAAAATGTGTTCCTATCTTTCCCTCACTAGTATTGGAATAAATTCTAGCCAGGAGATAGCAACAGCAGGAACTGTGCAGCTGGCCCATTTATTGAATGCTTCCTATGTGTGTTGAACTATGTTAAATGCCTCTCTGTATACATTAGTTTACATTAGATTAGTTCCCAGCAATCACAAGAGGTATTTTATCTACATTTCACCATGGATAAAGATGGATTCTTGGGGAGTGTGAGTAACTTGCTCCAGTTCACAGAGCTGGACAAAGCTAAAGCTAAACTGTAAGATCTAAGCGACAAAGCTAAAATTTGACATAATCTGTTAGGTTTGAACACTTTGTGGAAGATCTGTGACTGATCCCAATGGGCAGAAGTCATTAATTGTGCTCATTAATGTCTCTCAAAGTATCTTCATGATAATGTCCTTTTGGCCTTTTATTGTCAATCCCCCTTGAAAGAGAGGAGGCTCCCAGCAAAATGCTGATGCCGGGGATGCACTGATGGGTCATAGGGCTGCTCCTCTTGCGTCTCACGCTGATGTTCTCTGTGTCCTTTGGTGGCTCTGTGGCCCTGAGTTTGGACCAGGAGTGACTCCGTGTGGCAGGGAGGCAGGATCAGGATGTAGGGTGGATGGCCGTTCTTCACGGCTGCTGTCTGGGTATCATGTGCACTCTTGCCCCTCTGGTTCGAGGCAGAACGGGTGTGCCTTTAGGTGGCCGCAGGGCGGGTGCGTTCTCTGTGAACTGGGGTCGGGATTCATCTGAAGTACAGCTCACCGTTGAACAACAGGGGTTGGAAATGCGAGGATCCACTTACCTGCAGATCTCTCTCCACAATACCTCCTGCTCTTCCCACTGAGGTTGGCTGAACCCCTGGATGCGGGACCACGGATGCACAGGAGGCACCAGGTGTGCAGGGCGCTGACTGTGCTTATACTCAGATTATTCAGCTGTGTGGAGGGTGAAGGGTAGCGCCTCCCCATCCTCGAGCTGTTCAAGGCTCAACTGTACTTTTAATCGCAGCCACGCTCAAGTTATGCAGTGGCCTGGCCTCCTTCAGCCCCGGTGTCCAGACTGCCCTGCGGGCTCCATGCGTTCGAGGCCACCCTCAGAGGTGGCCTTGAGGAGGCTGAGTCTCGCAGGACCAGAGACCCTTGTGCTGTCTCTCAGCCCTGGTGCAGAGGGGCCTTGAAGCAACCCGTGCCAGTCCAGGAAACATCCTTGATTCTGCCACATTGCTGAGGTGTCAGCACAGGAGGTAACAGTGGCCGTGCTTTTTCTGGTCCATGCCCTGGATGTGTCTTTCTCCCATGGTAAATCAGAGCTTCTTTTACATCTGGAATTCTGTCCCACCTCCTGTTCTACTAAAGAGTCGTCCACGTTGGGTAATTTCTTAAGAACATTCTGAGAACTTAATAAAAACAGCAACAGTACGAATAACTCTACTGTATTGAGCTGCTGCTGCACAGCAGGTCTGTTATATGCACCATTCTCGTCCTCACGCTACCTTTTAGGGTAGACGGGAGCTCATTTAAAGATGAAGAACCTGAGATTTGTGCACAGCCCAAGCACACAGAATTAACGGGTGAGAGCTAGAATCCCAGCCCTTGTCTGGTTTTCTTGACATTCAGGATTGGGTAAATTGAGGTTTTTGGTCGTGAGAGCCATTTTAAGAAAGATAAGATTTTGATGCATCTGTTACCTCTTCTGTTATGTGACCAAAACCCCAACTCAAGGGTCCATGCTCAGTGATTTTTGTGGAATTGAATTGAAAGCACAGGCTAAGGGCTGGTAGGTGTCTAGATATCCTAAAGGCAAAAACTGCAGGTGGCCTTGACCTGTTATTAGCAGGGTTTTTCCTCCTCCCTCTCCTGTCTGCTCCACTTGTCCTTTGCTCATTGAGACCCTTTTCAGTTGAAGGGAGGTGCATCTTTGGGAAAGAAGAGGAAGTAAGATTTACTCACTGTTAAGGAAGTAAGATGTTCTCCACCTCATTTCAGTAATAATTACCACTAGTGCAGGTGGATAAGACTCCACCAGTTCTCGCTTGATGTCCTGCTGGGAAGGTGACTGAGCATGACTGAGGCAGAGGAACATAGCTGTTGTGAAATGGAGTTGGAATGAGTGTGGCATATTATCAAAGTGAAAACCTTAACACTCAGAAACATGCAGTCTGCGTATACTTTTTGCATAAACCAGCAAAACCGCAATAGCAAGTCCATATATGAAACGTAAAATGCAATGTTTGCTCACTGATTCTATGGCGGTAATCGAAGTGAGCGGAAATTGATGACCTTGACCAGAGCCGGTGACCCGTTGTGATCTGCTTGTCATTTCTGTCTCCAGGTGCAGTCACTCAGTAACTTGAGGGGCTGCAAATTTCCTGACGGGCCATTGATCAGCAAACTAAAGTGCTAGAGTCACCTGGGTACTTTTTAAAAGACCAGAAATGCTATTTCACGATCCTCGATCCAGTCTGCTTTTTAGAATCCCAGGGTAGCTTTTAAAAACTAACCAGGCTTAAGACCTGCCACCAGGGATTCTGGTTGAATCGGTGGGGGGCAGAGCCCAGGCATCTTTGAGAGACAGGTGCTCTGCACCTGCGCTTAATTCGGAGGACTGTGGAAATTTACCAGAGGCCCAGGTGATTCTGATTCAGGTGATCTGCGTACCAACCTGAAGAAACCTTTACTGGTGCTCTGTTCACTGAGTGGTGGCGCAGTCATATTAGAAGATAGATAGGCATACTTCAGAAGTGTTAAACAAATTATGCTGAAACAAATCCACCCTCCCCCAACAGAAAATTAGTTTAGAATATTAGGATAGTCAGCTAGCTAAAATACTATTTTTTTTCTTTTTAGGGCTGCACCTGTGGCATGTGGATGTTCCCAGGTTAGGAGTTGAATGGAGCTGCAGCTGCCAGCCTACGCCACAGCCACAGCCAAAGCAACTTGGGATCCGAGCCACATCTGTAACCTATACCACAACTCACGGTAACACCGGATCCTTAACTCACTGAACGAGGCCAGGAATCGAACCTGCCTCCTCACGGAGACAACGTTGGGTCCTTAACCTGCTGAGCCATCACAGAAACTTCTAAAAGAATATTTTAAAGACATGATAAACAGACCTTTAAGAAGCAAGCAATTTTGTTGCTTTGTTACGTTCTAGTTATAAAAATAATACTTTTGTATTATTACTCCTTTGATTTAATGATCTTCTTTTACATTTGGGTTTATCACTTCCATGTCTTTTGGCGTGTCTGGATGTTGAAAACCACCTCTCCAGGGCTGGTGGCTGGCTCCGCCCTCACCAGATGTCTGGGTTCTGTTGAGAGCCCTCCCTTCCATCAGAGAAAGCCTTGGCTCTGGGCCCTCAGAGAACAGTTTAATCTGTCTTCCTCCATCCCTTCTCTTTTTCCCACTCCAGGTCAGAAGTCTCAGTGCGAGGCCGCGAAGCTCCGTTTCTGTCCTAAACCTGCCTGACTCTTTCCAGTAAAGTTTCCTGGTTTAGAGCCAATGTCATTCTCTTTTCCGGGGTCCATTTTGCTTTTGGACCCATTTTGAGGCTTTTTTCATTTTCACAACCACGACCCTGGCCGAGTCCGCTTTGAGGGAGAAAACACCTCTTTCCCTGTCTATTTGAGTTTTAAAGTCAGGAATTAGTGTGGCTTCTCTAACTCCCCATAAAGCTGCCAGCCAGAGAGATTTATGTTGCTTGCATTTTAAGCAGACAAGTCAAAAGGATTCAAAAGTAATTTCATTGTGAGAAGTGCCATAATTAAAAATATATCAGCGTATGAAGCGGGGCAGGTTTTGCTGTGATTAATAAACCTTTTCTAAAAACCTAGGCCGTAAAGAACCAATGAAAAAATTTTAAAGAGGAACCGCATTTCAGCCTTTCTGTTTTTCTTCACATTTTTGTCTGTACGGTTTTAAGGTAATCCCCATTGAACTGGAAATGTGTGGATTTAGAAATTGAAAGAGCTGGTTATGGGCTTAGTTCCCAGTTAAGGAAGAGAATATAAATGGAACATCACACCTGCAGCCATTCAGTCATTTTTAGTACATTGTGTGGGAAATTCACTCCCCCCCCCCAATATCTGATTGGAAGGCAGCTCCATCAGGCCGCGTTTTTATCTGCTGAGTCACCTGGCAGCTTGGAGGGACGATGTGGCTGAGCCCGTGTCCCAAGCCTTAATTGCAAAGGATTTGAGGTATGAATGAGGAATCCTGTCTGTGCTGCAGGCACCCAGGGACCAGGCCTGGAGTAAAGAATCCTGTTATCAACCCCTTCAGAGAACTGGAGGAGGCCCTGTTCTCCAGCAGCTCATTTGTGTGCCGGGAAGATACTTTTAAGAACATTCTTTGTGGTCTCCATCCATTACTACTAGCACAGAGATAAAAGCTGATGCGTTACGGTAAAAACAGAATCATTAAAGAGTTGGCCTCGCATGTGTATGGAAGGATGAAAAAACTCAACGGCCTAGCAGAACCCCGAAGTACAGAAGGACCCCAGATGTCACAGGAGCTCCCATTTCCTCTCCTGTAAGAGTTGTGAACGTTTAATTAACTGTGGGGTGGCAGACACTCTGATGTGGAACCTGGGGGAGAACTGACTTCTAGGAGTCTGGCTTTGGAATATGGACATGTTCCGGAAAATGTCAGAATTAAAAAGGGAAACCGATCCGGTTTAGCATATTCTAGGGAGGAGCTGAGAGCTATTAACTTGTATTCCTTTCTGTTCATTGCAGAAACCACACAACATCAGAGGTTTAGGAGTGGACTCAATTGGAGCTGAGTTCCCAGGATGTTACTTGCAGACTGTGACATAGGGCATTATGTTCAATGAGGCTGGTTTGTTTCATTCGCTCATACCCAGGCTCCTCAGAGATACTACAGTTTCGGTACTAGCCCACCCCAGTAAAGAGCGTCACGCGCGTTTTCTGGTTTCCCAGTGCCTATAAAAGTTATGCTTCTACTATACTGTAGCCTATTAAGCGTGCAGTAGCAATTGCCTTTAAAAAGCAAATGTGCACAACTTAATTAAAAAATACTTTACTATTAAAAAATGCTAACCATCATCTGAGCCTTCAGTGAGTCATAATAGTAACATTAAAGATCACTGATCACACATTGCCCCAACAAACAGAAGGATGATGGAAAAACCTGAAGTGTTGCTAGAATTACCAAAATGTGACATGGACCTGAAGTGAGCAAAAGCTGTTGGAAAAAATGGGTCTGACCAATGCAGGGTCACAGCGAGCCTTTAATTTGTAAAAAAAAAAAAAAAAAAAAAAAAAAAAACCAAAACCACAATTTCTACAGAGTGAAGCCCGTTACATGAGATGTGCCTGGAGTCAGTGACCACTAGGCCGCCAATAATGGTTACTTTGTGTGATTTTGTAAGTATTAAATGGGAACAATAATAGAATGTCTGGAACTTCCCCTTATATTTGATTTCCTTTTCTTAGCAGTAGAAATGCTTTTTCTTCACGTGTCTTGATTGACTTGATCACACGTTATTCCTGCCTGCTGTGTGAGTCTCAAAGCACAACCGCCTGTACGCCTTTAAAGGACAACATAGAGGAGAGAGCCAGCGTTGTGGCTCACTGAGTTAAGAGCCCAATGATAGTGTCTGTGAGGATGTGGGTTCGATCCCTGGCCTCACTCAGTGGGTTAAGGATCTGGCTGTGGCTGTGCTGTAGGCCTGCAGCTGCAGCTCTGATTGGAGCCTTAGTCCAGGAACTTGCATATGTTGCAGATGCAACCCTAAAAAGAAAAAAGTAATAATAATGAAAGGCAAGATGGAAATACAGACAGCTCACTGTCCCCGGTCCTTGTTAGGCCTACTTTCCCATTTTCCTTCTCCTCCACACCACGCGTCCTTCTGGGGACTCGTTGCATTGCCTGCATGAAGCCTGCTCTTAGAAATAAGCCCAGAGATAAAAGCCTTGGGAAGGGTGCAATTAGATGAAGTGCAGATGCGTGTTCTGCGGCTCCTCCGCGAGGCGTGTGCAGGGCACTTGGACGGAGTGAGACCAGCCTTCCTTCTTGTGTTCCAGCGCACACTGTCTGCTCAATGATTTTCTCAGTATCTGCTTGTGAGCATTTTCCTGGACAGTCAGGGTCTCAGGGCACAGGCTCTGCTCTCTGGTCGTTTGGGGACAGTCATTGCTGCCCCAGCTGTCCTCATCCCTGAGGTACTGCTGCCTTAGAGGGAAGTCTGAACCTGTCTTCTCCTCCAGGTGCCCGCAGGTATCAGAGGGAATGCTGCCCCTTGCTGAGGTGCAAAGCTTGGAAGTTTTGGTCACAACGTTTCCCGTGTTTTAAAATGAAGGGTTCTGACCTGCTGTGAGGGACAGGAAACTGTAGTCAGTATCTTCGAATAATCTACAAGGGAATGATTCTGAAAAGGAATGTCTATATCTGACTCATTTTGCTGCACGCCTGAAACTAACAGAACAGTGTAAACCAACCAGACTTCAATTTTTAAAAAATTTAAAAAAAATGACTGATTAAATGCTTGGATATTCAGAAACTTTCAAGAAATGAGTGGTTCAGTGGGAGGGAGACCCGAGTTTCAGAAAGAGCCAGGCAGCGCTCGGTCGTGGTGGCTAGTGGAACAGAGCCTGACTCCATTTTAATATCTTCACTCTGTGGACCACGCCTCATCTTCACAGATGCGGAGTCAGGTGCTGGGCAGCAGAGAAATATGCCCGTGCAGTCAGATGCCAAAAATAGCTTTTTGCTAATAAGTTCTTCCCAGAGACAGAACTGGCCGTCAATACGGAGGCCATATACTGTCTCCTTTTCTCTCCTCTTGTGATTTTAGCCATTGAATCCTTTGAAAATTTCAGAGAGGGGAACTGGACAGTCCTGAGTTGAAACGCCTGTTGCTTGTGTCTTGCCAGTTTGAGGCCCTCCACTAACAACACTTGCAAATTTGGAGCTGATTAAAATTTAGGCTCCACTTAAGGCTTAAGGCCACCATCAGTGGAAAGTTATAAATTGCTGGGACTCTAGAAGCAGAGCCAGTACCATTCATATTTGCTCCGGAAGCAACCATGACCATTCGGTTTGCTTTCCAGAAGTAACGTGGCCCCTGGTACAGAATTCTAGGGACTCGCACTAGATTAGAAACTGGTCCCTGTGATGTTTCATATGTGTCTATAAAAAGATCAAGCAAGTAGTAAAGATAAGGATGTACAGATAGGTAGTAGGGCCTGTGAAACAAAATGTAATGTATCCAAGTTTAAATTTACTAATGTCTGACTTAAGCTAAGTGAGAGTAAGGTAACATATCAGCATTGGGAAATTAGAGGTGATTGGTTAAGACAGTGACTTTGAGA
>PVHT021183608.1:16635315-16661221 GCA_004024745.2 Catagonus wagneri | reverse complement strand
GTCCCCCTGTGTCCTGTGGGGTGACGCCCACCGCATGAGGGTCAGGGAAGAGTGGGAGGGAGGGGCTCAGCACCACGCAGCTTGGTTCCCTGTGAACATCTTCCTTTACTTTCTCAAGCCACATCCTCTTCATTAAAAACCAATATTAAGGGAAGCACAGAAGGTTGATGAGAAATTATTCCCACTGTCAAACTCATGCAGCTCCAATGCAGTTTACAAATTGAACTTTCCTTTGAAGAAGCCATAGGCAGCGTTTTGTATTACCTGCATAGCGGTTAGTCCAGAAGCAGATATGCTGGCTGTGAATTGCCATCGACACATGGAGAACTTAGAGACCGTTTCTTCCTTAGAGTGATTTAGGCTTCACAGCAAATGGGGGAGACCAGTTGCTATAGTTAGCTTATTCTCCTAGACTTTCCAGGATTCAGTTTGACATAAGGGCTGGACATTTTGCTCATTCTGTGTATTTCATTGGTGCTCTAGAATTTCCCTTTTACGTTTACCTCGAGGGTACTGTGGGGGCACCTTGGCCTGAGGACACTGAGGTCACAGTCAATTCTGAAATCTGTTTCAATGATAAAGAGCGCCAGGAGACGACTGTAAACAGATGCGTTTGGCTCTTTCCTATCCTAGGAACAGCGCTCAGAGGTACTTCTGCTGAGCTCTGAATAATGCATTCAAACATTTGTCTAAGTGGAAACATGTAAATACATTTTCAGAGACACTGCCCTGTGCTTTGTGAGATGGTTCTAGGTCCAACCCGGTTAAGATACGATTCATGGGTGGACGGCTTCGTCGTTTAAACAAAAGCTTTTTAATAGCACCAGAAGAGTTCCTGTGTAGACTGCTGGCACCTATTTGAGTTCATGATCAGGACAGTGTCTGGGTGATAATCATGTTACAGTCTTGTGGAGACACACATTTTTTTGCCAGGCGATGTGTGAATGGAGCATGGAGGTACAGACGCCCTTTCGCCATCAGCCTGGAGCTCAGATGAAGTCTGGAAACACAGGCTACACCCCAGAGGCCACATCTTTTCATGTTCCTCTGTCTGCTTTTCTGGGAAGGCTGGAGCTGTCGCTTAGACCAGAAGAAGCCGTTCATGATAAACACAGCCAGGCGCTGCCTCTCACCTGACTGTTTAGAAAGGATTGCTGATGACACAGGGTTCACTGGAGATGCCCCTTGTTAGAGACGCAGAACCGCCCAGAAGAGGAAGGATTCAAGCTTGACCTTGGGGGCAGGGGGTGCTCCCTGCCTAGTAGAGAATCATGATTTGCCATCTTTTCACCCCCGTATCCCAGTGTTTATGAGATTGTGCCTCCCAGCTAGTCCACCTCCCTGTCTGCACAAGGCTCGCATCAGAGCTTCTAATGCGTTGGAAGGCACCCCTGCCGTTCTTTCCTTTCCTCCTGACCCCCTCTCACCCTGACTCCCTCACTTCCAAACCAGAGCGGTCTCTTCAGAGCATCAGTAATTCCTCCCCTTTAAAATGTTCCATTGCATTAAGGTCCAGCTGCATACACTGACTCACCAGATCCCAAACTGCACTCAATCTTCTGCTTCATCGTGGACGTTGTCCCCTGCACCTCCTGGGTCCCACCCACCTACCTGCTTGGTGTTCCTGGACCACACCAAGCTCATCTCCTCCTTTGGGCCTGGGCACTGGTCTTCCTGGGACGCATGGTCCAGCCCCCGGCCCTGCTATGGGAACGCCCCCTCCCTGGAGAAGCCCTCCCTCACCCCCCAGTGTCAGCAGCCACCCACCCACTTCAGGCCCCATCCTCTAATGACATCTCCCTGTAGCTGCCATCGTTTCTTCTGTTGTTCTGTGAGGAGGCAGGTTCCACTAGAGCAGAGGCCCGCTGGTCTTTATCTGCTGTGTCCAGGCCTCAGGACAGCTATTCGGTGCCTGTCTGGTGAAGGAATGTCTTTATTTTTTTTTTTTTTCAGATTAAAAAAAAATTATTGAAGGGTAATTGATGTACAATATTATGTAAGTTACAAGTGTGTAATACTTGCGATTCATAATTTTTAAAGGTTATAGTCCATGTATAGTTATAAAATATTGGTTATATGCCCCAAGTTGTACAGTTAAGCCTTGCAGCTTATTTTATACATAATAGTTTGTACCTCTTAATTCTCCGCCCCTTTGTGCCCTTAGCCACTTCCCACTGGTACCCCTGGCTTATTCTCTGTATCTGTGAGTCTGCCTCTTTTCTGTTATATTCACTAGTGGGTTTTTTTTTATTATTATAGTTGATTTAGGAAGGTCCTAACGAATGAAGAAATGGGGTGGCCAGCCTTTCTAACTTAACTAATACATGTCCAAGCAGAAGCAGAGACGTGGTTAGTGTGCGCAGCCGTGCCAGGGCTGGAGGTACATTTTCCTTTGAAATAACAAAACAGAGTCTTGGACCCTTCCCCCATGTCTGGATTTCAGGAACCCGAGTTTGGGAACCTCAGTCTGTGCTTTTAAGAAAGTGGTCCTAAAAGTGTACACATACTAGAGCAGCACGTGCCTTGGTTCTTCTGCCCCTGACTCCCTCGACGAAACTTGCAAGGGGGCTCTGTCCCCTCGGGAGCCCTGCCTCACCCCTCAGTGCTGTCGCTGAACTCTGCTGAAGAGCTTTGCTAACACAAGTGCCCTTCCTCTGCAAGGGGAGCTGCTGCTTCCTTGCTTTTATTGAAACATATTTAGGGGGCTAATGGAAGCAACCAGATCCTCTGGCCTTTCAAAGGTGTAGGAATTTTGTATTCTGGTAATTGGCGTCAGCTGGATTTGGAAATCTGGATACACGCTGATCGGCGGGTCCTTATATAATCACCATATCTATCTGTCTTATTTTCTAAACTCTTTTTTTTTTTTGTCTTTTTGCCTTATCTAGGGCCACACCCGTAGCATGTGGAGGTTCCCAGGCTAGGGGTCCAACTGGAGCTGTAGCTGCCGGTGACGCCACAGCCACAGCAACACCATATCCAAGCTGTGTCTGTGACCTACACACAGCTCACGGCAACGCCGGATCCTTAACCCACTGAGCAAGGCCAGGGATTGAACCCGCAACCTCATGGTTCCTAGTCGGATTCGTTAACCACTGAGGCACGGTTGGAACTCCAACTCTTTGTTAATTTTTCGGTTCACACGTAGAGCTAAACCTTTTTGAACTTAAAAAGCTTACTGAAAATTTAGGTTTTTCAGATGTATTAAGGAAACCAAGAGTGTTTCCCTCAGCTTTTGCAGATGATCCGTGTAAAGTGTTGCTTCAGTAAGTTAAATAAAACTTTAGGCGTTCCCATGTGGCTCAGTGGGTTAAGGATGGGACGATGTTGTCTCCTTAAGGATGCGGATTCGATCCCCGGCCTCATTCAGGGGGTCGGGGATCCAGCATGGTGCAGATGCGGCTCAGATCTTACGTTGCTGTGGCTGTGGCTGTGGCATAGGCTCGTGGCTGCAGCTCCGATTCGACCCTTCGCCTGGGAACTTCTATATGCCACAGTTGTGGCCCTAAAAGAAAGAAAACTAATAGACTCAAACAGCTGAAGCAGCCCCCAGCTGGCAGTGCAGTGGTGGGTGCCGGTGAGGGCTCTTCTCCGAGCTGTGATTCCCCGGGCCGCTCAGGAGGCTGAATTAGTGTCTGCCTCCCCGCGTTGGAGGACAGGGTGTCCTTAGATTTCATGCCGATAATACAACAGTGTCTCCAGGTCTCTGGAATCCTAGGATTTCAAATACTTAGAACTGAAAGGGACGCCAGAATCCACTGAGGTCACAGAGCACGTGTTGGTGTTGAAGCTGGTCCTTGCACCCCTGCGCCCTCGGGCTCCTGCCTCCTCCTGGGCTTTTATTTATCTTCAGTTTCCCTTTTATCTTCCTGAAGTAGCCTCTGATTTTCCATCAACCTCTAAAACTGAAGGCTGGTGATTATTTTCTAACACAGGATGATTTGCCGTGAGCCCCCGGCTCCCGCAGGCTTGTGGAAAGCCCTCTCCTCTGGACTTTTTTCTTGCTCCCTGGCTGCTGTGTAGGTCTGTTTCCCAAGGTAACCTGTCAGCTTTTGCACATTCCTTGAAGCAAGGGACGGTGGCTTTATTTTTGGGAGAGGGGAGGGATCTTGTTATGTTTTAAAAATTATGAACACTGGGAGTTCCCTTCGTGGCTCAGTGGTTAACAAATCCGACTAAGAACCATGAGGTTGCGGGTTCGATCCCTGGCCTTGCTCAGTGGGTTAAGGATCCGGCGTTGCCGTGAGCTGTGGTGTAGGTCGCAGACGTGGCTCGGATCCCGCGTTGCTGTGACTGTGGCGAAGGCCGGCGGCTACAGCTCTTGTTAGACCCCTAGCCTGGGAACCTCCGTATGCCGCAGGTGCGGCCCTAAATAGGGCAAAAAGACCAAAAAAAGATCATATTTGTCCCTACTACTGGTCACAAACGTTTAGAGTTTCAACTCCTTATTGTCATGCTTTCCAGGATAACTTCATAAGAATCAGTCCTGAATTCGACTCTTTTATGCTTTGAGGGAGGGGCCGGTCCACCGCTGCCCCACCAGGGCCTTCCTGGTCTGTTGCTTTGGTCTAAATCTGAGCTGATGTCAGTCACCCTGGAAATGAAGTCTCTTTAGGGAGGAGCGGCTGGCCTTGCAGGGCCCGGCTTCTGCCTGGCAGGTCTCATCACCCCTGTCACTCCCCACACAGCCCTGGTGTTCCAGCCACCGCTGACCACCCACGTGCCCTCACCGGGAACATGCCCTGAGGCTTCACGCTCTTCTGCTTTTGTGATTGGTCACCTCTGCCTAGAACTTTCTCCAGTCTCCTTTGAATACAGCTGGAGATGGCATGGGCAGGTGTACAGTGGATTGAGCTGGGAGTGAGGAGACAGGCAGTGTCCTGATCCCTGGCCTGAGTGGCTGGCAGATGGAGCCCACCTCCTAGAAGGGGGAGGACAGGAGTGGCGCAGGTTGGGGGGCTGGGAGGGCAGGGCTAGGGTCCCTGGTTTGGATGGAGAAGCGAGGGAGTGGGAAGTGGAGTTGCATGTGTGGATCTGGAGCTCAGAGGTGACAGTGAGGAACCTGTGCTGTGGCTGTGTCGTTGTGTCGGAAACCAAGTGGAGGAGCGCTGATGCTGAAGAACTGCAGTTTAGAGCAAGGGGTGCGAGAGGGCAAATGGGAACAAGGCCAGAGGTAGGGGGAGAATCAGGAGTGTGTCAGAAACACAGAATTCAAAGATGAGAAGGGAGGTCACGTGGATTTATGGGCTTGTCGGGAGGTCCGTGGGTAACCCCAGGAAGCTTTACTGGAGTAATAGGGGTACGCTGAAGGGTGAGTGGGAGGGAGGACGCGGTGACACAGAGAGGATGTAAAGGATAGCAAGGTAGGGTTGTCCCGGGGTAGTGGGGGGGTGGTTTGAGGGGTAGGATGCAAGGCCAGCTGAGTGCGAGAGCGAGAGTGAGAGAATAATGGATGGTACTGGAGCTTTTTCTTTTTTTTTTTTTTAATGCAAATAGGAAGAATCCAGTAGAAGGGTCAGGGAATATTACTGTCTTTTTTATTTGCTCAAAGTTGATGGTTTTAGTGGACCAGTGGCTAGTATGCAGGAGTCACAAATACTTATCCTAAGTGTATGTATAGGACTGCTAGACTCTCCTCTGTAAATTTATATTTGAATATAAAAGGGGAAAAAAGACTTTTTTTTTTTTTTTTGGAACTATTAGTCCTACAACTCTGCAGGCAGGTAAATGGTGTGAAGGGTTTTTCTTTATGAAGGGCTTTGTTATTCTATAGGAACTCTGTTCTACATGTAAAGGGCGGAGATTTATGTTAAGCATTCTCCTGCTCTAAATGCTTCAGTTTGTGTCTTTTAATCAAATATCACTGAGCTTTCTTCTCTGCAAGAGAGTTTGATAGGTAGGTAGGTAGGCGAGTTTGAATGCAGAAGCTAACTGAGTGGTCACTTAGGAGACGGAGGTTTTAGAGATGCTACTTCTTAAAGTGGAAAAGATAAGGATAAGCTGACTTTTTCCCTTATGTGGAGTTTAGAAGAGCTGAAAAGGAACAAAGCCTGAAACGCATGACAGTGGGCATTTTTTTATAGGTAAAGGGAATTGGGAATTGAGACCGATTTCATCTGCACCTGCGCGCTGCCTCCTTTGAAGCTGATTGCCATTTCTTTCATAGTCACTTAATAAATACATCCCTGAAGGAGGCATAATGAAATACAATTTAAGTTTCTTGAAAAGGTAAAGACTCCTCTTGCCATCTTCCCAGCATATGTAATGAGTGTCCTTTACCCCAGCGTTTTTAAGATATGGAGTTTCTGGGATTCCAAATCTTTTTAATAAGCTTATTACGCAAAACACAGCAAGGTAAATTTAGTGTAGAGAAAGGACATGGTTTAAGTCAAAGCTAATAAACCTAAGCATTTGGTATCACTTTCTGTTTGGAATTGCAAAATGTTTGACAATTACAGTTATTTCAAAGTAAATCTATCAGAGGAAAAGGGGGCATTGGAAAATAGTAATGTTTAGTGAGTTGGAAAGGAAAACATGCAGTTTTAAGTGGCAAAGTTCATCCAAGAAGGCAACAATTGAGTATAAGAAAAAGAAGAACCAAAGCGATATAAATATCATGAAAATCTAATTTTTAAAAATGTTTCGGCATTTGGGTAGGAGATTGGAAGTGTACACTGTAGAATTATGAAAAGAGAGTTAAAGTAAGAAGGAGTGTATTTAGATTGTTATAATTTTAGTTGTTTGCCATTTAAAAATCAGTTTATTGCTTGCTTATGTTGGCATGTGAGTACGAAAGAAGACTGGTCAAGTTTTGAAATTGAATTTACTGATTGAGGCCGTCGATACTATTCACTCATAGGTATGATATAAACTTAGGCTCTTTCAGGTATGTGTAATTAAATATTGATTCTAGTGAGATTCCAGCATTAAAAAACTCTTACCTTTTTAAGGTTTATTACTTTGCTATCTCTCAACAGTCATGGAAGTTTTATTAAAATTAATTCAAAAAGCTGATTTTTTGTTCATTGTATTGTGCATAAAGTACCAGGAAAAATGATAAACCTAGAAAATATTTGACAAGGGCATAGAATTTTCTTTGAGGTTTGAGGTTCAAGGTTCTGTGATTTATGTGTCATATGAAAGTCAAAGCATTATATGGTATATTCATAGGTACGAAATAATGGTAGGTTATTTCACCATTTAAACAGTTAATAGGCGTTTACTGGGCTCTATCCATTTTGCATTTTTATTCAGCTTTTGTAGAGCTGGCTCTCTGCCTTAGGGACAAGTCATGGAATTTAAGACAAAAGCCAGGTACTGAATGGTTTCATGACTAGAATAACAATGAAACTCTAAATTGGGATGTTTGCTAATTTTGCCCATCTGTTTCATGGATAGTGAATCTAGAGGCTAATGTCACATTTAGAAAGAATCCTGTACTGATACCTATTGATAGAAGATGTATGTACCACAACTGCATTTGGGTAAAAAGTCCTTAGGTTTAAAAAGTAGTCAGGAAGTTGGGAGAAGATGGTGAAAGAAGTGGCAGGCTTGTGGGCTTAAAGTGAAAGAAGATCTCGTTTCCTGCTTCTCACTGTCCCATCCCCATAGCCACCTCACTTAGTCCTCACTAATTTCTAGTCTGAACCCCTTGTTTTTTGGAAGAGGACGTAGGAAGCTAAAAGTTAAGGTAGCTATCCAGAATTAGACATGGTAGCTTATCTGCTACTGGTTATTTTCATGTATTATGTCTACAAAGATTACACATGATTTTAAAGTGAAACATTTATATTTTGAGATACGATTCTGGTTTTTGGCTTCTGTAATAGTTTTGATATCAAATTACTATTTGTAATAACTATTATTTGCTGAAACGCACATAATAACAACAGAGAACCCTAAATAGGACATTCATAGAAGATATTGAAGGGATCCAATTTTTTTTCAGTAATGTGATGTATGTACAAGAACTTTCCTGTCTAGGAAAAATTAAGCATCTTTTTTAAATATGCTTTTTCTAGTATTCATTTCTGTTTTACTTTGTAAATTTGCAACCTAGTGGCTTTTTGGTTACTCTTGTATAGAGATATTTGGATTTAAACAAACGTGATCACCACCCTTGAGTATATGGGGATGAGGTTGGTGGATAATTGAATAATAAAAAAATTTGATGGATTGTAGGGAATAAATAATAAAGCACAATGAGAATAACTATGCAAAAAGGAAGAGCCTCTCTCAGCCAACACTTGATGCATGAATCAGCCGCTTGAAGAGCAGAGGAAAAAATGTTCTCCGTAAACAGAGCAGTGTGTCTAAAAAACTTTGAGGCAGAGAAAAAAAACCCTGATGTGGTTTAGACACTGGAAGGAGACCAGATGGCTGGATCACAGTGGGATGGATGGTGCCCATAGGGTGCTGAGACCTCGACTTATCCTTGAAGGCCATGGGAATTAAGAGTTCAGATTTTACTTCAAGCACATTGGAAAGCTATTAAAGAGTCTTCACAGTGACTAGGTTTATGTTTTATGAAGCTCAGACGGAATACAGGTGGCTGAAAATAGAGGCAGTGAAAAGGAAGTTATTGAAGGAAGGAGTTCAGGAAAGAAACGATAGCATGCATAGTGGCCGGGGACCAATTCAAGATCTATTTTGGAAAGACAGTTTTAGCATAAATATTTTATATACATTTGCAAAATTAAATTATTTTGAAAAACTTTCTGTTGTATTTTAATAAGGAAAGCAAGGGAAAGGAAAACGTCGGGGGTGACTTCTGGAATTCTGGCTAGAAGGAATGGTATTGCCACCTATTGAGGTGGGAAAGATGAGGGAGGGGAGAGAAAAATCCACAGGTACTTGTGAGCTACCAGTGTAGCAGCAGCAGGCGGGCAGCTGGATACTAGTTTTAAAGCTCAGAACAGAGGTTTGGACCAGAAATTTGAATATACGCGCTGCTGGCTCATAGGAAGTATTTAGAGTGCTGGAAAAGAAAAATAGAAGAGAGCCTGGAATTGGGTTTTCTGGGACATTCCTGCATTTAGAGGCTTCGATAAGGAGTAATGTGTAAAAGTGAATGAGAAAGGAGTAGCCAGAGAGAGAGGAGAAAAGCAGGAGCCTGCAGTGCTCTGAATCCCAAGAGAAGGAAGGAAGCATGTGACAGGGGAAGTCTCATCACCTGAGCTGGGGCTGCTGAGGGGTCAGCTGGGGCAAGAGCAGCAGGCAAGAGTGCATAGTCCGCTGCCCTGGCCACACGAGCCGCCCCCGAGGGGTCAGGCTGGAGAAGACGCAGAGAAAGAGGAAGTGAGGAAAGAGACAGTAAGGGTCAACAAAAGTTTTGAGAAGTCGTGAGTAGAAAGCAGAGAAATATGGTTGGTGACCGATGACGTGAGATCAGGGGAAGGCTCCTTTGTTTTAGTAAGGTAGGGAACCCCTCGAGCGTGACTGTTCGGGTGGAATTTTAATCTGTAGGATGTGCATTGGGTTGGGTGTGGGCTGATACACTGAGGTTCAACAAGACAGGTCAGCTCGGGGCTTCCGTGACTGGGACTGTGGTGATTACATCAGTCAGTATTTTCCAGCCAGCGGGAATGGGAAATCCAGGGCAAGTGGCTTTCTCTTCTTGAAGATGATCTAAACATTGACTACATGTTCTCCGTTGTCTCGTTGGTCCAGACTTAATCACGAGGCCACAATTCATTGTGGTCTCAAGCGGAGTGGAGGAGTACTGGCTGAAATGGAAAGTCTCATTGCTAAAAGGAAGATGGAAAAAATGAACTCTGGAAAGAGTCTGTTTCAGCCACAGACTCTGAGCTCCTTAAAAGTGGGGTGGGGGTTACTATGTATTTATCTCTGCTTCTAAACCAAAAGCAGTGCTTGACTTAGGTTTAGCACCCAGTGAGGGTTGGGAGAATTGAATTGCTTATTAAAATTAATCCCCCCAAAAGGTAGAATTCAGCTGTAGGCTCTGAATTACACAATGCCACCACCTCTCCCTCCCATGCCACTGTTTTTTTCTGTAGACTTGACTCTTTCCGGTATAAGCATAAAAAAGAGAATATCATATTTACTTTCAAGATTTGCATGAAAATCTAAAATGTAAGAGGGGAAAAGAAAATGTACTCGTTTTAAATGGGTTCCGATCTGGCTTTGTGTTTGGACTTGATGTTTACATATGCATTGGGTAACTGAGCACATGCCAGGTTGATGGGTCTCTTATTCAGCAGAATGTATAGCTGGTGACTGTAAAAAGTAAACCTTATAGAAAGCACGGGTACCACACTTGGTTTGTAAGATAGGTTAGTACTTGTAGCATTTCTCTCTTCAGATTATTCGACATTTTATGTATCTTGAAGATGGAAACAAAATCGTAGTTTTACTGTGAATTTTTATTTTAAATAATTATTTCATACTAAGAGGTGTATCATTTGTTTGAAGTATTACACTAGTACTTTGCTTGTGATATTTTTAAAATTCGAATTAGGAATGGAAATGATGTGACAGTCTGAGATATTTGGTTTTGAGATATTTAGCACATATCTAAGCCAAGAAATTACCATAAATGACATGGCAACTACTGGTATAGCTGCTGTCTTGCTACTTAGAGCAAGAAACAGCTTTAAATATAGTGGCATGTGTGTCGGTAGTAGAAAAAAAGTAACAAGAGGAAGTAAGTTCTTTAGATGGGACCATGTCCAATTGTCTCATTTGACAGATTCGGAAACTGAGGTGCTAAATACTTAAGTGTCTTGACGAGTAAACTAAGGATGGCATGGCGGTGATATTTTAGAACGTCTGTAAGAGCAGGTATTCTGCATCAGGAGCCCTTGTTTGAGTTTCTTATGAGATATGGGACAGGCGGACTTGTCTTTCAACATTTAGGGAGATAGGAGGGAGCCAGGAACAAGGCTTTGAGAGTGAACTGATGCTGGGGGCAGAGGATCTACCTGGCCTCCTTCCAGCTGTGGCCGGGGTTGATCCATGTGGACAGGTCCCTGGTCACTGAAGAGGCTTCTCTGTTGTACTGTGGTTGCTCATTCAGAAGGAGACAGCAGTGTTCACGAAGTCACAGGAAGGGCGTTGGTTTATGGAAGAACGGCTGGATTCCGGGGTCTGGAGGGCAGGGCAGGGCCTCTGGGTTGAGAGAAAGGAGGGAGAATGAGAAAGTTTCTGCTTCTATTAGATTAGAAAATACCTTTGGCAGCAAATTCACTCTTCTGAAATTAAATGTATCTAAGTAATTGTTATGACAGAAATGTCATTTGCCCGTCCCCTGTGGCAGGAATCTAACAGGAATAGAACCCGGGATGATTCCCGGTCAACTTTTACTTCCCGTTAAATGTTGGTTTTGAACCGTACGCGGCCACCGTCCTCGTGGCGGATTTGACAAGGCTGTTAGGCACGTGCGGTGGGATTGTGTTTTGCTCCTAGCGTTTCTCCATCTTCCCTGTGCCGGTTCTCTTCACCTTTTCACTGTCTTCTCCTACTTTCCTTCCCCGGGGGAGGTAATGACACCAAGTGACCGGACCTCCGCTCTCTCTGTTTGCAGAACAATCGACCATGACGACCGAATCGGGATCAGACTCGGAATCCAAGCCGGAGCAGGAGGCCGAGCCCCAGGAGGCGGCGGGGCCGCAGGGGCACGCGGGGGCGCAGCCGGGCCCCGAGCCGGGCCGCGAGCCGGGCGCCGAGGAGCAGCCCCAGGCTCTGGAGCAGTTCGAGGAAGCGGCGGCGCACAGCACGCCCGTGAGGAAGGAGGTGAGCCCGGAACCCCTGCCTCACCTGCCGACATCCCCCAGAAAACCCACTGCAGCGTGTTTGCCAAGCCTTTCCAAGCTCTGCTCTGACCCGGGGGTCTTAGCCCTAGAGCGAACCACCACAGGCCATCTCTTGGCCCCTTCTGGTCCTGGCAGGTGAAAACTTAGGCTATTTTAAGGCAGTTCAGTGAATGACATTCCACCACCTTGCTTGGTAACGTCTTTCTTTGATCAGAGTACTTAAACTCACACTGGAATCTGGACTGCAGGTTAGTGGTTTTATCTGGCTTTACAGGGAGGCCAGACACCATACCGGCGGCCCTCATCATGATTGTTTATTCAAGTCTAGGTGTTCCAGCTCTTGAGATTTTTCTCAGGGGCCCCTCTGACCCTAAGGTTGCCAGCTACTGTAGTGGGTGTTTCAGACCTATCTCTTTGCCACTCCCATGTACTGGTACATTTTCAACTCTGTTACCTAAGCCTGTTTAAGTTGTCTCATACATTGTGATTATCCCTTTTAAAAGTTTTCATAGAAAATATAAAGCATGGTTTATACCCAGGCCTTGAATGAATCTATGTTTAAATTTCTTTGGCTGGAAACCTGAGACCTGGAATCAACACGTTTTAGAGTACTGACTCATATGGGTTAAGGAAATCTGAGAGACCCAGCAAATGATTGTCCTTTTATAGGTTGGAAATATTTGTATCACACTAGATTTTCTAGATGTTAAAAGAGGAGATACGAAGTCAGCTTGTCTTTGGAAAACACAACACATTGTTGTAGCATTAAACTGTATATATACAGCCTGATTATCTTCTGTTCCCATAGTGTAAGTTCTGCTTTTAAACTGTATAAAGGGTAACATTCATTTTCATGCTCTGTAAATAGATGATCCGTCTGATCTCAGATCTTTTGTGGTGGAGGAGCTGGGGGTTATCCTTCAGCTTGTCAAACAGAATCTAAGGAGCTGTTGTTGTCATCATGGTTTTCCTTTATCTTTTCTGTGGCTATATGATGGTAGTGTTTTATTTTTAAGTCTTTCAAAATCTTTATCTTTTCTTTTTGTGGCTATACTATGGTAGTGTTTTTTGAATCTTTCAAAATCTTAGAAATATGAAATTACTAGACTGGATTTTTCTCTATTCTTTCTTCTTAACCCTGAAATGAAACAAACATGAAAGTGGGGGATAATTGTAGAGAAGGAAGGGTTTCTATACACAGATGTGAATAAATAGATGTATTAGACTTCTATAAAATGTAATTGAGGTTCTGTAGTCAGGTGTTTGGAAGTAAAGAGGAGTGACACTAAGCCATTGGAGGTAAAGGTGTCTAGATGCAGAGTCACTAGACTTGAGTTTTGCCTCTTTCCTGATTCTTTCAAGAGTCTCAGAATTCTTTCATGTCCTCTAGGCCTCCGCTTTTTCAATTTAAAAAAACAAACAAACAGAGATCAGAAAAGATAATTTTCTGAAGATTCTCCCAGCCTCAAATTCCTTGAATCACACTTGGCGCCGGGTTATGTTGGTGATTAAACGAAGTACACTTGTGCATTAGTGACCGTTACATGTGGGCTTTGGCTGGATTTGGATGCCAGTTTACTGGTATGGTGACCCTGAGAAGTTTAAGATTGCGCCTTTCTCCACGTGTGCAAATAAGGGCTGTGAGACCTCTTTTTCCCAGAGCTTTTATGAGGATTAAATGAAATAGAAGATTTGCTAAAACGGCTGATATCCGTATTTTCAAATTGTCATGCATTGTGTGACTGCGATTGACATTACGCTTGAGCTATTTGGTTTGCTCTTCTCGAATTGTTAAAGCTGTTTTAAAAAGGCATATAAAAGCCTCAGTGATGGATTCCTGTTTCAAGGGTTCCAGAAAAGAGGCCTCCCTTTGAACACTGGTGGTTTAAGATGCTTCTGGGGATGACATAGAAGTAACCAGTGAGCTTACTCTCATGCAGAATTTATTTTAGAAGGGGAGAAACAAAATTTCATATTCCCTAAATACACTAAAAAGTTGATTCCAGGTAACATTTAAAACAATGTAGTTTCTGTTGACTTTGCCAACGATGGGATGAAAATGCAAGTTAAAAGGGCAAAAGTTGTATATAAATTATAAAACTCTTAACACATATATGTTATGGTTATCAAGCTTAACCAAACTTCTTAAACTACCTTATGGAGTTTAAGGCCAAAATTAATGAGTTTATCTCTGTATTAATACTTTGATATGGAAAGACTAAGAGTCAAAAAAGTTGCACCCAAGTTGCCATTTATTCTTTCATTTATTCGTTGTAGCTGAGGTTTGCCTTATTGTTTTGGCCTTTGAAGTTTGTTATTCAGTTTGTTCTTGGTTTCTTCTCTCAGCAAGTTGGTGCCTTTTTATTCTGAAGACTTCTCAAGACATCGCCTTGACCTCCTGGGCGAGGTAGCGGAGAAAAGGGCTATATTAGTCATCCTCTGGATGGAAAACAAGACAGAAAATGCCACTGTAAAAAGCAGAAGTCTTTTCCTAAAATCCAATATAAATACAGCTGACCCTGAAACAACACGGGTTTGAACTGCAAGGGTCCACTTAGAAGTGGGTTTTTTTCAATAGTAAATATTACAGTACTGCATGCTCTGGGGTCGGTTGAATCCTCGGATGTGGAGCCACAGATACGGAGGCTGACTACAGATCAGACTCAGATTTTCCACTGCTTGGAGGGCCAGTGCCCCAACCCTCCCTTCCCCATTGTTAGAGTCAACAGCCCACCAAAAACAGCTTTGCAATTAGTGTTGTAAAATTAAAGAGGCTATTTTGGGGGGGCTTTTTTTTGTATAATGATTTTTATTTTTTCTGTTATAGCTAGTTTACAGTGTTCTGTCAGTTTTCTACTGTACAGTGTGGTAAACTGGTCACACATACATGTATAGATTCATCGTAAGTGTTTAGACATGGTGCCTAGTGCTATACAGCAGGATCTCATTGCCTATCCATTTCAAAGGCAATAGTCTGCATCTATTAACCGCAGACTCCCAGTCCATCCCACTCCCTCCCCCTCCCCCTCCTCAACCACAAATTTGTTCTCCAGGTCCATGATTTTCTTTTCTGTAGAAAGGTTCATTTGTGCAGTCTATTAGATTCCAGATGTAAGTGATATCACATGGTATTTGTCTTTCTCTTTCTAACTTACTTCACTTAGTATGAGAGTTTCTAGTTCCATCCATGTTGCTGCAAATGGCATTATTTTATTCTTTTTTGTGGCTGAGTAGTATTCCATTGTGTATATATACCAACATCTTCCTAATCCAATCATCTGTCAATGGACATTTGGGTTGTTTCCATGTCTTGGTAAAGAGGCTATTAAAATAGAAAAATTGAAGCTGTCAGTATGGTCTTATTCTCCAGCCCATGTACCTTAGCCCTCAGGATGGTAGTATATTCATGAGAGAGGATATTTCATGCTTATTCAAGGGGCCCAAACTGCATATTGGATCCTGTCTTCCTTTGGACTTTCAGAATGTATTTGCAGACCAGTGGGAGTGGGTTGACTGTGCATTGGTGGTCCTTGAGTAGATAGAAGAGGGACAGAAAATGAGTCATTGGAGAACAGTGCAGAGGAGGATTTCCCAAGGGCTCAAGGGAGAGTTTCATTGTCCCAAAGGCTGTCTGTCCTCTGCAGTTCGGAGTCTAGCTTGGACTGGACTGTTGTAATTTGAAAGCAGATTAAAGCTTTTGGACAGATTTGATCTGTTCTTATACTGGCTCATTACAGTGACGGGGGAAGCAGACTTAAGGGATTACTTTGTAATGAATTTCAGTGCCGCTGGCTTTATTGAATTGATTGAGAGCTAAATCAAATATTTTAACAGTTGTAAAATTACTAAGAAGATTAATACTTGAAGCTTTCCAGGCCTTACAGTTTATAAGATACCTAGTGTGTTTGTAGGGCAGTTCTGGGTCATGGACTGTGGGAGAATTCAGTGAATGAGAGAATCCGAATACATTAGATTAAATCTTAAATGGTTTTTTTAATTTTTAAAATTTTTTGGCTGTGCGTGTGGCATATAGAAATTCCCAGGCCAGGGATCAAACTCGAGCCACAGCATTGACAATGCCAGATCCTTAACCCTCTGCTCCATGAGAGAATTCTGGGTTATTTATTTTCAAGGCTTATACTACCCAATGCCTTATTTTTTTTAACCCCAATTCAAGTATAATTGATTTATAATGTTTCAGGTATACACATACATATACATATTCTTTTTCCGATTCTTTTCCATTATAGCTATTATGATATCTCGAATATAGTTCCCTATGCTATACAGTAGGTCTTTGTCATTAATTTTATATACAGAAGTTTGTATCTGTTAATCCCCCATTTTTAATCTACCCTTCCCTCCGTTCCCCCCTCTGCTAACCACCAGTCTGCTCTCTGACTGTGAGAGCCAGTGCCTTTTGGAAAAGTTGGGAACCTATTGTATCCTCCTTGCTTAGTGGAATCTTGATGGCCTTTGCTGATAACTCAGTGCTTCTAATGTAAGTCCTTGAGTCTAACTGAAGTTAGGCCCAATGGGTACCTTTAAGCAGCAGAAGTTACTTAGGTGTGAATGTTAGCATTCTAGGTATTTGTCTGTGTGTATCCATTCCTAATAGCCTAATTCAGCCATCCCTCATCCTTTAGGAAACGGGGAAGCCTGTTTCTAATGTGATCGCTTAGGGCCTGAGTGATGCAATATGTACTTCCAGGCTTGCAGTGAGGACTGCACTTTGTTTGCTTTTCACAGGTCACTGACAAGGAGCGGGAGTTTGCTGCCGCTGCTGCCAAGCAGCTTGAGTATCAGCAATTCGAAGACGATAAACTTTCTCAGAAGTCATCTAGCAGTAAACTATCTCGATCTCCATTAAAGATTGTCAAAAAGCCTAAAAGCATGCAGTGCAAAGTGATACTTCTGGATGGATCAGAATATACCTGTGACGTAGAGGTAAGTGTATATTCTAAAACTTTCTTATGTCAGCTGTTGAGAGCTAGGGCATATTGGTATAAAGCCTATAAGAGGCTTCTTTGTTTTTCCAGAAACCTGGAAAATTACTCAGACCCAGTTTCTAAGTACAAAATTATTTCCAAAGTCTAATGGGATCAAATTACTGCATATACTTACAAAGTCCCCCAAACGTTACAATCAAGAGGGAAATGTAATCGTCTCGAGAAAAAGAAATTTCTAATACCTTCCATGGTAGGAAGAACATTTTGGAGGCCTTAAAAATCAAGTTTTCTTCAATATTCTGGTTGTGAACTATCATTGAGATGAATTTTACCTTTTCTGTTTGCATAACTTACGGCCAAGTGGTTAATTGGAACAAAGCTGTAGATTTCTGTATGCAGAAGTGGTAGGGTAATGGGAACTGTGAATGTCCTTTTCGTGCTTAGAGGCTGGGTAATTTGGAATATGCACGTGGTGGGGGGCATTGCAGCTTCAGTGGGTTTGCTCCTCTGAAAACAAAAATCCCACCGAGAGAAGGGATAGTCGAGTGACTTTTTTCAGAGATGTTTGATGAGACCAAGTTCACAAATGGAAGTGACACAGGCTTTGGAGAGTGGTGGAGATGGATGGTTGGTGAGTGTCTGAGAACACGGGCAGGGCATGGACGCAGGCTGGAGGAACAGGGCTGCTGTGCACACCCACGGCACTGCTGGGGTCCTTTTGCCAGGTGAGTCCCTTTCAGCTTTAACATGGTCATTCAAAGAGCTGTTCCTCCACCTCAAGCCCCTGCCCTTGGTCCTAGGGGACAGCAAACATCCCTCTGCGCCAGCCCCGCCCACCGCACGCCTCCGCTGGTCCCCTCTTCTGCTAGTCGTGTGCCTGTGTGTGGCCATGCATTTCCGGTCCGCTTTTCTCAGGACGCAGCCAGCACCAAGCCCCCCTGATTCCCCACGTTACAAGTTCGCTCACCTCTGCTTTCTCTGCCTGCAACTCCGCTATCATTTGTTCGGTTTTGTGTAATTCACTCATGCACCAGTGCTTTTCTTGGAACAGAAGATTCAGGTCCATTTCATGTTGATGTCATTTAGGATGTGAATGGGGTTGGGTTACTGAATTATTACAGATTGCAGGGACATAACAAAAAATATCTTTTGAAAATAGACTCTTAGATCAAAAGTGATTTAGTCTATCATATATTAGCTTAGAGGATTTCATCATTCTATATAAACCTGACAGATACTGGTGGGTTGATTTAGGGAGTCAAGTATGTGTTTCAAGGACCCCACCTAAGGTTTGTCATGCACAGACACATTTCTTGATTTTGCTGGCCTTGATCTGGGCTAATATCTTAGCCCAGAGTGTTCAATTATTGATGGAGATGTTTTTTCTGAAAATGGAGAGGTACAGTAATATACCCCTACCCAGGTTTTACTGTGATGATTAAAGCTCTTCTGTGGCCTTGAGCATGATTGAATTTTTCCATTGTGGATCCTCCTTCTGGAAAAATTGATCTCAGTCAAGAAAAGCTTTTATCCTTAACTTTGAGGCAAGTTTTTCTACGGATTATATTTATATAATGGAAGAAATAGGGTTTCCTGACCGTCCTCTAGTCACAGCTAGCAGAAAACTCCCGAAGAAAACTGATAGTGTTTCACAGTGTTTTGTGTTGGGAGAAAAAAGGCCTCAGGGCTGACTGAGTATGTGTCATGCTGCTCATTTTCCTAAACTTAATTTCTGCCCCATGCTTCGAATCCATTCCAGCCAATCTGTTTTTCAGTACAGCATTTTTATTTTGTAATTAACTTTGGGTACCATTTGGGGTTACTTTTAATGTCACTGTGAACATTTTGAGTGGCACAGCAATGTTCGTTAGCTGTTTTCTTTTATAATGAAATATTTTTATGAATTCGATAGGTTCTTAAGAGTAATGGTTTTCTGGGACACACAAATCCTCGCCAGCAGAATATGAATCGGTGACATGGTTCTTAAGGTGGCAGTGTGGTGCTAGTTGAAAAAGCAAATTCAAAATGCCTCTTGTTTTTAGATTAAAACTATGGGAAGTGAAGCTTTGCTGGCAAGGTTCACAGGATCTAGTAGGTAAATAGGTTGAAAAATTTTGCTCTAGGGAAGTTGTCCTTTAGCCTTCACTCTCATGTAAACTGAGTTGTGGAGCTCCCACTGTGGCACAGTGGGATCAATAGTGTCTCTGGAGCGCTGAGACGAAGGTTAGATCCCTGGCCAGGTACAGTGGGTTAAGGATCTGGCACTGCTGTAGCTGCAGGGTAGGTCACAAGTGCGGCTCAAACATGATCTCTGCTTCCTGGCCTGGTGACTCCATATGCCGCAGGGCAGCCAAAAAAGAAAATAAATAAATAAATAAATAAAGCAAACTGGGTTGTTATCCGAGTTTTGGATGAAGGCACGTACACACACACACCTGAACAATTTTTCTAAGCGATAAGCGCTTTAAAAGGGAATAACAGCCCCTGTGTCTGAATTCAGGTTTCTTCTTAAGTGGCCGTGGGGAACAGGGAAGCAAAGTAGCAAGACAGCATTTAACAGGAAGGAAGATAAAGCTTTATTTTTAAAGGTCAAGTGAAAAATAGAAATGGTTTTGGAGCAAGGGGAAGTGGTCCTATAACAGTTGGTGTGAAACTTATCTTTGGCTTTAAGTTGATGACAAACCCAGCGGGAAGCAGCAGTGCGGTGTGGCTGTCAGGCAGGTTGTTGCAGTCACAGGCTGCGCCCATCAGGTGCAGTGTCTGGTTTGTGGAAGGTGGGAGGGGTCCTGTCCTGTTTGTGTAATTCACACGTCCTGTGCTTGTTCCCCAACCACCAGACTGGCGGGGTTGGGGGGTAAAAAACGACTTGTCTGTGTGTAACCCGTGTGATTTCGAGGAACTTCTTAAACTTTTTGAACCTCGTTTTCCTACTGGAAAAATGGGTGAAATAAGGCATTGTTGAGAAGATTAAAGCAGATAATTTATTTGACACTCTCTGGGATATAGCAGATTCTTGATAAACGGTAGCTGTTTAAGATAATAAGAATGATGAACTTGGACTTGAGTCTGTTCAGCAGAGAATTGTAGGATACTGAGTGGTGTGAAACTTTCCCATGAGGGATGGTTAGATAAATAGGATGTGTGGAATATGGAAAAAATAAGATTTGGAGGAGACAGGGCGGCTGCTTCCAGTTATCTGAAAAGGTTGTCATTAAATGTTAGAACATTTTGTGTTAATGCATAGGCAGTAAAACTAAGGGAGAAGTTACAGGAAGTGAGATGTTAAATAAGCAGAAAAAGAAGGTTTTAAATGATTGCTGTCAAGTGGAGTGCCTGTGGTGATGCAGCAGGTTATGAACTCAGCTAGTATCCATGAGGACATGGGTTCGATCCCTGGCCTCACTCAGTGGGTTAAGGATCCGGTGTTGCCATGAGCTGTGGTGTAGGTCACAGACGAGGCTTGGATCCCATGTTGCTGTGGCTGTGGTATAGGCTGGTAGCTGCAGCTCTGATTCAGCCCCTAGCCTGGGAACCTCCGTATGCCGCGGGTGCGGCCCTAGAAAAGGCAAAAAGACAAAAACAGACAAACAAAAACAACAGCAACGCTAAAGTAAATGATTGCCGTCAACCTCACAGTGATATGCACTCTGCCGTTAGGGTTCCAGCGGGAAGTGTAGATGCATCTCAGACCTGAGTGCTCCCTGTGCCCCTCCTGCTCGGAGACTCAACGGAGAGAAGAGGCGGTTCTGAACTGACGAAACCGGACTTACGTCCCCAGCCCCTCTTCCCGTCACGTGCACTTGTAGGTGCATGAAGAACAGAATGCAGGAGACAGTCACGGAAATAATTTTGTTTTGCACTGAATAAGGCATCAGAAAGACATTTAATTTTAATGAAATCTGTATGCCTCGGTGTTGTTTTCCCTTTGGCTTTTTTTTTTTTGTCCTTTTATGGCCGCACCTGTGGTGTATGGAGGTTCCCAGGCTAGGGGTCTAATCGGAGCTGTATCCGCGGGCCTACGCCACAGTCCCTTTGGCTTATTTAATGCCTTTGTTATTTTGCCATCAAAATCAGCAAGACTCGACTCTGCCATTACTTTATCATGAGAAATTATAGTTGCCTACAAAGGCCCACCTGCCAACACACACACACACACACACACAGACACTAACACTCACACACTATCACACTCTCACACTCACTCACTCCTTGGAATAGAACAGCCTAGTTCGCATTCCTTTTGAAAACACGAGGTGGCCTTTCCCCTGGCCCAGTAGTGCTGCGGCGACCTGGAAAAGTAAGACGGAGAGGTGTCTGCTCTCTTGAGGGCAATGACTAAACACCTGTTAAATCTTCAGTTCCCGCCCCCAGTGCTTGTGCTGGACTTTTCAAATTTCCCTCCAGCAAGGCTTTAGTTTATTGTAGCAATCAGTGATTTTTCCATTTGAGAGAACTTTTTCTCAGTCGTTTTCCAAACCCTTAGTCTTGATTATTAGTATTAACATAAAAATATCTGTTAATGAGTAAAATATAAGAAAAGACCTTAAGAAGTAATTTGGTACACGTTTGGGCAGTGTTTGCTGGCCCCTGGGTTGAAATCACTGAACTGCTGTTTGCTTCTTGTTACTTTCAGTGGACCATTACAGAACACAAGAAACTTCCTGTGGCCAGTTTGTCATCAAAAGTATCCCTTTAAAAGGCAATAGATGAGTTTATTTCAGTCCCATGCCTTCTGGGTTCCTGGACTCATCTTAAGTGTGATTAGCCTACAGTGAATTTCCTGATGACCATCCATTTAGAAATGTTTCCTCTTATTCTCATCTAGTCTGATTTTGTTTTAGGAAAATAGTTCAGATCTGATTGGAAATTGGAGTCCCTATTT
Source organism: Catagonus wagneri (assembly GCA_004024745.2). Taxonomy (NCBI): domain Eukaryota; kingdom Metazoa; phylum Chordata; class Mammalia; order Artiodactyla; family Tayassuidae; genus Catagonus; species Catagonus wagneri. The sequence continues at coordinate 16,639,619 of PVHT021183608.1, read as the reverse complement.
CATCATATAGATATGCTGCTGCACGTATTTACGTTTTAAGCCATTTTCGGCGCAGTTTGATTTGTTCTCCACTAGAAGCCCGACAGGCTGGGGGGTGTGAAGCATTATTGCCAAAGTGGGGGACGGTGGACCCTTCCGGAGTTTCTCTGAGCGGGGGATCTGGGCTTGTACCCCGGAGCCCCACATGTTGCAGATTCACTAGCAAGTGAGACTGAGTGCTTTGGAGCCCCATGTTATTTAGGTTTAGTACATCCACTCAGAGCCGGAACTCCAGGGGAAGATGCCACTGGCTTAGCCATGCTGGAGAAGCATTTGCATTCAGACCAGGGCAGATCCAAAAGCTGCTTCAGTGCAGCAGCGAAATCTTAAAAGCCTGCCCACCACACCCCCAGGTTCGTCCTGTGCAGAGACCTGCTGGCTGTTGGGCTCCGAGGCTGAGTACCATTCAGGGCCCCTGGGCTGGAATCCGGAGTCACCACAGCAAACCCTGGAGTTTACTCCAACAAGCACTTCTTGCTGACATTCAGAGATGCTTCCAAGGAACCAGAAAGGATAAGGGAATTTATCACAGTCAGACCTAAATGTGCTTGGTCAGGAAGGGACTATTTAAAAAATTTCCAAATGTGCTCTTTTGCCCTTGAGTCGGTTAATTTTCCAAACCATGCTTCTGTTTCATGTATTCCCTTCAGTGGGATTTGGCTGGAAAAAAAAATTCAGTGTCTGAATTTCCCAGCTTCTGGAGAATACATGATTAAAATGCATTGTAATCTCTTTAGAAGTTCTTGACTGGACGGCAAATAGAATTGCCGTAATCCAGGAAGTCGAATAGAGCACCTCTTGCCTTTCATGGATTACAAGAACTCATAGTTATAAAAAATTAAAAATAGGAAATTTTTTCCAACCCGTGAAAGTGTACTGAAGAGGCAGAGTTTTTGATTCTGTGTAATCGTGTAAATTCCAATTTAACCTCTCAGTGAGTCTCTGCTCAACTGTGTGTCTTGCCACATGAAGCCACCTGTCATGGGCTGTAACCAAGTGACCTGTTCCAGCAGTGGCAGCTTTCCTGCCTGGAGATCAGTGCCCCCGGGGGACTCGAGACCGTGGACGGGCTTTAATTAAGTCAGGTTCCTTGCGCAGTGACTCTCTGCTACAACCATGGAAACAGGTACACACGGGGACCGTGAACATGCACCTTGCGACTTCCCTGACCGGGTCAGCACTCAGCCTTCCCAGGGTGTTCAGATTTGGCCTCATTAAGATGTAAAAAAAATAAACTCTTTTACTAAAATTGTTCAATCTTTTCCCTTGGTTTTCATGTTCAAAAAGTAGCAAACCAACAGACCCTCATGAGTGTAGGCATGGTCTAAGTAAGCACTCTTAACCATTTGGAGGTTAAAAACAAGAAATAAAAAACAGTAAAACATTTTGGCATATAACCAGGCAGAACGCATACTGTGGATTGTGTTTTGGAAGCCGAGTAAATTTGAACCTGAGTCCCCTGTGCGATGGGGTGATTATATGTCAGAGATAACAGATTCAGATTCTTTTCAGATTATTATTACCAAAAAATAATATATGTGTGTGTGTGTGTGTAACTGAATCACTCTGCTATACACCTGAAACAGTAAGACATTGCATATCAATTATACTTCAGTTTATTTTGTTCTTATTTTTTTATTTTTTTGTCTTTTTGTCCTTTTAGAGCCGCACCCGCGGCATATGGAGGTTCCCAGGCTAGGGGTCTAATCGGAACTATAGCTGCCGGCCTACTCCAGAGCCACAACAACGTGGGATCCAAGCTGCGTCTGCAACCTACACCACAGCTCACGGCAACACCGGATCCTTAACCCACTGAGTGATGCCAGGGATCGAACCTGCAACCTCACGGTTCCCAGTCGGATTCGTTTCCTCTGCGCCATGACGGGAACTCCAATACTTCAGTTTAAAAAAGGAAAGAGAAGAAGAAAGTCTGGGAAAAAAGTAATCCAAAGGGGAGGAAAAAAAAATAATCCCTGGGGATTTTTTTACATTCACCCCACCCCCGATTGTCATCTGATGTTAAGGCTTGATGGGAGATTTGTTTCCCACGTGTTTACATTCTGACATGTGGTGCCGAAACCCTAGGTTTGCCTTTTCACTTCGCTGTTCCCCTAACTCTTCACTTTCTCATTGTGTTTTTGCACCACTTTGTGCGCTGATTTGAGCAAATGAACTTCCGCGCCCCGAGTTCAGGTGCAGGGGCTTTGTAAGCGAAGTGTGTATGTGTGGCCTTCCCTGTCCCGGCCAGCGGTGTCTTACTTACCTTGTATTTCGCATAGCACGGTGGCTGACCTTTGCGTAGTAGGTGTTCAGAATCTATTCCATGAAGAAAGTGATCTTCCAGGCTTAAGAAGAGTCCAGGTTTCCTCACCCTCATCATCCTGTGATTAAACTTTCAGGTTATGCTTGATATTTTTATATCTAGTTGACTTGCTTAAAATTTGCTTCCTTGAGAATCTTCCCAACTTGACCTCTGATAGTTTTCACACGTGCTTTAAAAACAAATCTTTTCAATTCCTCTATTCTGTCTGTGGCCTTGGGAGATGGTGGATCAGCCACTGACACCTGCCCCTGGTGTCACCTGGATTTAGGCTTAAGTTGAGGTTTGGAGAAAGCGCATGTAAAAGAAAGAATACTGGCTAGTGTATAGAAATGCAACAGGTTTCTGTATGTTAATTTTGTGTGTTGCAACTTGACCGAATTCATTGATAAGCTCTAGTAGTTTCTGGTAGCGTCATTAGGATTTTCTGCATATAGCATCCACAAACAATGACAGTTTTACTTCTTTTTTAATTTTGACCCTTTGTATCTTTTTCTTCTCTGATTCCTATGGCTAGGACTTAGAAAACTATGTTGAATAAAAGTGGTGAGAGTGGGCATCCTTGTCTTGTTCCTGATCTTGGCGGGGGGTGGAGGAAGAGCGCCTGTTACTCCAAGTCCTCTTCTTAGATGTGACAGAGTCAACCTTGCTCCTGAGTCCCTCATCAGCGACATCCTGTTTGCACATGCTAGGTGCCAGCTCACGCCCACTCCAGTTCAGCCCTAGCACCAAAAGCAAAGGTGATTCTTCTGTATTTTAGTCCAAAGCGCTCCTCGTTTCCCAGATTGGTGGATGGCAGACAATCCCTTATACAGCACCCACAGCCGCCTCTCACATGGGGTTAAGCTGGCCCATGTCCCAGTATAGGACAGTCTCTACCAGTGCACTTTTTCAGCCTCCTTCCTAGACATAGACCTTTATTACAGCTTTCAAAAATCCCTTAAGGTGTTGTCTCCGCCAGGCATCTCGTTAAAATCTTGGTGTTTTTCCAGAAGACCTTGATCCATTTGTACACAGCAGGCCCTGAAACAGTTTTTAACAAGGGAGTGCATCATTAGAGTTTTAATTGTGATTTTTCTTCATGCATCTTCTTTTTTCTGGTTTACAACAATTCCAGTCCCTAGAACTAACATCACCCAGTGTGCAAAAGATGCCAAGAGGTTTTCCTCATTTTGCTGAGGCTTTGATTTAAGCATATCTTGAGGACCTGCTATGTTCCAGACACTGGAAACCAAATGAGACAAAGACTTTAGGCTTCGATAGGGCATTGTCCTCCTGATAGAGTTGCAGTCTTAGACCTGAAAGGGACATTAGAGGGAACTTTGTCTCCAACCTCCTTTCACGAGGAGGAAAAAGGCCCAGAGTGGTTAACAGTGTGCCTGAGGGCACACAGCCGGGAAAGTGCTGACAAGGGCTAGAACCCAGATCTCCTGCCCTCTGCTCCAGAGTGCTCTTTACGCGGGCATGAAAATGTCCAAAATCTGTAGCAGAAGAAGGAACAAACTGAAATACAGTACTTACCACCAGCATGGACTTGTGAAATCACAGGAAGAAAAGAGGAAAAGAAGGAGAAAGGTCTGCTTTTCCAAGGATTTAATAATATATTTGTTCAATTCTTTTTTTATTTTTTTATTTTTTAACTTTTTTTTTGTCTTTTTTTTTTTCATATTAACAATGAATTTTATTTCAGTTATAGGTGTACAAAGATCATAAGTCAATACGATAGATTTTGTGTCCCAAACCCATAGTGCATCCCCCCACCCCTCAGATTGTCTTATTTGAAAAACCAAGGTTTTCCAAAATCTGTGAGTCATTGTCTGTTCTTCAAAGAAGTTCATTGTGTCTCTTTAGTTTCCACATGTAAGCGGTAGCATTGGGTGTTGCTGTCTAATTGTCTGACTGGTTCCACTTCAAATGATAATTTCTAGGTTCATCCATGTTGCTA
>PVHT021183608.1:16613315-16634315 GCA_004024745.2 Catagonus wagneri | reverse complement strand
GCATCAACAGTCTAAAGTCTCTTTCTGAGAGGCTGGTAATCTCCTCATCACTGAGCTGTTTTTCTGGGCTTTTCTCTTTCTCCCTTATCTGGGTTAGAGTTTTCTGTCTTTTCATTTTTATAGGTTTTTGGTATGGTGACTTTTTTGCCAACAATAGAGTGGTAGTCTCTCTTAATTCTGGCGTTTGCCTCCCCTGTGACTAAAGCTGGCATGGCGAGGCTTGCTGTAGGCTTCCTGATGGGAGGGACTGATGCCTGCCCACTAGTAGGTGGGGTTGATTCCTAGCCCTGTGATTGGTGGCGCTTTGTCTCTGGATGAGATTAGAGGCTGGCTGTGTGCCTGAGGGGTCTTTAGGCAGCCTGTTTAGTGATGGGTGGGGCTGTGATCCCACCTGGATTAATGTTTGGCCTGGGGCTTCTCAGCACTGATGGGAGGGACCAGATTTTCCCAGAAATGGCCCCCTCCAGAGAAATGCAGGCTAATGAATGTCCCCGAGAGCTTCACCTCCAATGTCCTTCCCCCACAACAAGCCACAGTCACCCCTATTTTCCCAGGAGATCCTCCAAGAATTGCAGTAAGGTCCGCCCGGATTCCTATGGAGACTGCTTTGCCCTAGGACCCAGTGCACGTGAAAGTCTGTGTGTGCCTTTCAAGGATGGGGTCTCTGTTTCCCCCAGTCCTGTGGAGCTCCTGCACACAAGCCCCGCTGGCCTTCAATGCCAGATACTCCGGGGGCTCTTTCTCCCTGTGCCCGATCCCCAGGCGTGGGGTTTTGACGTGGGGCTCAGAACTCTCAGTCCTGTAGCTGAGTCTCTGTGATGCAGTTACTTTCCAGTCTGTGGGGCTTCCCACCCGGGAGGTATGGGGTTGCTTCTATCACGTAATCGCCCCTCCTACCTCTTGATGTGGTCTCCTCTTTATCTTCTGGAGTATAATATCTTTTTTGGAAGTTTACAGTCCAGCTGGTTGAAGGCTGCTCGGCATTTGTTTGTAGTTTTGCTGTTTTTCGGGAGAGAAGTTGAGCTCCAGTCCTTCTATCCCGCCATCTTAATCCAATCTCCTTTTTGTCTTTTTTTTTTTAACTGTAGAGCCACACCTGCGGCATATGGAGGTACCCCGGCTAGGGGTCTAACAGGAGCTGTAGCTGCCGGCGTTCGCCACAGCCACAGCAACGCGGGGTCCGAGCCGCATCTGCAACCCTCACCACAGCTCACGGCAACGCTGGATCCTTAACCCACTGAGCAAGGCCAGGGATCGAACCCGCAGCTGCATTGTTCTTAGTCGGATTCGTTAACCACTGAGCCACGAAGGGAACTCCTATTTGTTCAATTCTTAAATATCTATTTTGAATTCTGTAAGCTTTGATATCAAATTGATCAGTTTTTCTAAATTTAGTGATTAAACTTTCACATTATACTTTATATTCTTATATTAGTTGTACACGTAGTTCGGGGGTTAGAAGAAGGAAACAAGGCCACCCCAGCCCCCCTGCTCTGTTCACCTTCTCTTCTTCCCTTCTCTTTCCCTGCTCCCCATCTCCTTCCCACCCCTCTGCTAGTGGCTTGACTCTGGCCTGAAGGGGATTAATTAGGAGATTAATTAGCCCTCTCTGGGAACAAAAGGTGATTTTGAGCAGGTCTTATCCAAGAGACAGGTTCAATGGAAAGGATGTCTCTCCTCAAGACTTCTTAAACCTGATTTCTCAAAGTGATCACCAAGACCTTGCTTTTGTCTGTACCATCGTAAGATAAGATACTTTGTGAGACACACGCAATTCAGTGTTCACAGCAGCACCCTTCACAGTAGCCAAGACGTGGAAACAACCTAAGTGGCCATCAACAGAAGAATGGATTAAGAAGATATGGTACACGTGTACAGTGGAATATTACTCAGACATAAAAAATGAAATCATGCCATTTGCAATAGTGTGATGGACCTGGAGATTATCATGCAAAGTGAAATAAGTCAGAGAAAGACAAACATTGTATGCTATCATTTATATGTGGAATCTGGTAGGAATGATATAAACGAACTTATTTAAACAAAGTAGAAATAGACTCACAGACATATAAAACAGACTTATAGTTGCCAAAGGGGAAGGGCTAAATTAAGAGTTATGAGACGAACAGATACACAGTACTGTATATAAAATAGACAAACAAGATCCTACTGTACAGCACAGGGAACTATATTCAATATCCTTTCAAAATGGAAGAGAAGCTGCAAAAGAATGCAAGTATGTATAACCAAATCACTTTGCTATACACCTGAAAGTAATGCAACATTGTAAATCCACTATACTTCAATTAAAAAAAATACTCTGAAGAGTGGTACTTGGAAGCAACATTTTTTAATTTTGAATAAGAAGGGGAAACAGCTGGAGAGGTGTCACGCAGAAGCTCTTCAGAGTGGAGTAGGGAACGGAGTTCCAGCCTTGACTCAGCTCTTGGCCTTAATATAGAATGACTTAAAGCATGTGGTACAGGTACCACAGTGTTCTGCTCAGAGTGGAAAGGTGACTCACAACCAGGACCCTGGCCATCCCTTCTGGAGAGGAATAGTTTTCACCATACAGTGATTTCCAGGCTCTCCCCCCCAATTTTCCAGATCAGTTGCCAGTTCATTTCATAATTACAGCATTTCCCCATGAAAGACATGTTATAATTTTTAAGATTATAGCTCATCTTCCCTCGGTTGGCATTTAAATTGATACTTTTCTTTTTATGGACGACATCTCGGCCCTGGAGAAAGGTTAAGAAGAAGGCTACTGGTCCTAGCCACAAAATTAGAACATCTTATCATAGTTTTTTTAACGATGGTTTGATCACCTCTGGAATTTGATAGCACCTTTTTTGTTTTGCTCAATTTCAGAGGCAGGTTCCTTGACCTTGTCTCCAAATTTTGAGGTCAATAAACAGCACCTTTGACCTCTTTGAATACAGAGCTGAACCCTGGTAGGATCACAGGTCCTGGGGTTGGAGGAGAGCATAAACTCAAGTTCATCCTGCACGATGTGTATGCACACATTCCAACAAAATGCACAGGTAGGTTCAGGAAGCCTGGAGGGCAGTGTGATGTTGAAGGCCTGGTAGATGGACAAATAGCTACAAAGAACCAGCTTGCACAGGGCTTACAGCATCCACCCACCAGCTGACCTGGTCTCAAAAGGAAGTGTACACAGTCAGGCAGCAGTTAGTTTCAGGATTTGGCTGCCATGTATGCTTTATGCTCCAAGTGTCCGATTGACATGAGAAAAGAGGTGAAAACAGGGCTCTTAGTTTGAAAAATGTTGTAACTTAAAAGGACATATTAAATGCATTCATGAATGCCTTTCATGGTTGTACTATTCCTATGACTGTGTTTTTATAGCAAAGGAAGAAGGGAAAATTGTCATCGCGGTACTGCAGTCCCGACTGTTTGCTGTTTGGCAGTTAAATAATTCGGTGGTGGATGGGGAAGAGCTCTGCTAAAATGCTGCCCGGTGAAACTGAATAGCTTCCTTTCCTGCTTTTTTGTTAGCAACACATACGCCATGCCTAATACTTACTGGCGGTAAATAAATAAGTTACTCTAGCCAGTTTAGGCACTGATTTCAAGGCTAATAGGGTATTTAGCTTTAAATGCAAGCTCCTTTGGGGCGATCCATACATGAAAAAGATTTTAATCATTCTTGCCAAGACTTTATATTTTGTTGGTGTTTTCTCGTTCTCTCCAGCGTTCTGTATCGGAAGACATGCTCAGAGTATCAGTAACTGCTCCAATAAACAGAGGACCAAGTAAAAATTCTAAATTGATTGAAAAATTGGATTCAGCTTTGTCAAAATCTTAACTTTCTTCGGTAGCTGGGGGCTTGTGTTAAGACACTTGCCCTCTCATTTTTTGCTGTGCTACTCAAAATATTAGGGTCTGTTCGAGACTGAATAGTGAAAATGTTGAACTCGCATTTTACTGTGAATCCTTTCAAGGTCTTTACATGAAAAGGCTCACTCACGCCTGGGCTTTTAAAAATGTGTTTATGAAACTCGTGACGGGTTGGTGTCCTGCCAGTTGAATATCTATCAAAGTATCACTCAGCAGATCGGACTAGAGAGCTGAGTTGTGCAGTGGAATAAGTTTTCCCCATTGACTCACTAAAGAATTGAATTTTGAGCCTAAGAATTTTCTACTGTGGGAGGCAGCATGTGATAGTGGCACCAGCCTGGGTGGCTTCTTGGTTTGACATTTGTAAGTTATTCGTCCCCTGAAGTGCTTCCTCATCCTTGGGTGGCTGTGAGAGGAGGAGAGTGGATGGTCAGGAGCCCCGCCGGCCCTGCAGTAGCTGGTTGATTGGAAAAGTTCACCAACCTGAAAGCACTAGGCAGCTCCTTCTGGGCCTTGTCTGTAAGAATAGAAGCAAAACACTCTGTATAGGGAGTAGTGGGCTTTTAACATAAAAATGAGATCATAGCTTCATACTGTTTGGAGATTTGCTTTTGTCCTTCAGTGGGTAAACAAGTGAGTAAACTGGGTGAGAACCCAGAAGTAGACTAGTGTTTAGCACTGTAAAAAAGTGACCTGTCAAGCCCCCACAAAGACGTGGTGGGACTTTCCATGAGTGTTTATAAGTGAGAGAAGCCAATCTGAAAAGGCTCCGCACTGTGTGATTCCAACTACTGTGTGATATTCTGGAAAAGGCAAAATTATGCAGACAGGCAAAAGGTAAGTGGTGACCAGGAGTTGGGTGGGAAGAGGGAGGAATGGATGGGAGGGCCGCACAGAGGGTGTTTCAGGCAGTGGAAACATTCTGTATGGTACTCTCGAGATGTTATTAGAGGTTTGTCCAAATCTACAGCACGGGCGACAGCAAGAGTGAACTGTAATGTAATTGAGAACTGAGGGTGCGTTATGTTGTGTCTGTGGTAAATTCATTAATGGTAATAAATGTGCCATCTGGTGGGGGGTGTGGATAAGGGGAAGGCTGTGCACGTGTCTGTCTGTGAGGGGGGTTTGTGGGAACTGTCTGTACCCTCCCCTTAATTTTCCTGTGAACCTAAACCTGCTCTAAAAATGTTTAGTCTTAAACAACAACAGCAAAACCACAGGATTGTAGCCTCCACACTGTTCAGAGATTTGGTCTTATCACCTAACAATATGTTAGACAGTGGAGAGTATTTCTCTTCTTTTTTTTCTTTTTCTGTTTTCTTTTTATGGCCGCACCCACAGCCTATGGAATTTCCCAGGCTAAGGGTGGAACTGGAGCTGCAGCTGCCAGTCCACGCTACAGCCACGCCAGATCCTTAACCCACTGAGCAAGGCCAGGGATTGAACCCACATCCTCATGAATACTAGTCAGGTTCTTAACCCACTAAGCCACAACAGGAACTCCTGGAGAGTATTTCTTAAGTCTGAGAAAGTGAATTTCATCTTGACTTTCCACTTCTAGATTGTTTTTTTTCAGCCTGGCAAGAATATTATCAGTGTTTCCGTATCAACTAGTCATATAATCTGGCAGTTTGGGGAAATGCTGAGTGATCTTATGAAATATGAACAGGAAGTACCTATGCTTGGATTTAAGGTTTGCTTGTTAGGATTGAGAAGCTGACCTTGAAAGCAGGAAATTAGCTCTTCTCATGCTGCCCGGCTTGAGCTTGCTGAGATTAGACAGAAGATGCAGCTGAAGGTCTGTTGCGGTTGTGTCAGAAATCAGGTGTTTAACAAGCCTGACTATGTTCTGGAAATAATTACACACACTTCATTTCTGGCTTTCCGCTCTAGCTCTTCTCCTGAGCCGACTCTCATTTTACGGTGAGTGAGGAGCGCGGTGAGTGAGGAGGCGGTGGTCCTTGGCTTCGGTAATTTAATGAACTCCTGGGGTGTGTAGGAGAGTCTGCTAGACAAGGGTCTGACAAACTCGCCCCCCTCTGCCTTCACGCTTAACCCCTTCAGAAGTCCCTTCACATTCTTTCTGCTTCCACTAAGCCTTAACTTACTGTATGTTCCAGTTTCTTCCATGGAAACTCTGAGCAGTAAATCTGAAGAGGCTTCTATACTATTTGGTTTTATTTTAAGTGTCCTGAAAAATGCAGGTCATCCTGTATTTTTCCTTCTGTTGCAACAGTAGGCTGATTTGTTTGCCTCTTACCATCTGAGGAGTTCTGTGATGTGCTGGGTTTCAATAACTAGGGATACAATAGGAACGAGTTAGAAATCTACTCAACTAACTCACTTCCGTTTCATGCTGAGACGGATCCTCTGCTCTCAGAGAGAACTTTCTTGCCTGAAGAAGTTGGGAGTGGATATTTGAGGCACATTTCCTGGATTCTCATTTCTCCTTTCAAAACCGAGTATCTGGGTTTTGAAATAGGGCTGATATATAAAAACCTGACTCCAGGTCTTTAGCTGGCTGTAAATACTTCCTTCTGAGCAAAGACTCCTCAGCAGTGATTCATGCTATTAAAAAGGGTAAGTGCATGTCCGACTGCTCTTTGGCAGGTAGGTATTAATTATTAGCACATGTTGGCTGACTTTTCCTGCAGTGATATTTAGCTTTTAAAGTATGTATTCCAATACATTTGTATTGATTTATTTTGTGTACCATACAGATACAACTGTCATTAGCTAATGTCTCCAGGAAAAATACACTTAAGCAAGATTATTTATTAATAACAGTGAATGTCAATTCAGATTTCAGAAAACCTTCTTAGTGATAATTTCTTTTTCTGGAGAAGGACAGTGTCTTGTCAGATCTAATGAGATCATCATTAGTTTTTTTTTCTTCATGATGTGGTCAACAAAGAGCTTATACTAGGAGGATGAGATGTGTCATCTCTGGAGTTCCCACTGTGGCTAAATGGCATCTACAACATCTCTGCAACACCAGGATGCAGGTTCAATCCCCAGACCGGCACAGTGGGTTAAAGGATCTGTTGTTGCTACAGCTGTGACTTAGGTTGCAGCTGCAGCTCGGATATGATCCCTGGCCCTGGGAACTTCCATATGCTGTGGGATTACCTAAAAAGAAAAAGAAGTTTCATCTCTGCCATTTCCTTGTTGTTTACATGTGCTTACACGATTCATATTCTTTTTTCCCCAAATCATTTTATTTTATTGAAGTATAGTTGATTAATTATTAATTATTAAAAATTTTCATATTCTTTTCCATTATAGTTTATCACAGGATTTAAAAAAATTTTATTGGAGTATAGTCAACTTACAGTGTTGTATTAGTGTCAGGTACACAGCAAAGTGAATCAGTTACACACACACACATATATGTCCATTCTTTTTTCCCATATATGTTATTACAGAATGTTGAGTAAATGTCCCTGTACTATACAGTAGGTCCTTGTTAATTATCTGTTTTCTACATAGTAGTGAGTATATCTTAATCCCATCCCGCTAATTTATCCCTCCCCCCATGGTTTCCACTTTAGTAACTCTAAGTTTGATTTCAAAAATCTCTGAGTTGGTTTCAGTTTTATAGATAAGTTCTTCTGTATCACTTGTATTAGATGCCACATATAAATGATACCATGTGATATTTGTCTTAAATTTCGAGAATAATTCTAATTGCAATCAGGATATTTACATAATTCTCTTCAGAATTTGGGTAGATAGGGAGATGTGAAAAGCAAGCATGGAGAAGATGAGGGGGCAATGAGGATGGCAAGGAAGGGCAACGTCCCAACGGGACGGATGGGTTTGACTTGCTACCAAGGTTGAGTATTGTTTGCATGTATTGGTTTTCTGTTGCTGTGTAACAGATTACCGTAAACTTGGAGACATTTAAAACAACACGTATTTATCATCTCACATTTCTCAGCCAGTCCTCCACTCTGAGTTTTACAGAGCAGACATCATATTGTTTACCGATCACATCTCTGTCTGGAGACCGGGTGAGGGAAAGATCCATCATCATGCCTTTTGGTGCTGTTGGTAGAATTGCTTCCTCCTGGTTGTAGGACTGAGGTCCCCACTGCCCTGCTGGCTGTCAGCCAGGATCACCGAAGGCCGGCAGGTTCGCGTCTGGTCTGTGAGCTCTACCCCGCCCCCCACACCGCCCACCCCCTCTCAGCATCAAAGAACCTCTCTTGCCTTAGATCCCTCCGCCTTAGAATCTCTCTGCTCATCCCGTTCTGTTGCCAGCTGGAGAAAACACTCCACTCTTAATGGCTCAGGTGATGAGGCTGGCCCTGCCCAGGTCACGTCCCTTCTTGCGGTCGGCTGCACCAGCAAACGGAACCTAACTGTTAGAATGGAACGCGCTCTATCCACAGCCCGGGGGCCACGCGGGGCGTTTGCACCAGGAGGTGGGAAATCACAGCAGGCAACAGGGCCCTTCAGAGGGGCTCTACTCTGGAGAGCCGTTTGGCCTTTTGTGATTCTAAAATGTACTTCCTGCAAAGCAGTAACTGAAGAGCAGGAATCTTGAAACAAGGATGCTGTTTGGCTGCATGGCCAGACAGGAGATGCTGAGGGCCAGAACCGAGGCTGTGGAAGTGGGACGGAGGGAAGAGAGTGGACCTTAAAAAAACGAGCCTGAAAGTGAGCAGGCTTGATTAATCAGATGTGTGGGGAAGGGTACGGGGTGGTGGTAAAAGATGGTCCCTGATGATTACTTACAGATTTCTGGATTGAGGGACTGTAAGGCAGTTAGTGAATCTAATTTAAACCTGTTGCATTTGCAGTGCCTGGAAGATGAAAATATAGTCTGCTATCGCCTTTGCAAGAGAGGTCAGGCTAATAGGCTTTGTGGGAGCCCTTATATTTACACTAATTCACACATGGGAGTGGATGAGATTGTGCAGATGGTCCGCGAATGAGGGGGAGGGGCGGGGCAGTAACAGCAGAGCTCTGGGGAGCACTGGGGAGCACTGGCCTTTTAAGTTAGGGTTGGGGAGGGCTTTGTCCAGTCCCCACCACCCCCAGCCTCCCTCAGATGTTTCGGTGCACCCAGCCCCTGCCCGTTGGCCATCCACCAGCTTGGAACTGGATGTGCCTGACCCCATGGGGACGTCCCAGTGGACAAAATGGTTGAGTGGGTCTCCTTCAAACAGGTCAAATTCCGCATAGAAAAGCATTCGCTGTGTCACTTCTAAATGCCACCGAGGCTCGGCTCTACTCAAATGGGACCAGAGCTGTCCTGGAGACCAGCCACTGAGAAGTAATCAAGTGTTGTCATTCATTGTGACTGATTCTCCCTCCGGTCCATTGCCAATTCTCATTTTATGTTACTTATTTTTGCTGCCATACCCTCGGCATATGGAAGTTCCTGGGCCAGAGATCGAATCAGAGCTGCAGCGGCAGGTCTATGCTACAGCAACACTGGATCTGAGCTGCCTCTGCAGCGTGCGCTGCAGTTCGTGGCAACACTGGATTCTTAACCCACTGAGCAAGGCCAGGGATTAAACCCTCATCCTCACGGAGACATCGTCAGGTCCTTAGCCCACGGAGCCACAATGGGAACTTCCCCATTTCTCCTTTTATTTCTTTAATTTGGCTTTTTGCTGTTTTTTGTACCTTAGAATTTCAGTTACCCAAAGTGATAACCACCACAGCATTACATTTTCTGTAAGGAATGACTGATCCTCTTGCTCAGAACAAATTCAGACTGTTAGGACTAGGTTTACATCAGTATACTGAGTAATGGTGATCTTTAAGATGTGACTGTGACTGTGAAGGGAGGGGGTGTTATCTAGAAAGTTCTCATACATTTTTAAAATCTCGAATTAGAATAAAACAACCTCATGCCTAGCCGCCTGCCGCTTTCCAGCTGGAGGCTGTGGTCACGCCCTGCTGTTCCCTGGGGAAGTACCCCACCCCCGCCTCCCCGTCCAGGGTAGACGGGCATCTAGGGTTTGGGTCTCTTTTCCTCTTCAGCTTTGTGGACTGTGTTGACCAACCAGTGCGCTGGCACCGGAAGTTTTTTATTTGTTTCTTCTAGAAGAGGTCACAGATTCCAGGTCACAGGCTCCTTCTGTTGGAACACATCACATTTCCATCAAGGGCATTTGCTTCCTATAACTTGGTGTGATTTCCCTGGTTAGATGGCTATTGTGGATATTTTATTTCTGCAGAAACAGAATCTATGTCTTGCTCTTGCTTCCCCTGCCAAGACTGATGTATTTTGTTAGTGTTGCCTAGTGACTGTTTCCTGCAGCCTGAGTCCAGGATGTCTCTACAAATGGCAGATTCAAATGGCCAGATTAGAGATTAATTCATGAAATGCTTTAATTGGGGGAGGGGGGAGACTTGTCAACAAACACGACATCTCTCTCTGCCATGTCGCACGTGGGTTCCGTGTGACAGACGGCTGTGTAGAACTGGTATGTCCATTTAGAGTCGTATTCTAATACGGGTGAAAGAAAATCTGATCCGAAGTCCTCTTTATACTTAGGAGAAAACTTCATCCTCCCCTCCGCTGCTTTGTTGGAGCGAGTGATGACTTCCAGATGTAAACCCCCCACAAGGAACTGGTTCTTAGGATGGAGTTTGGGAAACTGGAAGGAATAAAGAGCCTTGTTATTTCTGATGGATGCAATGGTGACAGCAAAGAAAGTCACTGCAGAGCCTGCACGTTCTTTAGGGAAGTGGTGCTAGACTGAACTTGGAAAAGCACGTGGGATGGTTTTGCATGATCACCCCAAGCGAAGTTCTTCAGTTCATGCCTCGGTTAATCCTTAAAAAAAAAAAAAGGTACTATCTGGAGCATCATGACTTGCAGGGCTTCCTTAATAGTACGAGGCCAGGAATTTGTCATCACAGGGGGAAAAAAGCCACCAAAATTGTAAAGGTGCTTTGTTTCAAAAATACATCTTATTTTCACTTTAGGCATCTCTTATTTATACCCCCACCATGTTCTAACGTGGATTTAAGCTGTTTTATAGAACACACCTAATTGGAGAAGAAAATAGTGGACAAAGAGCAAGAGAAAATGAGAGGAAGAAGCGAGGAAGAGATTAATCCATAAAACCTATGTTCCGAGCACTCTCAGAGGCACGGAGGAGGAAACCTTGCTTTGCAGTGTCCACACCATAAAAACACCCCAGTTGTTCCCGGGAAGTGTGTTTTGATTGTTTGAAAGTGTCCGCTGCATCTCAGGGCCGGCGTCTTCCGGGAGGGGTCCTCTGTAGCTGTCAGGAAAATCTGAGTGGTTGTGGCTTCTATCAGGCGAACCTTTCACAAGCACCAGGTCAGGGTTTGCCCGTTTGACGTGACGCGCCCCCTTAGGAATCCGAGGTGTGCCGCTTGTCACGCCGCCACTTTGGTGTGGAGAACTGTATTTTTTACCAGCAGGACTAGGGACGCTCTTGACATCTTCTCAGGAGAGGTGAGGGCTTGACAGACGCGTTCACAGAGAGAGCATCATAAACCTTCTCTAGGGACATGGCTCCAGAAGTGCCCTCACGTGAGGTTAAGACACACCTGTGACATTCGCGTCCAGGCCAGTGTAGAGATGAAGGATACCCAGGGGACCCCATCGCCCTACTTGACAAAGCGCTGTGCTCTTGAGAATAATCTCAAAGCAAAACGCATGCCTACGTGTGTGAATGAGTTCTCTTCCTTTTGTAGGATTATTAACTGTAAACACAGTAAATATTAAATGTTATGACCGCTGCAGAAACCCTGGCTTCAGGTTTGGAAAGGTTTTCAGGTGCAAGATCAGTTGCACACTTGGTAGTTAACTCTCCGGTCTGCCCCTGACGTGTGTCTCTCTCTGTCTCCTGTGGTTAGACGGGAGGGAGAGAGTAACCTTCCTGTGTACCCAAGCATTTTTCAAAGAGAATCCAGGACACGTCCCAGTCCTGTGCGTGGAGCTGCTCTGCACACTCATCAGAGACGAGCCCCCTAAGCCGGGTGAAGCCTCAGGGCCTCTGCTGCCCGGGAGTTTAGGCTGACCCTATGCAGTTTACTCCTGGAAGGTTCTTAAAAACCATGGCCCACCGTAGGTGTGCTGTTTCGCCGGGAGGGTAGCATGTGTATCAGATGAAAATGAGGGTGTGAAGCCTCAGCTCAGGACCACTTGCCCTTTGGGGGAAATTGAAAAATTTATCAGGAGTTAACCTGTACCATTTGAGGTGGAATTTTAAAAACTGGATCTCCATGGTGGCTTAGCAGTTAAGGATCCAGCATTGTCACCGCTATGGCTCAGGTCACTTGTGGTGCGCGTTCCATCACTGGCTCGGGAACTTCCACGTGCCGCAAGCTCAGCCAAAAAAAAAAAAAAAAAAAAAAGCAAATCAAAACAAACAAAAACGAGTAGGTCTTCCACATGTGGAAATGCAGTATTGTCATCTTTCAAAAATTAGGGAAAACATCCAGTGCTCTAGATGTGGCCAGGGCGGATTATACCCACATGGTAGAAAAATGTAAGTAAATTGGTCCCCAACAAATTTCAAAGATGAGAGCAGTTTTTGAAGACGTTTGAAACAGTAATTCAACCCCAGATGCATTTATTTAGCTTCATTTTATTTCCTATCGCAAGAAATATTTATGCTCTCTGCTGGGCACAGTGGTACGTGCTGGGAATCCAGTCATGAGTGCAAACTGCGTACCTGCGAGGCCAGCGTTAGTATTACTCAGATCATAGCACAAATGGCATAAACTCACTGCCCTGCCATTTGCAGTGCAGGAGATGGGAAAACATGTTGTCTGGGACCTGGTCCTGGAGGCCAAGGTGGGATTCTGGGCAGGGATGCTTGAGTTGAGATGAAGGGTAGGTGGGCGGGACATTCCAGAATGTGACAATGGCTTGCGCAGACTCTTGTCTGGCAGAAGGAAGGCTGTGTGGTGGGGCTGGGCACCTGGGGGCACTGTACTGAGGGCTGGAGAGGCGGGCAGTACCTCTCCCACCGTCAGGGGCTCTGTCCACATGCTCACTCCTGAATCCGATGGCCAGATTCTGGTCATCCCACATGCATTTAGTCTCCAAAAGGATTTTTAATGTAAAAATAGAAGTTAAAATAAATTTGAGGGAGCTCTTATTGTGGCTCAGCGGTAATGAACTCGACTAGTATCCACGAGAACGAGGGTTCAATCCCTGGCCTCGATCAGTAGGTTAAGGATCCAGCGTTGCTGTGAGCTGTGATGTAGGTCGCAGATGCAGCTCAGACCCAGTATTGCTGTGGCTGTGGCATAGGCTGACAGCTGCAGCTCCGATTCAACTTCTAGCCTGGAAACTTCCATATGCCACGCATGCAGCCCTAAAAAGACAAATAATAATGATGATAATCATAAATTTGGTAGAATCTCTGGGGTGACCTCGCAGCATCCTAGAAGCAGGCAGCCTGCTGCTGCACAGGCAGGACTGGCCTGTAGAGAAGGGAGGCAGCAGCACCAGAGTCCCCAAAAACTTCTGAAAATTGCTCAGCCCCAGACTCCCAGTTCAACCCTGAGCTCCTGTATGGTCCTGGGAGGGGCCTTCCCGTGAGCATGAGAACAAGCAGGGTAATCCAAACGAATGTGTCACGTTTTACTTTTTGCCCAAATAGAATGGATGTAACTTTCCTGTCACTAAAAGCACATTATCATTTGTTAGGGCGAAAGACTGTCCCTACTTTTAAAAACAGTGTGTTTTTCTTGATTCAGTTTGCCTGTCATTTCAGTTTTCCCGTAATTGTTGTTTATTGCCAGATGCTAATGCAATTCATGCTTAAAAAAAAATTTTTTTAGCCACAAAACTCAAAGAAATCATCATCTTAGATTCAGCTGCCAACAGAGACTAACAGTCTCTGGAGGGCATGAGCTCCCAGAACAGCTACAGTGAGGGGACCTCATGCTGCTCCAGCTTCTGACCTGAGGAGACGGCCTGTCTGTTCTAGAATGAGGCCTCACTTCTTTGCAGGGCTGATCAGCCTCCGCCCACCGCTGCTCCCAGGACCAGAAACTGATGGGCAGAGAGGATTAGTGTTGCCTTTTCAGGATTTCGAGCTCAGGGGCATTAAGCCAGGGTGCCCTGATAGAGAGGGGGGCTCCAAAACCAATCCGGACCTTGGACCTGTAGACCCCGAGGTGCCCCAGGAGATCCACACGGGGCCTGCGTGTGTCAGACAAAGCTGGAGGACATTTACGTAGAAGCGAAGTGTGTGTGGTTGAAAAGCCATACTCCCCCATCCACTGGGTTTTAAATTCTAATCATAATATGATATCCTTTAAGTGTAAGCAAGACTGACCCTAAGTATCATTGCAAGCGTGATCACCTGTCTTGTTTTCTATGAGACATTTATTTGTATTTCATTATAGGTCTTTCATAGATTCTGCAGTTGTTTTAGTTTAAAACCTCACATTTAACTGGGGAAATGATGTAATTACATTTTTTTAATTATGTGAGTAGTTTACATAATATCTCTGAAATCCTTCCTCTGCCTGCTCACACACAGCCTTGCCCTATTATTAGACAGATACACTTGATGGCAAGGACACTGGTTCTCTTAAGACCTCTTGATTGAAAGCACTGACCATTGTTGTTTTGCTCATCGGTGCCTTATAGGATTGAAAAGTGACCATTCTGCACTGCAAACCAGCTATAATGAAAAAACAAAAACAAAAAAAAAGAAAAAGAAAGTGACCATTCTGTAAATTCATTCTCTTTAAATTGATATTATTGAAAGTTGTGCTTTCACTGTCAACATTTTCATTGCCTACAGCTCTTTATTGGACCAAATGAATTATAAATCACAATTTGGGTTTTTGTTTGATTTCTTTCTTTTTTTTTTTTTTTTCCGGAGACTTGTCTTGAAAAGAGATGAAGCACTTTCTCTCCCAGGGAAAAAAGTCTCAGAACTTCCCATCATTTTGAATTAGACGCTGTGGTTATTTTACGTGATTCATGTTTAAGCTTGTGTCTCTTTCAAACCTTCCTCTTCCTAAAGCCGCCTTTTCTGCATTCGTTTTGCATACATTGGCTTAGTGACCTGAATCCCTAGCAGATTAACACCAAGAAATGTTGTCTGACAGTTGGTGGCCAGCCTCTCACAGGAGTGGTGGAAAAAAGTGAGCCCCATGTGTTTGCTGGCCAAGGAGGAGCTTGCTTACCGGGAAGGCTGTCATCTGCCGCAGTACATGTCTCTGAGCACAAGAGTCTGATTTCAAATAGAGGCTAAAATGGCTACAACAAATGAAGGTAGAAGCAGATTGTGGCTAAAAGAAAAAAGATCTCTTTTTAAAAATGATGGAAGGGGGAGTTCCCTGGTGGCTCAGCGGGTTAAGGATCCAGTGCTGTCACTGCCATGGCGCTGGTTCGATCCCTGGCCCAGGAATTTTCATGTGCTAGGGGCGCAGCCCCAAAAAACCCAAAACAAAATGAAATTGAAAAGGTGGGGGAGTTTCACATGCAGGAAGGGATTCTTGTTGTGTAAGTGTTGAAGGTATTTGTGAAGAGAAGCTGTCAAACCTCAGTGGATTCTGCTGCGTCTGAACCCCTACTTCTTGTCTTGGCTGAGCTACATGCCGTATCCATTTTAACATGTAACTATCATGTTGTGGCCAAAGACATACCAAAATGTGCCAGTATACTCAGTACATCTTAAAAAACCGTTTTCTGTGTGTTTGCAAATGATAATTGAATGTACCTTTAGTTTACTGATAATAATACTATTTTCAACCATTTCCCTCTTCTAGCTATAAAATGAAATTTGTTTTTCACAGGAGAAATGGGATGATTTCACTGCAGATGAAAGAGGCTTCAATAGTATTTTAGCCTCAGAGTTCCCATTGTGGATCAGCGGGTTAAGAACCCAACTAGTATCCTTGAGGATGCGGGCTTGATTCCTGGCCCCACTTAGCGGGTTAAAGATCCGCAGACTCGGCTCGGAAGTACCAAAATATCCATTTTAATATTTAAAGGTAATACTAGATGAGTTCTGATCAGTAGACATTTGAGACCTAGGAATAAATCACTGTTTTGTTGAAAAACTGGGCAAGCCCAGGAAGTAATTCCATAGTCATGTTTTAGTAGACACTCCAGATTTTCATCTCAATCTTCCCTGAGTTTAAGACAGGGGCAGAATAATTACTGATGAACTCTTTAATATTTGAAAGAACTATTATGGTTTTCTGAAAAGCTGATTGTTTGTGAATTTAAAGAAGGAACTAGCAAAGCATGTAATTTCTAGGTAGAAAAGATTCTGTGCCTCTCCCGTCAGCCTTCTGTGAATACGCTGCCTGAATCATGTGGGATTCGTACACAGGCTAGAAGATCCCTTATGTCCTGCCTCTCTGGGCCTGATGATGGGGATAATGGACTTTCTCTGTGCTTATTAAACTCGGCGTTGAAAGTACACTTGAGACAGAAAGCCCTAAATGGAAGCAGGTGCACGCGGAGCAGCTGAGGCCATATACAGCTTCTGAGACCTCCCCATCCTCCCGCCTGTGTCAGGGGTTTATGGACTGTTGTCACAGACCAGACACCATCATCACCTTTTATTCCTGAGTTGCCTACAGCCTCTTGGGATTTTCTAAGTGTAGATTTAAAAGCAAACAAACAAACAAACAAACATCCAGGGAAGACAATGTTAGAATGTTTTTCGATCTGACAGAGCAAAAGGAAAACCCAGGAAAAAATGACTTACCCAGAGGACAGGTTTCGGATTTAAGCCCAGGCTCTGGCCTAATTAGTTTACTGAGCTCTTCAGAGGCTCCTGAAAGCCACACAGGTCATGGTGTCATCCTTCAGAAATTAAGAGAATCCCAGTTGACCTTTAAAAGTAAGGAAAATGGAAACACGTTCAATATGGAAATGTGCAGTTAGGGAAGAAAGCAGGGGAAAAATGATGGCATTTCACTTCAAGATTAATCCAAGGTAACATGAGGAGAAATTCCTCCTTCATTCTCATGCTGGTAGCACTTATTAGGCACACACATTGAACATCTTCTGTGGGACACTCTGTCTAGGGCACTAAAAAGGGCGCGTAGTTTCCTGCCCTCAGGGAGCAGAAATACAACGTACAGCAATACATGGAAGGGTACACCTTCCAAAGGAAAACCAGCGGTGTATTTGAGGACGATATATGATGGAAAGAATAAAGTACTTATAGTGCTGGTGCCCCCTCCAGTTTCAAAACAGCTGAAATTAGGATATGGAAGTGTCGGTGTCCCCAGTCTCGATATCATACATATTTCCGTATATTCACATGAGCAGTATAAGCCTAAGCCAAGAAGCTTTCTTCCAGTGGTAAGTTAAAGAAATGCTCACTTAAATTCTGGAGCGCTTTGGAGTTAGTGCTGTGGCTCAGCAGTAAAAGACCTGACGTGTTGTATCCACGAGGACACGAGTTCCATCCCTGGCCACGCTCGGTGGGTTAAGGTGTGGCTGTGGCTGTGGCTTGGGATGGCAGCTGTAGCTCGGATTCCGCCTCTAGCCTGGGAACTTCCATATGCCACTGGTGCGGCCCTTAAAACAAAACAAAAAAATCTAGGGAGCCTCGAGGATGTCCCCGTACCCCGGTGCTGATATGCTTTGGTCTCGCCTTTGCGTCCCTTCCCCCAGAGCAGGAACCACTGAGGAGCTCCAGTCCTCAGGCAGGGTGCTGTGCTCTGCCTCATTTTCTTCATGATCGTGCAGCTTCAGATAAGAGCTGCAGCCCATCTTCTAAGCCAAGAAGATTATACTTGACTTTACAAATTTCTCTAATTTCAGCTTTGAGCCTTTCCTCGGGCTGATGCATAGCTTTGTGAGACTGAAAGAAAAAACAAACTCTATTGAAGTCTGGTGCTGAGGTCTCAGACAGTTTGTGCTTCCTGCTCACGTAGGCATTGTTTTGATCAGGGCATGACTCCTGGTCCAGGTCAGCTGTCAATCAAGAGCTTCTTTCCCCGTCTCCCCTGGGTTCAGGGCCCTGTGTTTGCTCCACCCAGGCACCTCCCCAACCTGCTAAGGAAGATGTGACTGCTACTGCTGGTTCACAAAAGAGGAAGTCTTGACATTTATTAAGCCACCTGCTGCATTTTTCAGTAAGGTAGCAGGTACTTGAGTAAAAGTGTGTGTTTTAGCTCTACCAAGGGAAAATGTCATGCCTTTAGAAGAAATTCAACAAACTCAAAAACATTTCTGTTTTGTGTATTTTGCTCACAGCCTTAAATGCAAGTTCATTGTTTGGTTTGTTTTATAGTTTTGCTGTTTGTCTTGTCATTTGTATTATTTTATTTTAGCATTTGGCTTATTTATAATTTTCTGAGAACCTAACATTCCTTAAGAAAATTTGTTGAGTTCCCGTCATGACTCAGTGGTTAACGAATCTGACTAGAAACCATGAGGTTGCTAGTTCGATCCCTGGCCTTGCTCAGTGGGTTAAGGATCCAGCATTGCCGTGAGCTGTGGTGTAGGCTGCAGACGCGGCTCGGATCCCACGTTGCTGTGGCTGTGGTGTAGGCCGGCGGCTACAACTCCGCTTAGACCCCTAGCCTGGGAACCTCCATATGCCGCGAGTGCAGTCCTAGAAAAAGGCAAAAAGACAAAAAAGAAAAAAGAAAAAGAAAATTTGTTGAAAAGAATGTCTTAAGATTTTAAGCATGCGTGTATATGTAAATAAAGCTTATCGTAATACGGCAATGACTGTTGGTACGAGCGGCCTAAAAGAAAATTGGTGTGGGCCTAAACTAAATCTGAAAAGGCTACACATTTCCTCAAAAAAAGAAAAATTGATTTAGAGTTTTACTGCTTAGGAATCTTTAAGTTACAAACTTAATTTTTAAGTGTACCTTTCAACCATGCTTGCAAAGGAGATCTTAAAAATATGCAAAGGCCTTGGACCCAACCTTAAAAATTCCCTTTTTTTTTTTTGGTCTTCTTGGCACAATGACAAGAGGGGACCCCACACTTTTTTTTTTTCTTTTTAGGGCTGCATCCGCGGCATATGGAGGTTCCCAGGCTAGGGGTCGAATCAGAGCCATATCTGCCAGGCTACGCCGCAGCCACAGCAACGCCAGATTCGAGCCTCATCTGCAACCTACACCACAGCTCACGGCAACACCAGATGCTTAACCCACTGAACAAGGCCAGGGATCAAACCTGTGTCCTCATGGATACTAATCGGGTTCATTAACCACTGAGCCACGACGGGAACTCCTAGAAATTCTGATTTGACACAAACTGGGTTCCTGTACATCGGCACATTTTAAATGCTCCAGAATCCATTGATAGCCACTAGTTTAAATATTGCTTCTATGACATTGGTTATGATACGCTAGTGAGGAAAATTCTATGTAAAGTTTTATCGTGTTGCCTTTTTAATCTCTTAATGGTATTTAACCAAAATGAGTCTCCGTAAGAAATAAATGCAGGAGACAGTATGCCACCAGGAGTGTCTCTATAGTCAGTCAGGATATAAAATGAGGGCCCAGAGAGACAGCTGTGCTGTAAGGCAGAACAAGGAAAGGGCTGTAAAGTGCCATAATGTCCAGAGGAGAGAGAAATCACATTTGGCTGGAGGACAAGAAATGCTTTAACCAAGTGGCCCTGGAGAAGCATCATGACGGGTGAGAGCTGACAGGCCAAAGGCAAGGCAGAGCCTTTGGGGACATTTAGAGCATGCAGTACGGGTAACAGCTGTAACGGGCTGAAACATATCAAACCTGGTCTCGTCCATGAGTTCACAGTGATAGTAGAAAACAAAAATTCTAATGGGTGGTTTTTGGGTGATACTAGAGAGCCAAGTCGTTTTCTCGAAACTGGATAAAGGGAAAGGTGTGAGCACTGACCCTGGCTTCCATCATCAAACCGTGTCACCAGATAAATAATTCTGACACAGAGCAGTATCTCCTCACAGACATACTCCAGCTAATAATGATAGAGGGATGATGAGGATTAGACTGTTCCCGTCGTACCACCTCAGATTAGCGGGTGTAGAGCAGTGATCGTTAGTGACCGCTAATGTCACAGTCAAGGCGAGAATCTCTTCATGGTGAGTTTCCACAGCATCGTTTATGGAAAACAGCGGAACAAGAATCTGATCGGGCACCTCGATTTCGCTCTCAGTTTACAGGAAGTGCAGAAGACAGGAGAACACGTCCAGCTCCACCACGCAGACGCAAACAGCGAAGTCGAGACTGAGGGAACTCGACAGACACATGACCTGGTCTGCTAGACGAAATAATTTTAAGGGAAGAAGTGAGATCAGTGAGAACTTATGGATTCAGAGAAACCTAAGAGCTGTATCCCCCAGTTGTGTATGGATTTATCAAAGAAATGAAAAAGAAAAAAGAAAAATCTTGGAACCCATCGGGAAAATTAAAGCTCTGACTGGATCTTTGATGAGATTAAGGACTGATGGCTAATTTTGTTTAGACATGAGAAAAGTATTGAGATTACCTTTTTTTTTTTTTAAGAGCAGAGTTACGTACTAAGATACATAGAGATCACATTACTTGCTGAGATGCTGCAGCATAACCAGGGTGGGGGTGAGTTGAGTGGGATTCTGGGTAAACCGAGGTTGCGGTCTGCAGGCAGCTGGGCGGTGAGCATGCTTGGTTTCGTTATACTGTTCTCTCTACTTTGGGGTATGTTTGAACTTCCCCACACTACACGGTTTTAAAATTAATTTTTTTAAGTTTTTCCTCTAAGTGGACAAATAAAAGTAAAACTAAAAATTTTCCTGTAACTTCCCAGCTAATGCTTGTTGGTAAGCCATCCATTGAGAACCAGTGTTCTACAAACACTGTAAAAATCTCGAATTATCTTTGACCCCCTGGGAAGTTTCATTAGTGCTGCAGGAGAGCTTATTTCACTCTGTGTGAGCGGTGATGATGAATGTATCCCAGAGACGGCCTCGCAAGCTCAGCTTGAGAGCTTGAATTACCGGGTTGTGCAGTGCAGCTCGTAAGTGATCCCTTTGACCTCTCCCCCAGCTTGTGTGTATCACCAGGTCATCTTGGCTTAGCTCCCGGGCAGGTGAGACTAGAGGTTCCTTCCTGGGCATGTGGACGTGGGACCAAGGAGCACGGCAGCCTTTCTTTTATCACTGGCATATATTGTGACTAACGTTTCCGATTTATCTAAAATGTTTTTTTTTTTTTTTTTTTTTTTTT
>PVHT021183608.1:16574242-16603275 GCA_004024745.2 Catagonus wagneri | reverse complement strand
AGCCACTGCAATGGAGTCTTCCACTGCGCCACAAGGGAAACTCCTAGATCCACATAATTGAGCCTTTTTTCTAGTTGAAAAAGGAGATGGTGAAGTGATCGCACCTACTTCTCGCTTACTAAACAGTTAGAGCAAACAGTACTTTAAGATTTACTCATTTTTTATTCATGGCAATGGAAGGAACCTTCTTTGTGTGTACTGACTTGTTTTTCCATTTTGTTCTCCATAGAAACGTTCCAGAGGCCAGGTGCTGTTTGATAAAGTATGTGAACATCTGAATTTGCTAGAAAAAGACTACTTTGGGCTTACGTATCGAGATGCTGAAAACCAGAAGGTGAGTGGTTAGAAAAGCATTGCAAAATATTATGGCTTGAACTGCTCTTTCCTGCAAGAAAGTGAACTGAAACTGAATTGGTAATTCATTCGTCTCTGCCTCCCCTCGCACCCTCACATTTACTACTCTGAGGCTTTAAATACTAGTCAGCACCTAATTTCTTCATGAAGGAAATCGACAACTTCCTTTAATCTTGAGTATTTTGGAAACAGTAAATCAGTGTTTCTGTTTTTCATGCTTGACTTACTTATGGTTCCAGAAAAGCGTTTTATATGGTGCTAATTTAGGGGAATATTTCAGTGGATTTAAGCCAGTGAAAATCAAATACATTGATACATAGACAGAAAACATGTTCACCGGCTGCTGTTTTATTGTTAACTCGTCTTACTATGCTCTCATATTCTTGCTGAATCAAAGTGAGAGATGGATCGCTTATAGACGTGGTGCTTGTCTTATATGTTTAGTCAACATTTAATGTTTAATGTAATATATCTGTAGACTCTTATGACCGCGTAATGCAGTCTCCTCACTAATCCCCCCAGCTACCTGAAACATAAGGAAGAAGAAGCTATTTCCATTGACTCAGTGCTGGAAATTGAGTCACAGAAATTGTGTCCATAAATGTTACTTGTTTTGTTGTTGTGCAGTGAATCCTACTAAATCATTACTGATTTCACTGGATGATGTCTGCCTTGATTATTATACACCTGAGTGTTCTGATGAGGACAATTGTAAGTCTCAAAACAAGTGATGTTTTGTTAGGAAAGCTTACTGAGTAGGTGCCTTGAAGCCTGTAATCACAGAAGTCACTTTATGGGACCAAATGGCTACCACGTTAATGGTCAGATTACACGTAGAGTCTACTCTCTCTATTTTTGGATTCTGCATCTGCAGGTTCAGCCATCAGCAGATCAAACACTGCCCCCACCCCACCCCCACCGTGTTCCAGACAGTTCCAAAAGCCAAACTTGAATTTGCCGGTGTACCAGCAACTATGTCCATAGCATTTGCATTGTATTAGGTGTTCTAAATAATCTAGAGATGATTTCAAATATATGAGGGGATTACCTAGGTTAAATACAAACACTACGCCATTTGTGTAAGGGACTTATACAATGTACCATTTTATAAGGGGCCTCAGCATCCTCAGATTTTTGTGTCCTCTGGGGTCTTGGAACCAATCCCCTGCAGTTACCAAAGGATGATGGTATCTTTAGTTTATTCTTATAACTTGTTTGAACATAGAATCCACCGTTTTTCCTCCTCGGTTCCTGTGCCAGCTTGAATCCCAGAAGTTTTAAAAGAAGAGGATTTTGTCAGGCCTGAATCGTGCACACACACATCATCTCATTAGACCCGTGCCTGGGCCCTCATAGGGCTATTGAAGGGGCACCAGGTGTGTGGGTAAGACCCAGCTGGGGGGACTCTGGGCTTCCGGCAGCCCCTCCCTCTCAAATATGTGCAGTGTGTGTCTCTACCTGGTTGACGTTAAGTCATCTTTATTCTTCTCTGATTCATATTCAGACTCTCCCTTCTTTTGCAGAATTGGTTGGACCCTGCTAAGGAAATTAAAAAACAGATTCGAAGTAAGTTCTTTTGGATAATTATGTCTAGAAATGGAAAGATTTTCAAAGAGTGGGTTTGTCTGAATTGGTAGCCCATACCCATGCGGCTGGCGTGAATACGGTACTTTGAAAAGTTAAGGTCTCAGATTTTTTCTTTGGCAACTTGGTCTAGTTCAGATACCGTTATTAATTATCACAACTCGGGATGATAGGACATGGCATTTGATCTTGCCCCTTGCTTGTACACAGATGTGAGCAAAGATTTAATTACGTGATGTTCCAGTTGACAATCATTTAAAAATTCCAAATTTGCTATGTTATATTAAACCTAACTGCTACAAAAGTATAAAAGGCAAGCAGTCAAGCTAGAAGTAAGAGTCATTTAATAGTTGAGAAATGGAAGAATAAGTCAAACTGAAGTTTGTTGTCTGATGACACCTTCTTGGCCTCTAAAGACAAGTTAAATGTATATTTCCTAATAGATGAAACAATTGCATGAGTAACTCACAAAATTTTAAATAAAAGTAGCTAATAAGTATAGATAAAATGCTGTCTTACTAATAATTAAATGCAAATTAACATGATACCTTTTTCGCCTATTCAGATTAGCAGAGATTTTAGGTTTTATAATCTCCACCACTGGTGGTTTTGTACACAATTGGCAGAAGTATAACCCTTTAAGAAGGCTTTTTGTGTCAGTACTAAATTTCCAAATATGCTTATGCTCTGACCCTAATTTTACTTGTAGAAATGTGTCCAGTGTGTGTGTAAGAAAATAATGTGTACATGTGGGAAAGGGCATCATAAATAATACTATTGACAATAACAGAAAGCTCGAAGCAACTTAAATATCCATTTATAAAGAAACGATTAATTAATTTGATCATGAAATACCCATACCTTAAAATCCTAGGCAGCTATTAAATAGAACGAGGTAGAATAAATATGTTTTAGCTCTCATTTGTGAGGCATTAGTGAGAGAAAGAAATCCTGTTTAACAAGAGTTATGCATATATAGATAGGTAGAAATTTGGGGAGAACATGAAGATATTAACAGCAAGTATCTCCAGAAGTGGCACTGCAGTGTAGGGCATTGAGAAAGGAGAATTTTTTTTTTTCATTTTAATTTTTACCCCTTTTCTCTAGCTCTTGCTTTTTTACTGTAAATAAATGGTAAAACGTGATTAATCTTTGTAACTTTAAATAACTGGTTAATTTTTTACAAACAATTCAATTTTATCAATAAAATCTGGATGACTTTTCCTGAACAACTAATTCGATTTGAAGATTAAATTTAAGGCCAGTTTATTAATAAGAACATCATTCGCATTGAAGTTTTCAGCTGTTGACTGTTAAAAGTGAGCATGTCCTTCTTAGCGCCTTTGAATGTGCTGAAATCTCGAAATACCCTAAGTGCTAAGAAAAAGTAAATAGTAGTGAGCAGTTTGAAATGGTTTAACACTAGATAATATCTCAGAAGAAGAAAAAATTCGCAGTACTTCTAGCTATTAGAGTGTCTGATGATTATTTATACAACTTAAACATCTTCGCCATATTTTTGAGAGGAAGTTGGTGTAGTCACTAAGCAGAAACCTGATGGTGAAGTAGTTTGATAGAAATAAATTGGGACTGAAACCAGGAACAGCTACAGTTGTGCTAAGGAGGTGAAAACAGTACTTCATTTTATCCAGAATCCTGGTAAAAACTTGAAGATCATGACTATATTCTAAATATCTTTTTTCTGGAGTTTTTAAAAGCACATGTACTGAATATATATCTTTCCATTTTGTGCGCTCTAAGTCCTTTGTATTAATAGGACTTATTAATAAAATAATAAAATATTAAATATTTACATTGTATTAATAGGGTTAATTAATAAGTATTAATAAAATTAATGAAATAATAGTTTTAATAATAAAATGCTGTCTCGTACTTGGGTAAATTACGAAGCACTTTGAAAATATATTAAAGGATCACAGGTAAGTCATAACACTGTTTCAGGAAAGACCGTATCAACAGTTAATTTTCTTTTCTACTGTTAATGGAATTCTTTTTTTTTCCTACACTTCCCATTTATCCTGTCTCCTACCTTCCTTTCTAAGATACGAAGCTAAAGAGACAATCAGAAAGTGACGCTTAAAGGATATTTTCCTCGGGTAAATTAGGCAGTGTTTGTGACTACAATATAAAAAAACTAAATGACAGTCATGCAGATAGAGGAGGAGACAAGGAAAATTGGAACTTTTTTGGAAATGGAATTTGCTGTATTTATCTCTATGTTCCTTATTGTTTCCCATGCACCAAAAGACCTTTTTTCCACAAATGTCATGTTCTACCAAGGCAGAAAAGTATGATCAGATCTAATGTGACTATTGTACAATCTCCTCCTCTTCCTAAACATAAGCCATAAGAGGATATTTCCATTATTTTTATGTCATAGGTCCACCATATGCTCTAGAATGAGATCTTCAAGAGAATGACCACCAGGCTGATAAAGATTATGAATTCACGAGAAATAGAAAATTCTGAGCCTAAAGAGTTTGTTCTTAGGAAAAAGATTTTTGTTCTAGTTGTCTTTTCTGCCTAGCAGATCTTGAAATTTCTAAATACACTATATTGTGATATATAGTATATTTATGATATGGTAGTTTCATGATATAGAGTTCATCATATATAGTAATTATGCTGTAAGTGTAGTATATTTAGAAATGTTAAGATCTGGCAGGCATAGGAGACTAAAATTAGAATTTTTTCAAAAAAATAATTCTCTTCAGTATCACAAGCTTCTAATTATCATAAATTTGTAATTTAAAATCCTTTGCCAACTTTATACAATGCCTTTTTTTTTAATTTTTGCATTATAGCTGGTTTACAGATTTCTGTCAGTTTTTCCAGCTGCACAGCATAGTGACCCAGTTACAAATACATATATGGATTTGTCACAAGTGATTAGACATAGTTCCCAGTGCTATACAGCCGGATCTCCTTGCTTTTCCATCCCAGAGGCAACAGTCTACAACTATTAACCCCAGACTCCCATCCCATCCCCCTCCCTCCCCCACCCCCTTGGCAACCACAAGTCTGTTCTCCAAGTTTTCTTTTCTGTAGAAAGATTCATTTGTGCAGTCTATTACGTTCCAGATATAAGTGATACAATGTCTTTTTAATGCAGTGGAGCTGTTTGACGTCCTGTCTCTAACCCAGGCCCACCTCTGAGCAGATGCAGGCTTGCGAGCCTCTTTATGGCGGAGCTGTCCCCTCTGAGTGACTTGTTTCCATCAAATTCTTTACTTGGAGATCTGTTCCTACCTCTCTAATTAATTTTTCTTTTTTTTTTTTTCTTTTGCCTTTTCTAGTGGCATATGGAGGTTCCCAGGCTAGGGGTCTAATCGGAGTTACAGTCACCGGCCTACGCCACAGCCACAGCAACGTGGGATCCAAGCCGCGTCTGCGACCTACACCACAGCTCACGGCAACGCCGGATCCTTAACCCACTGAGTGAGGCCAGGGATCGAACCCGCAACCTCATGGTTCCTAGTTGGATTTATTAACCACGACGGGAACTCCCTCTCTCATTAATTTTAAGTTTTATGCCTCATTTAACTGGATTTGTTTCCTTGATTGTAGTGTAGATTGTATTTTCCTTATACTTTCCCACTGTTTCAAAATAATGTCCTGGAAAACCTCATAGTTGTTTGGGTTTCTAACCATTGCAAAGTGGATTATATTAGGATTAGTGATTTTCAAAGTGTGGTTCCCCAAGCCCAGCTGTATGAGAACCACAAGCCTGTTTGTTAAAACCACAAGTTCTTGGACCATATTGCAAACCTCTGGAATCAAAACCTCTGGGTAGAAGGCAGGGATTGGCATTTTTAACAGACACCTCAGATGCTGCCCAGCCCCCCACACCCCCAACTGTGTGAAACCTCCTTTCCTGTAATGAGGATTTTTGCATTGAAATAACTTCCTTATATTTTTATTACTTCATTTTTTCTTTTTTTAAAATTATAGTTGATTTTCAGTTTCTGCTGTAAAGTCACCTAGCCGTAGGTATATATACATTCTTTTTCTCACATTATCCTCCATCATGTTCCATCACAAGTGACTAGATACAGTTCCCTGTACCATACAGCAGGATCTCATTGCTTATCCACTCCAAATGCTGTAGTTTGCATCTACTATCCCCAGACTCCCTTCTTAGTTTGGAACTTAGAGTGTTTTCCCTGAATTTCTTATGAGTTTAATTACATTGCTAAATGACTCATTGGATCCACTTTGAAGTGGATAAAAATTATAAAAGAGCAGTAAATCCATTTCCCATAACTAATCCATTAATTTTAATTCCACGTGCTTGGGGGAAAGCCAGCTGTCATTATGAACCTCACCATTGGCAAGCATTCCGTCTTAGCAGGAAGTGAACAGGAATCAAGAGGAGAGTAAAACCAAATCAGACTATTTTTAGAAGAACAAAAGGACTTCTTTGAGGACAGTAGGAAACATAATCACTGCAAAATATGTTTGATTGACAGATATTTTATGACTTGTGGTTCTCAGAACTCATGTTTTACGAGTATTTTCTGAGTGGTTTAGAAATGACCTTAAGCACCCAGTAATACCTGGTCCTACTCTAAGTCCTTTAAATAAAGGGCACCTCGGGTGGTCTCCCTGCCAGGTGTAATGTGTATAGTAGTGTCAAGAGTAAACTAGAACTACAGGAGTTCCTGTCATGGCTCAGCGGTAAGGAACCTGACTAGTATCCATGAGAATGCGGGTTTGATTCTTGGCATCGCTCAGTGGGTGAAGGCTCCAGTGTGTTGCCACGAGCTGTGGTGTAGGTCGAACATGTGGCTCGGATCTGGTCTTCCTATGGCTATGGCGTAGGCTGGCAGCTACAGCTCTGATTTGACGCCTAGCCTGGGAACTTCCATGTGCCGCAGGTACATTCCTTAAAAACAAACAAACCAAAAAGAGTAAACTGGAATTAGTAAATGGACTATGCCATTTGTTACAGAAATATAGGTAACCTATGCAGCTAAATATTTGCTTCATGGGTAATAGAAGCTAAGAGGGAGCTCCCTGGTGGCTCAGTGGGTTAAGGATCCAGCATTGTCACTGCCATGGTTCTAGTCACTGCTGTGGTGTAGGTTCAATCCATGGCAGTCATTGAATGGGGAGAAGGGGCTGTTTGGGAGTCTTAGGAGGGCATTCGAAGCATAAGGGCTGGACCATGAGGTTTCCGATCACAGAATGAAAAGAGAACCACAGCTCGGATGAAAGTTCTCCGGCACAGGAGCCAGGAGACCAGGAGGTCTCAGCAGCGCGTTCAGAACAAGCAGGGCTGGGCTGTGGCCCCTGGAGGGTGCTTATTGGGTGGAGAGAATAAATAGAAACAGTTCCTGGTGGTGGATCACCCAGTCCGTAGTAAAGGACTGTGTTAAAAGGCCAGAAGGGAAGAGCAAGATAAAAATGAGTGGCAAGGGAGTTCCCGTTGTGGCTCAGTGGTAACAACTCAGACTAGTATCCGTGAGGATGTGGGTTCTATTCCTGGCCCCACTCAGTGGGTTAAGAATCTGGCACTGCTGCAAGCTGCGGCATAGGTCAAAGATGCAGCTTGGATCTGGTGTTGCTGTGGCTGTGGTGTAGGCCAGAAGCTACAACTCCAATTCAACCCCTAACCTGGGAACTTGCATATGCCATGGTGCAGCCCTAAAAAGTGAAAAGTAAAAAAAAAAAAAAAAAAAAAAAAAAAAAAAAAAAAAAGAAAAGAAAAGAAGTTACAGGGGTGGTCATGTGGAGTGTAGATGCAGAAAAGAAGAAAGGGTGGTTTTTTTCCACATTAACAGTGAGAAACACAGGCACAACTTGAGAGGGCGTGAAGGGAATGGAGAGCCCAGGAGGGCAGGTGGTATTTCAAGGATATATGTGGACCATCCCAAAACCAGGTGCCTGGGAGCTGACATCTGGTCGACCCTCTTCCCTGCTGGAGGGGCCATAAAGAGATGCCGCGGGAGGAGGAACGGCATTGAGCCGAGAGGACCTGTCCTGGTCAGGAGCTAGTAAGGAGGGGTGGGACCTGGTCATGCACGGTTAATAGGTACACCCAAATATCTCTTTAATCAGAAATCTCCCTGAGGGAGAAGAAAACTTTCCAAAGCCCATAGAGCAGCTCGTTTCTTAATAGGATAACATACCTTTCCATAACCTAAAAATACCATGAACAGTCCCTTGATGTGTATTAATATGGGATTTGACCTGCAATAACAAAGCAGAAAGGACCAAGGAAATGGGATTCTGCCTGTAACGTTGGTATGTGGGCTATCCAGAACTTCAGAGCAGTCGATCCAGTCGACTCCAGACTTGTCTGATGGAGGAGTATCCTAGGGTTTACTTTATTCCCTCTTCCCAAGGCTTAACCTTTGTCCCTGAGAAAGGGAGGACATTTAGTCAATCTCCTTGCTAGTTAGAAGCACCAGTAAAAGGTTTGATTGGGGAGAAGACGAGAAACTAGATGAAGTTTCATACTTAACCTGTGGATTTCATTTCAGACTTCCCTGTTTTCTGCTGATGATTAAAAAGTTGCCTAGGTATTAAGGCTTGGAGTTAGAGCAGTTCTAGCTATCAGTTAGTGTAACAAGTTTGAAGGGATTATCTACGATTTTATTCTGATTTTTCTCTCCTCTCTGCAGGCGGTGCTTGGCACTTTTCATTTAATGTGAAGTTTTACCCACCAGACCCTGCCCAGCTCTCTGAAGACATCACCAGGTATTTGAAAGTTTTCTGTGTAAAAGGCAGGCATATGGGGAGTGGTACATCTCTCTGAAATTCCCGGAGAAGAGCCTGCTCACATCTGATGACCTTACAGTCATCCACGCCAAAACGGCAAACAAAAGGCAGCGGAATGAGAGCAGGCATCCGATGAGGAGATTTGCCAAATCCTGCCTGATCATGGTTGAATCTTTGGTGCTAAGCTGATGCTTCCCTCTGCCTGACCCTGGCGGGAAGATGTGCGGAGTGGAGGTGCTGTCACCCACCACCGCCACTAAACTGGATGGGACTCAGCCTTAAGGGATACCGCAGTTCTTAGTGCTCCTGCTTTAAGACCTGGAGTAAAAATGTGTCTTCCAGTGTTTATGCCTTTTATGTAAGCCATCTGATACGTGACGGCTGTTTTTTAAAAAGTCACACATATGCACGTACACACACACACACACACAAATACACGTGAACACAAACACATTTAAGAGTTAACCTTCTATGCCCTGTGTGTGCCAGAAAAGTGATTAATTCATTTTGGGGAAAGAAGACATTAAGAAAGGAATCTGGGGGATATATCCTGGTGGCTCTTTGGGTTAAGGATCCGATATTGTCACTGCTATGGCTCCAAGTCACTGCTGTGGCGTGAGATCGATACCTGGCCTGGGAACTTCCACATTTCACAGGCATGGCCAAAAAAATCCCAAAGCAAAAAAAAAAAAAAAAAAAAGAGTCTAACGTGCTGGCCCGGTGACTGAGCTTTCTGAGTGGGAAGAGCCTCTCCGTGAAGCTCCTGGCCTTGCTGAGTGTCCTTGCAGGCTTCCTCTAGTGCTTCCTGGTGTGGAATCCCTGGGCTTCTCTCTGCAGGGCAGCGCGTTTCTGGCCCAGCAGA
Organism: Catagonus wagneri; assembly: GCA_004024745.2. Lineage (NCBI taxonomy): Eukaryota > Metazoa > Chordata > Mammalia > Artiodactyla > Tayassuidae > Catagonus > Catagonus wagneri. Next base: position 16,593,731 of record PVHT021183608.1, on the reverse strand, counting down.
GTGACGTGGTGCCCTGTGGCCTTCATCCTGGGTAAACATTTCAAGAAAGAGAAATTATTCAAAAAGTGTTAGGCACTTGCTAAGATTCAAAATAATTTCAGCAGACCTGTTAGGAGAAGGGTAAAAACTAGTTCCAGAGGATTTCTTTTCTGTTTGCTTTAAATTAAAAGAACACTTATAATATCCAATTTAAAACTACATTTTAGTAATGTTGAGGAACTGTTTTTATTTTTTTAGGGCCACACCTGCGGCATATGGAGGTTCCCAGGCTAGGGGTCCAATTGGAGCCACATCTGCAACCTACACCACAGCTCATGGCAACACTGGATCCTTAACCCACTGAGTGAGGCCAGGGATTGAACTTGCGTCCTCAAGGGTACTAGTCAGATTTATTTCCTCTGAGCCACGATGGGAACTCTGAGGAAATCTTTAGTTGTGGCTAATTTATGGTTAGAGAACCTATATACAGCTGGCTGGACTTGTAATTTAGTTCATGATTCTTTTCTGTTCGTATCATGTTTGTAGAGCCTGTGAAATGTATAGAAATTTTTCTATCTGGATTATATAGAGTTTATTCATATCATCAGCTTAAAACCATTTTAGATGGGACTTTAGGATTTTAGCACAGTCCTCAGCTTCAGCAGATTAGCAATTCACTTCTTATATGAGAGGCACAAAGTGTATTTTAATATTACACTCATATGCTGGGCCGTGAAGAATATTGTGAAAACTCATCATTGTTCACCCTTACCTTGGCATCTTCTGCAGTTAATATTATATCTGTAATTCTGAAAAGCAAAGAAAAGTAAGATTCAGCTATGAGTGGAGATATTTCTATCATATTGATAAAATTATACAGAAAACGCTTTATATTCCCCCAGTTTAAAACTATTTACTTAGGGAGTTCCCGCTGTGGTGCATTGGGTTAAGGATCTGGCATTGCTGGAGCTATGGCATAGGTCACAGCTGCAGCTCAGATTCCATCTCTGGACTGAGAACTTCTGTGTGCTCAGCTGGAAAAGAAAAAAGGTTTACTTATAGTGACAAGATTCTCAGATTTTAAGATAGTGTTAAGTATTCATATCTGTTGAATTCTGGAAGTTTTCTAAATAAAAAAATGAGAACTTGAGACAAGAGAAGAAAGTATGCTTACTACAATGAGACCTTCCCAGCAGGAGAGCAGGAAGTGGTGCAGCCTTATCGATGGCACAGCCGTTGAGTTACCTCAAATTTGTCGTGGTCCTGTGGCTGGACCTTGTATCTAGACGGCAAATGCGACTTCCTTTAGGCTAATGATTGCATTTAATAGCACCGTTTTTATATTATAATGACCCCCCCAAGCAGAGATTTTGTTTGATTTTAAATGTTACCTTGATGTTAAAGGAATATGTGCGTAGGGTTCTTTGACTCTAATGCTTCATCAATGAGACCCTGTTTTGTGATGAACATTGACTTGCCCCTAGAAGTCCTTAAGTATTGTATTTTGTAGCCAAGTATTTCCTCCTTGTATCTAGATCCAAAATCAGATGGTAGAAAATGTGTCCCAGTGGATTGTCCCCCAGGGAGGACTCGCTGGCCGCCCGAGTCCTTTCCCTGTCCTAACACTGGCTCTCTGCCCATCCTTTGGCTCCTGGAAGGTACTACCTCTGCCTTCAGCTGCGAGATGACATCGTGTCCGGCAGGCTGCCCTGCTCCTTTGTCACCCTTGCCCTGCTGGGCTCCTACACTGTCCAGTCAGAACTGGGAGACTACGACCCTGACGAGTGCGGCAGTGACTACGTCAGCGAGTTCCGCTTCGCACCAAACCACACGAAAGAGCTGGAGGACAAAGTCATCGAGCTGCACAAGAGCCACAGGTTGGCGGCGGGAACCCCCGAGCGTCCCTCCTCACCCGCATCTCCCGGGACCGATGTCAGTGCTGTGAGGATGGACTTGAGCGGAGTCGGCTTCTGCGCCAGTACAGCTCTGGGTCGGATGCTCCCACCCGGGCCGCCCATGTCCACTTGTGCTGTTTCCTTTCAAAGCCATATTCCCGGGACTCTCCCCCCGCCCCCATCCCCCACGTCCCCCGGGACACATCTGTTGTCGCCTCTCTGGGAACTTGCTGGTTACTTAGCAAGGGAGCTAAGTGGGCAGTATTACTGCCCAACCAGGTAAAAGAAAAGCAGCATTATAATCATTTTCATTTTTTTTTTTTTTTCTTATCAGAGGAATGACGCCAGCAGAAGCAGAGATGCACTTCTTAGAAAACGCCAAAAAGCTTTCCATGTATGGGGTAGATTTACATCATGCTAAGGTATTCGTTTTTTAAACTCCTGGCTTTCTATCTGATTGTATTCAACAGGGTCCAGGACCCAGTTGTCACAGGTGTTTTATGTGCCACGTTCTACGTGTGGCTCCTGTTGTGGACATCCACTGGGCACTCAGTGACTTCATATGAAGTTTAAATAGCTTTCTCGAGTTTAGGTGCTATGACAAGTAATCAGTGCTTCTTGAAATAAGATGATTATTTTGAAGTTCAGTTAAGATTACCCAGCACGGGAGTTCCCGTTGTGGCTCAGCAAGTTAAGAACCCCACTAGTATCCTTGAGGATTCTGGTTTGATCCCTGGTCTCACTCAGTGGGTTAACGATCCAGTGCTGCCATGAGCTGTAGTGTAGGTTGCAGACGCGGCTCGGATCCCGCGTTGCTGTGGCTGTGGTGTAGGCCGGCGGCTACAGCTCCGATTCAACCCCTAGCCTGGGAACCTCCACATGCCACAAGTGTGGCCCTAAAAAAAGAAAAAGGAAAAAAAAAGATTAACCAGGCGGGCTGAGCTTACCTAATCGTTTAGTGAGTTGTTTAGGCTGTGTCTTGGTTCCAGAGTCTCAGGAAGAGAGAAGTTGGTATTGGACTGTGGGATGGTTAAGGTTGTAAGATACCTCGGCAGCTTTTACTCCATGTCACACTTTCGCCAGAACGTGTGTACCTTTCAACATTGAGAGAGAGAGAACCTGTGGACTGTTAGTCTGTTATCAGAATAGCTGTGAGTAAAAGTGCTATGGAGGCCTAGGCAGGCGTTCCCGAAAACCTTTATCATCAAAACCTATGAAACGTGTTAGGATCTTAGGGATGATTCTGGTACTTGAGCAGCATTGGAAGGGTCAGTGTGTGAAGTTCAAGGGCACAACACGGAGGCCTGAAGGCAGAAGAAAATCTGAGCCTCTGCTGGGGCTTTAGGCCGGGGGTGCTGGGGTGGGGGCGTTGGGGAGCGGGGGCAGCTCGTTGACATTTGCGTGTAATTACAGCAGCAGGTGGAGTTCTGTTTACTTGCCAGTTAATTATTATATGTTCTCACTTTGCCCTCGGATAACAGAGAGTTTTATGGTTGATGCCAGGTATGAGGTCGGATGAAGATTTAAAAGGAAAATAAGGACACACACTTAAGATTGTTTTTCTCTTAAGAGCTTTCCCCATGTGGCTGAAAGATAAGGTACCAAGAAGGAAATGAAGGTAGCCTGGACATCCGAGTGAATCGCAAGCTTTTTTTTTTTTTTTTCAAGTTGTATCACATACACGATTCACTTACCTCCCAGGGAAAATACGTAAATAAAAGATGAGGGCCTCTGTTTAGGGGAAAGGGCAACTCAGGGTGGATCAGTGTTCATATTGGTGAAAATGAAATCACTTAACATTGCTATAGTTCCTGCATTAAAATAGATGGCTGCTTTTTCATTTGGTAATGTGATTTGAAATTATGCCAATTAAGAAAGAAAGAGAATTAAGGAAGTGCCAATGCAGCCGGTTATAGGATTTCATCTGAATACTAAGTATAACAAATGATTTGGTTATGAACTTCATTTTCTCATGCAGCAGCCGTCCATCATTTCTAGATGGAAGTTTACTGAATTAAATGAGAGCTAATTTCCAGTTATAAGTGTGATGCTTCTCTTCTATAGATAGTATGAAAGGCCCTGAGCTTTAGACCCATTGAGAAATTCTGGATTGTGATCTCAGACTGCACAGCTCTATATTAGGAATAAATAGTCATATTAGATGAAGGTCCTTTGTTTTAGAAAACCTGTTCTAAATGCTTTGTCTTTTCCTTAGGAAGACTGTCTCTGCTTGTTTGTCATTTAAGGTCACCCTGAATAGAATGTCAGAGTCATTTATATCCTGGAAGATTCTGAGAGGTAGATATAAATACCTATCGGAAATCCCATGGGCCAGGAGATAATGAAGGATGGCAAAGTTGGAACAATGACTTTAAATTAAGGAAATAGTATACTCGTTTATTTTAGTAACGATAGGCTGGAATAGGCCAGGTCTTCCTTCAGTGCTGCCTGCTAAAGGGAGCATTAATGTGTTTATCGATAGGTGAACGCATGTCCCCAAGAAAGACTGCAGTTAGAACTTTCAATACAAAACATTTATCAGGCTCTTGCCTCAGTGCTCTGGGCTCAGACAGAAAACTTGGTATCAAAACTATCCTTTTGTTATTGTTGTTGCTGCTGTGCCATTACTAAAGTAGAAACCGTCATCCAATTTTAAACCCCACTTACTCCTGACATTTTCTTTCTTCACTTGCCTTTTCTTCCAACAAACTCCTAAAGATTTAACACAGGCTAGGCAGGTGCTGCTGAAGCTTGTGAGGTTCCCAAGACAAACGGCCTGCTCTCCACCCGCCCAGGGTCCAGAGGAGAAGGAAGAGGAGTGGGAGTCATGGCAGCACATTTGCTTGGGCTGTGCTCGTGATGATAATGATACAGGGACGGAGAAGAGGAAGGTAGAGGAGAGATCAAATGAACCTTCCTGATCCTCCACATGAAGGGGTTCCCTCTTCTTATGATTCAAAGACACTAATGGGTGATAAGGCAAAAAAAAAAAAAAAAGGAGTTCCCTGATGGCTCACCAAACTAAAGGTCCAGCATTGTTACTGCTGTGGCTCAGGTTCGATCCTTGGCCCTGGAACATACATACCACCGGTACAGCCAAAAAAATAAAATAAAATAATAATGCAAAAGGTTGTACATGTCCAAAGGCATATTTCCTACACTTATGTTCCTTTTCACTAAGAAAGTAAAGCAGGGAGCATCAATTCCCGCAGGCCTTTCTGCTCGGGCCTGAAGGGTCCCTGGGTGTCCTGAAAGCAGGTTGGCTGGGTCTGAGGGGCCATCCTGCCCCGACTTCCAGCCTCGAGTTAGCGCTCTCCCACTGCTTTTTCCAGTTAAAGCCCTCAAAGAACAGTGAGCAGATCCTGGTGTTTGAATCTCCTCAAATTTGATTATGTTGTAATATTCCTTCCACTTCTACAGAGTAATTTCATGTCTAATGGAGCGATACATTTCCAGGGAAAAATATTTCATTTTAAATTAATTAGATTGTATTTGCAACCTCACGTTTCCCAGAGATGGACCAAAATATTTAGTAACTAGGTTCTGGAAACATTCATCTTGTGCTTCGCGCTCATAGGATATAGGTAGTCAACCCTCCCTCCTTATGGGTGAGTCAGAAGACCCTGTTTGCACTCTTTCATGCCCCGCCACCCCTTGCTGGGGCTGCAGTGACTCAGAGCAGCTTAGCCCCGTCACCACTGTCAAAGAGCTCAGCTTGTCTCCAGGCGCCCTCTACTCCGAGCACAATGAGCACGGGGGGGTGGAGCCTGCACCCCACACTCCGCACTGCCTCCTGTCCTTTGTCCGCACCCACTCAGACCCCACAGATGTTCGCTTTACCCTGATTTCACCCGAACACAACACAGAGGAGGCATAGACTGTTCGTTTCCTGAGCTGTATGTGACATCTCTGGTGACCTCTGGGACCCCTCATCCCGCCTCCTAGGCAGTGACCTGAAGATGGGATGTGCACGTAGCAGAAGCCAGTTGCAAATATAATGCAGTCCCGCTTCTGTTTAAGAAACTATACACATGGCGCAAACTGTTGCATTTGGAGTGGGTAAGTCATGAGGTCCTGCCGTACAGCACAGGGAACTCTATCCAGTCACTTGTGATGGAACATGATGGAGGATGATGTGAGAAAAAGAATGTGTATGTATATCTGTGGTTGGGTCACTTTGCTGTACGGCAGAAACTGACAAAACACTGTAAATCAAATATAATGGAAAAAATAAAAATCGTATTTAAAAAAAACTATATGCATGGAGTTTTTATGTGGCACAGCAGGTTAAGGATCACTTCACTGCAGCGGCTCAGGTCACTGCTGTGTTGCGGGTTTGATCCCTGGTTCAGGAAGTTCTGCATGCCATGGGTGTGGCCAAAAAAAAAAAAAAAAGCTGTACATGTATATTAAATGCATCAGTATTTATGAATGTGAACCAAATTGTCAAGAGTGGCTACCCCTGGGTAGTGAGTGTGTTGGAGGCTCGTTGGGAAGTGTGTTCGTACTATTAATGAAACTATTTTATATTCAAACTTTATAATTGTATGCAAAACAATCAAATTCCAAAATGTAGGAAAGGACAGGGCCTCCCCATTAGTGTACATATTAGTTAAAAGTCCTGCCTCTGGAACCAGGCTGCCCTTTATTCAACTGGAATGAACACGTAACCTTTCTGTACCTCAGTTTCCTTGTCTGTAAAGTGGGACTAATAATAGCAGCTACGGGAGTTCCCGTTATGGTGCAATGGGTTAAAGGGTCCAGCGTTGCCGCAGCTGCAGCTCGGACTCAATCCCTGGCCCAGGAACTTCCATAAGCTGTAGTTGCGGCCATAAAATATAATAACAGCAGCTACCTCAAAATAATCCTAGTGAAGGTTGATAATGTATATAAAGTGGCTGGAGCCATACCTGGCACGCAGTTGTAAGAACCGAGGCTCTGATTATTTCTGTTTTTATGCACCCTCACCTGAGTTCTCCATGTCCAGTGTTACAATCATAAATCCACAGTACCTGGGTAAGGGGAGTTTATGCTAACAAATAAATCTCCATGGTGATATCTTCATCAGAAGGCTACTATTTAGTGGTAATATTTTTTAAATGGCTGTAGTGCTTTTCATATTTAGATTAGAGCTGCAGGTAGCCAAGAATAGACTGTATACACAGTGGCTTGAATAGTGGGCCTGCCATAAATGAAAATAGATGAGATGCTCATCCAGCGTTCCTGCTGCTGTTTTCCAGGATTCTGAAGGAGTCGAAATTATGCTGGGAGTGTGTGCAAGTGGTTTGTTGATATATCGTGACCGGCTACGCATCAACAGATTTGCCTGGCCAAAGGTTCTAAAAATTTCATACAAACGGAACAACTTTTACATTAAGATCCGGCCCGGAGAGGTAAGTGGACCCCAGTGGGCCACGTACATTGGAGAAAAACTTATCGAAGCGCAAACAAAAATTTGAATGACCTATTCACAAGTTCTGAATGTGGCAGGACATGGTGAGTTAGATCCAGATGCTTAAGAATTTATTGTAGGTGTGTCCAATAAACAGTAATAAATTAAATTTTCTCTTCTTTTGCATTGTTTTGTTCTAATTTTTTCCCCAGTGCATATGTTCATTGAAAGGCTTTTCTCTTTACATATTTTAATGGAAAAATCAAGATTCGTGAATAATGTTTTTTTTAAGCTTTGGTATAAAAGAAACTCTTAGTTGCTCAACGTCCCTTTTTTTAAGGCAAGAAATAGATTTATTTAGATAGGATGCTTATGAGAGATGAAAGCAGGCAAGCAAGGAAGCTCTGCCCTTTAGTTGTTCAACATCTTTGTGAATAAAGAATAGATTTTTTTTTTCTTCTGTCCTATTGTTCTTCCTCCATGTCCTCTCCTTGTCCTCCAAATCTGATAACACCCTAAAGGGAATAGCTTAGAGATAATGCGCATCAAGGTACAAGAAAGATTAGGACAAGCGACACCAGGTGTAAATTATGCAAGTTTCACAGCCAAATGTATTCCTCCCCTTTTTTTCCAATCAGATAAACTAGTGAAAGAATCAAAATTGTTACCTAATCCTTGTTCCTTGGGCAAAAGCATCCATGATCAACTTCTCTCCTCCTCAGTGGTTTGACATAATATTTAGTAAATGTATACTGTTGTCTGCATAATAGATAATTAATAAATATGTCCAGTTGCCATTTAGTGTGGTTAATGTAATGGAAGCAGGGCTCTAAGATTGCAGCACATTTATGGTTCCAAACATTTTCCGGTACAGTATAGAATTATCTCCTGTCTTCAAAATCAACTTCTCCACTGGTAGAAAATGCAGTGTAAAAAAAAAAAAAAAATCACTATATGGGATACAGTGTACAGCATGGTGACAAGTAAAAAATACTGTATTGTATATTTGAAGTTGCAAAGGGTAGACCTTAAAAGTTCTTATCTTGGAGTTCCCGCCATCACGCAGTGCGTTAAGAATCCAACTTCAGTAGCTCGAGTTGCGATGGAGGTTCAGGCTCAATCGTCAGCCTTGGGCAGTGGGTTAAAGGATCTGGCATTGCTGCAGCTCAGGCATAGATCTCTGTGGCTCAAATTCAGCCCCTAGCCCAGGAACTTCCATGTGCCCCAGGTGCAGCCATTAAAAAAAATGGTAAGAAAAAAATATTTGTAACTCTGTGTGGTCCTGGGTATTAACTAGCCTTATTGTGGTGGTCATTTCACAAAATATACATCAAATCATGTTGTGCCTCTGAAATATGTAATGTTATGTGCTATTATATCTCAATATAAAAAAATTTTAAAAAATCAGACTATAAAGCAAGCAGTTGTATTTCCCGTGGGTAAAAAAAATCCAACCTATCTGTGAACACTGAAATAATCTGTAAGCTTTTCCTGTAAATACCTGAAATTAAAGTCATTTTTATCTTTCCTAAAGATAGCATATTAAACTTAAAACCAACATATATTCAGTTTATTAAACATGTATGAAGTGAGCATCTATTTATTGCCAGGCACTGTACTGAGCATTGAAAATAGAAAGAGAACCATGACCTTGTTCCTGTTCTGTAGGGACTTTCTGTTTGGTAGAGAAACTGACTGGCACACTTGCAATTACAGCGTCATGATGCAAGCGAGAGGCCCGTCCATGGACGCGGACGAGCGTAGCGTGTGAGAGGCCGGAGGGGAGTTGGAGCAGTGCGTGGAGAGGCCACAGCGAGCCTTGGGAGCTTTTAAGCTGGGGTGTGACACACTAGACGGATATTGTGGGATGAAATTCGGCACCTTAGTAATATGATGTGTTAAGGCCTGAACTAGGGCAGAGGTTGTGGGAATAGAATGGAAGGAGCACCTCCGAAGAGAGGTGTCAGTGGCCGAAGCAGTAGGTCCTGGAGACAGGATGGGGGGCAGGGTGGGGGAGGCAAAAGAGGAGAGAAGAGTCCAGGATAATCGGGTTCCAGTTGGCATGAGAGGTGGAGATGCTGTTATTAGAAAAGAGAGAAAAGGAGAAATTCAGAAAAAAAAAAAAAAGTTGAAATTCCTTTGGGACAGATTTTTGGAGGTTGAGTCTTTCAGAGTAAGAAACACAGGACTTGGAACAGGGCCATAAGCTTTATGCTTTGGACGTGGAAGAAATTGCCAAAAAACAGGAAGTTAGAGGGGGAAAAAGGAACCTAAAACAAAAGCTTTGGGTAACACCGCGGTTTTTTTTTGGGGGGGGGGGTAGGTGGGAAAGGAGCAGAGGCAGATGAGCAAAAACAGCTGGAGAAGAAAAGAAGGGCCGGAAACAGTCATGGATGATAAATAAGGAAGAGGAGATTGAGGATGCGTGTCCACCAGCAGCACCAAAGGTGCCCGAGAAGGCGCTCAGATGAGAACTAAGGAAAGTGCCCTGAACTTGACACTCAGGTCCCTTGTGACACTGAAGAGGTCAGGAAGGAGTTAGCGCACCCAGCAGGTTGCAGCGAAGCAGCAGAGGTTTCTCTCGCTGGCAGTTGGCAGTGACGAGAGAAGTGGGGTTCTGACTGCGACAGAAGGAAGCTCAAAGAAAGCCGTTTTCTCCCCCCTTTAACAACTATATTTGTAGACTGAGAAGAGGCAGTGAGAAGAAATGACTAGTGGCACAAAGGCTCTGAGGCGTCTGGAAGAAATGGATGCAAGCAGTTCCTTGGCGGTCCAGTGGTTCAGATCTGGTGCTTTCTGGAGTTCCCGTTGTGGCTCAACAGTTAGCCAACCCGACTGGCATCCTTCGGGATGCGGGTTCGAGGCCTGTCCTCCCTCAGTGGGTTAAGGATCCCTCCCTCAGTGGGTTAAGGATCCCTCCCTCAGTGGGTTAAGGATCCGGCGTTGCCGTGAGCTGTGGTGTAGGTTGCAGGCGCGGCTCGGATCCTGCGTTGCTGTGGCTGTGGTGTAGGCCGGCGGCTGCAACTCCGATTCGACCCCTAGCCTGGGAACCTCCATATGCCGCGGGTGCGGCCCTAAAAAGAAAAAAAAGGAAAGTGCGGCGTCCTCTGGTCCTTGTGCTAAGAGTGGCTTCCTGGTTTCTTGAAGCATAGCGCCAGCCGACTCTGCTATAGAACCCCGGCCTCAGCGTAGCGTGTGGTGTGTGCTAGATGCAGGATGAATACGTGGAGGGGGGTTTAGTCAAGGTCCCTAGGCCTCTGGCTCTCAGTTGACTGGGCCTGTTGGATGGTGGTGAGTTTCATGAGCACCCCTGCACGGGTGTGAGAGACACTGGGGTGGGCAACTGCATTTAGAGCCACCCGTGGTGTTTTTCCCCATCTCCCCCTGCCCAGCCCCTCTCAGTAGACAAGAAACGGAAGCCGAGAACAGTGAAAGCTCACAAGCCTTGCTGCATAGGACCCCTCTCCTTGGTTCCTAGACTTACAGATGACTTTTGTTATTGATCACACCAGTGGTCTGTTGGTGGGAAGCCTTTTTACTGTTTAAGGTGATTGCCCTCTGGTGGCCTGAAGTATTCTGTCTAAAGAAAATTTAAAAATTATTGGGGTATCCGCCCTAATAATATTAGAATATATTTCTCAGGGGAGTTCCTCTTTGGGTTAATGGGTTAAAAATACAGTGTTACTTCTGCAGCTCAGGTTGCTGCTGTGGTGTGCGTCTGATCCCTGGCCTGGGAATTTCCACATGCCACAGGAGTGGCCAAAACAAAAAAGTTATATTTTTAATATATTTATTCAGGATGTCAGATGTTTCATCTTGAGCTGAACTCTCCGTGCTAAAGAATAAGAAAATATGTTCTCCCAATCCCTAATCTTATGTAATGGGCCTGCCTCGTCCTGAGGTTCTGCTTCTATAGATTCAACCAACTGTGTGTCAAAAATATTTAGGAAAAGAAATTCCAGAAAGTTCCAAAAAGCAAAACTCGAATTTGCTGCATGCAGGCATCTATTTCCATTTACATTGTGTTAGCTCTTATGCGTAATCCGGACGTGATTTAAAGTATATGGGAGGATTGGGTAGGTTACAGGCATACACTGCACCATTTTATAAGGGACTTGAGCATCCACAGCGGTCCTGGAACCAATCCCCTTCAGATTATTGAAGGACAACTGTTTATAATATTGAGAGATGTTAGCCTTTAACATGATAATCCGTATTAGAATGCACAGATAAAGTCAGCAATATCTGATACCAGGTCATCAAATGCCTAGGATATACACGTATTTCCAGACCAGATACAAGGAGAAAATGTCCTTCTGAGAATGCTGTAGACTTTAAACATGTTATTCATTTCTGTATGTTCCAGTTGAAGTCATGATATCCTAGAGAAACCATGAAAATAAGCCCTAAAAATCAAATCAGGGAGTTTCCATTGTGCCTTAGCAGGTTAAGGGCCCAACGTTGTCTCTGTGAGGACACAGGTTTCCATCCCTGGCCCCGCTCCGTGGGTTAAGGATCCAGCGTTGCCACAAGCTGTGGCGTAGGTCCCAGATGTGGCTTGGATCTAGCATTGCTCTGGCTGTGGTGTAGGCCTGCAGTTGCAGCTGCAATTCAGCCCCTAGCCTGGGAACTTGTATGTGCCGAGGGTGTGGCTGTAAAAAAAAAAAAAAAATCAGATCAGGACAAATTGATCTCCAGAAGGAATACAAATAACCTCTTTTTTTTGCATTTAGTTTTCATAAGATTTGTCCTTATGCATGAAATATTTTCTGCATGTATAGTGTGGTTACACATACCTGTAGCATTTTAAGAAGATAAGATATCAAGAGGATTTTTTTAAATAAATGAATGTATATAGCATGAAATCTGCATACATAGCACTTGATTTCGGGAGTAAAGAAAAAAATTGTGAGGGTGATTTTTTTGTATTATTTGCTTTTATTTATGATTCTAAAGGTTGCTCTATTCTTAAATACTTTTTTTCTTTAGTTTGAACAATTTGAAAGCACCATTGGGTTTAAACTGCCAAACCATCGAGCTGCCAAGCGTTTATGGAAAGTGTGTGTAGAACACCATACCTTTTTCAGGTGGGTAGAGATCATTTGGGTTTTTCCCTGAGGGGGGAATTAGAAAGGTTGGAATCTCTCTAGGAAAAAGGCTGTTAGAAAGAGAAGCAGAAACAAGATCCTTTCTATTCCTTCAAGTCTGTTGCCACCAGATATCTGAATAAATCCTAAAAGAACTGCTGGCTAAATGTGAAGGATTTGCCTTAATTTGTCTTGTACTTACCTGCCTCATCTCCCCTTTATCATGTTAGGTGGCTTTCCGTTATTTTTATAGGACGTCCACTCCAGATGTCCAGTCTGTTTCCTCCTATTTGAATAATTTCTCAACACCCTCAACTCCTTTGCTCACATGCAGTACTAAAGCCATCAGATTTGTGTCTTAAAAAAAGGATAAGAAATTAGCACTGTTCTTCACCGACACCATTGCTCTCTTGAGTTTATAGAACCAAATACTCCCCAGTTACACTTAGTCCAGTTTAACTCCGTTTTTTTGCTTTGTAGCCTCTCCACAACATCCCAAGTCAGTGTACACTGTGTGAATTGAATTTTTTCTTCTAAAATCAGGTCTACTGAGTGGCATCTTGGGTGTTAAACCTTTGGTACCCTGAGCGCTCTACCTTTCAGAACAGAGGAAAAAAGTTAGCACTCCTAGTATTTGGCTTAATAGTCCTTCTGATGTTTTTCTTCTGCTCTCTCTAGACTGTTGTTACCTGAAGCACCTCCAAAGAAATTCCTTACCTTGGGCTCCAAGTTTCGTTATAGCGGCAGAACGCAAGCCCAGACGAGAAGAGCCAGTGCCTTGATAGACCGTCCGGCCCCTTACTTTGAGCGCTCATCCAGCAAACGCTACACCATGTCTCGCAGCTTGGATGGAGGTAGGTGCTACTCAGGCCCCGTGAAGACCTCTAGCAGCTGCCCCATAGTGTGAGCCCCTCACGAGCCTCTGGTGGACATGGGCGGTCTCGAAGGATAGGAAATGAAATGCACTTGTTGGTCTGTGGCTGAATGACAGGTTTTAACCCCTCCTCCGTCAAAGAAGAGGTGCCTTTGGAAGTCTAACATCTATTACTGGTAGCTTTATATGAAATCATGTAAAAGAATGGTACTTGGAGAATGGGCTTAGCTTTCATAAGCTGGTACCCTGAATTTGTAAAGAGACACCTTCATTCTAAATCGAGGCATCACATACTTAAGAGTTATTTGGTTCTCTTGCCAGCAGATCTCAAGTGATTATCAGGTTTGTTTTAGACAATTGGTTTCTAAAAGAGAACTGAGTTAAAATTACGTGTTCCTAAAATATTTTATGAATAAAATGCTACTTTTATCAGCCAGTGAATAATAGCTGATAGGAAGGATGCCATTCCACGAACGGAGCAGAGAGCTCTGAGTGAAATCTTCCTGGTTAGTGTGAATTGCTGCAGCAGATGGGCAGGGAGAACACGTACATTTGCTGTGTAAACGTTCTGCGCCGTGAAGTCAGCTGTCTTGGGTATGACAGGGAGAGAATCACTGAATCACTTACATAACCTTTTTCAGACATGAGAGTGAGTTTTTAGCAGGTTTCTGTTGTGTGTGGCCGTTTTCTATTGCTGACCACAGTTACATGCAGATGTGCTTTCTGCTGCAAGACAGGCATCTGTAGGAAACTGGAACCTCTGTGCCCATGGATGTGGCACCCATGATACGGAGGGCCGACTATTCACTGTACTGCCTGCATCATTTTCCATAAGAGACGTGAGCATCTGCACATCTGGGTTATCTGCAGGGATCCTGGAACCATTCCCCGCAGGGGACCAGGATCCTGTCTTCCGATCCAGAGCAGTGATGAGAAGTTTTGTAGGAGACCTGGCCTGTGCATATAAAAACAGAAGTTTCTGGCGTATGTTTATGATTTTAAACAAGAGCATAAATAAAAATAAATAAGTATCTGGGACCACCTTCCTCCTGACCTCCTCCCCACCTGCTCCTTCCCTTTCTCTAAACTCCATGTGGTTGGTGGGGCAGCTATTCCCTGAATCCCCTGATTTAAAAGATGGTATTGTCCTAGTGGATATTTTATCAGCAGTTTATAAAGGACGTCAGAGTTGTGTTATTAGAGCTATATTATTATCATAAATTAGTGAAGTGGAAAGAATGCTCACCTGCTGTAGATAAATTCATACCGACGTCCGGGCCCTCCGTCTGTACCTCGGTGGGTGAATGATTTACAGTCTCCAGGTGTCAACTTCAGTTGTCACCTGTCAAGCAAGATCGGGGCCACCTCTCACAGGGTTGTTGCAAGGAGTGAATAAGACTCTTTGGTGAAAACACTTGTTACAGATGCAAGGTGAAATGCTACAGATGTAATTATAATGATCTCAGGAGGTGTACTGATGATTTTTCCTTTAGGCTTTTGTGAGCGGGCCTGAGAAGTCAAGTACCATTCTCTATCTTCTCTAAGAGTTTCTCTCTCTCTCTTTTTTTTTTTTTTTTTTTTTTTTTTTTTTTTTTTTTTTTTTTTTTTTTTTTTTTTTTTTTGTCTTTTTGCCTTTTCTAGGGCTGCACTGGCGGCATATGGAGGTTCCCAGTCTAGGGTTCTAATCAGAGCTGTAGCCGCCGGCCTACACCACAGTCACAGCAGCGCGGGATCCGAGCCATGTCTGCGACCTACACCACAGCTCACGGCAATGCTGGATCCTTAACCCACTGAGCAAGGCCAGGGATCGAACCCGCAACCTCATGGTTCCTAGTCTGATTCGTTAACCACTGAGCCACGATGGGAACTCCCAAGTTTCTCATTTTTAGAGTATCTAACCGAGAGCCAGACTTTGGGGGGAAACTGCTGATTAGGACTGTATTGAGTAAAATTAAGATCCTGAAAATTCCGAATTAATGTTGACGCTTTCCTCCGGCATTGACACATCTGCTCTTCTTTGTCCTTCAAAGAGTCTCTGTAAACTAGGCGTGTCTCCTGTAAGTCAGTGTTAGAGGAACTTGTGCAGAATCACACCTTTTTTCCCTGAATGTCACCCACTTTGTTCAGTGACCTGAACCCAAAGGGCGCATTGCTTGTGAATGTTGTTTTCTGTGTGCTAGTAATTGCTGAGAAGACAGAAGGCAGTCGTGAAATCGGTGTACTAATACCGCGCTGTCTCTCCCCGCCCGAAAGTGCTGTTAGTATGTGCTGTCTCTGCCGCTGGGGTCCTGCCAGTTCTCATATGTTTTCTGCGCTGCCGCGCTGGGGCCATGGCTGCATGTTGAAATAGGAACTGCTTTGGGCAAGGTGGTGTCTTCTGTAAAGAAGCCTAGCTGGCCTTTTAGGAAACTGTGTCTCATACGAGCTTTTCCATCGGCAGGAAGAGATGTAAAATGTCTTAGTGAAGGCATTTTAGTAAAATGGTTTCCTATTAAAAGAATCTCAGAATTTTTTTCTTACATTTATGTTTAAAACTTCCAAAGGTCTACAAGCAGATTGTATTTTTGCCTGTGAATAGCTACTCTGTATACAAAAAGCAGCCTTTCTAAATTTCAGTAAATGTCATGGTACCTGAAAGGATGAGTACCAAACTTCAAAAATTTAACTGAAGTAAGCATCTCTTTCACTAAGACATTTTAGCCTGAACAAAAGGCTGAGCATCCGACCTCGTGTTTGCCTGCTTTGCATTTGCATGAATTTCATTAGCCACGTTTGTCTTGTTTTGCCAAAATACCAGAGGTGAATGAACGTATGCATATCGTGGTAGTCTTTTTAAGGTGTAATAGGTATGAAAACATTTCTGCACTTGGCACGGAACAGAGTTGCCACCTGAATTATATGCTCTCTGCCAAGATGGTTACTCTTTATCATTATGTAGCTTTTATGTGGTAGGAGTGGTGGACTTTTCAACCACTAGTAACAGTAATAGTAGTAGTGGTGGTGATAGTAATAATAAAATCATTTCAGTGCTCCTTAATGAGAGGCACTTCTGAAGATGTGTTTAAAGTCAAGTGCACTGGAGCAGTTGTCTGTCCACTGAAAGTGCTATTATTACTTGTGGGACTTGCCCCCTAAATGTCTGGTGCTGGGGCCCCACCGGTCCTGCTGTGAGCTAACAGACTCAGGGCAGCCCAGCACCCCCACTGCCACCCCGTGTCCACCCTCACACACATCCTCACCAGAAAGCCTGAGAGTAGATGGAAATTATCGCAGTGGCTTCAAGAAATGAGCATTGAAGTCATGTTTAGATACCATTATCGGTAGCATAGAGTCTGAGGTATCGCTCAGATGAACGTACCTGCAGTGCTGACCTGTCTTTGAAGAGAATCCTGGTATTTTATGGGGGTGTTTTTTTCTGTAATGGGACCGTTGGTGGTGGTTATCTGTCTTCTGACTTAACTATATTTGGAC
This sequence comes from Catagonus wagneri, assembly GCA_004024745.2. Taxonomy (NCBI): domain Eukaryota; kingdom Metazoa; phylum Chordata; class Mammalia; order Artiodactyla; family Tayassuidae; genus Catagonus; species Catagonus wagneri. The sequence goes on along the minus strand of PVHT021183608.1, from coordinate 16,577,033 downwards.
TTTATTTCTTCAATTGTATTTGCCTTTAGCATCAGTGAATGAAAACCATGAAATGTACATGAAGGATTCTGTGTCCGCTGCAGAGGTTGGTACTGGCCAGTACGCCACAACAAAGGGCATATCTCAGACCAACTTGATCACCACTGTGACTCCGGAGAAAAAGGCCGAGGAGGAGCGGGACGAGGAGGAGGAGAGACGGAAAAAGGCCGAGGAAGCCACACCTGTCGCCGCCGTACGGCACGAGGGAAAGGTACATCTCCCGTGGCTCCTAGAGCTCGTATAGGCTTTAAAGAACTCCTGAGTCACACTGAGGCTGGGAACCAGGAACGTGCGCACGTAAAACAGGCTAATTCATGGCTCAGCGCTGGTCACATTCATATTGTCAGTTTTTAAATTGTTATTTCCTGCATCAGTGTTTTTCCTCTAAAAGATCCCTTTTTAACTCTTTGAAAATCTTTTATTGAATCACTTATGTGCTGTGTAAGACTTTCAACAGCTGTCCTGTCTTAATAGCTTAAAAATACGTTGGATGGTGTATTACACTTTTCTATTTGGGCTCACATTTCAGAACCATCACTGAAGTTGTTTTCTTTGTTTCTGGCCCCAAGCTCCTACCCAAGGACTATATATTTGTCTGGATATGCAGTAATTGTCTGACCACAAGTAACTACGTGACCACAGCCTGTGTTTTTAAACACTGTTTTCTTAGCCTGATGATCAGAGCAGCAAGTGGATATGCTTTAGAAAAGGGATGTGAAGGCTGAAGGTTGCAAGTGAAGACAGAAAGACCTTGGCAGCAATTTTCCAGGGTGTTTGAGTCCTTGAACTTGATCACTTCATTTCATCCAAAATTCAATTTATTTTTAAATATTATCTTTATTTCTGGAGATCTACCACTCTAACACAACTTTCCAGAAAAATGAACGTTAAAAACTATGTAGACAACCTGCTTCTGGCTGCGGGTTTTATACCTAGCAGAGCAGCTCCCTAAAGTCAGACACGTGGGGAGGTTTATACGTAATAACAATGGAAAACCAAAGGTGGGTCTGGCTGTGTACAGGGCACAAAGTGAAAGAAAGCAGCAGAATAAAAACACTGTGCGACCTACAGGTTTTGCTAGAACAGGTAGATTAGATTCAGAGGGGACTTTTACACATGCGCTCTTCAAATATAGACTCGGGGATAAAGAATCAGCTGGGGCTCTACAGAAAAAGGCTCCTTTTGACAAGACTTTAACAGTGACTTCTAAATGAGAGATTTGCAAGCATGTCATCATTCTGTTTATGTTAGACCATCCCCACAACCCAGTTCACCCTCGGTTTTCAGGGTAAGATTTTTTATTCGCCAGACACAACAGTAAAAACAGGATAGGAGATAATGGCAAGGCTGTTCGGTTCCCTTTTGCTCGTAAAAGGTGCTCTGTTCTGCACTTTGTCTTTACACTCCCCCTTTTCAGTGAGTGTTTTTTTTTTTTTTTTTTTTTTTTTCGGTCTTTTTAAGGCCACACCCACGGCATATGAAGGTTCCCTGGCTAGGTGTCAAATTGGACCTGTGGCCACTGACCTGTACCACAGCCACAGCAACACAGGATCCAAGCCACATCTGTGACCTACACCACAGCTCACGGCAACAACAGATCCTTAACCCACTGAGCGAGGCCAGGGATCGAACCCATGTCCTCATGGATACTGGTCAGGTTTGATAATCACTGAGCCACAACGGGAACTCCCAGGTGGATTTTAATTGGGATGTGGGAAGAAGATAGTAGACTTGAAAAGCCAGCGTGGCCCATGGTTTCTGGAAATCGCCCCGCCAGCGCTCCCTTCTCCGGGAACTGGAACTATGATTAAGTGGCCCATAAAAGTAAACGGCTTGTTGTTGGCTCTAAAAACAATCCAGTCCCACTTTGATTTTCAAAGGTCAGCATTTGTTTACATGAGCTATAGCCCTACCCAGTGTCCCCATGTGCCGCCTCTGCCGTGGGGAGAATAGAGAGGACCATGGGTCTCAGAAGCCAGCACTGTGACCCAGCTGCCATCAGAGAGTCTGTGGTAGAGGCCTCGTGCTGAAGGAGGTTGGATCCCTGGCCTTGTTCAGGGTTAATATCTGGTGTTGCCACAAGCTGTGGTGTAGGTCACAGATGTGGCTTGGACCTGGCATTGCTGTGGCTGTGGCGTAGGCTGGCAGCTGCAGCTCCGATTTAACCGCTAGCCTAGGAACTTCCATATGCTGCAGGCGCAGCCCTAAAATGGATTTTAAAATAAATAAAAATCACTTTAATCAGCGGCACAGAAAGTTAAGCCATAATTACTTTCCTCTCCATCATCAAAAAGCAACTAAGAGGGTGCTTATTTTTCAGCCAAAGTGAAGGTGTATTATTACTGAAAATAGTTATTAAGCGACTGGTCCCTAGATTCCCTTGAGAAGGGGGTGTGTTTGCTGTCCTGCCATTGGTCACCCCAGGTGACGGGCAACCTCCTGCGGGCAGAGGTGGCTTGTACCTTGTACTTGTCCTCAGTTCAAGGAAACTTGTGCAGAATCCTGTTTAAGACACAACCTTTAACATCAGATATATTAGGAAAAGATATATTCAATTAATACCAAAAAAGAGACACTTCTAAATTTTCATAGATCCATGATGTGATTTTATTTGTGCATTTTCTTACCCTCTGTCTCTTGATTTACCAAGTCAGGATTGGATAACGACCACAAAGCAGACTGGGTAATGTCCATGCTGTCAGGTCACCAGGCAGAAACGTGCACGTGCATGTACACACACACACACACACAC
>PVHT021183608.1:16538734-16573242 GCA_004024745.2 Catagonus wagneri | reverse complement strand
GGGGGGGGGGGCGCAGCCTTGATCTCTTAACGACTCAAACCAGGCAAGAGAAGCATATAGCTGGTCTGCTGACGAAACCCAGAAAGCTGGGAAATTGTCTCTTTCTGTTGTTTAGGGACCACAAATAATAAAAAGTAAATGCTTATAAACTGTGTCGCAAGAAAGCACGTTCTGTTCTGCTGGCTCAGTTGTTGAAGCCCCTTGTTGTACGTCATGACTAAAACAGCCTCAGCTCTTCGTGGAGAGTTAGGCGTCCTCCTGGTGTTAACTGGGGGAGCCCTTCCTCTCGATGCTTATCAGGTAGGAGTGGGGCCAGCAACTCCCATGATTTGGAAACCCAGCTCTTTTGGCTAGAACTGACTAACCCAGGAGAGAGAGTGCTGCAGAACTGGTTTTAAATAATCACAATTTGGAGTCATGGTCATTTTAATCCAACTGAATCTAGTAACAAGTCTGTTGACTGGATCAGATCAAGAGAAGTTATTGAAAGTCTTGGTTTTAAGTTTTCAGAGAGTTATGTCTGCTCTCAGCACCCTAAAAATTTCTAATGTTGTCTGTCTAAAAACGTTTGGATCCTGTGCAACATGTGGACTTTGGGATTTCCCACAAATATCTTCTGTTCGACCTTTTTTTAAAGGCTACCCTCCGTTTGGCATTCTAGCGGGAAAATGGTGGCCCTTCGCGCAGCAGGGGCACGCAGCTTGAGTACTTTAAAATTCATGAACGGTCCTAGTGCTGAAATTCTTGTTTTACGATTTTGTGTTGGTACCCATAAGAAAATTAACTAATTGCAGTTTTCTTTTTGTCCTTTTGCACCTCTGTTTGCTGTTTCCTGTCTCTCTCTGTCTCTCTCCTCGCATCAGTCACCCGGGCTTGGCACTGACTCATGTTCCCTGTCCCCCCCATCAGCCCACCGTCCCCCCGCATCCCCCACAGAGCTGCGCAGGAGGTGTAAGGAGAAGGAGCACCCCCCGCCGGGCGCCGAGCCGTCCAGAGACCTCGGGGACCAAGATGTAGCTTTTAGCTACAAGCAGCAGGCGGGCAGGGGGGCCACCCTGTTTTCCTTCTCCTTGCAGCTCCCCGCGTCCTTTCCTTCTCTTCTGGATGACGATGGCTACCTGTCCTTCCCCAGCCTGTCCGAGACCAGCCTGCTCCCCCAGAGCCTGCAGCACTACCTGCCCATCCGTTCGCCCTCCCTCGTGCCCTGCTTCCTCTTCATCTTCTTCTTCCTGCTCTCTGCCTCCTTCTCAGTGCCCTATGCCCTCACTCTCTCCTTCCCTCTGGCTCTGTGCCTCTGCTACCTGGAGCCCAAGGCGGCCTCCTTGAGCGCCTCACTAGACAATGACCCGAGTGACAGTTCAGAGGAAGAGGTGTGTACCTCGGCATAGAACACACGTCCCTGTCGTGGTCGGGGCTTCGGTCCGAAACAGTGTTAGAGGCCGCTGCCATAGCGGTCCTGCTTTCAGAGCCTCATTTATTGTCTGTGCCGATCTGTGGAGAGGTTTTGTGTGCGGGGAGAGCGACCCGGCCCCGGGGTAGGCACAACACCATGTGGACGGGGCAGGCTGAGCCCGCCCGGAACCGCGCTGCTACCCACGACTCAATCACAAATAAACCCGTCAGCGATGCAAAAACTCAGGGCTGAGTGAAAGGCTCTGTCCAGTTATCGTAAGGAAATTACATAGAAGACACATACAGAAATTTCAACTAGATCGATGGCAAGTTACCAAAATGTATCCTGATGTCATGATACACAGGTGACAGGTGCCAGGTAAGGGCTGCTCCAGGTGCGGGGTTGGAGGCGGGGGCTGCATCAGCATCTCCCGAGGGGCTTTTCCAGCTTCGGACTACGTCCCCCCGCTCCCCGTACAGTCTGAAATGCTCTTTGATCTTCACTGCCAGACTGTCATGGTCACCCCCACAGGGGAGCCTGACCCCATGGTCAGAAAGGAGGCTCGAGCAGTTTAAAACGCGCAGTGACATCGGTCATTGGCAGGGCCAGAAAGAGGACCAGACAGAATGGCAGTTGAAAACAGCAGTTCCAGAGGATTAGCAGGGACTCATTTTAGATTTATACACTGTGTAAATCTAAAGGGGCTGAAATTTTAGCAGTACAAGCAATGCCGATGCTTATATTGGGTTGCAGCGACTTTTTTTCGGCTCTAGTATGAGCCCCCAAATCCAAATCGATTTGGGACAGGCCGGAGAGGCTGGGGAAGTTGGGTGGGCCTCTGGCTCTTGGCCAGGTCATTGCTCAGTCGGGGGAAGACTTGAGCCTTCAGCCTCCATCCACAAAGGCTCACTGCCTGTCACCTCCCTCCCGCACCCAAGCATCGGGCAAGGTGACATGGTAGCTGACAGTTTTTCCTCTTAATTGCTCCCCTTTCCCACCACTCCATGGCCGTGTGAACAGCCCCGCAGTTCCCCTTTGTACAGCCTTCAAAAGAGAGTGCGGGGAAAAGCACAGAAGCTGCCAGCAGGCCCCCGGCTCCTCCGGCAGTTCTCTTTCCACAAAACGAGGGTGTTTGCAGCAGGAGAGAAACCCCACACACCTAGCATTGAAAAAGAAAATCACACAGTCAAAGCAGTGCTAAAAAAGGAAGGAAAGTCTATTCATTTCTACTCTCAGCTGGAAATGGTCACTCGAGCTGTGCCTCCGAGTCTAGAGCATTGCAAGGTACACATCTATATTTAGTGGTATTGTGACCATTTCTTTGCAGCAAAAGGAACAAAATGGAATGGCCTCGGAGATGTTTTAAAGAAAAGTTGAGGCTTTTCAATTTGCTTTTGCCTGAGAGCCGTTTTCATGGTTCTTAAATTCTATGACTTAGCTCCAAATTTATCTATAAAACTGTTTTCATACATGGAGAACATTTTAAGAGAAAACCACTCTAAATCCTAAGCTCAAATAGCATGATTTCTCATAGCGGCAGCATTATCAAATGATGCCCAACTGGAACTGACAACCGTTAAGAACACAGTCTTAGCTCCAAAGACTGTTTATAATATTAGCTGATTTCCTACCTGGGCATCTATTATTTTTCCTTTAGTCATCAAGCTAACAGAAGGCGAAAAGATTGCCATTTTCTGTTTTTCTGAATTCTGAATAACCAAACTTTTATGTAGCAAACCACACAGATCTTGTGCCTAATCCAGGGTATACATCTTGTTGTAATCAGTGCATGAAAAGTAATGTTCAACTTGGGCATGTCTGCATTACATCAGCAAAACAAATCACAGCAGTTTCTCCCTGGAAGCTAGTGGCCTCGTAACTGAAGCTTCCCACACGTACGCTCCCTTGTCGCTGTGAACCTCTGAGACCGTGAGCCAGCCCTGGCTGCCACAGCCTTCCTCGCTCGCCTCAGTCACCCTGACAGCTTTCCTGACACGTGACTTTGCATTTGGCCATCTGTTCAATGCCGTCTCTTAACCCCAAGTGTTAAGAGCCGTATGCTCTGGTTCAGGCTGAGCTGGAGAACTCATATGTAGGTCATTCATTTAAAAAAAAAAAAAAAAATCACCCTTTGTTGGCCTGGCCTGTTTTATTCCCTAGACCTCAAAACACTTTGGCAGCTAAACTGGGTGACTTCCTAACACACAGTTCAGCTCTGTCATTTTCATTTTGCAAAATTACTAATGACTCTTAAGTCTTTTTAAATATTTTATCATCACTGCTCACATCGGTCACGTGTGCTAGTGGCTTAATTAATCCCAGCCCATCTCAGGAGTGAAACTTGGTGTAGAGAGGTGTACTCGTTTCAGACTACAGAGCTGTTGGCCGTTTTTTTTTCTTTTGTACTTCAGAATTTGGGTCAAATAAATAGGGAGAAGCAGAATACCAAATCATCAGTGTCTAACAAGAGGCATAAGATGAACTTAGCTCACCAAAATTATAGGTCAGTTTGTGAAGCCTTTGTTGATAATCCCCCCTACAAAGGAGATGGATTAAATCTGGAGGAAAAGGTGGATCACCTGATCGACCGTTTTAGATTGTGCAAACACATTATGTGGTAGTCCGCAGTGTACCGTTTCACAGTTTTGCCCTAGTCATGGTACGTTACATAAATGACAGTTGCTGTAAAAGCTACTTTGTTCTGCCTTTATTACTTCACTTACTAACTGTGTATTGATCGGGCCCTATGTTGGTTGAATGACTGACTGACTAGGTGCTACGTAGGAATTTGAGGGAGTTTAGATGTGACCTAAGCTGCTATGTGTGTGTAGCTAGGAAAAGCAATAGGAAATATACTGCTATCAATATTTTAGCTCGTATGTGTCAGGTCCTGTATAAACACTGTCCACTACCTGATGCAGTGAGGGCTGTTATCCTCCCTCCCCCCATTTTATAAGAAGGCATTAGTATTAAACTATGAAACTTGCCCCATGTGCTACCGAGTTAAAAAGCAAGGATTTGAGCTGATGTCATTCTGACATGAGACCCTCGGTCTTAACCATCACGATAATTCTAGTGCCAAGATGCCTGGAAAGCTCCTGAAGCAAAGTCTAAAGCCACAGGGAAATCGTCTTGGTAGGAAGGGAAATACTTTCAAGAACTTTTGGAGTCTTTGACACAGCTAGTTAGCCCCCTGAGCACAAGTCATTCTTAGCTTTCCTTGAAGCCTCAGATCTGCTCGAGTTCTCCATACCCTTGAACAAGAACCTGCCTCTCTCGTCCTAATTCAGACTGGCCTTTCCCCAGACTGTCGGTTGGTGAAGCCATTCAAATGCCCCAGCAGTGATCAGCTGACAAGAAAATGCCAAGGTGGCTGGGTCATGAAAATGAGCAGTGGGCTGAGAAATCAACGTAGCAGAGGCATGCCGACCTAGCAAACACTATCGCAACCATGACATAGCAAACACTATCCCAGCCACGACCCCGCTTAAGCATCCGTGTTCTCTGGAGTGAGAAATTATTTTAGGAGACAGATTCACAACAACTGAGAGCCCCCAGTTTTGATTGTTATCTTCCGTTATTAATTACACAACTTTGCTGGAGAGAATTTTAGTAATGACTAGTTGATGGTTGCAGAGAAAAAGTTAATATCATCTAGAGCATTTAGATAGCCCAATTTCAATGGCTACAGCTCTGCTTTCCTCCAGAAGAAAAAAGAAAAGTTTTTGTTTTAAATCAGAAACCTCTATAAAACAGATGAAAAATCAGTCCTGAAATTGCTATTGTTAATTCTCCCCTGAAAACCTAGGCTCTGTCAAATGCTGTGCTTTGTTTTATTTGTTCCCAAGTAGATGTCTCTCTCTCCCTCTCTCACTCTCTCTCCTTGTTTTTTTGTTATTATTTGCTTCATTTGAATGTTTATTTTGGAATGAGATATTTAATTATATACTTTTATAAACCTCTTGTATTGGGGGGGGGACAAGATAACATATAGTCTTAAAAATATCCAGTTAGCAGTGCTACTTGAAAATTGAGTTCGTTTTCTTATATAAAACGTATGCCTGTGAGCCACTGGCATGTGCTTTTTATAATGAAAAGGTAATGCAGACAGCCTGATGGTTTAGATGGACGTAAATTACCAAAATGGTATAAATGAGGGGCTGAAAGTCCAGTGACTGTTATAGTAGCTTTTTCCTTAAGTCGATATTTTAATTTTCCTTTCAAACGTGACCTATTACTAGAAGTTTTAAAAGATATTTAAGTATCTGTTTTATTTGCATCAAAGATTTCTAGGAGCTCTTGCTCGGCGTCTTAGCTGGAAGGGGGGAAAAGACCGACGTGGCAGCAGATGGGTCAGCGAGGCTAGCGCACTCCCTGCGCTCGTCGCCAGCCCTGCGCCTCTGGTCTTCCCCTGAGTGGCTCTGCTGATGGAACCCAGCTCTGGCCTTCCTTTGGCTTTTGTTTGAACCTGCATTCTTGTGGGAAGGTAGTGTGACACAAATCGCAGGAAAAGGGCTTGAACCGTTGGACCCGGGCATGCCTGCTCTGACCTGATGTTTTGTTTTCTATTCCTGCCTTCCCCCTGGAACCCGGTCACCTCCGTGATGGATAGACGGACAGCGAGCGCACGGACACAGCCGCCGATGGAGAGACCACCGCCACAGAGGTTGGTACCCTCCCTGAGTGGCCGAAGGAGATGCTCCGTGGGGTTGCCCTGCGTTTAGGAACTTTGCATCCTGGCTCTTGGAGTGGAGCTAGATTCTAACCTTAACAGTAAGAATGAAATGTATTCTACTGCCTGGACCAGTGGTTTTCAAACCCTGGCCTGCATCAGGGTCGTCTGGAGGGTCCCATCCTCCCATCTCTCATTTCAGAGGAAGGGCTGGGGTAGAACTCGAGAATCTGCAATTCTGACAAGTCCCAGGTGACAATGACTCTGTCAATCTGAGGGTCACGTTTTAAGAACCCTTGGTTAAACTCATAATACTGTTTTAAAAAATACGTTTCCTGGAGTTCCCGTCATGGCTCAGTGGTTAATGAACCCCACTAGGATCCATGAGGATCCTGGTTCGATCCCTGGCCTTGCTCAGTGGGTTAAGGACCTGGTGTTGCCATGAGCTGTGGTGTAGGCCGCAGACTCAGCTCAGATCCCGAGTTGCTCTGGCTGTGGTGTAGGCCGGCATCTACAGCTCCTATTGAACCCCTAGCCTGGGAACCTCCATTATGCCATGGGTGTGGCCCTAAAAAGACAAAACACAAAAAATAAATAAATAAGATATTTCCTTATCCCAAGTGAGAGGCTGTTTATGTATAATAGCCATAAAGGGGAGGGGTCACAATTAATTAGCATGTTGACTGCATGCAATTGTATTTTAAGATCCCAATGGTCAAAATATTGTTACAATTATAATACTTCTCTTACCTCATTTTTTGTAGGCCGGATGTAGTCTAGGTCACGCAAAAGAAGTGAATCCTCCAAGGAAGTGAAAACTAGCACATTACTGTTATTAGTACTTTACTGAAAAAAAAAACTATCACATTGAATAGTGATGAGAGAGATCCTATGCTATTATTTGTCCTTTATTAATTCTTTAGGGTACATTAAATTTGTGTGTGGCTTATGCTGTTTTTCAAATCCTCTCTACCAGTAACTAATTAAAGTTTCTGTAAACTCAATATTTGTCTATAGTAAGGGAAATCAAGATGTTCATTTCCTAAAGTGCTAACAGAATTTATTTTTTACTTTGTGATAGTGTTTACATTAGGTTGTTTTTTACATTATCCAATCATAGCAATATTTTCTAGTTGAGTATTTAGGAAGAACTAAAAATTTTATAAGTACTATCTATATATCACTTAATTTAAAATATTCCAAAATGCAGTTTGTTTCATCGTTTGGAAAGGCCAGAGTTCAATTCAAAGTTTGAAAAACTTTTTTTAACTTAAAGATAATACTGTAAAACTATTATCCAGGTTCTTTTAAGCAATTGCATATAAATTAATTACAGGGTAATAATTTTCTGCACCAAATGTAAGAATCCCATGTTAACATCGTCAGAATTTGTTACACGTAGCCACTGATGCACTTGGTAAAGTTCATTGTATTCCTAATGTATGCTGTAAATGAAAAATAGTTTAATAATGCTACTTTAGATTTCTCTGGCAGTTTTAAAGTCTGTAATATAATGTTTGAAGTTTGCAAATGAGGACGTGTAACATGGGTAGATTATGAAGCTTAAAAATAAAATGAAGAGCTATGAACCCACCACCGCTGTAGACTCAGCATGCAGCCAGCTTGGTTAGAGTCAGCTGTGCACCCTCCAGCGCTGTTTATTAACACTTCCCTTCTCTTCTTTTGGAAGCCAGCGTAATGGTGGGGAGGGTGGGGCGTGCGGGTTAGACAGTCTGGTCCACATGGAGACCCAGACAGACTAGCTGATTTGCTGGAGGCCACCTGCTTCTCGCCCATAATTTCTCTCTGGACCTCCTCTTGTAGTTGATGATAGTTTAATTTTTTTTTAATTTCCTTACTCACCCCCATAGCAGCCCTCTCCTCTCCCAAATTTGTTTTCAAGTATGTGGGTTCAGGAGATTCAAGGTTCCAGAAAGTTGTTTAATGTGGGACCCTCTATGTTAAGTTCTTAGAGCCTCGGTTCTCTGGTGTACAAATTGGGGCTGATAATAACTAATTTCAGAGGATTATGGTGAGGATCGTGTGCTCCGAGGGAGCTCTCCTCATTGGATATTCATAGCCATTCTTGTGAATTTTAATTCTGATGGCGCTCCCCACACTTCCTGAACCATGGCTAACGTCCGTTAAGGACATCCCATCAAATCCTGGCAATCACCTCCCAAGCACGCGTGTGCACTCATCCTGCTTAAAGGGCCGAAGACCCACTGAGCAGGGAATCTTTTTTTACTCCCTCTTCCTGTTAGGCTTCATAATTTGTGTGTGAGAATATTGTGGTTTGCATCTAAGAAAGAAATGGCTTCTAATAGAAGAGCAAACTAGTGCCCCCGTTTAGATGGCTTGTATCGACCCGTTCTTCCATCTTAGAGTCAATTGCATGGTTAAGACTTTATTTCCCACTCTTTCTTGATGCTGGCAGTCGGACCAGGAGGAAGATGCAGAGCTCAAGGCCCAGGTAGAAAATGACAAATCAAACAAAAGCAAAAACCAGCGTGTGATAAGTCACTGTCCGTCTACGGTGTTCAAATTTTCCAGCATGCTCCGTGGCGGTGACCGTGTGTCGGTGCAGTGTTGAGGATGGCACTTGTTCCTGTGACTATCATGTCCCTTACCTTGCCTTTCTTCTCCACTTTTTTCAGAATAGTCTGATTAAGCGAATAAAGGGTGAAAATGTGTATGTCAAACATAGTAATCTTATGTTAGAGGTTGGTATTGGCACATACCAGTGCATGCTTGTGTGTGTGTTTTCTCTGAGTGGCCTCCCCGTGCGCCCGTGTCACCATGATGCATGAACTGTGTGTTCTCACCTGTGAATAAGTGCCGTTAACGTCTCAGTTTCCTCCGATTGCTTCCTCTCTCCTAGATAGAGATCCCCTTTCCTGCGTGTGTTTTTATTTTAATTCTCCGGTCGGTTACATGTGAATTACGCTCTTTACCATTTTACCTTTGAAACTTTTGATTTTGATGCTTGCGTGAATGAGATTTTGTCTTCCCTCTTCTTTCCTTGGAAATATCACATTTTCACCAAAGTGTTTGTGATAGTGCCATGAGCCCTGCTCAGAATTCTTTTATTTTGACTACTAATGGAATATGACCTTGCTTTTAGAGAGAGAGAAGGCGCAAAGAGGGAAAACACATGTAAAAGGCTGACTGTGGGATTCTTTATGTTCTGAATATAGGAGCTAGATAAAACTCAAGATGACCTGATGAAACATCAGACCAATATTAGTGAGCTGAAAAGAACCTTTTTAGAAACCTCCACAGATACTGCCGTCACGAACGAATGGGAAAAGAGGCTTTCCACCTCCCCGGTGCGACTCGCCGCCAGGCCCGAGGAGGCGCCCATGATCGAGCCGCTTGTGCCGGAAGAGGTCGGTATTCAGCCTGCGGGTTGCCCTTGTCTTCTGTCCCCTTGGCTTGTTCCTCTCCAGAGATTGCAGCTGGGGGAGAAAGAATTTGGCCAGATTCCTAGTAGAGAATCCCCGACCCCCACCCCCGGTCTGAGTATAATCAGTAAAACGATGGTGTGGCCGGGGCGTGAGTCATCACGTCCGCAGGTGCCTTTGCGGAACAAGGAAACTGGTCCAGATCTGTGCGTTCTAACCTGAAACCTCCATCTCACAGCTGGGAGGCAGTGACGTGTACTATGTTAATGAACTGATACTTTTTCCGAATATCCTTCTGCTGCTTTTAAGAAATATCCTGAAAACTATGAATGTTTCTCGGCAGTTGCAAAATGAGACCTAGTGAGATTGTCTAAATGTTTGACTAGGTGGTGTTCTGAAGTTGATAACATTTCTGGACAGGTTTTACTCTGGGAATAGTACACAAGGCTTTTACTGGTATAATCCGTCTCTGATCAGATTTATATTTATAACCAATATATATACAATTGGTTGTTTTTACTAATTTATAAATATATAAACATGTTATATTTTGATTCCTAATCCGTTTTCATTTGATTTTTAATAGGGAAAGTGAAGGCCAGAATATCTTTCTGAGTCAGAGTTGTCCATGTAGGAGCTCGTCTTTTTGCCTTATCTAGAGCCGCACCCACGGCATATAGAAGTTCCCAGGCTAGGGGTCTAACAGGAGCTGTAGCCGCTGGCCTACACCACAGCCACAGCAACGCGGGATCCGAGCCATGTCTGCAACCTAAACCACAGCTCACGGCAACACCGGATCCTTAACCCACTGAGCGAGGCCAGGGATCGAACCCGCAACCTCATGGTTCTTAGTCGGATTCATTAACCGCTGAGCCACGATGGGAACTTCAGGCACTCTCTCTTTAAATGTGCAGCCTGAGACTGGGGTTCATCTGGGTTACTCCGGGGCTCCCAGGCGCATGGGCCCTGCAATGGCAGGCGCTAATCTGGCGGCTGTTATACGTCATCTCGCTTTATCTCTCAAAAGAAGTAATTTTTTTAACTGCATCTTTCTAGCATCATATTGATCAACTTCTTTCTTACCAAGATTCCTTTTTGTGAGATACTTGTCTAGGAAGCTGAGATAGAACAGAAGAAAATTAAAACTTAGGCCTGTATGGGAGAAAAATCCTCTAAGCACTTAGTCTTCTATGCAGTGCTTAAGTCCTGGCTGTGAAAGAATACAATTACGCTCATTTTGATCATTTTCTAAACTTGCCGTGAACTCTGTTTATCTAAAGTGACCACAGTCACCCTGTGCATGACTGTTTCAGTGCCACTTTTAAAAAAGTATATCTCCATGTGAATTACTTTGAAAAGGGACTTTTCTTCATACAGAATAAATGAAAAGTCCTGTAACCAAAGTATACTAGTTTGATTCGCAGGGTTTGAGTTTCAAGACACAAAAATTTCAGATTTTCCAGATTGGTTTAAATATTATAGTTCCTGCATTAGGAAGGCTGCCACTTATTAGTTATGGTCAGATAGGTTTTATTATAACTGATCACCTTTTTCTACTAGGGTGGGAAATAAGAACACACTGGCTCCAAAGGTGGCAAATTAAGTTGCAAAAGCAAAATAAATAGCCACTAAAAAAGCCAAGTCCCCCCTGCCCCACTGTCACTGGGGGCAAAGGAGGTAAGCAGCCACTTTGACTGGAAGTTTAGGTAGTTGCTTGGAGAAGCTAAACAGTGGTGATAGTTAACAAGGGGCTGTAAAAGTCCAGGCCATCAGACTAGTAAAAAAAAAAAAAAAAATTTTTTTTTAATTTATTAAATCCTCTGATTCTTAAAGAATAACATTAATGAACCCAAAAATACATTGATAACTTGAAGAGGTGTTGCTTTGAATGTATGGAACTTGCCCTGGATGTGGGTGCCCTTTCCCTTTTGGTGCAGAAAAACTGCCATAGACTCAAGAAAGGTTTGTTTTATTTGTTTTGTTTTTTGGTGTTTTGTTTTTTTTTTTTAAAGGATCAAGGGCTAGAGTAAAGACGTCTTCCGCAGAAGAGCAGAGCAGTTTGGTTATTTAGACTGGGGACCAGCAGCTGGCTTAGTGCTGCTTGCAAGTGTCTGCTAAGCGGTTTTTCAGAGGCTGAACCTCAGGGTTCTAGTGCCACCGTAAAAGAAAACTGGAGGAAGGCTTGCGAGACGTAAAAAAAGAGCTTCTTAAAAACAAGGCTGTGTAATCCTGGATCTCCAAGGAGCTTGGAAAAAGCAGCTCTAAGGAGCTTCAATTCCCTAAAGCTAGAGAGGTCCCTTTGGGCAGCCCAGGCTGGGCACACCTCCCTGGCTCTGGGGCTCCCTCCAGCCCTCTCCAGGGCCCTGGGGACAGCCCCCAGAACAACCCAGCAAGCTCCTAGGCTCTAAATTCTTCTTCCTTACTCTGTTGAAACCATGGCTGTTGTTATTGGTTGTGTGAAAAGCACAGAAGATAATTTTCTCCTCCTAGCCAGCTAGGAGGACACAAGGCATGTTTTTTAAAAAACAGAAACAAAATATTTTCATTTCAGCGGGGAGGTATTTTTTTCTAAGTAAATTACTAATTTGATCTTTAATATGTTCCACTTAAAATTAATTAAACAGTATTAAAGAGTAATTGGCCAGGTTAGAAAGAGGTCTAGTTATTTCTAAAAGAAGATGTATAATTTGATTTTTTCAAGTGACATCTCAAAGAAAATAGTATTATTTACGTCAGAAAGTTGAAAAAAACTTTGATTCACTGATCCCCTAAGCTTAGTTGGATTTTTTGGCAGTCTCAGTGATACGATGTTGTTGTGGGGAAAAAAAAAAATTAATAACCTGTGATTTTTAATGTGATCATATTTTGTCTTGATTTTATCTACAGTGGTCGAATACTAAGTATATCTCTTTCTATAAAATGCTACCAGTTTATGAATAATTAGAGGAAAATTAGGAGTTCAGAATATAATGAGCTAGTAATGGTGATTATATTCTAAGAATATTATATATATTTACTATAAATTGGAAATGTTATTGCCAGTGCTTTCAAGTTTCAGATATTTGAGTTAGTAGCAGACAAGTAGTGTCGATGCTTCGAAGAAGCAGCTAATAGCAAATCCTCGTTAACTTTGGAAAACAGACAAAGCCGTGTACAGGGCCCACCAGGCACAGGGATGGATGGTGGGGATGTGAAGGGTTTCAGCTGCATCTGTCCACAGCTGCTTCCCGTGGCAGCCTTTTGTGATGTGCCTAGGCCTCGTCTGTATTTGGGGTATAGTCCTTCGTGGTTACTTGAGCCCTCTAAGTTTCCAGATCCACAGCGAAGTACATGTTAGCACTTAAGCAGTGACAGGATTGTCCCCTTTGTTAAGGTGACTGGGTATTTTGCTAGTATGTAAGCTTAGCACGGTCAGTTCTCCCTGGTCACGGAGTCTGTATTGCATAGACTCGCCTATTCGCCAAATTTTATTCTAACCCTAAAATCAGTGTTAACAGCATATTCATAATAATTCGCATTGAGGTGCAGAGTGGTTAAAAAAAAATGAGTTGTTCAATGCACATGTTCCCAGAGAAGGTTGAACAGGCAACAAGTTTCAGGTCTCCTGCTGTAAACAGGTGTCCTTTTCACAGTCTGTTTAGTGCCACGTTTTTGCTTTTCAGTGTTTTTGTCAGTGATTTTACTGTTTAAAATGACCCCTAGGCATAGTGCTGAAGTACTGGTTAGTGTTCCCAAGTACAAGAAGGCTGTGATGTGTCTCATAGGAATAGTTGTGTGCTGAATAAGCTTTGTTGAGGAATAAGTCATAGTATGGTACTGCTGGCCATGAGTTTGATGTTACTGGATCAATAATATATATTCAATAAAGAATCTTTAAACAAAAACACATATAAAACAAGGTTATGCAGTGATCGGTTGATGAAAATTTCATGACCAGACCCCAGGAACCCAACCCTGTCTTTCCCCTAGATGTCGTGGTTCAGCACTCACTAACTTAGTACTCACTAACTCAGTACTCACTTACTTAGTATTCACTCATTCAGTGTTCCCAGTGACATTATATAATTGCCATGAATAAGTAGAATTGCCTCTCTTTATGCATTTGTCTGCATTCTTGCCCAGCTTTATTTTTGTTGTTCAGATCTTAGGCCTTAAATTGGGCAAAAGTCCATTTTCCATGGATCATCTATTCATGGATAGTGAGAATTATGAGCAGTCTCTGAATCTACTTCTGTGACTTTCCATTAATGCCTTGGGGGATATTAAAATCACCTACAAGAAATGTTTAAAGTACAGATGCCTGGGTCCTATATTAGGATCTGATTTAATTAGTTGTGGTGTACCCCATGCATTATTATTATGTAAAAGCTCTCCACAGAATTGTAATGCACAGCTGTTTGAGAACCCCCGGCCTAGGCAGAAATGAATGTCACAGCTCTGTAGAAACCCTTAATCACCTGAATGGGTAGCACCTCTGTTAATTTTGCCTGCCACTGTAGGGCCTTGCATCGCACACAGATTTGCATGTCTAGTGGCTACATGAAGTGGTCAGGGTGTACCTGACTCTATTCTGCTACATGTACATGTTTTGATTATCAGCTTTTCTTTGTCAGTACCTCTTCACTTCACTTTAGCCAAGCTCACTGGTTTGGGGTTGACTATTTAGAGGATTTAACGTTCACATCTATTCCCTATGCTACCCTTTTCTGTTATTGGACATACACGGTTCTGGATGCAGACAGTGTTGACATTTTTAATTATAGACACAGACGTTTTTAAAATTCATTGATGGTGGATAACAGGACAGGCCAAAACCCACTGTTAACCTGCCTTTTTTTTTTTTTAAGTCTTCATCTTAGGAAAACTATTCAGCTCAGTGATTATAATTAGAAGCCTGGCAGGGGTATTCTGAGACGTACCTGTAATTTTGACCTTTCCTTCCTGTTTTCTATTTCTTCTTGAAAAAGAGGCTACGATTAAAAGTTTAAAAAATCCACACCTAATGATTCTACATGATACATTTTGTTGCTTCCAATATCTTTCTCCAGAATGGGGCAGGAAAGGGATTTTTTTTCCCTTTAAATGTCTTATTTGTTCCTCTTTAAAAAGGAGCATATGAGAATGATTCTTTCAGAATCTGTCAGCTCATCCTGTAAGAGAATATTCCAGATGCTCCCCTATATACTCTTGCGGACAGATGATTAAATAGAGTACTCTTAGCTTTGTAGATATACATAGGAATTTAAATAACGTATAAAATTATATTGCTTAGCAAGAGGGTTTATTTTCAAAGTCGCATTCATCTAGAAACTTTGAACTTTGTTATTTTTCTTAGATCACTCTTTCAAAATGTCCTTTCTCTCACTATTATATGGAGTTATATGCTGTGCACAGAGATAGACTCAGTAGCTAATGTATTGCTATTTGAATTCTTCCTGTTTAATATTGAAGAAAGGAGTGAAAACAAGATAAAAGGAAGAAAACAGCTCTAAAATGACATGTTCAAGGTTTTTTTAATTTTATATGTCAAAGACAAGTATGACTTGAAATACTTAATTCTTGACCAAGGTAGTTTGAAGTCGACTTTTCAAAATTATTCACCATGTTATAAAAGCTGAAATAAAGCTATAACCTTGAGTATACTTTATGTTTACCTGTGGAATAAAGGAATCGGTTGAGGCACAGGAGTTCCCATGTGGTACAGCGGGTTAAAGATTCGGCATTGTCACCGCAGCAGTTCGGGTCACTGCTATGTCGCAAGTTCCATCTGTATGCTGTGGATGTAGCCAAAGAAAAAAAGAAAAAGAAATCAATCTAGGCATAAAATGGTTTTTCAAATTAATAGCTAAGGCAGTGACCCGTGTGTCTTTCCTTCCACTGTATCAGGCAGCACTCCCTTTAGAGAATCTGATCAAGAATTTAGCAGAAACGGAAGTGAGGATTTATTCTTAATTTGTTTAAGTTTTACCTTTTTTTTTTCTTTTTTGGGCCATACCCACAGCATATGGAAGTTCCCAGGCTAGGGGATGAGTCGGAACTACAGCTCCTGGCCTACACCACAGCCACAGCAACACAGGATCTGAGCCACGTCTGTGACCTACACCACAGCTCACGGCAACACCGGATCCTTAACCCACTGAGCGAGGCCAGGGATTGAACCCACATCCTCATGGATATTAGTTGGGTTCATTACCACTGAGCCACAATGGGAACTCTCTAACATTTTCATTTTAATCGTCACTTTTACAGTGTTGCATGTCACTGACATATAGACACTGTTCAAGTGCCAGGAAGCATTTATACCACAGTTGCATGTTCTGTGTTTGTAGAAATGAAAAAAATTTTGAGACCTAAAAATACCAGAAATTCAGAAAATAACCTGTTACTCTTTGGAAATAATTTTAATAACTGAGATGGTTTCAGACCATTTTCCAAATTGATAAACAATTTACTGCTTCAGAAAAAAAAAAAAAAAAAAAGAATGACTATTATATGTAGAGTGCAGTCAAAGAACTCTCTTCCTAACTTGCCTTTCTGGAAACTGTCTGCTTCCTCTTCTCCAACCCAACCCCCTTTATTCAAACAGACCGAAGACGAAAGAGAGAGTTCTGAAAAGGTTATATATTTGCAGCAAGGAAGCTCACCAGTTTTTGAGTCTCAGGTAAAAAACAAAGACAAAGGAATTTTCCAGAAGGGAATTGCTCTTCAGATTTCAGTGTCATCAAAATGTCTGTAGTTTTTACTTTCCTTTTAAAATTTACCTTATTTGCCACTAAGGTAAGTATTACCATTTTTGCATAGATTCTGGGGAGGGAAACTTCTTACTGTTTTAGTTACCCATTAGCCATCACTTCTTTGTGGCTTTTCCTCCCAGGTGATTATTATGTCTGTGCGTGGTCATTGACACATTATGATTGTATATCTTTTAATGATATTATTGGGCCTTTTTACTCTCTCTGTCACCCATAAAGTGATACTGATTTTGGTGATTTTGATTGACTTTTGCAAGTTCTGAACTTTTATTGGTTTTCCCACTAGCCGAGTGTGATAACGAAAATTCAGGAAGGAGACTCTACGGGCTCTCTGTTTACCTCTCATCAAATCATTTTCCAGAAAACTGTGCCATCGACCCTAGAGGTTATTTTTCAATTTATTTCCTTTCATCCAGCACCAGCTTGTAGATATCTGTCAGCCTTTTTCTTAAGGCACACCTATTTCTAGATTTGAATTTTCAGGCCATAAGTACGGAAGTAGAAAACAGCAGAGTTAAAAATGTAAACCAGTGTGCTCCTCTGCCCCGGTTTGGTTTCTCTTCCCTCTGTAACCCATTAGACAAGTCACCTGCTAACATGCTGGTAGGTTTCCCAAATACGGAAGTTCCTTAACTTCCATTCCTTCTGCCTCACTGGAACTAACACTAAGGAAGGTGGCACAGAGACTCCTGAGATGATGAACTTCACTTGTAAATAAGATTGGAACAGTGTACAGACCACTGTGGCCTATTTCTGAGAGGCTCCGACAGTGTCTTAGCAGTGGGAGATATTTCATTCCAATGCCTAGAACGCAGGTGCGCTCAGTAATTCTGGGATAATAAGTGCTCTAGTGCATTCCATCTACTCTATAAGAAGTATAATCCACAAACATGGAAAATGGCGTTCACAGAAATTTCTGGAAATGCTGGCAAGTTCTTTGTGAGGACAGCAGTTATGAAGTACAGCGTTGTATTTTACATGGAAAACCGTCTTTCTGTGTCCACGCAAGTAAAGCTGAATAACCTGTACAACAGCTTCAGAAATGTTATTTAATCTTGAAATATAAAATGATCAGATGTTTAGCATAAGATCAAATATGTATACATATATACTTTGCAAAATTTACCACCAGAGTATGTGCCTATTTCAAGAAATCTGAAATTGCCAGTCTCTGTGCAGACCCTATTCCAAGTTGAAGGTTAAGAGTTAGTAAATTTCAGGTGCGAGGAGATTGCAACTGTAATTAATAGACAGCAACACCAGCCCTGTGCTGTCACATCCCTGACCTGAGTGTAGCTCACCCTGATTGTCTTAAAGGATTTCTTATTTTAGAAATGAGATACCATCAGATTTTCTAATTTAGCTTTTATATCTCAAATATAGGGCACAGAGGATTGGGTTATTGTAGACAAAATACCCACTGAGGTAGTTGATGGTGATGATTCCAAAAAGATTGTGACCTACAAGGTGGTGACCCTGAGCAGTAGAACGGGTGACATCCCGGCCGACCTGTTAGGGTCTCCTGCCGTGGAAGTGCAGAGCTTCGAAGACTTGGCCCGAGAAATGCACCTGAAGGAAGAGAGCAGACAGAAGATATACACCCTCGGAAGGTCCTACGACACTGTGTCCGGAAAAATTGTCACTATGACCGGAAGAGCCAAGGAGGGGGAGAAGGTGGTGCCGCTCTCCCCCCTGGAGCAGGGACTGGCTGAGTCTATGAAGACCCCCCTTGTCCTGGCGGAGCTCGGGGTCCTGGGAGCCGGCGCCGACGACAGGGCCAGGAGGGGGCCCGAGGTCCACACGCCGAAGCGGAGGCTGTCGGAGACCCTGACCCCCATCAAGGAGGCTGAGTCGCGGCGGCCGAGCCCCGAGGAGGCCGAGCCTTGGAGCGAGGCGGGCCCAGAGGGCGCCCGGCTCAGAGCCGAAAAGCCCGAGGCCGAGGCCTTGAAGGTGGGGCCCTTCGGTCCCCGCAGGAAGAGCCTGTCCGAGTGGAGGTACTCCCAGGAACCGGCTGTCACCGTCACCACCGCCCGTTACGTTACCGAGGCGGCCGCGTCCCGAGTCGTGGTAACCGGTGCCGCCTTTGCGCCGGCCGTTTCCGATTCCAGCATGACGTTTGCCGAGGCAGCCCTTCCACCCCGAACCTTTCCGTTTCTCTTGCTGTTTGGCTGTGTTGAGAGCCGCCAACCCGAGCTTTTTAGTTGTTATGGTTGAGTCACCACCGCGGTCCAGCGTGGGCACTGGGACACCTGCCATTTTATTTCCAGCGCTCGTCCCGGAGGTGGGGGGTGCTGCCGGGGGCTTGCGGTGCAGGGGAGAAGGATCTGCTTAACCCAGCACCGCCCTGACGCCAGTAACTCTCTCCGCTTTACCAGACCAGAGCTCACGGTCACCCCGATTTGCTCTTTCATTTACATTTTTTTTCCCTTTCCGAGTCTTTCGTGGATTCTGCCTTCCCTCGCCCTGGGTCCTGGCGCCCCCGTTGTGTCTAACCAGCTGTGAATGTTTATGTTTCCCTTTGTGTCCCCACCTCTGTACTTGACTCTCCATTTCTTTGTTCACTCAGACTAAACAGTCTTCTGGTGAAAAGCTCATGGATGGCTCTGAAATCTTCAGTTTATTAGAGTCTGCGAGGAAACCGACAGAATTCATAGGAGGGGTTACTTCCACTTCTCAAAGCTGGGTGCAGGTGGCCATTCATTTCCATCCTTGGTGTCTCTGACTCTGCCTCCCTGCCTTTTCTTTAATGCCTTTTTGGTGTGTGTGTGTGTGTGTATTTGTTTTGCATCCAAGTGGCTTTGCCTTAAACACCCAAGGGTCTTCAGTTACACCCCTTTGTGCTGGCCCACAGATCCATCATATCCTGAGTTCCCTTGTAAGAAATACTGAAAATTTTCAATAGCTTTTAATTTTTTAAAGTATTTTATGTTACCTATTAGGTCTCAGGAAGCAGCCAAAACCAATGTGCATGTGCTACAACGCTTTCACTTTGTTTTGGTTCTTAATTGCATTTTATACCACATTCTGTTTCTTTTGCAACATCCTGAAGAAGCAGCACGGGTTCAAGTGGTGGAGGGAGGCAGCGGGCAGGCACCAAAGATTATGGTGTGGGGATTGAAAGCTCATTTATATTTTCCATAAGTGTTGCTGGTTATATGCTTTAGGCAACCTGGTGAGTGACTTCTTTTGTGGGTTTTTTGTTTTGTTTATCTTTTGACTTTGCTTTGTGGAACATCACGTCGATACCACCCTTTTTTTCCTGCGCAGAAAATGGAAACCAAGACAGAGTCGAGCGAAATAGAGACGGAAGCCACCCAGCGCCCCGAGCCGCTCAGCACTGAGAAGGTGGTGCAGGAAACGGTGGTGGTGGAGGAAAGACATGTGCTGAACGTGCATGCGAGTGGGGACGCTTCTTCCGCTGCGGGCGAAGATGTGGATGCAGCCGCACAGGCTGCCTCTGCCGATGCTTCAGGCATGAAAGAGAAGGAAGGCTCTGCTCTGACCGAGGGGGTGAAAGAAGACAAAGGGGAGGCGACCGGCAGAGCTGTCCTCCAGCAGGAAGAGACGGTCGCCGCTTCCCAGGAGCCAGAGGAGGAGCGGCTGAGTGCTGCCACCCATGTGTCTGAAACTCTGGAACAAAAACCTCATTTTGAGGTAACTAGTAGTTAATGTTAATAGTAGTTAATGTTTTAGCGTGGAAGGAAGTCCCTGAAACGTAGTTAAGGACAAAGGAGGGGCTCAGTTGAATTTTCCACCTTTTCCAAGAGCAGCATGGCCCTCTTATTGGCTTCTTACATGGTGGTTATGGTTATCTGTGCTAGTTTCCGTCTCTGGGGTCACATGCAAACGCATATGATGATTTCTAATAACCTGTAGTTCCAGGAAATGGTTTTTACTCTCTTCGTAATTGGTAATTGGCAGTAAATCTGGGAAACATAGGCCTAGCCAGGATATTAGGAGATTTAATAAATTTACTTCTGATAGTATACTTATCCAGAAGGACCAAAACCAGGCTTGCCCAGGCACAGAATGCTAGGATTTATTCTTTGTTGTCTTTTATTGAGATTCCTGAAATCTCTGGGGGTGGGGAGTGGTTCAGTGTCATATTACTTGTTCCTTCTCTCTAAGAAGTTATGAAATAAAAGCCTCATTTATGATTTTTCCATCTATTAAAATTAGTTCATGAGCTAGAGGACAGGGAAGGTGAAAATGTGGGTTTTGTTCAGTTTCCTTCAAAACATTTTCCTTTACCTGGAACATTCCATTTGAAGAGTGTTGTGGAGACTGACACATATCTGTTGTGGGTTTCATTCCCCAACCTACCCCCCATGTAGTCTGTAAACATTTATTTCATACTAACCTGTGTTAACATATACCCACCAAGAGGGGAGAGAAAAAAAAGAAAAGAATGTGTTGGTGCAAAATTTAACAACCACTCTGCCTACTTCCCATTGGTATAGTCCTCAACTGTGAAGACAGAAACCATCAGCTTTGGCAGCGTTTCACCAGGAGGAGTAAAGCTAGAAATTTCTACCAAGGAGGTGCCCGTAGTTCACACAGAAACAAAAACCATAACATATGAATCGTCACAGGTAAGACTACGATATCTACCAAGGCCAGATCCCTGGCACTTGTTTCCCCACTCGGATGCACTTCAGTGTAACCATATGACATTGAATTTGTGAGCCTCAGAGGACCCGGCAACCAGTCTGTCTCTGTCAGGAGCAAGGCAATAGTTGTAATTTTTTACCAATCCAGGAAGAGCAGGTGACTTAAGCAGGTCAGCTTGTTATCTCAGGATGTAGAAAGAGGCTCGGAAACCTATTTCCTGAGCTGTAGATAAGGAAAGACACTAGCTCAGACAGCCTCTGCTCACGTTTCTGAAGCCCCGATTTTTTAATGAGGGGTAACAGTGGCCATCTTTGGTTCACTCTCACTCAGAGGGGCAGCTCCCAGGTTGATGGGGCAGCACAGAGAGTGGAGATAATTAAATCACCGTTCTCATGCCCCGACCCAGTGCGTCGGATGTCCGGAGAGAGTATTCAAGTGTGGCGTCTCCTCCCTCCCGCCTAGGTCGATCTTGGCGCTGATTTGGAGCCGGGGGTGCTAATGAGCGCCCAGACGATCACGTCTGAAACCACCAGCACCACGACAACCACCCACATCACCAAAGTAAGTGAGCGGGAACCGGTAAAGGCGGGCATCCATTCAGAACTGCCGGGTTGGGCTGCACAAGAAAGACCCTCCCGTGACTCTGGGTTGCCAGCAGCCGCCCTGGAGCTTTCCCGGCTGCCCTCTCGGTGGTGCGTTTGTGCTCCCGTACCAGGTTCTGCTGAGGATACCCTCTGCTTTGTACTTAGGCCAGGACTTACACAGGGCGGCTGTTCAGAGGCTCTGGCCGGCCGCACCCGGAGGACCCTATCCTGTCCTTCCTCCTGAAACTGGCAATTGTAAATAACTGCTGTAGGGTTCTGTTTCGATTCTTAAAGAGGGAATGAGGTTAGCTGAAGCTGTATGAGCATTTTCTGCCATTCCCCCCAGTCGACAGTGATGGTAAATTCATAACGCTTGATCGTTCCTTTCAGACTGTGAAAGGAGGCATTTCAGAGACGAGAATCGAGAAGCGAATCGTTATCACAGGAGATGCAGACATTGACCACGACCAGGTAGTGTGTTACAGAGGGTAGATGCCCCGGCAGAGAGACAGCAACATTGGGGGGTCCTGCTCTTCCCCGAGCGGTCCCCCTAGTCCAGCCTGTAGCCTCAACAGTTTTCTGAATTAAGTTTCCGATATGCAACATATAATTCCTTTTGCAATCATTGTGCCCCGTTTGTAGACTGTGTTTATAGATCTAGCGTGTAAGTCTCGCCTTGCTCTGATCACGCACGTTCCACCTCCTTTTTGTCTCTGCCCTTCTGTGATTTCCCGGGGCTAGGCGCTGGCTCAGGCAATTAAAGAGGCCAAAGAGCAGCACCCTGACATGTCAGTGACCAAAGTAGTGGTCCATAAAGAGACAGAGATCACCCCGGAAGATGGAGAGGATTGAGCCCAGGTAAGAGGTGACGCTGGTTCTCTAGGCTTGGCCTCGGCTGGCATGTGGCCTGGGGCTTCCCTCTCACCCTCCGCCTGCCTCCTCCCTCTCCTTTTTTCTCTCACTGGCATTTGCAGGGCTGGGTATCAAGAGGATGGAGGATTGGTTTGTGGGTGCTGGTTTGTTTCAGATTTGGAGGCTCCATCCTGTGCATTTTTTACATCTCCTGCCAGTTAGAGGATAAAGAGAAAGCCGCGTCCGCTTGCGTGGTCCCCGCTTGCATTCCCTTTAATCCGTGCCCTGTGCACCTCTCATTATCCAGACTTGAAAGGCCAGACTTGATTTCACTTGCCGTGTAGCTTCATCAGGACTCAGATGGTTTTGTTCTGAGAGGTGCAATTTGTGCGTTCCAAATACTAGAGAAATAAAATAGACCCCCTTCTCCTTTTGATGGCAGCGGCCTCCCACCGTAAGCCTCCTCTTCAGCTGTGTTTGGTTCTAGCCTGTTCATGCCTTTGCTTTTGCTTTGTTTTACAATTGGAAGCCCTAGCACTCGCTTTCACTGTGGATGTCATCTATTTCCTGTATTCTTTGGGATGATTTTTCGCCTGAGTGTAGCACTGTGTCTCAGGAGGAGGCAAAAATGCGTCTTGTGGTCCCGCTTTCCTCCAGGAATCGCATGTCTTTCCAGCTGCTCTCTGGCGAGCATCACAAGCAGACAGCACCTTCTGTGTGTGTGCAGACTTGTCCGGCATACTAACCCAAGCATCCCTAGGGGGCTTTGAATGCTGGATGCGGCTACTTGCGCCCTCGGTTATGTGATAAAAGTCTCCTAAACTCATTATATGGATAAATGAAATAGGTTCTCTAACATTGGTTTAAGGAGCCAAGGGGCCTCTCTCCAAGGGGGAAAAAAAAAAAATCACTCATATTCAATTCATAATGCCATTTGGAAGACAGAAAGCCCCCCGCAAAAAGATGCTCTTCAGCCACTTAGGTGACGTTGTTTCAGAGAAAGCCAGTCAGTGACATACGCTGCTCTCTTGCAGTATCTGCTCAAAAAGAGCTTTTCGTAACCCTGCAAGATACTTTCCCCGTGGCCTCGAGCTGAGGGAAACTCTCAGGTGTTTTCAGTTGAGTAACCGAGCAAATCTCTTCCCTACAGGAGTAACCTAGCCTGCACATGAAGCCAGTCATGCAGACCGTTAGGAAAAAGCAGAGCCTCTATGGAGTTCCCTCTTCTAACCCACTGACTTGTATCTGCCCGTGGACAGTTTCAATCCAGAAGACCTGACCTTGACCATTGCTAAAGACACTGGCAGAGAGCTCGTCCCATAATAAAGCAATCCAAATCAGCACCACTAAACTGATATTGCATGAAGCAACGATAAAAATTACAAAAAAAGCAGCATTTTTAATTCTCACACAGTGTCTAAGTTTCCAGCTACACCTGCACGTGCAAAAACCAGCCACATAAACCGTGATCTCATGTAACACATAAAACAGTCCATGCCTTTTGTAGCTTATTATGATTAAAGTCTAAACAAAAATGAGACTTCTTAGGTGACAGGTCTTTTGTTTACAGATCAATGAAGGTGACTCTAAACTTCTAGAAGCTGTGTAGGTCCGGTACGTCAGGTTTATCTGAGATTAGATGTGCCAATAATGGAGTTTATGCAGTAAACAACTTGAATCTTGTACTTGTTTCATCTGGTTTATCACTCACCCTTAAACAGTAATGACTCTCTGATCCTCCAGAAATATTTAATGCTTACAATCCCGCCTTGTGTAATCTAATTTAATTCCTTAGAAGGTAGTACTGATTTCAGCATATTAATGTGATTTCCTCCTTGTTGTCCACTTTGGTCTGTGTTCAACCTGGAAAGCTTCCCAGAGTTCCCTAACAAATCCTAAATATGTAAATTATCATTATTTTGAAAAGAAAACCTGTATTTTTGTTAGTCGACCATATTATGAAATTTCATTCCAGGAAAACCCGTTGGACTTCTGTTGCATTGTTTTCTTTCCTTTCTTCTTCCTTGTATTTTTAAATTGCTTTTTTTCCTTTTACTTGAAAAAAAAAGTGTTTTATTTCCGAATCTGGTCCATATTTACAATCTAGTTCAGAGCCAAGCCTTAAACTGTACAGAATTTCCACTGTAATTAAACTATTTAGTGTTTAGTTATAAATAG
Source organism: Catagonus wagneri (assembly GCA_004024745.2). Lineage (NCBI taxonomy): Eukaryota > Metazoa > Chordata > Mammalia > Artiodactyla > Tayassuidae > Catagonus > Catagonus wagneri. The sequence continues at coordinate 16,548,796 of PVHT021183608.1, read as the reverse complement.
CCTTCAGAAAGATATATGCTCCGTTACACTGTCAACTGCATCACACAGCCCATGGTGAATGTATGTTTCTGCATAGCAAAATAAAAATGGTAAACGCATTCAAAGATCTAATCTTCTGTGTGTAATACTTTGGGTGCTGTATGCGTGTAGCCCAGAGGTAGCATTTGCATGACATCAAAGGCCTCATTCATCTGCAGGGTAGAGAGAGCCCGTCTTTTTATAGGAGAAGAAGTGCATGCAGACAGGGAACAAAGTACACAAAGATAAATCGTCAGTTGCCTATGAAGGCCTTAAAAAGTACGGCTAGGATCACAGAATCTCATTTTCAGAGTTTTAGTTTTTCTTTTTTTCTTTTTTCTTTTTTTTTTTTTTAGGGCTGCACCTGCAGCATATGGAAGTTCCCAGGCTAGGGGCTGAATCAGAGCTACAGCTGCCGGCCTGCACCACAGCAACACCAGATCCGAGCCGCATTGCGACCTACACCACAACTTGTGGCAACACCAGATCCTTAACCCACTGAGCAAGACCAGGGCTCGAACCTGCATCTTCACGGATACTAGTCAGGTTCGTTTCTGCTGAGTTCTCGGGAACTCCCAAGAGTTCCAGTTTTTCTATTGGATGGGGGCTCTGCTTCCAGCCCAGTGTTTCTGGGGGCTTTTAATGTTTCAGAGAGACCTTTCCAACTCACATCATCTCCAGAGCTTAGCACTCGAGCTAGTGCTTGTGGGACCCATGCCACAATCATCTTGGCTTCTTGCAGGCCAGGGCCTAGAATCCGTCTTTCTGTTACCACTGGCCAACCCAACACCTAAATGCACCCACCAGCATTTCCTATCTCATTTCCAGACTTTTCCAAAAAAATGTATTTTTTTAAATCTTTTTTTTTTCAGTAATTGTTAGATTTGATACCTTAGTCTTATTGATGGACTCAGAATCTAATCATTTCTCTCGAAGTTGTTATCAGTTTGTCCTTATGGTCAGTACTAAGCACTCCCTTTAGGAACTGAAGCATCATTTTAATTGTGTTTGAAGCCAATCCGTAAAAAATGTGGGAGTTGTCACTGTAGCACGGTGAATTAAGAATCCAACTGCAATGGCTCGGGTTGCTGTAGAGGTGCAGTTTGATCCCTGGCCCAATATGCAAGGGCGTGGCCATTAAAAAAAAATAGTTCTCATTATGGCTCAGCGGGTTAAGGACCCGACGTTGTCTCTGAGAGGATGCAGGTTAGATCCCTGGCCCTGCTCAGTGGGTTAAGGATCCAGCATTGCCACAAGCTGTGCTATAGGTCACAGATGCAGCTCAGATCCAGCGGTGCTATGGCTGTGGTGTAGGCCAGCAGCTGTAGCTTGGATTCTACCCCTAGCCTGGGAACATCCATATGCTGCAGGTATGGCTGTAAAAAAAAAAAAAAATGTTTTAGAGTTCTCTTATGGCACAGTGGGTTAAGGATCTAGCATTTTCACTCCAGCAGCTTGGGTTACACTTGTGGCGTGGGTTTGACCCCTGGCCCGGGAACTTTCACATGCTTAGGGTGCCTCCAAAAAAAGGAAAAAAAGTGTCTTGAGAAGAATTAATGCTGTATCGATATGAAAATATAAGTGGCCTCCCAAGGACGCCTGCACCTGATCTGCTTAGTTTGTGTCCAAGTTGTACCCATGTTCAGTGTTTTATTAATTTTTCTAAAATTTTTATTGACATGTAATTGACATATATTATTTCAGGGTATAACATAGTGATTTGACATTTTATATGTATTGTGAAATGATCACCACAGTAAGCCTAATTACCATCTGTTACCATACACAGTCAGTTTTTTTTCTTATGATGATAACTTTTAAGTTACTCTCTGAACAACTTTTAAATATGTAACAGAGTATTATTAATTATAGTCAGCATGATGTCTGTGTTTGCCATATTTACCAGACCTATTATTTTCATGTTTTTCTGTCCTTAGCAGTAAGGGCTCATTCGTTTTTATAAAATTATACTTTCTTGAAGTTCCTGCTGTGGCCCATTGGGTTAAGGATACAGTGTTGTCTCTACAGTGGCTCATGTAGTTGCTGAAGTACAAGTTCTATCCCTGGCCCAATGCAGTGGGCTAAGGACCTGGCGTGCCCCAGCCGTGCATAGGTCGCAGCTGCAGCTCAGAGTTGATCCCTGGCCCAGGAACTTCCATATGCTGCAGGTGCAGCCAAAAAAATAACCACAATTATACACTGTCAAGGAACTTACACATTTTTAGCTTTCTTTTCCTTCTTTTATACTCCTCAAAAGTTTTCTAGCCTCCACCTAGTGCTCTGGGAAGTTCCAAACCACTCCCACATACTTGGGTATCGATGATAGCAGTGCCCCACTTCTAGAACCAACATCTGTATCTGCTTTTCATTGCTGCATAACACAGCACCACAAATGAGCAGCTAAAAACAATATGCATCAATTATCTCACAGCTTCTGAAGGTCAGGAGTCCAGGCAGTTTCCCTGGGTCTGCTATGTAAGGCTACCATCGAGGTGTCGGCTGGGCTGAGGGCTCATCTGGAGGCTGGACAGGGGAAGAAGCCACTTCTAAGCTCTGATTGTTTGCAGAATTCATCATCTTGTGGTTGTTGGACCCTTGGCAGCTTCTTTATTCCAAGCCAGAAATGGAGAGTCTAGAGTGAGTCTGCTGGCAAAACGGAGTCTTCTATAACGTAATATAAACAAGAGAGACTTCCCGTTAACCTTTGCCATATTCCACTGATTACAAGCAAGGCACAGGCTCTGCTCACAGCATCGACAAATTTAAAATTCACATTTGGGGGTTAATCCATCACTGTCTCACTTTACCTCATCCACAGTTTTAAAGCTCTATTCCACTAATGTATGAAACTGGCTTGTGCTGATCATGAAAATCTTAGATAATCTCAGAACCTTTTTTTCAGCTGTGACTGCTAATATAGAAAACCGTTGGATTGTGCGAGGCGTGTAGAAGCCTTCCCTCAGCTACTACACTTCTGGAAACTGAAGAATTCCACTACCGTTAGCTGCTGCTTCACAGAAAAGAAATGCTTGCCTTCTCAATTTGTCCTAAGATCCAGGTCCAGGGTTGTAAGAAAACAGGAATTTATGGGTCTCTCAAATGAGCAGAAAAACAAGATTCAAACTTCAAGGGATTATGGACCAGCCTACTGATAACCTGCCGTTCCAGGCTTATCACAGGGGATCTGCAGAAACATCCATTGTGGAGTTGCCATGCCAAAAAAAAAAAAAAAAATCTTCACGATGTTTTCTCTGGAGTCATAGAGCAAATTGCTGTTTTAGGAAATAGCCTTCCTTCAGTGCAGTGCTCCCTGCTTTCCGTCCTGTGGGGCCGGCATGTAGCTCAGCCTGGGACTGAGGCTCCAGCCTGTACTGGAATTAACAGAGGGAACCACACTGATGCTGAGACGTCACTGCCCCAGCAAGAGAAGTGAGGACAATGCGAATCATGTGGGCATTTCACGAAGTTTCGTCTCTAGAAGAATTTTCCCATCCTCTGTTCCCTTTTCTTTTCAAATTTCCCAGAACCACCGTGTCCTTCTGCTTGGCACGATGCATTAGATCATGCACCTTGTAGGATTGTTCGGTCAGGTTGTGGGTTTTTTTATTTTAATTTTTTAAACTTATATAATTTTTCTATTATAGTTGGTTTACAGCGTTCTGTCAGTTTTCTACTGTACAGCAAATTGACCCAGTCACTCTCTCTCTCTCTCTCTCTCTCTCTCTCACACACACACACACACACACACACACACACATACACATTCTTTTTCTCACATTATCCTCCATCATGGTCCATAAGTGCCTAGATATAGTTCCCAGTGCTATAGGCAGGACCTCATTGCTTGTCCATTCCAAATGCAATAGTTTGCATGTAGTAACCCCAGATTCCCAGTGCATCCCATTCCCTCACTCCCTCGGCAACCACAAGTCCGTTCTCCAGGTCCATGAGTTTCTTTTCTGTGGAAAGGTTCATTTGTGCCATATATTAGAACTACCATATGACCCAGCAATCCCACTGTTGGGTATATATCTGGACAAAACGTTCCTTGAAAAAGACACACGCACGCCTATATTCACTGCAGCACTATTCACGAGAGCCAAGACATGGAAACAAACTAAATGTCCATTGACAGATGAATGGATTAAGAAGATGTGGTATATATACACAGTGGAATACCACTCACCCTTAAAAACGAACAAAATGCCATTTGCAGCAACATGGATGTAACTGGAGACTCTCATACTAAGTGAAGTAAGTCGGAAAGAGAAAGACAAATACCATATGATATCACTTAATCTGGAATCTAATATATGGCACAAATGAACCTTTCCATTTTATTCATTCATTCATTTATTTTTGCTTTATAGGGTCACACCCGTGGCATACGGAGGTTCAGAGGCTAGGGGTTGAATCAGAGCACAGCTGCCAGCCTATGCCACAGCCACAGCGATGCACCATGCGAGGCTCATCTGTGACACCACAGCTCATGGCAACGCTGGATCCCCAACCCACTGAACGAGGCCAGGGATCGAACCTGCATCCCCATGGACACCAGTCGGATTCATTTCCGCTGTACCACAACAGGAACTCCCTTTCCATTTTTTTTAAAACAATTGCTAGAATCCATTTCCTTTATCCTTTCCAGCAAATCTAGTATGTTCTAAGTCAGAGCCAATCCTAGCTGTTTTTTAAAAATTAACATGAAGTCTAGAATAACAATCTAAAATTGCTTTTAGGAGTTCCTACTGTGCTGCAACAGGTTAGGAATCAACTCCAGCAGCTCGAGTCACTGCAGAGGCGCGGGTCCTGGCTTGGAGCAGTGGGTTAAAGGATCGACATTACCACAGCTTAGCTGCAGCTCAGATTCTTTTCCTGACCCAAGAATTTCCATATAGCACAGGTGCAGCCACAGAAAATAAATAAATAATAAAATTGCTTCTAACTTAACAAATGGGTTGTCTCTACCTCCATTTAATGTTTTTTTTTTTTTTTTCCTTTCTCTTTACGGTCAACTAACCAGTGTCAGAAGGGTCTGCCTTGAATTGCCATTCCAGCGGCCTTGTGTTTTAATGGGCATTTATTTATTCTTGAAGTAAAAGTGGATTATTCCATTTTTTTATAAATACATGTTTGTGGCAGGTCATTGGTGCATGTAAAATTGTTTTCTCAGGACATTTCATATTGACAAATTGTTTCTCATCAGAACTGATTAACTCTGAGGAGTGACGAGAAACTCAACGCCCCCCAGTGTGGTTACAAGCGTGTACACCCATGCTTAAGAGCCTCTGACGTTTCTTTGTGATCAATGTAATCTTTTAAGAGATTGGACAGGTTCTTGTGTTGCAAGCTTAAGGAAGAGCTTATCAGCCAAGATAATATGTGAATTTTCACAGCACTCTATACAAGGAGGAACCGGAGTAATTTTGGCTAAATCTCAGGCTTACTCATTCTCCTTGAATAATACTGAAATCTAAATGATCCCCAGAAACAATCAATGACAGAGAGTGCACATTTTTTTTGAAATGCACACTTTTAATGCAATATTCTTTTCCAGTAATCAATTGGTCAAAGCATGATTTTCATTCTAAGCTTTTGGAGGATGCAAAGCAAAAGCCACTTCCAGTAGAAGTATAAGTTGGTAATTTGGGATACAATCGATTAAGGTGTATATATATTTTTTTTCCTTTTTATGGCCACACCTGCAGCAAACAGAAGTTCCTGGGCTAGGGGTTGAATCAGAGCTGCAGCTGCTGGCCTGCACCACACCCACAGCAACACCAGAGCTGACCTGCGTCTGTGGCCTACGCCGCACCTTGCACTGGGCAAGGCCAGGGATTAAACCTACATCCTCAAGAATACTATGTCAAGTCCTTAACCCACTGAGTCACAAGGGGAACTCCAAGACGTATACTCTTAAATTTTTCATAAAGCTTTTGACCCAGCAAGTCTGCTTCTGGGAATTTTTCTTAAATATGACAGGTTTACAGAAATTAATATACAAGTCTATTTAGCATAGTTTTGCTCATAAAAATCAGTAAATATTCAGTGAAGTGGAAAATTTATAAATAATGGTATTTACGTAAGTAGAATACTGTGCAACTACCAAAAACTAGAATATCTACCTGATGGAGGAAATAATTCTAACAAGTATGACAGTGGGTAATAAAGTTTACACATTATGGGGCTAAGTAGGCAGAAATGCTTATCTGCACAGAAAATGCTCAGGCATATCAAAATGGTAGCAGTGATTTTCTCTCTGAGAGAAGAGCATATAATGTTTTTTTTCTTCTTTGTACTGTTCTATTTTTCCAGTTTCTTCAAGTGTCTATTACCATTATTATATATATTTAAAAACAGTTTTGAGAACTGAGAATAATGGGGAGTGAAAGATATAAATGAGAAATCTGGAAAACTGACTTTTCCCTGGAACTTCAAGGCCATTATTATAGGCACCGAATGTCCAAATGCCGTTGTTCACCACTGATTTCTGTAGTCACATTCTAATTAGAATGGTGATAGATGAGTTTCTATTACAGATAATGAGGTTATTTTTAGTAACACTCTCTGCAAAGTCCTTCCAAGCAAAGAAACTTTGTGCAGCCCTGGTTTAGGCAGTGCATTCGCTTTGTAAGGGTAGTCATTTAGGATACAGGCAAAGTAATTTTAAGTGTTAACCACTGTATAATTGAAAGAAGGTGCTTCTGTGGTTGGCTTAACTTTCACTTCCCTCTGCGCGAAGCTGTCTCTCACTAGTTCTATCTTTCTTTAAGCAAGCATGGCTTAAAAAAACAAGAGCTAAACCCATAGACTCTGGACTCAGTAATCCCATCCCCTACCACTTAACTAGTTTGTCACTTTAAGGGAGTGACTTAAGCATTCGAGACTTGGTTTCCTCAATGTTAAATGGGGGCCAACTACAAAGGTTGCTATGGTGAAAAGCCTTTGATTCTATGAGAAAGTACATTACCAGATAGGAACATATGCGAGAGTTCTTTTTTTTTTTTTTTTTCCACAGGAGAGACAGTTTATTGACAGGTTACACCGCCCTGGGACACATGCGAGAGTTCTTTGTAAAACTGAAAACAGCAGTTTGATGTGATTTAGTTTCCCCCTCACCTCTCCCTTCAATGCTATGCATCACTATTTCTCATGGATGCTTGGATTCGTTTCCACTGTGCCACGACGGGAACTCCATACAATTTTTTTTTTTTTTTTTTTTTTTTTTTGGTATTCTTAGGGCCACACCAGCGGCATATGGAGGCTCCCAGGCTAGGGGTCTAATCGGAGCTGCAGCTGCCACCCAACGCCACAGCCACAGCAACGCCAGATGCATCACTTTCTGTAAATGAGAACTCATACTGCTTTATCTCAGGAATAGCAGCTTGCCTCTGCTTGGAGAAAGTTTGGAGGCTGCAAAAGTCTTTTTTTTGTTATGATTTAAAGCGACGTGAGTGACCCTAGCTAGGATCCTTCCCTGTATCCAGGTCAGTGTTCACTTTGTTCAGAGGGACAAAAACAAAAATGCTTATGTGGGATGACCCTCACGCCTTTGTGAATTTCAAGGGTATGGTCAAAGATACTGGGCCTGTGAAGCAGTTGGCACGATGCTTAGCAAAGTTCAGCATGCATCCAGAACCTACACATGCAGGTTCCTATGAGTCTCTTGTTACTTGTTGGCTAAGGTGTGTAATGAGGGCATGCACTTATTTGTGGATTAGCTCCATTTTCTGCGTGGGGATTTTAGATTTGCATGCACCCTTTTTTTATGAATAGAATCGATGATTGATAGCATTCCAGAACTGCATAGAACATGTGTATTCTTGAGCTGGTTTGTATCCAGTGCCTGTTCTGGGGCTGGGTCCTGAGGGCTAAGACAGGAGGAATCTGCAGGCAGCACCAGCTCCACGTCATCCAGAGCGGTAGGTCTTAAGCCTAAATGTACATTAGCATCACTCAGGGATGTTTTTTAAAGATGCTAAAGTCTGAGCTTCTTGAGCTAATTGGTCAAAGAAATCATACCTTTAATTGTTTACCAGGGATTGCCTTGTAAACACCGATAGGAATCACCAAAGTGACAGGAAAGTAGAAAGTTTCCAAAGAGGGAAGCACTGGTAATAATTTTTAAAAGATTGAAATGATGTGCCCAAAAGGGCTTCAGCATTTGTTACAGTCACCCAAGGCAGGCCTTACACACAAGCTCAAAGAGCCTGGAAATAAGCTACACTAGAGAAGAACCAATCGTGGCCACTTCTAAGGATGTTTATAAAGAGGTGAGCAGGCAGGCCAAAAATCCACATGCAGTAGGAGGTGATGACAGATGTGATAGTGGTGGGTGAAAATTAGGAGCCCAGAGGAGAAAGAGCCTCTCCCAAGTGAGGTGGAAGTGACATTGGAATTGATCTTTAAAGGATGTGGAATTTCACCCGATAAAGGAGGTGGAATGGGGTGAGGAGCAGGACTCTGGAAATAGAAGCTTCTTGCCCAGGAATGGTTCCCAGATCTGGCACTTGATGATTCCAGATACCATCTGCTGACTGTTCTGTCCTCTGCTCTGTAACTGCGGGAGCGTCAACCTAAATGATGATTTAACGGAGACTGGCAGAGATCTAAGGGAAATGTCCCAAGAATGACAATGCCAGTACAAGTGACTGAGGGTCACCAAAGGGCTTCCGATGGCAACACCCACCCCCAGAAGGAGCTACAGCTGAAGTCCAAAGTCTGGGCTCTAAAGAGAAGGGTCGGGCTGACAGGATTTTTATAACTTGGAGGAGGTGTTGGAGGTCGTAGGGCCTCTCTAGTGACGGTAACAGAAAAACCAGACGTACAATGACTGGCCACGCCCACAGCATATGGAAGTTCCCAGGCTAGGGGTCACATTGGAGCTGCAGCTGTCGGCCTATGCCACAGCCACAGCAATGCCAGATCCAATTCATATCTATGGTCTGTGCCACAGCTTGTGGCAATGCCGAGTCCTTAATCCACTGAGTGAGGCCAGGGATCAAACCTGCATCCTCACAGACTACATCAGGTCCTCAACCCACTGAGCCACAGCAGGAACTCCTGGACTGAGTTTCTTATCCAGTAGTTCCTCGAATTTTTTTTTTTACTTTTTTTTAAATTTAAAAAATTTGTATTATAGTTTATTGACAGTGTCCTATCAATTTCTGCTGTACAGCAAAATGACACCCAGATATATAGGTATAGATATATATATACACACACACATTCTTTTTCTCATAATATCCTCCATCATTTTCCATCACAAATGATTGGATATAGTTCCCTGTGCTGTACAGCAAGATCTCATTGCATATCCAGTCCAAGTGCAACAGTTTGCATCTACTAACCCCAGACTCCCAGTCCATCCCACTCCCTCCTCCTCCCACTTGGCAACCACGAGTCTGTTCTCTGTCCATGAATTTGTTTCTGTTTTGTAGATAGGTTCATTTGTGCCATATTTTAGATTTCACATGTAAGTGATATTGTATGGTATTTGTCTTTCTCTTCATGACTTACTTCACTTAGTATGAGAGTCTCTACTTCTATCCATGTTGCTGCAAATGGTGTTCTCTTTTTTTATGGATGAGTAGTATTCTGTTGTGTATATGTACCACATCTTCCTAATCCACTCATCTGTCAATGGACATTTAGGTTGTTTCCATGTCTTGGCTATTGTGAATAGTGCTGCAATGAATATAGGGGTGCATGTATCTTTTAGAATGAAAGTTTTTTTTTTTTTATCCAGATATATGCTTAGGAGTGGGATTGCTGGATCTTCTGGTAGTTCTGGATTTAGTTCTCTAAGGAACCTCCATACTGTTTTCCATAGTGGTTGTACCAATTTACATTCCCACCAACAGTGAAGAGGGTTCCGTTTTCTTCACACCCTCTCCAGCATTTGTTATTTGTAGCATTTGTTATTTGTAGCATTTGTAATGATGGCCATTCTGACCAATATGAAGTGGTACCTCATTGTAGTTTTGATCTACATTTCTCTAATAATTAGTGATGCTGAGCATTTTTTTCATGTGCCTGTTGGCA
>PVHT021183608.1:16441083-16537734 GCA_004024745.2 Catagonus wagneri | reverse complement strand
TTGTTTTTTGTTTGTTTTTGCTGTTAAGTTGAATGAGTTGTTTTTATATTTTGGAGATTAAGTCCTTGTTGGTTATATCATTTGCAACTATTTTCTCCCATTCTATAGAGTGTCTTTTTGGGTTTTTTTTTATCATTTCCTTTGCTGTGCAAAAGCTTTTTTTTTTTTTCTTAATGGATTGTATTTCAATTATAGGTGTACATAAGTTATCACAAGTCAATTTTACAGATTTTGTATCCCAAATCCCCAGTGCATCCCCCCACCCCCCAGATTGTCTTATTTGAAAAACCAAGGTTTTCCAAAGTCTGTGAGTCATCCCAGGGATGCAAGGATTCTTCAATATCCGCAAAAGCTTTTAAGTTTGATTAGGTCCCACTACTTTTGTTTTTATTTCTGTTGCTTGGGAGACTGACCTCAGGAAACATCTGTACAGTTGATGTCAGAAAATATATTGCCTCTGTTTGCTTCTAGGAGTTTTATGGTGTCTTGTCTTATGTTTAAGTCTTTTAGCCATTTTGAGTTTATTTTTGTGCATGTGTTCCAGTTTCACAGATTTACATGTAGCTGTCCAGTTTTCCCAGCACCACTTGCCGAAAAGAATGTCTTTTTCCCATTTTATATTCTTGCCTCCTTTGTCCAAGATTGATTGACCATCGATGTCAGAATTAAGAATTAAATGAATTTTTCGTATAAAACTTCTCAACTAGCAGAAATAGGTGGAACCCAGAGTAGTCTGATTTGTTTATACCATATGTATCACACATGACTTAGCAATGTTCAAAGGCTGACAGTACTATGTAACATACTTCATGCCAATACTATGAGTGATTTCTTCTTTAATAATTTAAAACACCTCTTCAGGATCTTTCCATGTATCAGAATACTCAATATTATTTCTTCTCACTGTACAGAGTTGTAAGTACAGGAGGTGAAGGGAATGGATGTTACAGACCTCAGCAACAGGAAAGTTGCTTTTTGGAATAAATTTCTTGTAACAGCCTGTTACGTGACTTTCTCCAAAAAAAAAGGAATGTAATCTAAAATTCACTTTATGTGCAAGCATTAAGTGCTTTGAACTTTTAAACACTTGAATTTAAGGTGAAGTGGTGTTTCTTGCCAAAAGATCCGGGGATGATCCATTTGAAGCATGAAGCATGACATCACCTCTTAGGTTTGGAGAGAATTAGATTATCAGGAGCATCTGGGGAAGTCAAGCCAGCTGTAGGTTCCATGAGCATTGGTTGGGATGTGCTTAGATTTTAAAATAGGTGCAGAGTTCCCTGGTGGTACTTTGGGCTAAGAATCTGGTGTTGTCACTGCTGTGGCACAGGTTCAGCCCTGGCCCAGGAACTCCACATGCCATCACTACAGCCGAAAAATAAAATAGAATAAAATAGGTGAAATTATCCTTAGGATTGAAGACATCCTCAAATAGGGTGGGCAGCCTGGCTTCCTTGTACAAGAGTCATTTCTCAGGTTTCTTCTGGACACTTCTGAGAAAGTGTTTTCCATCCATCAGGGTGAGTGGATGGGAGCCAGTGGAGGAAGGGGGCAGCTGGGATCAGAGGGATCTATTGTGCATCTGAACTTGGGGCTCCCTGGCAGAAATCACAGTGGCTGAAGTGAGCCCATGTACAGCCTCGGGGGGAGAACATGAACACTGCAGGTCAGAGCAGCAGGAAAGGTTGGCAAGAGACAGTGTAAAGATGGAAAACTGAGAAGGAGGTTGGGCTTGACTGACAGTATCCAGGAACTTACCAAGGACTGGCTGCTCTGGCTACAGGTGGCTTCTTCAAACTCCGACATCGTGTTTGCTTGTCATTCCCCTTCCTCCTCAGTGTGACCTGGCAGGGGACAGGGGTTGAAGAGGAGGCAGAAGTCTTGCTGCCTGTTCTGGGTAGTTGGGTCCCCATTAAGTAGAGGCTGATGATAAGTGGATGTTATTTAAGGACTCATGACTAATATCTAGTTGTCAATCCCTTGCAGTGGTCCGTGCTGTGCCCAGAATGACTCCTGCAGAATTTTTTGACAGGCATTATATATTATAAAGAATAAACACCTGACTTCAGTCCTTTTATACTGGCACCATTTATAAGACGATGCACACGGAGAGGTGACTTGTAAGTCATCCGTCCTACACACACACACACTTCACCCCTTTGCTTCCAGCTCCAGCCACCTCCCAGTGCGCACCATACCTCTTTAGGGTGGCTTTTCCAGAAACTTCCCCCATCCTTATTGATTTCACTTAACCCCATCTGTAAGCAGTCTTTCATTAATGTCTCGTTCATCCCCTTCTGAAGGCACTTTTTGTTCCTGCAAGAACACTTGATCTGTACAGCCAGCTGTTAGCTTTGTAACGCTGGGTCATTATTTAAGATCTTTCGTTCACATCTTAAGGTGGAAAATCTGTAAAGTGTTCCTCTAAACTATGTCAAGGTGACAATATTTGACCAGCTCTGACCTACAGAAATGACGGTGTCATAGGCTGTGAGGACGACTTAAACGGAAAATGATTCAAACAGTGCCTGACACGCTATAAGCACTTCCTTTCTAGTGATGTCGCTCAGACACTGTCGGTTATGTCTTTGCCCAATGAGAGCAAGTCTACGCTGCCTTCTCCCCCATCCCAGCTCAGGTATTGCAGGGCTTTCTCCCCAAGCCCAGAGGCAAACTCAAACCCTAGAAAGGGAAGAAGCACCACTTCCTGAGCCCCATAACCCTCTTCTTCTGGTCTTTGCCACAAGGGATTTGCACGCCCACCACCAGCTGGTCCAGTGCAGGACCAGAGAAAGAGGGTTATGGGGTTGGGAAGCTAGGGTCTGGGTTTGCCTCCTCAACAGAGGCGTCCTCCAGGCATCTCTCAACAGAAAGTTTTCATAGGAATGTTCTGCCTTACAGTAATGTTACATCACTGGTAATGAAACCCTGGGTAATCTTTCAATCCATTTCACCTGTAACCCGCCTTCACTAATCAAGGTTGTTTTAACGTTGCTGCAAAAGAGCTGCAAAAGACTTGTGGGTCCTCCGAGGGGCACGTAGCCTTAACAAGGAGAGGTTTGCCCCAGTCATTTTCCAGGAACCTGGAGTCAGCTGTGTCTAGTTTGAGCTGAGCTGGTGAAGACTGGATAACACCCCCTTCCAAGTGACCCTGTGCGAGTGTCTGCTCTGTGACCCTTCTGAAAACACCACCCTCAGATCTTGCCAAGGCCTCTTTTTTGTTTTGTCTTGTTTGTCTTTTTAGGGCTGCATCCCTGGCATATGGAGGTTCCCAGGCTAGGGGTCCAATCAGACCTACAGCCGCCGGCCTATGCCACAGCCACAGCAACGCGGGATCCGAGCCGCGTCTTTGACCTACACCACAGGTCACGGCAATGCCGGATTCTTAACCCACTGAGAGAGGCCAGGGATTGAACCCTCAACCTCATGATTCTTAGTAAGATTTGTTTCTGCTGTGCCCGGACCTGAACTCCAAGACCTCTGTTTTTGAAAATGCAGAGGCGTCCCCTGAGCTGCTCCTGCACAGAAGGATGATGCTGCACCCGTTTCCCATCACCTTCCCGTTGGTCCGCCCCCGCCCCCGCCCCCGCCACGCCCCACTTGGCAGGTGCGCCACCCAGTTCATCCGGTAAATATCCCGAGCCCCTGCCTCCAGGAGGCTAGTCTCTGACTTTCTCCTCCCATTTCTGCACTTGTCTCGTGCAAAAACCGTCTCGCTGCTGGAAACTTGAGCGGCATCTCGGCATTTGGCTCACTGGGCGTTGAGCAAAACACAACCTGATTCAGTAACTTTAGTAGTTCGCTCCGCTGCAGTTACCGCTATGAGTGGGGTTCTGTGGTCTGATTATGGATTTCAAGCTTTTTACAAATGTAGCCTGCAGGTTTGGGGGTGGGGGGGGGCGTTGAGCTCTCTGATTGGCTGAATATGAACCAAACAAAGCTAAGGTGGAGCTTAAGTTGTCCCGGAGTGTGTATTGGGAGGCAGTTTTCCGCAGGTAGGAATACTCCAAAGCAAAGACATGTATGCTTCTTTGACATTCCCCCCAGCCGTACTCACTCTATTTGCAGCTCAGTTATTCCAACTCTGTGCTTCCTGTGTAAGCTGTCTCTTCTAAATCACCTCAAAACCTCTCAGAGGTGATTCTTTACTGTCTAGGCTTGTCATAAACTCTCTGAATCCCACCTCTCCATACGAGGTCACAGCCAGGTCCTAATTTCCTTCACATTGAATTAAATTTAGATCATGTTTATGAGACAGAGATGCCAAAGAACTGAAGAAGACCTGTAACTTTAAATAATTAAGACAATCTATAAAGGAGTTCCCATCGTGGCTCAGTGCTAAACGAACCCATCTAGCATCCATGAGGATGTGGGTTCGATCCCTGGCCTTGCTCAGTGGGTTAAGGATCCGGTGTTACCGTGAGTTGTGGTGTAGGTTGCAGACGTGGCTTGTATCCTGCATTAGTGTGGCTGTGGTATAGACCAGCAGCTACAGCTCCAATTGAACCCCTAGCCTGGGCACCTCCATATGCCTCGGGTATGGCCCTAAAAAGACCCCCCCCAAAAAAAAAACAAGATATAAAGAAGACATCTCCATCCCCTTGTGAACTTCTGAAATAATACGCTAAAGGACATAGAAGGCAAAGGTGCCTTTTTTGTTTGTTTTTTAAGATCTTTAAAATACATGGTGCTAATGAGGCCCGTCTTCCCTTATTTTTTGTTAGGTCTCTTGTCAAATAAATAGTTTCCAGCCCTGCACAATCTGCTGGCTAGACATCCTTCAAAGGTCCAGCTATTACAACAATGAATGGTGCCCTATCACATCAGTAAAATACATTAGGAATGAACACCTAACAAGAGAAGCCCTGGATTGATGTGCCATATTAATTAAAGTGGAAACACTTTTTCCACAGTTGCTAAGAGATTTAAAACCCACCCACCCCACCTGTACTCTGGGTGAGTGCAAGGGCCAAGGCAAACATAATTCACAGAGTTAATCCAACTGATTGTGCAAAGGAGATGGGGCTGATAAATCATCTCTCACCCAATGATCTGTTCCCCCCCTCTTTTGCCCATGAAGAGTAGTTGCCCCTTATCAGCGTCTTCATTTTGCATTCATTTAGGTTATTGTATATTTATAGTTGATACCTTTTTACACAGAGAAAGTTTGCATTTCCAAACTATATCCTAAATGCCAGCTTGGCATACTATTATATATTTAAAGAATACATTATTTTGCCTATTGAAGGTGATTCAAGTAGTGTAATTCCTTTTCCCAATTCAGAGAAGAGAAAATACCGGTACCGGGTTTTAGTGCCTCCCTAGACATCTTCTGCCTGATGGAGGTTTAGCCCACACAAATATCACATGCATTCTAAATTTAAATGCTGTCAGATTTGTATAACATTTCACTTTCCAGTGTATTCGCAGCAACGGTGCAAGACATTGCTGTATTTCGGGGATCATTTTGCTCTGCTTTCAGCAGTTTTGTCAGGAGGCTTGAATTTGGGGGGCTGCTACCTAGTTTGATTTCAGGAAAGTTGCCATCTCGTATTGAGCAGACAAATGACACCGGGCGTTTGGAGGCCAGAAGGACACTGAGCAAGCTGCCCCCAACTTGATGTGAAGGTGCCTTCTTCCAGCCTGAGTCTGGCTTTTCGTAAAGCTCACACTTTGAGTACTTTGTGTTGACCCGAAGGTGTTTTTTCATTAGCCTCTGCTGTTGGGCTGCATTTCTAAAATTAGCTTTGGACTGCTACTCAAGGGTGTGGCTCAACTCTGAGGGTATCTTAAAGCGCAGAAATGGAAAGAAGCTATTTATCAACAAACCTCAAGATTCTAATCACTAGAGTTCCCCTTTAGTCCCTAAGCCCGGTCTAGGCCCAGCCACCACCACCGCCCAGTCCCAGAGAGACCTCGCATCCATATTTCAGCAAGCTGACCCAAATGAAGGTGGCTGAGATCCTGCTTAAAATACCTCCCTTCAAAACAAGGATGGAGCAAATTCTGTCCTGGGACTCCCCATCCTGCTCCAATGTCCCTGGCACTGGATGGTTCCTCGGTCAGCGGTCCGAAATCCTATTAGGCAGTCGGTTTTCAGGACACAAAGTACAGTGTGTTTTGCGTTCATGGCAGCTAACACGATTCCTGACATATGTACGTTTATTAAACCATCAAAGTACGTGCTGAAGTTGACTCCCAGACAGGAATGAGGCCCACCTGAGTTGAATCAAGGGCACTGAAGCATTCTGGAGCAAACCCAACCAGCTCTACACCCGGGGGACCCATGGAGCCGTCACCTTTCTCTCAATTCTTTCAACATGGTCCAGCCCCTGGATCTTGAGGCTCGGTCTCAAGATCATTGCTACTTGTCTAGATTGAGGTTTTGACTTGGATTTCGAAGATGCTCTGAGACCACCTTGCATGATTCAGAGTTACTGCTGGCCAGCGCTGGATCGGTCCGCTGGATCTCACAGTGGTCCAGCTCCGCCTCCAGGTGCGTGGTCGGTCATCAAGACGCTCAGCCCGGACATCACCATCTCCTCCTTTTCCCAGAAATGTGGACTCTTCTGAAGGGGATAACAGTCCTAGTCATCCTCGGTAGTACCTGGAACCTGGTGCTTTCCTCTAATACCTGACGGGGTGATGCTCGCAGACTCCTGGCAGGCAGGAGCGAAAACTCAGAGCAGCAGCAATGGAGGGAACTACAGATAGTTGAATATAGAGTATGTGTTAGACAGGGTTCTGCAGAGGAACAGAACCAATGCAATGTGTAGAGAGCTGTGTTGAAGAGGAAACACTCTATTACCTGCAAGCTGGAGACCCAGGAAAGCTGGGGGTGTAACTCTCCAAGTCCCACGGCTTAACAACCAGAAGGGTTTGATTTTCCTGGGCCCCAGGGATGCTGAATCAAAGCACCCAAGTTTGAACACTCAAGCCAGGATTCTTGACATTACTGAAATTAGATGGGCTTTCTTGTGTCCCAGCCTTGGCTTACTCTGCTTATTGTCACGTACAGGGGACCACATTAGACTCCAGTTCCAGGGTCCAAAGGAGAATCGGGGCCCCGATGTCCAAAGGCAAAAGAGGATGGTTGCTCCAGCTCAGGAAAGAGAAGATTAGCCTTCCTTCTCCTTGATTATTTGGGCCTCCAGTGGATTATATGATGCCCACAGCGATGATGAGGGCGCATTGCTTTACCCAACCTGCCGCATCCAGTGCTAATCTCTTTCAGAAACACCCTCACAGACGCACCAAGAAATAATGTTTTCCCAGCTACTTGGGCATCCCCTTAGGCCAGTCAAATAGATGCATACAATGAACAATCGCAGATTGCAAAGGAGCACCGATTGCAACAGAAAGAACAGGTAGGAAGCCTTCACAGTCATCCAGGCCAAAGACAGAGAATCAGCATTTCAGAGCACACCCTTTGGCCCAACTGTAGTCCACCTGCCCCAGTGCACCCGGGGAGGTTCTGCTCTGCAGCATCCAAAGCAGGCACAGAGGGACCGTAAGGGTTTCCGTTTCGGGTTTTGATTTTCCTGGGCCCCAGAGACACTGAATCAAAGCACCCAAGTTTGAACATTCAAGCCAGGATTCTTGACATTACTGAAATTAAGGTGGGACTTTCTTGTGTCCCAGCCGTGGCTCACTCTGCTTATTGTCACATAGAGGGACCACATTAGGCTCCAGCACAGGCTGTGTCCTCCTCCCCAGGGAAGTGTTGGCCTCTCTCTGTATCCCCTGCCTTTGCGCTTGTCCCACCAGGGGAAAGTGCTTCTGGGTCCTCTGTGTGGTCCCCACATCATACCAGAAAGACCTTT
This sequence comes from Catagonus wagneri, assembly GCA_004024745.2. Classification (NCBI taxonomy): domain Eukaryota; kingdom Metazoa; phylum Chordata; class Mammalia; order Artiodactyla; family Tayassuidae; genus Catagonus; species Catagonus wagneri. Next base: position 16,529,911 of record PVHT021183608.1, on the reverse strand, counting down.
CATCTCAGGCTTTCTCAAATGAGAACACGAGATAAATAGAATATTATGCGAGTGCATGGTGGGACTGGGTCAAGAAGAAGTTAGGGCACCGAGTCCCCTGTCACTCTCCAGAGTCTCGATCCCCCAATCCCCACCCAGGTTCATCTCCAGCTGGAGCCTGGCTCCTCACTGACCTGCTGCGCCCCCCCTCCCCGACCCCTCACAGCAAGATGTTCATGGGCTCCCTCTGCCTGGAGTCTCTGTCGTATTTCCTCTAATGGGTTAACTTTTTTTTTAACTCATTCTTTAGAGCTCAGCCCAGACATCACAGCCAACACCCCAGAGTGCCCCTCTGTCCTCCTCTGCTGTTCAACATAGAATGTTATACTCAAGGCATTGCTCTGTGTCTTTCTTTCCTACCAGACTCTAAGTTTTCAGTGATGACATTCTATCTACTTCTAAATCCTCACGACTTGACCCTAAATCCTCATGTTCATGCTTGCAGAACTCAAAATTTCCCTGACTATAAAGCTTATTCAACAATTCCAGATAATCCAAATTGATTTCCTCTTTGTGTCCTAAACAGGTTCAAACAGAACTTAGAATGTAAGTCTTCTCTATTTTGTGTTTTCCATATACTGCTCATCTAGAGGTAAGTTTCACGCAGGTTGGGATCAGGTATTCAATACCTGAGCTAACACCTAGCAGGACTAGCACAGCAGTGCCACCCCTCATCATGCAAATACTCATTGATTGTTTCATGAACTCTAGTTTTCTTTTAAGTGAGAATTGATGAGCTCCTCTGCCTTCAGGGAGTGATTATGATCATTGATTAGTAAATGATTCAGTTTAGTAAATTAATTGTGTGGTAAACAATTGTTTCGTAAAAGATTAGATTTGATTCTTTGGATGAAATATTTGAAAAAACACAAGATCCCATTGTGAAAACCTTTATTCGGTATTATATGCACATCGTTCCAAGGGCTAAAGAGAAACCCTCAAAGAGAGTAAATCTGAAATAAATGACATCAGTATATTTTGTTCCTCTTTTCCAAAGGCTGTATGTCTTTGAAGCTTCAATGTTAGAATTGTCATAAAAGCTAATGTTTAGATATTTACACAAACCATGTTAATATCATTCTATTCACCCATATGTAAATGTAATTTGATGGCTGTTACAATCCCCATAAGTCAACAAAGAGAAAACATTTGGAAAGGTCATATATAATTGCTTAATATCATCCATATTTTATTTTTTAATCTCACTCGTTTTGGGCACAAAAGATCAGTTTAGTAATTCAAAGATGCAATATTTTGGAGGTAAGTTGTCTAACAACGTTTGGAAATTTCCTATATACATCTTATCCATTGATATGGTGAAATGCTTAATATATTATGTAGTAAAGTTATTGAAATGAATATTGTTGCCTTTTTAAGTTTTATTGAAGCATAGTTAACTTACAAGGTTGTGATAATTTCTGCTGTACAACAAAGTGATTCGGTCATACACGTAGACATATCCATTCTCTTTCAGATTCTTTTCCTTCATAGATTATCACAGAACATTAGGGAGAGTTCTCTGTGCTATATAGCAGTTCCCTGTTGGCCAGTCATTCCGTATACCTTAATGTGCATATGCCAATCCCAAAGCCCAGTCCATCCCTTTTTAAAAAACTAGAATGATCACAGGTCATTTCTAATCTAGAGATAACTGTAAACTCTTAGAAGCCTAAAGAGTTTGGAAGGCAGCTCACTGGTATAGTTATTTTTAGATGGTGTTATTATTGTGCCTCATTTTATATTTAACTGTCTTGTTGAATCACAGTGCATATTGTTTCATTCCACATTCTAACACAGTGATAGGGACTTTAAATTTAAAAAAAAAGTACCTACTACAAGTAGTAGAATAGTAGTAGAATAGAAAAGTACCTACTACAAGTTTGTATATTAAGAAAAATTACCCTGGAAACACTTGCTTAGCAGCTAAAGAGCAATTAGTGCATCCGCTCATATAACTCTAGTACATTTTGTAATAAAACTATTCTTTCAGATGACTATGCCTTTTAAACAAGATTTGCTTATGTTTTATTCATATATATGAACAATATTGCATGCTATCACATAATATGTGTCATTCTGGCAGTTTTAGATCATTTAGTAAGATATTTTAAATTTAAAATAATTTAATGTAGTCTTAAGGAACAGATCGGTAGCAATAAATATTCCCTAAATTCAGTTCTGAAATATTTTTCTAAAACTCTCTGAAAGTTTTTGTCCAGGACAGCGATGATTTAAGACTGATAGCGTGAACACATGGAATTCAGTCGTTCTAAATTCTGTGCTAGTGCTTATGCGTTCCTGGCGCTGTTGAAGCCTCTGTAGGAGCTGTCCATGGTGTTCTTTTTATAAAGTGCAGAGTAACTCCCAAGCCGTGCTTCGCCAATGTTTTGGCTTCAGGACCTTTTCACACTCTTAAAAATAGAGGGCCCAAAGAAAGTGTTTTATGCCAGTTATATCTACAATAACTGACATAAAGTACCTCATATTTATGTTATTTTAAATTTAAAAGGAGACATGTTTAAAATATGCATTCATTTTAAAATAATAAATCCATTTTATGTGAGCATAAATAGCATATTTTTATTAAAAATAGGTCTGTTTTCCAAAACCAAAAGGTGAGAATAGTGGAATTGTTTCACATTTTTAAAAATATCTTTGAATTAATAGAAAACAGCTGAATTTTCAAATCTACTTGTGCATTCAATCTGTTTCAATATGTTATTTTGGTTGCAGTGTAGGCAGAAAATCGTCTCATACAGATATGCAGTTGGAAAAAGAAAGAGTATTTCAGTGGGTTTTTTACAAAATTGTGGACATTCTTCTGTAATATGACACCAGAACTCCACATGTGATATGGGGGGAATCTGAAGCTGTATCAACATACTTCTCATACTGTGTCATTATTGTACACTGGCTTATAGCTTCCACTTAAGATTTAAGTTTTGGTTGTAACATTATGCGTTGATCATTTAGAAAATGTTTGTTCGCTGGGTTCATTATACAATACAAAAAATTTTACTCATCAGTATAACCACTAATCTCACAATACTTAAAATGTTTAAGGGTTTGAAAGCTGAAAAGCTAACAGCGGCAATGATAAGTTTTCCATTATTCTAATTTTCCCTTGAAAGCTCAACTTTCATTATTGGCAAACATCATTTCAGTAAGTATTTTTCCTTGAAGTGAAAATGTCATGTTTTTGAGAAACTATCTGCTAAATCCCTAAGTCTGAATAGCTGTGGTTTGTCTCTGGGTCAATCAGATCCCATAAAATAAACCATTAGTTGGGCGCAACTCAGATGGCCACCAGGCAACCAGCATGCACCAGTCGCAGAAGTGCTTTTCACATCCTTTCAATTTCACCATCAAAACATTAAGACACGTTAAGGCTTAAGATCAAATAAAATTAGTAGTTTTTACTGCTCCATCAAGGGCATTCTTAGTGAAACTAGCATTTTTGTTTTTTATTTTTTACTGCAAACACATTGTGTTGAAGAACGCAGTGGCTGCTAAAACAGATTTGCCCCACTTGCTGGATTTGTTCTAACGGGTCAGCAGCAGTTTTACTCACTAATGCCTTTTTTTTTGCACCTTCAATACAAATGGCACCTCTGGAAGCAGTAAATACCATCTCAATGTTATCAGGAAAGTAGTTCGAGCTAATAGTTCTCAGGGATGTCCTGAAACCTGTGGGCCCCACTTTGAGCCACTGTCTTGGGCAATTACAGAATCAAAGGTCACCAGATATGCAAGGGGCCTCCCAATAAAATCACAGGTTTAGAAAAGGCACTCAGCAAAATTTTATACCATATTGTCCCACATTTTCAAAGGGTACAGAATTCTCCATACTATAAAAATATAATGTAGCTCCCATTTTACAATACAATAGATGAGGATTTGCAATCAGCTATTTTTCACTCAATGCATCCTACCCTAGACATAATTAAAATTATTTTATTTATTTAATTTTTGCTTTTTAGGGATGCACCCACAGCATATGGAGGTTTCCAGGCTAGGAGTCGAATCCGAGCTATAGCTGCTGGCCTACACCACAGCCACAGCAATGCAGGATCCGAGCCAATCTGCGACCTACACTGCAGCTGGTGGCAACACCGGATCCTTTAACCCACTGAGTGAGACCAGGGATTGAACCAGCATCCTCATGGATTCTAGTCAGGTGTGTTACCGCTGAGCCACAATGGGAACTCCTAAAATAAATTTAATCCCATCACCTTTTATCTGTTTTCAGTAGAGATGCAGTTTAGTCCACTTATTCTGCAGAAGATATTTGTAAAATCTTATGACATCAGTTCTCCCTGCATTGTCAACTTATTTAATCATAACATATTCCTTGCTTTGACAACCATTTTTATCCCTTTTTGACCCACGGTTCTTGCACGTGACCCCCTGTACGTCTGTCTGTCCTTCTTTAGTCTGTCCCTGTATCATTAGCCTTGCTAACCTGAAAACCTATCAGACCTTCCCCCAGCCTGGTACCTGCATTCTCTGCCTTATGAATGTCCAGCTTGCAGGTGCTCTTCACGTGGAAAACTTCTGAGCAACGGCCAGCACATTGTCAGAGCATTTCTATTAACGCAGAAGCCACGCATGGGTAGTTAACAGAATGCTGGCACACGAAGGAAGGAGACCCACTGTGGGCCAGCCCCAGCCTTGTCCCATAGAACTTCCCGTGGTGATGGAAATCTTCCACATCTGAGCTGTCCTGTGGAGTAGCCACAGGCCACGTTTGGCAGTTTTGTACTTGAAATGTGACTCTTGTGACCAAGGAGCTGCATTTAAATTGTATTCAGTTTTAATTTAAACACAAATAGCCACCTGCGTGCAGTGATTACCACATTAGGTAGGTAAGTAATGCCACACTTTTAGTATCTTGTTTAATTAGCGAATTGAATGCGCTCATTCTTAACAGTGTCTGTGGCAGACGTTAATGCTGGTCACCGGGCAGCTTCTTCTTTACTTCCCAGGCACACAGGGAGGGCACTTCCCAGCCTTCTTGCAGGGAGGTGGGGTCGTGTGACTACTTCTGGCCAAAATGCTGTGAGCAGGTGACTCAGGTCATTTCCAGGACAAACATGTCCTGCATGGCCCTCCACTTGTGTCCTTCTGTGGTGATAGGAATATTCTAGACCGCAGAGCCTCTGTGATTCTGAGCCCTGAATAACTGTGGAGTAGCCCCCCGCCCCACAGCACTGAAACCCGCATGGGACATGTAACACGCGCAGGAAATAAACGTTTATGTGTCCAGCCATAGGCAGTCAGGATTCCTTGTTACTACAGTGTGACTTAGCCCTCCTGCCGAGGAGAGGCCACATCAGAATTACCCGAGCAGACTTTTCAGTCCACATATCCAGGCCCCATCCCAGCTTGGGATCTGGGCGTTTGTGTTTTCGGTTCAAAAGGCCCCTCCAGTTGAGTTTGCTGCGTGCTTGTGATCACCTAATGAAGAACAAACGCTGAAAGATGACACCGTTGTCCCTACAGATGCTACAGAAAGGAGGCTTAGAAACAGGTACATTTCGCAAGGTCACGTGGCCACTGAGTGAGGGAGATGGAACTTGAACCTATGCTTTGCCGCCTTTTCTCTTGTTAACTTACAAGGGGGGTGGTGGGAAATGGCAGAGTGATATCCCCTGGCTTCAGAACTGAATCAGTTAATGCTTTTATGCTTTTTTTTTAAGCTTTTTTTAGGGCTACACGTAGTGCAGCATTGGAAGTTCCCAGGCTAGGGGTTGAATCAGAGCTACAGCTGCCAGCCTACACCACAGCCACAGTGACCCGGGGTCTGAGCCATGTCTCTGACCTATACCACAGCTCACAGCAATGCTGGACCCTTAACCCACTGAGCAATGCCAGGGATCGAACCTGCATCCTCACAGATACTGTGTCAGATTCGTTTCCACTGTGCCACAAGGGGAACTCCTGCTTTTATGTTTATGATGATACTTTTCTAAAGTGCGATTACTTCCACAGAAGCCTGTTTAATCCAAAATATAGCTTTGAGAGTTGCATACACTGAGGAATAGGCTAATAATTTAACTTCTACTTACAAGTCTTGTTTCAGTGGGTAAATGTATTACAAGTTTGGATAATCTGTCTAAAATGAAAAGTTTAAAAATTTAAAATAATTCATTTGTATTGAATAACTAGTTATGGAAAATAGAAACCGTTTTGCATACTGCTCAATTACCAAAGAATGTTACTGGTAGCAACCATCTACTCACCATATATTCTCTGCCTGAAGTGTCTTTATTCACCTTTTAAAGTGATAATAAGCCTTGGATGTTGGTTATTTCCCTTATTAAGCAAATATCTATTGCGTATCTGTCATGTACTGGCACTGGGATATGCATTAGTTACAGAGAGGTGAACAAAAAACAAGATACTTGTCCTCATGGAATTTACAGTTTAGTGGGAGATATAAACATAAAGCCCATACACAGTTAAATATTTACTTAAAAATTGTGTCAGAGTTCCTGTCCTGGCTCAGCGGAAATGAATCTGACTAGTATCCACAAGGGCACGGGTTCAATCCCTGGCCTTGCTCAGTGGTTTAAGGATTCCGTGTTGCCGTGAACTGTGGTGTAGGTCACAGACGAGGCTTGGATCTGGCGTGGCTGTGGCGCAGGCCAATGGCTACAGCTCGGATTGGGCGTCTAGCCTGGGAACCTCCATAGGCCATAGGTGGGGCCCTAAAAAGACAAAAAAATGAAAACAAAAATTGTGTCCATTTCCCCAAAATTCATACCTAAATTTAGTGTGATTCAATTTATAATCCCAACTTGTTTTTTGATGGAGATAATTCTGTACTGATACTGTGTATATGGAGGAATAAAAGACCAAGGCTAGCCCAGAGAAGGAGGCAGGGTGAGGCTAGGACTGGGCGATTTTACACGGGCTGTGAGTGGGAGTGCTTGGGAAGCAGACGCCGAGACAGCTGGGAGGACAAGCCATTAATTTGGGGAGGGGGAGGGGAGGGGAAGGAAGTTCTGTAAAAGGGAGGACGCTGGTTGAGCCTTCAGGATCTGCTGAGACCTGACTCCCTGGGAGGAATGAGGATGAAAGAGCTCGGACCTCCAAGCAGATGTGACAAAGTCGCGGCCAACCCAGGGGAGAGCTCTCGCCGGAGCTCAGCCTCTGTCGGTGGAGCAGAAGTGGCCGAGCCCCAGTGCTTCTGCCACGCTGCCGGGTCCCTGGCCGGGGGCTGCCCGGCTCCAAGGCTGCGCCCAGGCGGCGGGCCGGCCTCTCCCTGCAGGAAGCCTGAGCGTGCATCTCCGGGGGCCCCCAAGGCCACGGAGCAGTAGCCAGAGCCAAGCCACCGCGTCAGGAGAGCACGGTGCCGGTGTGACAGAAGAGCCGAGGATGGAACAGGGAGCGAAACCCAACATCGGTAAGTGAAAATGACTAGATCTAAAAGTGTAATCCAGGGGAGAAGTGGTTTTTCTGAGCAACGGGTCCTGGTGTAAAGAGCCGCTTCCTAGAAGCAAAGAAAACTCAGCCTTCAACTTAGGCGCAGACAAAAATTCGTGCCAGACACACAACAGCTGTAACTGGTATCTGTAATCCAACAGCAAGGAATACCTTAGTATTCAAGGCTGGGAACCCAGAAGCTATTTAAAAAAAGAAAGAAAGAAAAGAAAAAAGAAAACTGGGGCATATTTAGCACCTTGGTTGAAAAAAAATGCCACAAAGTCACTAGACCAATGAAAAAGATCAGGAAAATCATTTTTAACTTTAGCCAGGGAACTGGCTACTGATAGGGTACAGCTGTAACATAAAGTGGTTAATTGAAAATCAGTAGTGCATTTTGTAGCCAAATAGTATCCCTACACTTTGCATAACAGTTTGGTGGAAAATTCCATCAGGACCAATTCCATGACCCGAAACTCTCAGATGCCTGCAGAGAACCACGTTGACTCTCTCCAGTTTCTGATTCCATTGAACAAATGCAAGTTGTGAGAAAATCTGACCCTCCTTGCAGTGAAACCGCTCCCCCCACCAGAGGCATGGCAGGCTGTTCAGCTCTTCTGTGTTAACGTGGCGGGGCGGGATTTGCCCTGTATTTCCATAGAGTGTAATGAACGCCCACCAGCACCTCTTAGAAAAATCCCACAGCCCTGTTTACCTGGAAGGCGTAGTCATTTTTTAGATCAGGGATGAGGTTACATGAAAGAGGTGAACCTTAAGGAAATGAAGTCTAGAAAGGGAGCCTTCAAGGAGGTCAGAAAAGGAACTCATTTTCTTCTTTTGAGGATTTCATGCCTTGGCTACAGATCCCAGTTAGATGTCCTTGAAGCCCCAATGTCAAGATGCCAAGATGGCCTTGGTTAATAGACTTCAGGGGGTCTTGAATGCTAAGCAACCAACTCAAGATGCATAAGGAAGATTTCCTGAGACTTAATGAGATGGACACTCAAGGGTCAAAGTTCTCTGTGGCTCTTCCCATGTATTTTCCCAAGCCTTTAGTAAACCTGGCAGCTCTGCCCTAGCTCTGCCGAGCTACTGATGGATTAGAGCATGGAAAGTCCCAGGACACGGTGGCACCATTTATAATTTCACTTTCTCTTGTTTTTCCCTCCTAGGACAATGCATCTGTAAACTGACTAGTACTCCATAAAATAGAATTACTTTCACTAGTCCTCAGTTTGTTTCTTCAGTTTCAAGGGAGCCCTCCCCTACCCTAGTATGACAATATCTGTTGAGTAATGCAAAGTTATTCTCTATGTATATAAATGGTACATGTATACAAACTCTAAGACCATCAATATGCATTTGAAATGTTTGGAAATACAGGTCTAAATCATCTTAGTATCACAACCACTCTGGATATCAATATATAATAATAGTTTTCATTAGATTTTTCTCCCTCTGAAATTTGAGAAATAAATCTTACCCATATCTGTGACAATTGCAGTGACAATCGGAATGGTAATTTAATTTCAATATTTGCATGCATACGTGAATATTCTTGTATCAATTGTGTGATTTATGAATAGTGCATTCTGTTGAGGCTGAAAGAATATGAGGCCTAAAGGCACAAATACTTTTCTTAACTCTCATTTCTTTTCAGGAGTTTCATTGACTTTACAAGGAGCTGTCTGGTTTTAACATGATATTTTATAAATGGTTGTTAGGCAGTGTGAGAGAGTGGAAAGAAAACTAGGTCTAGAATTTCTAACACCTGGGGAATGTTTCATTATCTGGGGACCTCAGGCTGTGAAGCCAGCTCTGATCTGGGCTCCACCATTTAATAGGCAATTCACTTGGACAAGTCACATCACCTGCCCACACCTGAAGATTCCTTCTTTGAAAAGGAGGACTGAGGGAAGGGCTAAGGACAATGGTGTAGATACAGCCCTTGTCTGGTGGTAGCACACAGTAGCTTCTCTTCTTTGGAACTTTTCATCCTGGCTCCACCCCTGGCTGTGTGAGGCTGAGCTGGCCACAGCCTATAAGGGCCTCTGTCCCTACAGCTATAGGTTCAAAAGTTGAACCAATTTTCCTGTGATTTTTAAAGGAATTCTCTTCAATAGATTAATTCACCCTCCCACCCCTTCCCCTCCATGCCCCTGCCATATCACAAAGAGAGTGTAAATTTGAAAAAAAAAAAAAGCCATGAAAAAGTCTTCTAATGTAATCACAGACTATTTCCTTTTACCAACCCCCCCACTTCATGTCATGTTTTACTTTTATGCTATTGGAAGAAATAAGGACAAAGATAAAAATGCCCCTCTGGGTCTTTCTCTCCTCATCTTTGGACTACATACAAATGACTGTTTAATAGTATTTTTCATATGGGTTTGTGCTCCACTCAATTATTTTTACTCCCTGTGCCAGATTCTTTATCCTTCAATAAAGTGTAGAGTTCTTATTCCTCTGATGGTGGGCAGGGACCAGACTTTTGAGTGTCGTTTCCACTTGACAGACTTTCCCAGGACATGATATTTTTCATTGACACCTGGCATTGGAAGCTATAAATTATTCTTGCAGCCCCAGACCAGAAAAGCCTTGGAATGGAGGGGTTGTGCCATCATCAAGCAGAAGGACGTCACCTGAGAATGTGACCTGAACACAAGGGGCAGTTTGCTATATTTCCAAGGGTCCAGAACGACTTTTGGTTTGGCCCTACCCTGGTCTATAATCCCCACACGCAGCAGGAAAACCCCGGGTACTGGACTTAGTGGGGCTGTGAAGTGTACCCAATCTTGGCTCTTAGGGAAGAAAGAATCTGGCCTTACCTGATGGCCCCCAGCCCTCATTAGTGGTTGCTTGTGATTTTCCTACCTGCTTTAGAGTCTTATCTGCCCAAGGAGGAGGGACACAAAAATAAGTTTGTGACCCAGGTACATAAAGATGCTCCTGATTCATTCAAAAAACGCAATTCAAGAAACCCACACAGAGGTGACGATAACTTCGGTTGTGTTACGAGGTATTTTATTATGTTGAAATAACTGATCTATAGAAATGGCCAAATCAGACCCTGTCGGATTAGTCTTTAGAACACATTAAAAAATGAAGTACTCTACAAATGAAGCGGAAATCACTTTATAGCAAGAACAATTACTACAAGCTGGCCTATTAAGAACCATCTTCCGTGACTCATATTGTTATCAATCTAGTGGATGGAAATTCAGTCATGCCTAACTGATCACCAGGAGGATACACGAGGGGAGAAGTTCTCATTTAATGCTGTCAAAACTCAAGAATGAAATGGTAGTAGCTGGAAATGGGGGAGCTTTTAAAGCAAACCAGACCAATGGAAAATGTGATTTATTTGAAGGGGTGATCTAGAAAAATATTTACGTTTGTACCCATTGTAAACTGGGTTAAAAGCAGATATATGCAGGATAAAAGCAAAATAAAATATAATCAAATGGAACAAAGAGTAAAAGATGGGTGAATTTGGAATGATTCTTGAATTTGGCTTCTACCTAGATTAGCCTCATTGGTACTACAGCTGCTTATGTTATTTCCAGCTTCTGATATTTTCTGGAAGCAAGTATCTCCTTTCACCCTGAGCCAGGCATCTCTTTCACACCCAGTCCATGAGGCTCCTTCCAGGGTTCTGGGGCTCCGAATGGACTGAAAAGCTGAGAATAGTCCTGACAATGGAAGAAAGATCATTGATCTCCCAAGATCATTGGACTTGAACAAGAGGCGCAGGTCTGCTGAGGAGGAGATGCTGGGAAAGCTGGGGACTTAATGTGTTTAGAGAGACTTGCTCCTTCACCACTCCTCAGACACGCCTCTGATGTGGGTAAAGCAATAATGATGATATCAGAAATATCAGTGCTGCTCCCCTCATTGATGGAGCAATTTGAGTCACTCACCACGCCAGGCACTGTCATAAGTCCTAGAAATACAGCGATAAATATCATAGTTCTTGTGCTCCAGGAAGTCATGGTCTGCTTGGGCAGGTAAATATGCAGCACAGTGAAGGACAACATATTGACTAAGGGTATCGAAGGATGATAGGAATTAAATAAGAATGAAGGAGTGACCATGAGGTGGACAGGGAGGGGATTACCAGGGAAGACGTGCTTGAAGCTGATCTTGAAAGATGAGTAGAAACTCTTCCAAACACCTGGAAAAAGAAAAGGCACAAGAGAGCAGGGTTGGCTTGAAAAAGTCTGAGGAGTTCTATGTGCTAGAGCATCAGAGAGAGAGAAGGGCAAGAACCTGAACTTGGAAAGCCTAGCAGGTTACACTGAGCAATTGGCACTTACCGTACATGCACTGAAGGGTCCTTAATTTAAACAGAGGGAAAAATGATTATATCTGCATTTTAAAAGTTGATGGGGTGGGGGGCAGTGTATGAACTGGAAACAAACAAGACTAATCTTAGGGAGGCCAGCTGGGAGGCTACGGATAAGGACCCCTTTGAGCCTGTGGCTGTGGGGGTGCGACTGAAGGGATAAACAATGCAAGATATCTAGGAAGTCTAGTGTTGAACTTCAGGATGAAAGGGCTCCTGTCACCAGTGGCACTTGTAGTGGAATGTACCGTGTGGGCATGAGCAGGGGTCGGGAGCCAATGGGCAGAGGAAGAACCACAAAGTCAGTGCAGGAAACTGGACTTGGCTTTCACACATCCCCTCTGACCACGGTCGCTCTACCACTTCCCCTCCTCTCAGATTTCAGCCCACTACTCGCCTGTTGGTCTACACCCTCCCTTTCCTCCAAACTGCTTTTGCCAAGATCATCAAGGACCTCCCCAATCTTTCTTCCTCTTCTGCATGTTTGACACTGCTGCAGTAGCTCTCCTTGGGGTATTTTGTTCCTAAACTGCCTCTTGTTTCTCCTGGCTGATCTTGCTTTCGTGCTTTTTTTTTTTTTTTTGGTTTGGACATTATGAAAGTTTTATTTTTTTAATTTTTTAAGTTGATTTACAATGTTGTGTTAATTTCTGCTGTACAATATTTCTTTTGAATATTTCCTTTTTTAAAATATTCTTTTCCAAGAAGTAACCTGTTGTGACTCAGTAGTTAAGAACCTGACTTAGGAAGTTCCCGTTGTGGCTCAGCAGTAAGGAGCCTGACTAGTACCTATGAGGATACAGGTTCGATCCCTGGCCTCCCTCAGTGGGTTAAGGATCCCATGTTGCTGCAAACTGAGGCGTAGGTTGCAGGTGTGGCTTGGATCCAGTGTCGCTGTAAAGTATAATTCAAATCCAGCATTTCTTTGTTGATTTTCTGTTAGAGTGATCCATCCATTGTTGAAAGTAGGGTATTGAAGTCCTCTACTGATGTATTGTTTTCCATTTCTCCCTTCCAAATGTCACAGGTGTGGCCATAAAAAGTAAAAAGTAAAAATAAAATAAATCACATTTTTTCTATTATGGTGTATCATAACTTATTGAATATAGTTCCCTGTGCTGTAATCTGGCTCCTTTTTCTAATTCGTTTTTTTTTGTTTGTTTGTTTGTTTGTTTTTTGGTCTTTTCCAGGGCTACATCTGCGGCATATAGAGGTTCCCAGACTAGGGGTCTAATCAGAGTTGTAGCCGCCGGCCTACGGCACAGCCACAGCAACGCAGGATCCGAGCTGCGTCTGCAACCTACACCACAGCTCACGGCAACGCCGGATCTGTAACCCACTGAGTGAGGCCAGGGATTGAACCTGCAACCTCATCATTCCTAGTTGGATTCGTTAACCACTGAGCCACGACGGGAACTCCCTTTTTCTAATTCTTTATAACCTTCCTTTTCTCTGCTTCGATCCCTTGGGTCTGTCCTAGACCTCTTCTATTTTTTTTTATCTTTTTCCAGCTTTATTGAGATATAGGTGACATGTGCAAGTTTAGGGTATACAATGTGATGGTTTGATATGCATATGTACATATTATGGAGTTCCCGTCGTGGCTCAGTGGTTAAGAAACCCGACTGCTATCCGTGAGGATGCGGGTTCGATTCCTGTCCTCACTCGGTTAAGGATCTGGCGTTGCCGTGAGCTGTGGTGTAGTTTGCAGATGTGGCTGGGATCCCGTGTTGCTGTGGCTGTGGTGTGGGCCGGCAGCTGCAGCTCTGATTTGACCCCTAGCCTGGGAACCTCCATATGCCGTGGGTGTGGCCCTAAAATGACAAAAGACAAAAAAGAAAACGTATATATTGTGAAATGATTACCTCAACAAGGTTAGTTTCGCACCTCCATCACCTCACATAATTACCATTTTTGTGTGTGTTGCGAGCATTTAAGATCTACTATTTTAGCAACTCTAGTACATAATGCAGTACTGTTAACTATAGTCATCGTGCTGTATATCACATCGCCAGAATTTACTCATCTTAAAACTGAAAGTTTGTATACTTTTAACAACATCTTCCCATTTCACCCACCCCTGGTCCCTGAAAACTTTCTTTTGTGTTCGATTAACACTCCATTGTATATATGCCACATTTCCTTTATCTATTCATCTGTTGATGGACACTTAGGTTGCTTCCATGTCTTGGATGCTGTAAATAATGCTGTAATGAACATGAGAGAGCAGTTATCTCTTTGATATCCTCCCCCCCTTCCATGTATATAACCAGAAGCAAGATTGCTGTATCTTACAATAGTTCTCTTTTTAATTTTTTTTGAGAAAACTCCTTACTGTTTTCCACAGCGGCTGCCCCAATTTACATCCCCACCACCTGTTATATCTTTTCTGTAATATCCAATACTATTTAATTGTATGAGTTCTTTGTGTATTTTGGATACTAATCCCTTAACCAACAGATGGTTTGCAAACATTTCCTCCATTCCATAGGTTGCCTTGTCATTTTCTTAGCTGAAACTTTTTTTTTTTATGTAGTTCTCCTTATTAATTGTTGCCTTTGTCACTTTGTTTTTGGTGTTATATCCAAAATATCATTACCAAGATCCATGTCAAGGAGATTTTCCCTATATTTTCTTCCAGGAGTTTTACAGCTTCACATCTAATGTTCAAGTCTTTTATCCATGTTAAGTTAATTTATGTGAGTGATGTAAAAATAGAGATACAGTTTATTTGTGTGTGTGTGTGTGTGTGTGACTATCCAATTTTCCCAGCATCATTTATTTAAGAGAATGTGCTTTCTCATAAATTATTCTTGGCTCGCTTGTCAAGTATTAGTTAACTATATATGCAAGGGTTTATTTCTGTGTTCTTGAGTCTGTTCCATTGGTCTGTGTATCTGTTTTAATGCCAATACCATGCTGTTTTGATTGTTACAGCTTTGTGATAGAGTTTGAAATCAGACTCTGCAATGTTTCCACCATTGTTCATTCTGCTTATGATTGCTTTGGCTATTCAGGGTCTTTTTGGTTCCATACAAATTTTAGGATTTTTTTCTCCTATTTCTATGAAAAATGTCATTGAAATTTTAAAAGGAATTGCCTTGAATCATAGTATGAACATTTAAACAACACTAATTCTTCTGATCCATAAACATATGATATCTTTCCATTTATTTGTGTCTTTTTCTATTTCTTTCATCAAAGTCCTACAGTTTTTAGCATATAGATTTTTCACCTCCTTCATTAAATTTATCCCTGAGTGTTTTTATTGTTTTTGATGATATTATAAATGAGGTTGTTTTTGTTATTTCTTTTTCAGCAATTTGTTGTTAGTATGCAGAAACACAATTGATTTTTAATGTTGATTTTGTGTCCTGCAAATGTACTGAATTGGTTTATTAGTTCTTCTAGTTTTTTGGTGGTGTTTTTAGGATTTTTCTATATAAGATTAGATTGTCTGCAAACAGAGATGATTTTACTACTTCCTTTCCAATTCGGATGCCTTCCATATCCTTTTCTTCCCCAATTGTTTGGGCTAGGACTTCCAGTACTATGTTGAAAAGGATTGGTAAGAGTGGGCATACTTGTATTGTTCCTGATCTTAGAAGGAAATTTTTAACCATTCACCAGTGAATATAATGTTTACCGTGGGCTTATCACATGTGGCCTGTATTATGCTGAGGTATGTTGCTTCTATATCCAATTACTTAAGAACTTTGTCATGAAAGAATGTTGCACTTTGTCAAATGATTTTTCTGTATCTGTTGAAATGCTCATAGGTTTTTATCTTTCATTCTATTAATGAAAGATAAAATTAATATATCAATATCACATTGACTGATACGTGTATGTGAAATCATTTTTGTATCCCAGGGATAAATTTCAGTTGGTCATGGTGTACAATCCATTTAATGTTCTATTGGATTCTGCTTGTTAATATTTTGTTGAATTTTTGCATCTATATTCATTGGGGATATTGGCTTATTCTTTTTATTTTCTTTCAGTGTCTTTGGTTTTGGTATCAGGGTAATGCTAGCCTTGTAAAATGAGTTTGGGAGTGCTCCCTACTCTTATTTTTTTGGAAGACTTTTAGAAAGTTTGGTATTAATTCTTTAAATGTTTGCTAGAAGTCACCGGTGAAGCAATCTGGTCCTGGATTTTCTTTTTTTGTCAAGTTTTTGATTATGGAGTCAGTCTCCTTACTCATTATTAGTCTATTTAGGTTTTGTTTCTGTATGACTCAGTCTTGGTAAGTTGTTTGTTTCTAAGAATTTATCCTTTTCTTCAAGGCTCTCCAATTTGTTGGTATGTAATTGTTCATAGTAGTCTCTTACAATCCTTTGTATTTCTATGATATCTATGTATTGTCTTCTCTTTCCTTTCTGATATCATTTACTAACGTTTTCTTTCTTTCTTAGTCTAGCTTAAAAATTTGTCAATTTTGTTTATTTCTTTAAACAACCAGCTCTTTGTTCCACTAATCTTTTCTATTGTCTTTCTGGCCTCTGTATCATTTATTTCCTCTGTTATCCTTATTTGCTTCCTTATGCTAACATTAACTAACTAACTTAGTTAATTCTTCTTTTTCTACTTTCTTGAGATGTAAAATTGGGTTGTTCACTTGAGCTTTTTTTCCTTAATGTAGACATTTACCACTATAGACTTCCCCTTAGAACTGCTTTTGCTGTATCCCATAAATTTTGGCGTGTTGTGTTTGCTTTTTCATTTGTTTCAAGATCCACATGTTTTGAATTTTCCATTTTTCATCCTGTTATTGGTTTCTAGTTTTATACCATTTTGGTAAGAAAAAATACTTCATATAATCTTAATCTTTTTAAATTTGCCAAGATTTATTTTGTGACCTAACCTATGATCTGTCCTTGAGAATGCCCTGTGTGCATTTGCTGCTGTTGGTGGAATATTCTGTGTATGTCTATTAGGTTCATTTGCTATAAAGTATTAATTCAAATCCAGCACTTCCTTGTTGATTTTTCTGTCTGAGTGATCCATGCATTGTTGAAAGTAGAGTATTGGAGTACTCTACTGTTGCACTGTTTTCTGTGTCTCCCTTTAGATCTGTTAGTATTTGCTTTACACATTTAGATGCTTTAATGTTGTATACATATATATTTGCAATTATTATATCCTCTTGATGAATTGACCCCTCTATCATTATATGATGACCTTCCTTGTCTTTTGTAACTGTTTTTGAGTTGAAGTCTATTTGCCTGATATAGCTATAGCTACCACTAAACTCTTTGGTTTTCATTTGCATGAAATATTTTTTTCCAAACCCTCATCTTTAAGCATATGTATATCCTTAAAGCTGACATGAATGATCAAAATGATTGAATGGCTTATTTTTTACTGTAGGCAAAGGCTATATTTGTAGTAGTACTCTAGAAGTTGCCTGTTTTCATATTCTCCTCAAATTAAAGTGTTTTTTGTTTGTATTCTCCACCAGATGATATAATAAACTTGTTACTATCAAAAAAAAAAACTGACATGAGTCTATTACAGGTAGCATATAGTTGAGCCTTTTAAAAAAATGGATTTAGTCACTTAATGCCTTCTTGTTGGAGAGTTTAATATGTTTATATTTAGAGTTAAGTATTAATAGGTACGGACTTAATGATTCCATCTTAGTAATTGTTTTCTGGATGTTTTGTAATTGTCTTGTTAGTTTTTTTGCAATTTTCCTTTGTGAATTGATGATTTTCCATAGTGGTATACTTTTATTCTCTTTATCTTTTGTGTTTCTACTGTAGGTAGTTTTCTTTGTCATTACCATAAGCCTAACATAAAGCATCTTATAGCTATTAGAGTCTATTTTATGCTGATTACAACTTAACTTAGATCACATACAAAAACTATACCATTTTATTCCACCACCCCATATTTTATGTTTTTGATATGATAATCTACTTCTTTTCATATTTTATATTCATTAAATTACTGTAGATATAGTTATTTTTAATGCTTTTGTCTTTAACCTTTCTTCTACAGTTAAGTGGATACCACATTATACTGTTGAAGTGTCCTGAATTTGATTGTATCTTACCTTTACCAGTGTGTGGTATGTTTTCATATATTTTCATGTTACTAATTACCATCCATTTATTTTCTCCTTTTTATTTTACCATTTCTTGTAAGGTAAATCTACTGGTGATGAACTCCCTTGTGTTTTCATTTGTCTGAGAATGTCTTTTCTTTCCCTCACTTGTGAAAGACACATTTGCTGAATAAAGTAGTCTTGGTTGATAATTTTTTTCTTTCAGCACTTTGAACATAATATTCCACTCTCTTCTGGCCTTTAAGGTTTCTGCTGAGAAATATATTCATAGTCTAATGGCAGGTTTCCTTGTACCTAAAAAGCTTCTTTTACTGCTTTTTATATTCTCTGTTTATTTTGATTTTTTGATAGATTTACTATGATGTGTCTCAGAGATGATCTTTTTGAATTGAATTACATGGAGACCTATGTGTTTCATGAACTGGGATGGTCAAGTCTCTCCCTAGATTTTGGAAGTTCTCAGCCAATATTTTTTCAAAGAAGCTTTCTGTCTCCTTTTCCCTCTCCTCTCCTTCTGGGACACCAATAACTTACAGATTCCATGTCTTGATGGTAACCCACAGTTCTTGTAGGCTTTTCTTCATTCCATTTCATTTTCTTTATTTTCTTCTGACTGTATAATTTCAAAGGTCCTATTTTCAACTTCATAGACTCTTCTGCTTGATCTGTTTTGATATTGATGCTCTCGTATTTTTTTCCATTACTTAATGAATTTTATTATGATTATAGGTGTACAAAAATCATCACACCTCAGTTTAATAGCACTTCCATCCCAAACCCTCAGTACATATCCCCACCCCCCAGATTGTCTCATTTGGAAACCATAAGTTTTCCAGAGTCTGTGAGTCATTATCTGTTCTACAAAGAAGTTCACTGGGTCCTTTTTTTAGTTTCCACATGTAAGCGGTAGCATTGAGTGTTGCTGTCTAATTGTCTGACTGGTTTCATTTTGCATGATAATTTCTAGGTCCATCCATGTTTCTATAAATATTGTTATTTTGTTCCTTTTAATGGCTGAGTAATATTCCATTGTGTGTATGTACCGTATCTTCCCTATCCACTCCTCTGTCAATGGGCATGTAGGTTGTTTCCATGACTTGGCTATTGTATAGAGTGCTGCAATGAACACTGGAATACATGTGTCTTTTCGAGTCATGGTTTCCTCTGGATAGATACCCAGGAGTGGGATTGCTGGATCAAATGGTAATTCTATTTTGAATTTTCTGAGGAATCTCCATCCTGTTTTCCACAGTGGTTGCACCAATTTACGTTCCCACCAACAGTGTAATAGGAATCCTTTTTCTCCACACCCTCTCCAGCACTTATTGTTTTTAGACTTTTTGATGATGACCATTCTGGCTGGTGTAAGGTGGTACCTCATAGTGGTTTTGATTTGCATTTCTCTAACAGCGAGTGATGTTGAACATCTTTTCATGTGTTTATTTACCATCTGTATGTCTTCTTTGGAGAAGTGTCTGTTTAGATCTTCTGCCTATTTTTTGATGGGATCGTTTGTTTTTTTTTGGTATTGAGCTGTAGGAGGTATTTGTAAATTTTGGAGGTTAATCCCTTGTCAGTCAATTCATTTGCAAATATTTTCTCCCAATCTGTGGGTTGTCTTTTCGTTTCGTTTAGGGTTTCCTTTGCTGTGCAGAAACTTTGAAGTTTAATTAAGTCCCATTTGTTTATTTTTCTTATATTGTCTTTACTCTGACAGGTGGATCTAAGATGTTGCTATCATTTCTGTCAGAGAGTGTTTGGCCTATGTTTTCCTCTAAGAGTTTTATAATATCTGGTCTTATATCTAGATCTTTAATCCATTTTGAGTTTATTTTAGTGCATGGTGTTAGGAAGTGTTCTAGGTTCATTTTTTTACATGTGGCTGTCCAGTTTTCCCAGCACCACTTATTGAAGAGGCTGTCTTTTCTCCAATGTATATTCTTGCCTCTGTTGTCATAGATTAGTTGACTATAGATGCGTGGGTTTAATTCTCGGCTTTCTATCCTGTTCCACTGATCTGTATTTCTCTCCTTGTGCCAGTATCATATGGTTTTGATGACTGTAGCTTTGTAGTAGAGTATGAAGTCAGGGAGCTTGATTCCTTCAGCTTCATTTTTCTTTTTCAGGATGTCTTTGGCTGTTTTGGGTCTTTTGTGTTTCCAAACAAACTTTAAAATATTTTGTTCTAGTTCTGTGAAGAATGTCCTTGGTAATTTGATAGGGGTTGCACTGAATGTGTAGATTGCCTTGGGTAGTATAGTCATTTTGATAATATTGACTCTTCCAATCCAAGAGCATGGTATCTCATTCCATCTGTTCATGTCATCCTTGATTTCTTTCATCAGTTTCTAATAGTTTTCAGAGTACAGGTCTTTTGTCTCTTTAGGCAAGTTTATTCCTAAGTATTTGATTCTTTTTGATGCGATGGTAAACGGGATTGCTTCCCTAATTTCTCTTTCTGATCTTTCATTGTTAGTATATAGAAATGCAGTTGATTTCTGTGTATTAATTTTGTATCCTGCAACTTTGCCAAATTCATTGATGAGCTCTTAACAGTTTTCTGGTAGAGTCTTTAGGATTCTCAAGGTATAGTAGCATGTCAACTGCAAATAGTGATAGTTTTACTTCTTCCTTTCCAATTTGGATTCCTTTTATTTCTTTTACTTCTCTGATTGCTGTGGCTAGGACTTCCAAAACTATGTTGAATAGTAGTGGCGAGAGTGGACATCCCTGTCTTGTTCCTGATCTCAGGGGGAATTCTTTCAGCTTTTCACCATTGAGAATGATGTGAGCTCTAGGTTTGTCATAGATGGCCTTGATTATGTTGAGGTAGTATCCCCCTATGCCCACTTTCTGAAGGGTTTTTCTCAGAAATGGGTGTTGGATTTTGTCAAAGGCTTTTTCTGCATCTATGGAGAAGATCATATGGTTTTTATTCTTCAGTTTGTTAACGTGATGTATCACACCGATTTGCAGATATTGAACAATCCTTGCATCCCTGGGATAAAACCCACTTGATTGTGATGTACAGTCCTTTTAATGTATTGTTGGATTTGGTTGGCTAGTATTTTGATGAGGAATTTTGCATCTGTGTTCATCAGTGAGATTGGCCTGTAATTTTCTTTTTTGTGTGTGGTATCTTTGACTGGTTTTGGTATCAGGGTGATGGTTGCTTCATAGAATGAGTTTGGGAGTGTCCCTTCCTCTGCAAATTTTTGGAATAGTTTCAGAAGGATAGGTGTTATCTCTTCTCTAAATGTTTGATAGAATTCACCTGTGAAGCCATCTGGTCCTGGACTTTTGTTTGCTGGCAGTTTTTTAATCACAGTTTCAATTTCAGAACTTGTGATGGTCTATTCATCTTTTCTATTTCATCTTGGTTTAGTCTTGGGAGATTGTACTTTTCTAAGAATTTGTCCATTTCTTCTAGGTTTTCCATTTTATTGCCATAGAGTTGCATATAGTAGTCTCTTATGATTCTTTGTATTTCTGTGATGTCTGTTGTTATTTCTGCTTTTTCATTTCCAATTTTATTGATTTGTGTCCTCTCTCTTTTTTTCTTGATAAGTCTGGCTAAGGGTTTATCAATTTTGTTGATCTTTTCAAAGAACCAGCTTTTAGTTTCATTGATCTTTTCTATGGTTTTCTTCATTTCTATTTCATTGATTTCTGCTCTGATCTTTATGATTTCTTTTCTTCTAACTTTAGGTCTTGTCAGTTCTTCCCTCTCTAGCTGCTTTAGATGTAAATTTAGGTTGTTTATTTAAGCTTTTTCTTGTTTCCTGAGGTAGGCTTGTATTGCTCTAAACTTTCCTCTTAGAACTGCTTTTGCTGCATCCCAGAGGTTTTGAAGTGTCGTATCTTTGTTGTCATTTGCTTCTAGGTATTTTTTAATTTCCTCTTTGATTTATTCAGTGATCCATTGGTTGTTCAGTAGCATGTTGTTTAGTCTCCACGTGTTTGTATTCTTTGCCATTTTTTTCTTGTTGTTGATTTCCAGTCTTATAGCATTGTGGTCAGAAAAGATGCTTGATATGATTTCAATTTTCTCAAAGTTACCGAGGCTTGATTTGTAGCCCAGGATGTGATCAATGTTAGAGAATGTTCCGTGCGCACTTGAGAACAATGTGTATTCTGTTGCTTTTGGATGGAAAGTCCTATAAATATCTATTAAGTCCACCTGATCTAATGCTTCATTCAGGGCCTGTGTTTCCTTATTGATTTTCTGCCTGGATGACCTGTCCATTGCTGAAAGTGGGGTGTTAAAGTCCCCCACTATGATGGTGTTATTGTTGATTTCTCCTTTTAAGATTGTTAGCAGTTGCCTTATATATTGTGGTGATCCTATGTTGGGTGCATTGATATTTAAAATTTTTATTTGTTCTTCTTGGATTGATCCTTTGATCATGATGTAGTGTCCTTCCTTGTCTCTTAAAATGTTCTTCATTTTAAAGTCTATTTTGTCTGATGGGAGTATTGCTACTCCAACTTTCTTTTGATGCCCGTTTGCATGGAATATTTTCTTCCATCCTCTCACTTTCAATTTGTATGTGTCTCGTGTCTCTAGAAGTGAAGTGGGTCTCTTGAAGACAGCATATATATGGGTCTTGTTTTTGTATGTCATTTGTTTTGTATGTCATTTGTTTCTTTTCCCTAGCTGCTTTCAGTATTTTCTCCATTCAGCTAGTCTATGTCTTTTGGTTGGGGTATTCAGTCCATTAACATTTAAGGTAATTATTGATATGTATGTTCTTATTGCCATTTTTTTGACTGTTTTGGGTTTTTGTTGCTCTTTTTTCTTCCCTCATTCTCTTGTTGTCTCCTCTCACAAGATGGCTATCTTTAATGTTGTATTTGAGTTGATTTTTCTAATTTGTTTGTGTATCAACTGCAGATTTTTGGTTTGCAGTTACCCTGAAGTTTTGATATAGGAGTCTATATATAAATGAGATTGTTTTAAGTTGTTGGTTTGTTAATTGCAAGTGTGTCTCCAGTGTCCTGCATTTGCACTCTCTTTTCACTTTTTCTGGTTTTGGTAGCACAATTGTGCATGGATGATTTAGCATCTTTACTGTATATATGCCTTTACTGGTGAGCCTTGTCATTTGTGGTGTTTTTGTTTCTGGTTGTGGCCTTTTCTCCCTAGAGAAGTTCCTTTAGTATTTATTGTAAAGCTGGTTTAATGTTGCTGAATTCTCTTAGCTTTTGCTTATCTGTAAAGGTTTTGATCTCTCCTTCAAATCTGAATGAGAGCCTTGCTGGGTAAAGTAATCTTGGTTAGAAGTTTTTTCCTTTCATCACATTAAGTATATCATGCCACTCCCTTCTGGCCTGCAGAGTTTCAGTTGAAAAAATCTGCTGATAACCTTATTGGGGTTCCCTTGTGTGTCATTTGTTTCTTTTCCCTAGCTGCTTTCAGTATTTTCTCTTTGTCTTTAATTTTTGTCATTTTGATTAATATGTGTCTCAGGGTGTTCCTCCTTGGGTTTATTTTATATACTACTTGTTGTGCTTCCTGGCTTTGAGTGAGTGGTTCCTTTCCCATATTAGGGAAGTTTTCAGCTATTATCTCTTTGAATATTTTTTCTGTCCCCTTCTCTCTCTCTTCTCCCTCTGGCACCCCTATAATACGGATGTTGGTGCATTTAACATTATCCCAGAGTTCTCTGAGACTCTGCTCACTTCCTTTCAATCTTTTATCTCTTTTCTCTTCTGCATTGTGATTTCCACTAATCTGTCCTCCACCTCACTGACTCGTTTTTCTGCCTCCTGTATTCTACTGTTGGTTGCTTCTAATGAATTTTTTATTTCAGTTATTGTATTTTGCATCTCTTCTTGGTTAATTTTTATATCTTGTATTTCTTTGCTCAGTGTTTCCTGTAAATGATCAATCTTTGCCTCCAGTTTATTTTCAATGTCTTGCATCATCTTCAGCATCAATAGTCTAAAGTCTTTTTCCTGGAGGCTGATAATCTCCTTATCACTGAGCTGTTTTTCTGGGCTTTTTTCTTTCTCCCTTATCTGAGTGATAGTTTTCTGTCTTTTCATTTTTATAGGTTTTTGGTGTGGTGTCCTTTTTGCCGACAATAGAGTTGTATCCTCTCTTAGTTCAGGTGTTTGCCTCCCCTATGGCTAAAATTGGTATGGGGGGAGGCTTGCTGTAGACTTCCCAATGGGTGGGACCGGTGCCTGCCCACTGGTAGGTGGGGTTGATTCCTATCCCTCTGATGGATGGGGCTTTGTCTCTGGATGAGATTAGAGGCTGGCTGTGTGCCTGAGGGGTCTTTAGGCAGCCTGTTTACTGATGGGTGGGGCTGAGATCCCACCTGGATTATTGTTTGGCCTGGGGCTTCTCAGCGCTGTTGGGAGGGACCAGGTTTTCCCAGAAATGGCCACCTCCAGAGAATTGCAGGCTGATGAATGTTCCCGAGAGCTTCACCTCCAATGCCCTTCCCCCACAACAAGGCACAGTCACCCCTGTTTTCCCAGGGGATCCTCCAAGAATTGCAGTCAGGTTCTACCCGGATTCCTATGGAGACACAGTGCATGTGAAAGTGCTTTTCCCTGGGACACAGTGCATGTGAAAGTCTATGTGCGCCTTTCAAGAATGGGGTTTCCTTTTCCTCCTGTCCTGTGGAGCTCCTGCACACAAGCCCCGCTGGCCTTCAATGCCAGATGCTCCGGGGGCTCTTTCTCCCTGTGCCAGATCCCCAGGCGTGGGGATTTGACGTGGGGCTCAGAACTCTCAGTCCTGTAGCTGAGTCTCTGTGATACAGTTACTTTCCAGTCTGTGGGGCTTTCCACCTGGGATGTTTGGGGTTGCTTCTATCGTGTAATCGCCCCTCCAACCTCTTGATGTGGTCTCCTCTTTGTCTTCTGGAGTAGAATATCTTTTTGAAAGTTCACAGTCCATTTGGTTGACGGTTATTCGGCATTTGGTTGTAGTTTTGTTGTTTTTGGGAGAGAAGTTGAGCTCCAGTCCTTCTGTTCCGCCATCTTAATCCAATCCTCCAAGGCTTGCATGTTCTAATTCCACAGTCCACTTAAGCTGTTGCTAGACCTCAGGCTCCTTCCACAGAGACACTGCAGCATATGCACTCCTTTCTCTAAGACACACCTTCCCACTGACCTGGTAGCCGTGCCCTCACATCCGGTCCACCTTGCGCACACTTCTCCCTTGTATTTTTTTATTTTATTCATTGTGTTCTTCAGCTATAGAATTTCTATTTGGTTATTTTTAATTTCTATTTCTTTGTTAAACTTTTTATTTCATTCATGTATTATGTTAATTTTATTAAATATCTTTCTATGCTCTATCAGCTCATTGAGCTTTAAATGATTTAAATTATTTATTGGATAAATCAGAGATCTCCATGTCTTCGGGGTTGGCTACTAGAAAATTATTGTGATCCTTTGGTGATGTCAAATTACCTAGATTTCTCATCTTCCTTGAAGTCTTGTGCTGCTGTGCTTGCATTTGAGGTAGGAGTTACTCTCTTTAATCTTTACTGATTGATCTCACTGCCCACAAGATTTCTGATGGAAATAGGAACTGTCTTTTTTATCATCAAAGTATTCCACAGAACATTGCTTCTCATCAGGAAAAGCAATTCACAGCAAGAGAAGAGTAATAATGGAATTACCCTGCACTCTATTACTGAGAAGCATCTAGACTGAGAGAGATTTTGGACAGTTTCCTTAAGATTCACTATGGTGCAGTGAAAAGACAACATGTCATAAGATGAACATTATCATACATAACATGCTTCAGGGCAACACCCAATATGCAGTGCCATTTTTCTAACTGTTGGAATATACTGGTCTGGAAACGAAGAGCTGGATTTATGAGAGTGATTCCTCTTACTAGTAAACCTATTAACCCTCTCCCAGGTTTTTCGCTTCTAATTCCTGCACATTTGGCTTCTAATGTTTTCAAGGTCTTACTTCCCAAAGGAGGAATATGTCCACCAAGAACCACAATGAAAGGATATATTAAAATGGAAGCAGAGACTGTCATTTGGCTATTTCAGGTCTTTATGTTGCTAAACTAACAGAAACTAACTGGGGAAATTGATTCTGATTATCAAGTCAGTGGAAAATTCATTTCTATTATGAAATGGCATCAGAGAATAATATCTGGACATGAAATGATTTTGGGAGGGATATCTTTTACTACTTCCCTTCCTGGTAGTTAACAGAAAACTACTGCAATTCAGCAAAGGCAGAACCATTAAGAACTCAAGCCCTTCAGAAATGAAACTTCAGGTTACTCCACCAAGTAAAACTTCCCAGCTTAGGTGCTGGTTGAGGGCCCAGGAGCTATGGAATTGGAAGTAGGAAAATGAGGTTATTTGTATCAAGTACAGCCTTGCAATCAGTAATGCAAATGATAACTGCAGTAACTAAACATATATTTTTTTCTTGCTTGAAAAATATTTATGAATATTTATATACTTTTGACTTCTTGCTCCTTTTCTGTATTATTTGGTAAAAAGAAATTTCATGGTTGTTAACTTTACATTTAGCCTTTGTGTTATAGCACATTCAGGTGGGGGTGTAAATGAGCCCAGGAAAGCAATTAACAACATCCAGAGGTGGATGTAACTGGTGAGATTTTAAAGCTCTCTGTTTCAGATGAAGGAAATGCCTTAGTCTGCTCAAGTTGCCATAACAAAATACCACAGCCTGGATGGCTTAAATGACAAATATTTATTTTTTCCCAGCTCTGAAGGCTAGAAGCCTGTTATCAAAGTGCCAGAAAATTCAGTTTCTGGTGAAAGTTCTCCTCCTGGTTTGTAAATGGCCGCCTCTCTCTGTGTCCTCACATGGCCTTTCCTCAGTTCATGTGTCAAGGCTTCCAACCCTATTGGATTAGAGCCCTACTTTGATTAAGGTTAAATAAGGTCTATTTATTTAATCCAAAGGTTAAATAAATAGACCTTATTTAAACTTGATTACTGTCTAAAGGCCATTGGGCCAAATACAGCCACACTGGTAGTTAGTGTTTTAACATGACTTTTGAGGGAGACGCAATTCAGTTCACAGCCAATGAGAACATTTTCATTTGTGCACAGAACATCTTGTTGGAAAGGAGTTACTGTTATTATGGGGAAGTTCAAATTAAATCAAAGAAGGTATACAGACAATACCTTGTATAAACATAGATGTAAAGTTCTCAACAAAAAAGAAAATCAAGTCCAAGTTATATAAAAATGATAATTCATCACTGACAAGTTAGATTTATTCCATGAATACAGGTTGTTTTAACATTGAAGATGTAATGTTTGCAATCCATTTCATTATTATAATAAAGAAAAAAAAATCAGTAGTTACCATTGTGGCTCAGCAGGTTAAGAACCCAATGTTGTCTCCATGAAGATGTGGATTCAGTCCCTGGCCTTGCTATGTGGGTTAAGGACCCAACAATGCTGTAAGCTGAAGTGTATTTTGCAGATGTGGCTCAGACCCTGTGTTGTTGTGGCTGTGGAATAGGCCATGAGCTGCAGCTCTGATCTGACTCCTGTCCTGGGAACTTTCATATTCCACAGGTGCAGCCATAAAAAAAGGAAAAAAAATCATATATGGTCATAAAAAAGATAATAATGCATTTGATAAAATGCAACATCAAATGTCAACACTTTTGCAAATTATTAATACACAGGAACTTGTTTAATCTAAGACTACCAAAAACCCTATAGTAAGCATTATACTTCATGGTAAAACAAAGCTTTTCCTCTGCTTTGGGAAACTGACAAGGTTCCCAATCTTACCCCTCTTACCACTTAGACTTAACATTATAATGTATCCTAGCTGGCACAGTAAGGCAACAAACAACACACAAATAAATGAAAAATAAAAGTTATAATGATTAGAATAAAAATGTGTTATTTGCATATGACATAATTATACATGTCAAATCCAAAATAATGCACAAACTATTAGAATTTAGCAAATTCATCAGGTACTCAAATGTATTCCTTCACACCTGGAATAAATAATTCGAAAATATAGGATTTCCTATTGTGGCTCAGTGGTAATGAACCCGACTGGTACCCAAGAGGACGTGGGTTCAATAACTGGCATTGCCATGAGCTGTAGTGTAGATCTCATATGTGGCTTGGATCTGGTGTTGCTCTGGCTGTGGCCTAGGCTGGCAGCTACAGCTCCGATTCAACCCCTAGCCTGGAAACTTCCATATACCTCAGATGCAGCCCTAAAAAAGAAAAAAAAAATTAGAAAATATAATTTGAAATGATTTAATTCAAAATAGCATCAAATACATGAAACTTTTATGACTAAGTCAAATGAAAAATGCATAAAACCATTGCACCAAAAACTAAAGAAAAGTTATTGAGACCTAAATAAATGGAAGGGACTAAACATCTAAATGGATTAAAGAATTGGATTAATTGATTTAAGACTTGGAATTCACAGTAATGGATGCAAGTTAAGGAAGCCAGTTCTCTCCAAGTTGACTTATAGATTTAATAACATCCCAAATTTAAAAATACTAGCAGGAGTTCCCGTCATAGCTCAGTGGTTAACAAATCCGACTGGGAACCATGAGGATGTGGGTTCAATCCCTGATCTCACTCAGTGGGTTAATGATCCGGCATTGCCGTGAGCTGTGGTGTAGGTTGCAGACATGGCTCGGATCTGGCGTTGCTGTGGCTGTGGCATCGGCCAGCAGCTACAGTTACAATTTGACTCCTAGCCTGGGAACCTCCACATGCCGCTGGTGAGGCCCTAAAAAGCAAAAATAAATAAATAAATAAAATAAAAATACTAGCAGGTTTCTTTTGCATAGAGACTTAGAGGATAGTTCTAAATTTTACTTGAAATGCAAAGGGTCAAGACTATTGGGGGAAAAAAGGAGTTGTCAATGTGGCACAATGGAAACAAATCTGACTAGTAACCATGAGGTGGCAGATTCAATCACTGGCCTTGCTCAGTGGGTTAAGGATTTGGCGCTGCCGTGAGCTGTGGTGTAGGCCGCAGACGTGACCCAGATCCTGCGTGGCTGTGGCTGTGGTGTAGGCTGGCAGTTATAGCTCTTTATTAGACCCCTAGCCTGGGAACTTCCATATGCTCTGGCTGTGGCTCTAAAAAGCAAAAAAAAAAAAAAAAAAAAAAAAGAATATTGAAAAAAAAGACGAAGGGGAAAAAAACAGGAGAACTTACTCTAATTGATAAAAAGATTTATTATAAAACTACAATAAATAAGATAGTGTCGTTTTTCTATAAGGACAGCAAAATACACCAGAGGAATCGAACAGAGAATCTACAATCACTGCCACACTTTTATGGATGATTGATTTGTGAAAAAGGTCACCCAAGTGAGCAGGGTGGGAGGCATGACCTGTTCAATGAAACGTGTTGAGGCAATTGGATGTCCAAACATGCAAAATGAATCTTGACCCCTATACCACATTATACACATAAATCAATGCTAGGTGAATGTTAGATATCAATATTTAAGGAAAGTTTAATACAGATTTATTGTTTGACATACAGAAAGACTTCTTTAATAGGGGACAATAAAACCTACAAAGGAAAATTTGATGAGTGGAATTGCATTTAAATTAAGAAATTTTATTCATCACAATACACTGTGAGTTTGAAAACAAGGTAGAAAGTAGGAATACATGTGTAACAATGGGCTTGAATTTAGAATATATACTTTTTAAACTTCCACAAAAAAAGAAAAATGGAGAAGGGCATTTAACAGGCACTCCATAGGAAAGGCTACCCAAATGGCCACTAGACACATGAAAAGGTTGGACACCATTAGTAAACAAAAACAATTTAAAATGACAATAGGCTATACATCACATGCATAAATATCAGAAGGGCTAACTTTTGTTGGCTGCGCCCATGGCATATGAAAGTTTTCCAAGCCAGGGATCCATACCTGTGCCACAGCGGTGACCTAAGCTTCTGCAGTGAAAACCCTAGATCCTAACCTTCTGTGCCACAAAGGAACTCCCTAATTTTTTTAATTAGGAAAAAAAACAGGAGAAAGTGTTAGTAAAAATGTGGAGTAATTGGAACTCTCGACTACTAGAAGTATAAAATGGTAGATTTTCGGGAATCTGTGTAGCAGTCCCCCCCCCACCCCAGTGGAAGTACCGTTTTGTGTGTGTGTTTTATGTAAAGTATAGTTGATTTACAATGTAGTGCCAATTTCTGCTGTACAGTAAAGTGACCCAGTTGTATGTGTGTATATGAATATATATGTGAACACACACACACACACACACATTCCTTTTGTTATAGTATCTTCCATCATGGTCTATCCCAAGTGATTGGATATAGTTTCCTGTGCTGTACAGCAGGATCTCATTGCTCATCCATTCTAAATATAATAGTTTGCATCTACTAACCCCAAACTCCCCATCCATCCCACTCCCTCTCCCACCCACTTGGCAACCACAGGTCTGTTCTCCATGTCTGTGAATCTGTTTCTGTTTTGTAGATAGGTACATTTGTGTCATATTTTACTTTATTTTGTTATAATGATTTTTATTTTTTCCATTATATCTGGTTTACAATGTTCTGTCAATTTTCTACTGCATAGCAAGGTGACGTAGTCACACAAACATATATACATTCTTTTTCTCACATTATCATGCTCCATCACAAGTGACCAGACATAGTTCTCAGTGCTAAACAGCGGGATCCCATTGCTTATCCATTCCAAAGCAATAGTTTGCATCTATTAACCCCAAATTCCCAGTCCATCCCACTTCTTCCTCCTCGGCAACCACAAGTCTGTTCTTCATGTCCGTGATTTTCTTTTCTGTGGAAAGGTTCATTTGTGCCATATATTAAATTCCAGATATAAGTGATATCATATGGTATTTGTCTTTCTCTTTCTGACTTACTTCACCTAGTATGAGTCTCTAGTTCCATCCATGCTGCTGCAAATGGCATTATTTTGTTCTTTTTTATGGCTGAGTAGTATTCCATTGTGTATGTATACAATTTCTTCTTAATCCAATCATCTGTCCATGGACATTTAGGTTCTTTCCATGTCTTGGCTATTGTGAATGGTGCTGAAATGAACATGCAGGTGCAGGTGTCTTTTTCAAGGAAAGTTTTGTCTGGATATATGCCCAAGAGCGGCATTGCTGGGTCATATGGTAGTTCTGTATTTAGTTTTCTAAGGTATCTCCATAATGTTTTCTATAGTGGTTGTACCAAATTACATTCCCACCAACAGTGCAGGAGGGTTCCCTTTTCTCCACACCCTCTCCAGCGTTTGTTATTTGTGTACTTATTAATAATGGCCCTTCTGACTGGTGTGGTGTGGTTCTTCATAGTAGTTTTGATTTGCATTTCTCTAATAATCAGTGATGTTGAGCATTCTTTCGTGTGCTTGTTGGCCATGTCTGTATCTTCTTTTGAGAAATGTCTATTCGGGTCTTTTGCACATTTTTTAATTGGGTTTTTGGGGGTTTTTGCTGTTGGGTTGTATAAGTTTGTATATTTTAGAGCTTAAGCCCTTGTCAGTTGCATCATTTGAAACTATTTTCTCCCATTCTGTAAGTTGTCTTTTTGGGTTTTTTTTTTTAATGGTTTCCTTTACTGTTCAAGAGCTCGTCAGTTTGATTAGGCCCCATTGGTTTATTTTTCCTTTTATTTCTGTTGCTTTGGGAGACTGACCTGAGAAAATATTTGTAAGATTGATATCAGAGAATGTTTTGCGTGTGTTCTTTCCTATGAGTTTGATGGTGTCTTGTCTTACATTTAAGTCTTTAAGCAATTTTGAGTTTATTTTTGTGTATGGTGTGAAGGTGTTCTAGTTTCATTGATTTACATGCAGCTGTCCAGTTTTCCCAGCACCACTTACTGAAAAGACTGTCTTTTTTCCATTTTATGTTCTTGCCTCCTTTGTCAAAGATTAATTGACCATAGGTGTCTGGGTTTATTTCTGGGTTCTCTGTTCTGTTCCATTGGTCTGTTTATCTGTTTTGGTATCAGTACCACACTGTCTTGATTACTGTGGCTTTGTAATATTGCCTGAAGTCTGGTAGAGTTATGCCTCCTGCTTGGTTTTTGTTCCTTATGATTGCTTTGCATTTGTGCCATATATTAGATTCAAGATATAAGTGATATCACATTGTCTTTGTCTTTTTCTTTCTGACTTACTTCACTTAGTATGATAATTTCTAGTTGCATCCATGTTGCCACAAATGGTGTTATTTCGTTCTTTTTATGGCTGAGTAGTATTGCATTGTGTATGTATACCACATTTTCTTAATCCATTCATCTGTCAGGGACAAATTGTTTTCATGTCTTGGATATTGTGAATAGTTGTACAGCAGTTTTATTTATTTATTTATTTATTTATTTATTTATTGGCTCCCCTGCAGCATATGGAGTTCCCAGGCCGGAGATCAGATCCGAACCGCAGTTATGACCTAAGCTGTGGCAAGGCTGGATCCTTAACCCACTGTGCCAGGCAAGGGATTAAACCTGTGTCCCAGCTCTTCCAGGACACTGCCAATCCCATTGCACCACAGCAGGAATTCCTGTAGCAGTTTGTTTTAAATTTGGAAATTCACATTCATTATGTTACTAGTTTACTAATAGGCATATACTGCACAGATTCCTGGACTCGTGAATCCTGGTTGGATAGAAAGAGTATCCTACAACTGAATGCTTACTCAGAACATACCCAGCCTCTTGGAAAACCTTGCCCCAGCTCTGCAAGGCATTACCACCAATCTGACATGAAATCTAAGTCTGAAAAAGGCCATTCTAGAGCTCCTGCCATGGCACAGTGGGTTAGGAATCCAACTGCAGTGGCTCAGGTCACTTCAGAGGCATGGGTTCGATCTCCACCTGCCCCCATGCAGTGGATTAAAGGATCTTGGACTGACACAGCTGTAACTCAGATTCCATCCCTGACCTGGGAACTTTCATATGCCACAGATGCAGCTGTAAACTTTTTTTAAAAAAGAAAGAAAAAGGCCATTCCATCATTCTGTTGAGACAACTGCTTCAGGACGGTGAGAAACATAATAAGACCAGTGAATTCCCTGAACCTGGGCCCAGGGCTACGTATGCTTCATCTGCTGTGAAGTAAGTTCCTTGATCAGAGGCAATGACAGGCATTCTGGAAGCCCGTAGATGGTAGTTTTGGCAGAAGCCTTGTGTGCATGGAAAGCAAATCTGTATACAGAGTAAGCGTCTGTTCCAATAGGAACAAAAGGCCACACTGTCTGTGATGGAGGCGAACCAATGTAATCAACTTGCCTCCAGGCTGATGGCCCCTGGGAATGGTGCCATACTGGGGACACAATTGGTGTCTGCTCCTGGCTGACTGGGCACTCAGCTGTGGCTGTAGCCAGATTGGCATGGGTGAGTGGAAGTCCATTTTGCCAGCTGCTTAAATAATCTCCATCCCAGCCACCAGGGCCATTTTGTTCATGAGCCAGTTGGTGGCTGGCAGGAATGGCAGGGGAAAGAAATTGACTGGTATCCACAGAAGAGGTCATCTTGTCCACTTGATTATTAAAATCTTCCTCTTCCGAGGTCACCCTTTGATAAATATCCCCACGGGATGTAAATATCTTCATATGTTTCACCCATTCAGAGAGGTTTATTCACATTCCTTTAAGCCTTCAAGCCACCAGTTTTCCAATCATGTCCCTTCCTAGGCCACAACCCATGAGTACATTGTATTCAGTGCTGCACATCTGACCATTCCTCCTTCCAGGAAAAATGAACAACCAGCTGCACCAATCAGAGTCCTGCCCACTGGGCAGAGTTCCCATCACAACTGTCCTCTAGAGAAGTCCTAGAAACAGGTCACAGAGTTGCAACTGTCCATTTTAGGGTGTTTCCTGGATAATGTGCAGAACCATCTATAAACCATGTGTCAAATGATTTTAGGGAACTCTCCACTCTTCCAAGGCATAGATTGTTTGTTTCATACCTGAGAAAAAGTTAAGGCAACCTCCGCAAATTAAGGAAAGTCCCAAAGATGAATCTGACACTGTTGTTTCAATATTAATTAGCATTTATTAGATGAAGTGGTAATGATGCCCAAATAACTAACAAAAGAGCTTTGTACAAAAACACTGATCCCCAGATCTGTGAACCAAATTGTTGAAAAACTGATTTTGTTCAGAATGGTGGTGCCTTTTCTTCTCCCAGGAGACAAATCCCTCTGGCAGGTGGGTGTTGCCAGACAAAACTGAGTTTTCCCCACTTTCCCCTTTGCCACAGATTTTAAGACACAGAAAGAAATTGAATCCTGCTGAGAATTCTGTTCTATGCTAATTGTTTTTCAAACTGCTCACGAACTCGTTCTAAGGAACAAAACACTTAGACAGCTCAATACCATCTGGTTCTGGTGCTCACTTAAGGGGGCCATCAGCTAAAGCAGTGCTTCTTTTAATGACATGCCAAGAGCAAAATAGAGTGTGTTGGAGTTCTTTGGTGGCCTAGCAGTTAAGGATCTGGCATTTTCACTACTGTGGCCTGGGTCACTGCTGTGGTGCCCAGGATCTTCTGCAGGGATGCGCATGGCTGAAAAAAATAGAGAAAGTGTTGCCACCCAGCCTTCATAGCTACTCTCTCCTCACTCTGCTTTATGAGGTGTTAGGACAAGGAATAGCAACTTTATTAGGGAAGCCAGCAGACCAAGAAGGCAGTGGACTAGTGTCCCAAAGAACCCTCCTTCCTGAGTTAGAATTCAGGCTTCTTTTATACAGAAAGAGGAGGGGGGCGGTGTCTTGTTCTTGCACACTTCTTAGTGTAAGGAATCCTTTGTTCTTGCCGCGGTCCATGTAGGTCTGGTCACAATGTTTCTGTAATAATTGTCCAACAAGACAATTATTATTTTCTGTTCTGCAGCTTTTTATCTATGAATGGAAAAGTGTTATCCCTTTAAAGGTCAGAACCTTGAGATTGGGCTCGCCTGTGTAGTTCAGGCAACAGGCAATATTATTTTACCAAAGTTGCAGAGCCAGCTTGACTAAGCACAGGCAACAGAGCACAAGTGTTAGAGGTAGAGAAATAAATCCAGTATGGGGTCAGGTTTGTGCTTTTCTGTCACAATAGTACCTTAGTTTCTAACTGATCAGATTATTGACCTCTTAAAATTTAACCTTCCAAGTAAATTCTGCTTCCAAAAAATACAATCGTATACATGTTTCCTATAGTTAGTGAAACTGTGCAAAACCAAAAAAAAACCTTCTAAGCTCTGTACACCCATCCACCTGCCCTCAGGGACCCAGAATTGATAGCCTGTGTGTCTTTTTCCACACCTTTCTCCATATCTGGGAAGGGTATCTTTAGTAGAATGAGAATATTGCTTAGCATCTTTCTTTTTTATAAAAAATTTTTATTGGAATATAGTTGACTTGCAATGTTGTGTTAGTTTCAGATGTGCAGGAAAGTGAATCATTTCTACATATACCTATATCCATTCTTTTTCAGATTCTTTTCCCTTACAAGTTTTTACAAAATTTGGAGTAGATTTCCCTGTGCTATACAGTAGGTCACCATTATTAGAGTTGACTTTGAATAGAAGGAATTTGAATGTGTTTCCTGGACAAAAGGATGGTGAACTCTAATACCTCTTTTTAGAAACACACTTGTGACAGAGACTATGTCCTTAGTGTCTGTTACCCTGGAATCCCTCCTTTTTTTCTTTCTAATATAGCATATTGCCACCCATCCCCACATTTCACATCCTGTATTCTGGGCAGCTTGGTGGGGCCATGTGACTAAGCTCTCACCAATGGAATCTGAGTGAACTGACGTGTGCAAATTGCACATCGTCTTCTTAAAGATTTGTCCTCTATAATTTTCTTTCCTGCTTTTTTCTGGCTATGTGTGTGGTACTGCAAGCCAGCTTTTACTATGCAGATGAAGATAATACACTATGTTTTGGAACAGCACTGCACAAGAGAAATATAATGTGAGCCAGAGTGTTTTCTAAAAAAAAAGGGGGGTGGATAAAATTAAATTTAATAATATATACTTATCCCAATGCATCCAGCATGTTATTTCAACATGCAATCACTATAAAGGTATTCATGTAGTATTTGAATTATTTTTTCATACAAAGTCCTTGAAAGTTGGCATGTGTTTGTACACCTATTGCAGCATGTTCTAGTTTCGACCAGCCATGTTCCAAGAGTTCAGTAGGAGCTTGTGGGTAGTAGAGCAGTTCTAGAGCATGGCAGAGCAACAGGGCAGAAGGATGTTGGTTACTGGCATAGACCAGCCCACCCTCCCTGGACTATCTGGCTGTAGCTGTTATTTGAGAAATAAATTTCTGCCTTGCTGAAACTAGTGTTGTTTTGAGTTTATCACAAGAGGCTTAGCCTATATTTCTACTAATACTCACACTCACATTTAAATGCACACATAGTACCTACACCCTCTTTGAAAACTCCTTTGTTCAAGGGAGCTAGAAGCTTTATGCAATACTTAAAATTGAAGGAATCAACTGAAGAAGCTCTGGTAATATCAGATTGGGGAAATAGCTGGAAGATCAGCTATTCCATGACAAGCTGAGCCCCAAACCTGTCTAGTCTATTAACCCCGTGCCTCCATATGCTTCTCTTTAACATTTTTATTGGAAAATATTTTGTAAGAACTGTTGAAGACAGTTAAAAGTGATGCACTGAAAAGGGGACAAAGACCCAAAGAACAGAAAGTGAAGTACAAATAAAGCTGGGGTACAGAAAAAGTCGGGCATATGAAATTAGGGTAAATTGTTTAAAAGAAAAAATCATTGAAGCAGTTCACTGAACTTCCAAAAATGTTTACTATTTCTGCTATATTCTAGATGCTGGACTAGACCAACCTAGACTGTGACACCAAGAAAGACTTGGTGGAGAAGACCCTGTAACTGAGTCTGAAGCTTGTGTAGACATGAAGCAGCTGATGTGGGGAGCAGAGGAGGAATGAGAGAATTCAGGAGAAGGATGAGCTTGTACAAAGGCCCTGGGTGAGTACCAGAATGAGACATTTCAGAGACCACTGGCACTTGTTGGAGAAAAATGCAGGATGCAAATGGAAAAGTGATTGGAGGTGATATCAGTGATGGCTTTCAGAAGGCTTTGCA
Organism: Catagonus wagneri; assembly: GCA_004024745.2. NCBI lineage: Eukaryota > Metazoa > Chordata > Mammalia > Artiodactyla > Tayassuidae > Catagonus > Catagonus wagneri. The sequence goes on along the minus strand of PVHT021183608.1, from coordinate 16,492,936 downwards.
GTCTATGGCAGAGCTGCGCTGTATGTTGTTGGGGCTCTGGGCCTTATAAGAATTTTCAGTGTGGTGTCACAGAGGTAGTGGGTAGTGATGATGAGATCAGATCTGATAATGAGTGTGGCATTACAGAGGTGGAATTGATGTGATTCAGTGACCAAGTATAATTCACGTGAGAGAAATGTTGAATTTAAGGATGGGGCTACTAAGGTTTCTGCTATTGGTGATCAAGTGACTGCTGGTCCTTCAAGTTGAGAAGGAAGTGGAGGGTTTGGAGAGCTGGATGACTAGTTCAGTTTTGGAAAAATGAAAGTTAGAAAGTTGGTAAATGAATCCAACCAGGGAAGAAGAGCCCGAGATACTATTCTGGGAGATCAACATTTAAGGGAGAGAGATATATATAAAACCAAGGGAAAGGACATTTCAGTGCAAATGCTATTAGACCCGAGGCTAGAAAGTGTCCTCTGGCTTCAGAAATAAGGCAAGTGATGATTTTAGGGGTGCGGTGTTCACTGGGGTGGCTGGAGCAGAAGCCAAGTGGAAGTGAGTGAAAGAACTGAAATAAGAAAGTGGGCATGGTCATTACAGACCACCCTTTCGAAGACCTTAACTCAAGAAAGGAAACAGACAAGGGAGGATTTTTGTTAAGTAGATGATGCAAGTAATTCATGCTGAAGAAATCCTTAGTCAAATGGAAGGAAGTCATCCTATAGAAATGATCATCAATGGAGCATCGTCTAGGGAAAGATCCCTCTTCTACTGTGACATGAAGATGAGGACAGTTGGACTGGCAGTGAGTCTACAGAGCAGGCAAGGCAACAATCTGATGTTTAGAGTGACCCCCTCGCTCTTGACTGAGGAAGGACCTCTGCTGAGCGAGGGTGGAGGCTGAAGGCTCCAGACCTGGGGTGATACCAACCTTCTCAGTTGTAACACTCTCCACCTTCCTTCTCCACCGCCTGGAGGTGGTGACGCAGAGATGAGAATAGCTGGGTGGAGGGAGAGCTCAGGCTTTACCAGGTAGATATGAGGGAAAGACGGGCAAAGGAAGTGAGTGAGTGGGTCAAAAGTAATTAAGGTTCTTTGGAACTTCCTGGACAGTGAGCTTACAAGCTCAGTGTTGGTCATTGTCATCATTCTACAAAGTGAGAGACTGAAGAACTTGTCCAAAATTAGAGCTTATTGTAGGCAGAATGGTGTCCAAAATTTAGAACTGTTGACCCTATGTCTGCACCGACTGAGGGGTTTCTGTCCCAGCTCTTCTCTGCCCCATACTTGCCCATAGGCACTAACTTTTATGGTGGATTATTGGAACACAAGCATTATGCATCTGGACGAAAGCACGTTTACTTTGCCTGTGACCTTGCTTTTGAGCATTATTGAGTCACTGGTTGCTCCATACAGACACGGGCTGCTTAGATTTACCTATTAGCATGTAGAAACCTTTTCTCTTTCTGCTGGTTTCCAACTAACATCCAGGAGGCATGGTGTTAGCACAATAGAGAAGGAAACTTTATCAGAGATAAAGCCAGTGATTGCAGAGTGCCCCCATCACAGAGAACTTTAAAAATCTTTTCCTATTTTTCTCCAGTCACCATGCCATCTTTTCTAACGCCAGTCCCTTTCATTCCACTTTGAATATTTCCTCTGTGATTTTACTGTCTTCTTTGTTACAAGAAGAAATAGTCATTACTGGGATTATGGCTTTTGTGAAACAGCAAGGGACCGGCTCCTTGCTGATATTGCCACGGATATTTCAATCACCATCCTCTTGATCAGCGCCCCACTGAAAATGTATCATTGAACCTCTGATCCAATCATTTTCCGAACCGAATGTAGTTTCTATCTCTCTCTCTCTCAGTTGTTATCAGGCTAATTCTGAAAAATAAAAGAGAATTATTCTACTACTGATAAAAAGTATTCTTAAATATTGTGGTTATATATTTCAAGTACTTTACTTAAGCTTAATTACAATTATATAAATTATCTCAGATCATTCTCTTTTTTTTGGCCACCCCATGGCATATGGAGTTCCTAGGCCAGGGATCAGATCCAAGCTGCAGTCATGACCTAAGCCACAGCTGCAGCAATACTGGATCCTTAACCCACTGTGCCAGGCTGGGGATCGAACCTGAGTCCCGGTGCTCCCAAGCCACAGCTGATCCCAGTGCACGACAGAGGGAACTCCTCAGATCACTATCAAAATCATTTTCATTCCAGCAAATGAAAGGAATGCTTGAGGCTACAGATTCCCAAATAATATGAATTAGTAATATTATACAGACCTTTAAAAATAAGAAAATGACTATAGGAACTGGACTGACCACAGTGCATAAAGCCTTACTTTCCATTAACACTTTATTTTGCTGGACATCATTACTCAGGATTTGAGTTATCACATTCAGCAAGTAAGAATACAAGGTGCTCAGTTAAATTCGAAGTTCAGATAAAGAACGAGTAATTTTTAGTATAAGATGCACACCTACACACACAGGTATGCATTGCTTTCTCAAATTCGAATTTCCCGGGACCATCTTGTATTTCATCCAGCAGCCCTACTCAGGATCTGCTTGCCTCTAGTTCGGCATAGAAACTACTTGCATTAACAGCCTGGGTCCTCCATGGACCCTTCTCAGGCATCTGTCCTTCCCTGTCCCTATGTCCTTGAGCTTCTGTAATGTGATAATTGTGCCAGTGTCTGCTACACAGGCTGAAGGAGGTGAGCAGTCCAGCAGTTTCCAGAGGATGAGTACATGTGGCTGGAAGCTGGAGAGTAGGAGGCGAGGACACAGTTCTGGCTGACCCTTCCTTTATCAACCCTGGACTGCTGTTTCATCCACATGTATCCTTCCAATATGCCCCAGATGGAACTCCCTCTTTTCAAGTCAGCAGACAGGGCTTTCATGTAAATGCATCCTTGACTAATATCACCATGTGTGTATTAAGGGAAGTTCCCAGCATCCTCCCATCCCCCCTCATGTGTTTATTTTACTCTCTGGAGCGGAAGCAACAATGTTGGCTGTGAAGGTTTTCTTCTTCTTGCTAGTGATGGTTGGGGAGGAGGGGTTGGTCAGGATGTTGGAATCCAAGTTATCCAGCAGCAGAAGAGAAGACGGGGAGGTTTGCCTCCAGCTTGAATGTTTGTGGGTAGTAGCATGGAGCTGGGAGTGGGGGGCGGGGTAGCATCTGCCTGCCTGAGTCCAGCTTTATCCCCTGCCCCATCTAGAATAACACCCAGGGGTCCTTTGATTATTCCCAGCCTGTCTGCCCCTGAGGGCCATGGAGAGGCTAGCTTGGGACTGCAGACCCTATATGTCTAGGGAAAATGTTTTAAGAATTTCCCACACCTCCCCCAGCCCTCCACCCCTATAGTGATTACACTGTGTGTTACATGGTTAGAGTAACAAGCAGCAAGTCGCTACCAAGGAGACAATGGCTCTTAAAATATTTTTATAAGTATGTGGGAGTTTCCATTGTGGCTTAGCATGCTAAGAAACTGACTAGTATTCATGAGGACACGGGTTTGATCCCTGGCCTCGCTCAGTGAGTTAAGGATCCAGCATGGCCCTGAGCTGCAGCATAAGTTGCAGACGTGGCTCGGATCTAGCGTTGCTGTGGCTGTGGTGTAGGCCAGCACCTGCAGCTCTGATTCCACCCCTTGCCTGGGAGCTTCCATATGCTACAGGTGCAGCCCTAAAAAGACAAAAAAAAAAAAATAAACACCAAAAAAGAAAAATATAATGTATATTCATTGCAGGAAGGTTGGAAAATGCCAAAAAGTATGAAAAAGGAAACAAATATCCTACAGTCTAGAGTTAACAATTACTAACATTTCAGACTATTTCTTTCCATGAAAAATTGTTTTGTTTTGTTTTTATATGTTTGAGATCCCATTCTTATTTAATATTGCAATATAATCACTTCCCGCCATCAGACCTTGCTTTATAAGGCGCTGGGTATGTCCTATGACTCTGTGCAAGATATTTAGAAAACAAGGCAGTGGAATTTTTCAATCCTCAAACCATCTTTTTGAAAGAGAGCTGCACCCTTAGCCTTCAAACTTGTAACCTTGAATTCTTACCAAGAAAGTCTTTATCATTTTGGGAAGAAAATTCCTTTTTTTTTTCTTTTTCAGGTTTTCTAACTCATCCTCCTAAATATTGCACAAAAAAGCAGCATCTTCACATAAGCACCTCTGCTCCTCTCTGTTTCTTTGTGTATTTAACTCACCATGTGAACTAAAACTCAGTTTAAGGAAGCAGCCACCGATTTCACAGTAACAGTCTGCTCAAGTGGCAGCAGTGGCTGTTCGGTGTCTCTGCCCTGTAGCCAGGGCAGACTGGTCCCACCTCTGCTTATTAGTTGCTTGATCTTCGGCAAGCCTTTGCCTCCCTGGGCCTCACTTTTCTTATCTGTAAAACAGAGGTGTGGATTAGATGATCTAAGGCTTCTTTCATCTTTGACATTCAAGATTGAATCAAAAGGAACTTTCTTATGTCATTTCCTCAGTGGTGTCCAGGGATCTGGGGCCAGCTGCCCAGAAGGCAGCCTCTCACTGTACATAACTGCTGAATCGGGTAGAAATAACACCGGGATGCTGAATGGAAGGGGCATCTCTGCCTTCCTGACACCTGCTGTCATGGGACAGCTCGACGGTTGTAGGGATGATTCCTTAGGGTCAGGTCTATTTTGTTTTGTTTTTGATTTTTTTGATTGAAGTATGGTTGATTTACGTGTTGTACTAATTTCTGCAGTACAGAAAAGTGACTCGTGTGTGTGTGTGTGTGTGTGTGTGTTTTAAAAAATATTCTTTCCCATTTTGGTTTATCATAGGACATTGAATATAGTTCTCTGTGCTACACAGTAGGACCTTGTTGTTTATCAGGTCTGTTTTGAAATAATATGAATTCCAAGTTTACTTGAAGCCTGTCTATCCCTCATCAATGGGAGACACAGTAGAATTCAAGAGTGCCCGCGGGAGTTCCCCTTGTGGCTCAGCGGGTTAAGAATCTGACTAGCATCCATGAAGACACCAGTTTGATCTTTGGCCATGCTCAATGGGTTAAGCATCTGGCATTGCTGTAAGCTGCAGTGTAGGTCACAGACACCGCTCAGATCCAGCGTTGCTGTGGCTGTGGTGTAGGCCGGCAGCTGCAGCTCCTATTCACCCCATAGCCTGGGAACCTCCATATGCCACAGGTACAGCTATAAAAAGAAAAAAGCAAAGAAAAGAATGCCCATTTTAACTTCGGGTTGCTTCTCTAGCTGGAAACTAACAGGCTCCAGGAAGACAGGCAAACACCTAACAGGAACTCAGTAAATGTCTGTTTAATAAATGAGGAAATATAGGCTCTCCGGGTACATTTAGGTTCACAACTCCTTTCATGCGAGTCTGTGGAATAGACTGACATGAAAGAAACCCTGTATTCTTCACCATTCTCTAAATCGGTTTAAATAATTTGCATGTATAAATTACTAAGAGATTTTTATTCCAGTAGGAGATTCTGGGTACTTTCATCTAAAGTCATCATGCTGATACTGATGTTAGACCAGATATAAATATATTTAGAGGATATGTATTGAATTCATCTTAGCCTCGTGTTTCCCCTTATTTTCTTGTCATCATTGTGGTGTGCTGTAACTGTGAAACAGTGTGCACAGAGGACAGAAAGGAAAGGCATTTACATTTGTGCATTACCTTCAGGGTGCCAGGCACTGTGCATACACTGGATTATCCTTAAAAACCACACAGCCATTCAATGAGGAGGTGACTTTTCACTTATCGACTGTTTTGCTTGGCAGAGATTTTTTTCATGCCTTTAGGTCACAAAGATAGTTACCACATTGAACTTCAAACCTAGGTTGATTAAATTTCCAAGCCCATACTCTACTGCTGGAATGTAAAAGCAATGTTAGACAAAAGGCATCTTTATCGAATGGAATTCGTTAAAGGAGCAGAAGAAACCCCATAGACTACAGACATCAAATGAAAGACAGAGGATCATGGCTTTTTAACAGAACCAAGCAAAAGGTCACTTTTGCTAGTCCATCCCAGCTATGAGATCCTTTTGTAAAATGTCAAACACATCACCTCTACTTTCTAACTCCATTTGTTTTATTGGGTTCGTGGATGGGCCTACAGAGAGGCGAGCATCATCAGGGAGGCAGAGAGGTCCAGCATCCTCGATCACTTGGTACCTGTATCCTCCTAAACAAGTCATTTAGAGTCTGGGTTTTGCTGTTTCTTAAACTATTGATTCTTCCAACCGGACAGCCTTTTGTGCATATAGGGGACCCAGGTGAAATATACATGTGAATGTTAATTTCATAGCATGTGCAAAAATAATGACCACCTCAGTAAAAGGCTATTGAGATGGATATTTGCTTTTCTAAGACTAGGGAGTATGAGAGAAGAAAGGATTTGGGATGCATGATGGATTCTAGAGATAATTTGGATTCTAGTTCAATCTGGCTGCTGTGGGGACTATAATGATTTTGGATACACTTGATTATTGTCCTTTCTACTTGGCGGGAGAATAAATCATTTTATGAGCCTAGATTGCATTTAACACCTTGACAATAAAAATGAGAAATTTTACATGAAGTCTTGATTTACTTGTGACTAGAGCTATAGCAATTCCGGGCAAGTTACTGAATTTGATGGCAAAAGAAATACAAGCAGCCAACAGTGGGTTGTTCCAAGTGAAAACAACGGTGCCACTTCCAGAAACATTTGGCAAGCAATTTGTGTTGGGACGAAATAATAGCAAAGGCAAAAGTGAACAAATGACAGCCCTGCCATCAATGGATGCCCTGTGGAATTGAGAAAGCTGAGAGATTTCTGGCTGTGATTTCAGGGTCATAATTCCTTCCTGTGACTGCATGCAAATTAAGGAAGAGTTGGCTTGATGTGACCATATCAAGCAATTTATGAGTCAGCATAAATAAATAAAAATGCTGACTAGGAGACTAAATAATTGCTTTTATTTCCTAACTGCCTCTTCTTGAAGTTATATCTGAATCATAAATAATGAAATCTGAACAGTATGAATGCATGCCCCTTAGCTGGATTTGAAGTTCAAACTAAAGCCAGCAGTCCACATGAAGATTTTTAAAGATAAAGTCATCAGGTATATCTCATTCCATGGACTTTATACTAATAAAGGAGATGTCATTAGAAATAAAGTGAAACATAGTGTATCTGATATTAGCCATTATTACTGTATTTATTACTGTCAGTCATAATGTCCATCTCTCTTCTCAAATATTACCAGGACCCTACCTAATATTTAATTGTGTACTTACTAATCTATTTATAAATTAGGAGTTCGGGATTAACATATGCACACAATTATATAGTTAATTAACAAGGGCCTACCATATATCACAGGGAACTCTACTCAATATTCTGTAATAACCTATATGGGAAAAGAATCTGAAAAAGAATGGATGTGTATATATGTATAACTGATTCACTTTGCTATATACCTGAAACTAACACAACGCTGTAAACCAACTACACCCCAATATAAAATAAAAATTAAAAAAAAAAAGACCAGGACCCTACCCAGTATTTCATTGTATACTCATGACTCGGTTGGGGGGCGACTTTATTTGTAGCTACTATTTGCTACTTGCTACATCTTTTTTTCCTTTTTTTTTCCAGTGACTGACCCTTTTGCTCTGGTATCATGAGAACATTTTACCTCTACCCTCCCAAATTTCACACATGCCCTCCCCCTCCAAGACTAAGTTGTAATCTCCTTGGGAGCAGGATTTTGTCTGTCTTGCTCATGGCCATGTTCTCATCCCTCATCCATAAAAGGTGCTCAATATGCATGTGTGAAGTGAATGACCGAATTGAAATGGGAGCCTCTTTTCTTTCCTTTTTTTTTAATTGAAGTCTAGTTGGGTTACAATGTTGTGCTAGTTTCTGGTGTACAGCAAAGTGATTCACTGATATGTATATATATATACTTTTTCATTTTCCTTTTAATTATAGGTCATTATAAGATATTGAATATAGCTCCCAGTGTTATAGAGCAAGACCTTGTTGTTCACCTATTTTATATATAGATAGCAGTTTCTATCTGCTAGTCCATAACTTCTAATTTACCCTTTCGCCTTTGTCCTTTGGTAAGTATAAGTTTGTTTTCTATGTCTGTGAGTCTAAGTTTTGTAAATATGTTCATTTGTATCATATTTTAGATTACACATGTAAGTGAGATCATATGATATTTGTCTTTGCCTTACTTCATTTAGTATGATAATCTCTAGGTCCATCCAGTTTACTGCAGATGGCCTTATTTTGTTTTTTTTATGGCCGAGTAATATTCCACTGTATATATGTGCCACATTTTCTTTATCCATTGATCTGTCAATGGACATTTAGATTGTTTCCGTGTCTTGGCTAAGGTAAATGGTGCTGCTCTGAACACTGAGGTGCATGTATCTCTTCAAATTACAGCTTTCTCCAGATAGATGCCCAGGAGTGGGACCGCTGCGTCATATGGTAACTAAAAATAGGAGCTTTTTTTCAGTGCACTGTGAAGGCAGAGGTGGAAGTGCCCAGTGTAAGGAGAAATCCAGCAACTATCCCAGCTGTCTCAGGAGAGCAGTATTATTTCAGCTCAGTTTGGGAGAATCGCCTCCAGGTTGATTACACCTAGCCATGTGACGCTCCTGGGAATGCTGGAGACAATAACAGCAATTTAAAATTTTCTATTCAAGAGAGAGAAAATGCAACTATGAGGCAGGGACATCAGCATTTGAGTTAAGGCAGTTGGTATAGTGGTTAAGAGATGCTGGAGTGAGGTGATCGGGGTTCTGCATGTATATATGCATATGTGTGTGTGTGTGTGTGTGTGTGTGCGCGCGCGCGCACGCAATACAGTAGGACCCCATCATCATGAAAACATTTTAATATTAATTTCTAAATCTTGTAAGTCCAAGTTGCTCTTCTAGTTTAGAAATGAGTGGTCTTAAAAGTAAATAAGGTAACTACAAAATCTCTTTGATAAAATGGTTTGCCTGGTGACCTGCAGTTTCCACTTCTTTCTCCTCTCCTCTTTTGGTCCCTTTCTTTCTTCACAAACTTTTCTTCCTGTTTTCATGCAAGGAACACGGATTTCTTTTCCTTTTTTTTTTAATGTCTTTTAGGGCCACACTTGCAGCACATGGAGGTTCCCAGGCTGGGGGTCCAGTCATAGCTGCCAGCCTATGCCACAGCCACAGCAGTGCAGGATCTGAGCTGCATCTGCGGCCTACACCACAGCTCACAGGCAACATCAGATCCTTAACGCACTGAGCGAGGCCAGGAATTGAACCCACAACCTCATGGTTACTAGTCGGATTCCTTTCTGCTGAGCCACAATGGGAACTCCCATCACAGTCCGTTTTTAAACACTGGGTTTTTCATTTATTTCCTTTAATTCTAAAATAAAATATGATATATATACCTCCAATGAGTAAGTGTAGCTAAGGATGGAGGTATTTAGTAACTGGGTAAAATCTGTCCTAAATTTGTAAATGCCATCCATTCACACCCAGCACATGGCTTGTGGGAAAAGTATAAAATGAAGCTGATGTGGTACATTATGATGTGGGCTTTCCTGCCTATTTATCACTTGAGTAGAATTATACACCAAAATTTACCAAACTGGAATATATATGTAAGTGTGTGTATTAAATATATATATATATATATATATATATATATATATATATATAATATATATATTTGCTTTAGAAAATGGGATCTAAGGGTTCTCTTTAGGTGCGGTGGGTTAAAGATCTGGTGTCACTGCAGTGGCAGTGCTGCTGTGGCTCGGGTTTGATTTGTGGCCCAGGAACTTCCACATGCCGTGGGCGTAGCCAAAAATAAATAAGTACATAAAATAAAAGGCAGAGTGACTGAGGGGATAATTTTTAAAAAATAAAATAAAACACACATTCCCATTGTGGCTCAGTGGTAATGAACTCGACTAGTATCCATGAGGATGTAGGTTTGATCCCTGGGCCTCACTCAGTGGGTTAAGGATCTGGTGTTGCTGTGGCTGTGGCGGAGGTCAGCAGCTGCAGCTCCGATTCGACCCTTAGCCTGGGAACTTCCATATGCCACAGGTGCGGCCCTAAAATGCAAAAAAATGAAAAAAAAATTTAAATAAAATAGTAGGCTCTATAAAATATATTTTAATGGCATTTTAGAACTGGAATGGGTCATAAAGCTCATCTAGACCAAATTTAGTGATTTTTAAATAGTTAGGTGATGTGATGAGAAGATCAGTTTACTTCTGTGGTATTCTTTCCAAAATCCATACCCCCAGTGGGATCATGGGAAAAACATTAGACAAACCCAGATTAGGGGAGCATTCTACACTTATGTATCCAGCACTCTCCCAGACTGCCAAAGTCATGGAAAAGAAGGACAGTCTGAGAAGCTGTCACAGGCCAGAAGTAGCTGGGAGATACAACAATTAAATGCACTGTGTGACCAAATTGAATCCTAGAAAATTTTTGAGAACAATGATGAGATTTTTTAAATTCTAGAATTTAGGTAATAGTAATGCACCAATGTCAGTTTTTTTTTTTTTTTTTTTGTATTTACCACAGAAATGCAAGCCATTAACAATGGGAAAAATGGGTGGAGGGGTATATAAGAGCCCAGTGTACAATTGTTATAACCTCTCCATAAATCTAAAATTATTCCCAAATAAAATATTTATTAAAAACTTGGGAGTTCCTGTTATGGTTCAGCAAGTTAAGAACCTGACATAGGGCCTGTGAGGATGTGGATTCTATCCGTGGCCTTGCTCAGCAAGTTAGGATCCATCATTGCTGCAGTCTTCTCTGTAGGTCACAGATGCAGCTCAGATCCAGTGCTGCTATGGCAGTGGCGGAGGCCTGTAGCTGCAGCTCGCATTTGACCCCTTGTCTGGGGACTTCCATATGCCTCAGGTGTGGCCCTAAAAAAATTAGGAAAAAAGTGTTTCTTAAAAACTAGTGAGAATGTCAGTGGAAGTGGAACCTTTTTTTTTTTTTTTTTTTGGTAGAACATTGCTCTAGTACTGGCTTATAGTACAAGGACTCTTCATGGGTCAAACAAATATGCACCATATAAATCTATAACTCCCTTGGGGTGTATCTCTCTTGGATGGAAAATATGAGCTTTCTTATCTACTCTTTTTTAAAGAATGTTTTTTTACTCACACATTTCCCTATGAGTATTCGGTTATTCTAAATACTGTTTTGCAAAGAATAGAATGGAACTTTACAAATAACTTATTTCAAATTAAATACGGTATAGACTTTTTCAAGAAGATCTGTTTAGAGAGATTAACAGTTTTCCGTCAAAAGTGAAGACACAGAATGAGAAGCCAGTGATATAATTTGCCTGATCATTTCTTTTCCCAGTTACATAAATGGTTTAAATACTACCTTTGAAAAAAAATCCATGTTTTTATTAATTTCTTAGGACTCATTGAATTGTTCCTTTTCTAACTGGAGATTAAGACCTTGAATTTTATTAATATCAGATAAGAGAAGCATGGGAAAATATATTAGCTTGTTCCCTAAGCATAAAGATAGTTATGTAATATTTATAGTCATATGTTACTTTTATTATTCTGCAATTTGAATATAAGTAGCAGCTAATAAATTAAACTGGCTTAAATCCATGCTCAGTCTATGCGTCCCAAAGGAAAACCAGAATTTAGAATCAAGTGGTAGCTGGTTATGCAGACAAATCTGCTTGAATCCCAAGTAAAAATGAGGAGAAAATGAACCTTCTGCTTATTCCATTTGACCTTGTCTGCAGTTCCATTTGTAAAGCATGGAAGCTAAGGAATGGTGAATTTCTGGACAGAACTGTGGGCTGATCATGAAAGCAGGCTGAGTGCTGTAAAGATATTATCTTGATAGAGTAAAGAATTCCACTGGATGTCCTTATCTATTTAATGTCAACCCCATCCTACAGGACAAATGTCCCCTTAGTCATGCCAGAATTTAAGCATTAGAGTCTGAAGAAGGAAGCCAACAGCTGACTCTGTACCAGGAACTGGTTCGTGCCTTAAAATTACCATCTTATGGGAGTTCCTGCTGTGGCACAGTGGATTAAGAATCCAGTGGAGTGGCTAGAGTCACTGCAAAGGCACAGGTTCAATCCCAGGCCCAGCGCAGCAGGTTAAAGTATGCAGCATTGCCACAGGTGCGGTGTAGGTCACGGGTGCAACTTGTGTTCAGTCCCTGGCCTGAGGACTTCCGTATGCCACATCCTCATATGTAAATCTCTCAACACTCTGAGTGTTTCTGATTGGCTCCCTTCCCTTTTTGCTATAAGGAAGTAGTTTTTCAAGGGTAGCTGTACCTTACACCTGGGGAGCTATTGTAAGTCCTGATAACTCAAGCCATACCCCTAAACAATTAATTGGAACCTCTGAGGTGGGACCTCAGTGCCGATATCTTTAAAGCCCCACCCCGCCGCCAGATGGTGACTAAGGGAAGCCAAGGTTGACAAGGACTGCTCTCTGAGGTCTACAGGATCCTAGATCTGGAGTGTAACTTGCACTCCTGCCTGGATAGAGCAGGTAACCTCCTTCCCTTTGTAAACTTACCCCTCTCTTCTCTGTAAAAACCCATAACTGTGACTGGGCATCATATTATCCAAGCAACTGCCCTTCCTTGTTGGCATCAAGACTCTCCCCCAGGCACTCCCCACCACTGTCATTCTCCCTTACAAGATTTTAGTCCCAGGAGTCTCTCAAGCCATCCTAGAACTGGTCCAGAGGAATAGAAAGTCATCATTCAACTAGGGGTATGTTGGGCATTTCAAGCTCAACAAACAGAAACAGAGCAGCTCAGTAGAAAACCGAACTTCTGTCACAGGTCATGTGTCCCTCCTAGACTTATGTAGAGTTGGGGGGTGGACACGTGTGTTTTTTGTCTCCTCGACCTCTGTCTTCGCTGTTTCTGCATCAGGACAGGCTTGCTTCCACCTCAGGACCTTTGCACCTACTGCTGTCTTCTCCCCAGAAGGCTCTTCATGGTCTTTGCCCCCTTGGCCCCCTCCCCTCCTTGGAGGCTTTGCCTAAATATTACCTTCTCAGGAAGGCTTTCCTGATGGCTTTATTTAGCATGGATTGCTCACCCATATTTCGAGCCTTCCTTTTCCCTTCTGTTGTATTTTCCATAGCATTTAGCAGTAGGTGACATAATGTACATTTCAATTATTTAAGTGTTTCTTGTCTGCCTCCTAGGCAGGAATATTTGCATGTTTTTTTTCACTGCTGCATCGACAGGGCCCACAACTGGCACAAAATGGATACTCATAACTAGTGAATTAACCCAGTAACATCATGAGGTAGGTACAGTTTTTATTCTGATTGTATAGATCAGGAAACTGAATCTTTAGCCACAAAGTAAACTGTGCAGGAACACTGGCTAGTAAGCAGTGGCAGTAGGATCCAAATTCAGTACACAGAGGCTAGGCAGTTAGGTACTAATTACTCTACAGCTTTTCCTCTGTGTATTAAGTGGAAGAGTCGTCCCCAACCTTGTAAATGAAGACTGAATCTGGAGGTAGATAAGAAACTGAAGAATATTATATTGCTGGGTTGGGGCTACTTCCATGGCCATTTGACCAAATGTTATACTTTTATTTAGAGAATAAGAATCTAAAAAACATTAAAAAAATTCAGCCTGAGAGTTCCCTGATGCCTCAGTAGGTTGAGGATCTGGTGTTGTTACTGCTGTGGCTGGAGTCATTGCTGTGGCTTGGGTTCTGTCCCTGGCCTGGAAACTTCCACATGCCACGGGTGTGGCCAAAATACAAAAAAAAAAAAAAAAAAAAAAATCAGCCTGCGTATTGCGGAAGTGCACGAGGTACTGAGGAGGAAACATGCCTGATATACTCAAAGAATAGCAAAGACCTAGTCCCGGAGCGGGTGGAGTGATATCTCCTTTGCACAAATCTATGAGGACAGACGCCAGTTGCAGAAATTTTTTTTTTAATTGAAGTATAGTTGATTTACAGTTCTGTGTTACTTTCCTTTTCATATTCATTTCTGTTATGGTTTATCACAGATTGAGCATAGTTCCCTGTGCTAAAGAGGAGAACCTTGTTGTTTATCCACTCTATATAGAAGAGTTTGCATCTGCTAACCCCAAACTCCCAATCTGACCCTCCCCTGGCTCCCTCCCCTTTGGCAACCATAAATCTGTTCTCCAGGTCTGAGTCTGTTTATGTTTTGTAGGTAAGTTCATTTGTGTCATATTTTAGATTCTACATAAAAGTGATATCATATGGTATTTGTCTTTCTCTTTCTGATTTACTTCACTTAGTATGAGAATCTTGAGGTCCATCCATGTAGCTGCAAATGGCATTATTTTGTTCTTTTTTGTGGATAAGTAATTATATATATTCCATTATACATATATATTAGTACATATGTATTATATGTATATACTCTAAAAATGTATACATATATATGTATATGTATTATACATATATACCACATCTTCTTTGTCTTTTCATTTGTTGATGGACATCTAGGTTGTTTCCATGTCTTGACTATTGTGAATAGTGCTGCATTGAACATAGGGGTGCATGTATCTTTTTGAATTGTAGTTTTGTCCAGATATATGCCCAGGAGTGGGATTGCTGAATCATATGTTAGTTCTATATTTAGTTCTCTGAGGAACCTCCATGTTCTCCATAGTGGCTGTACCGATTTACATTCCCACCAACAGTGTAGGAGGGCCCCCTTTTCCAGTTGGAGAAATTTTTATTTCAGTTTTTCACTGAGATACTTACTATGTTGAATGTGAAGCCTTTATGATTGAGAAAACAATTTACCAACGTGCTTTCTGTTTGTACCAAAAAGTAAACTATAATTTTAGCTCAAAAGAACTAAGGATAAATACTTCACAGTTTTTTTTGAAAGAGCTTTAACAATATTTAGCATCATGATTATAATTTTGATAAAATATTAAATTCTAAACCAAATTGAAGACTTGGTTCTATATGTGGTCCATACACTAGACAGTTTACTAAATGTCAGAAATAATATAACACATAGTTTACATATTTTAGGCTCATAATGTCAATATGATAGAAGGGCAATTTCAAAAATTAGCAGGAAAATGATTGTAAACAGTTTGGGTCACAGAAAAAGGAATTTGATGTAAATAGATTTGGTAGATATTTCTTTGTAGTATGAATAATGGGAGATTTCATTTGAATTTCAGTTGCCAATTAGGAAAGTGTCATTCTTTTGGAGTGCACTGGTTCAGAAAGCCTCAAGTATCATGTGTCCAGACACTGTCACAGCACAGAAGTGCAACTGACAAGCACCAGTCTGTAAGAGGATGAAGAACTGTAGTAAACATCAGAAGTGTTCACATTTTTAAAAAAGCCCAGAGGAGACCCATTTAAGCTTCAGTAACATGCTAGCTCAAGGAGAAGAAAATATTTTTAATATCAATATAAGAATGTGTGTTTCACTCCAGCAGATGAAACATTCTTTGCTCAAGGACAATCTTAAAGTTTGTCCTCCAAAAATGAAAAGAACTCTCAATTGTGGATCAAGGCTCTACTCTATTGTAAATCAAGCAGCTGAGCTTTGCAACTGACACAATTTAGAAGAAGAGAGAATGGCAACTAATGGTTTTCTGAGTTTCCAGATGCTGGTCCATAAGAAAATAATGATATTTTCTGATAATGCGGAAGGCTACAGCAAGGAAGAAAAGGAATCTTGCCCTTTGATATACTAAAATTTAAAAGATGCGAAACATCTTCACAGAGATGCTTTGGCATAACATAAATCCCAGAATTGGTAAAAGGAGCAGTATATGTTGCAGCATAAAAAAAGTTTAGGAAATAAATGACAAAAGTACAGCTCCAGGATAGCTAAATACAAAAATGCAGTGGGTAACCCTGAATCAGATCTTGAAACAGGAAAAACAAAACAAAACAAAACAAAAAAAGCTATAGTCTATAATGGACTTTATTGGGACAACTGTTGAAATTTTGAATGTAGCCTGTGGATTAGATAATAATGTATCAACATTAAATACTTGCTTTTTATCATTGTATAGGGTTATGGAAGAGACTGTCCTTATTCTTAGAAACACACACTGAGTTATATAGGGGAAAAAGGCATAATATCCGTAACTCACTCTTAAAAAATGGTTCAGAAAAAAGTGTGTGTGCGTGTGTGTGTGCATGTGTGCGTGTAGACAGAGACCGAGAGAGAAAGAGAAGGGGGGAAAGCAAGAGAGAGGGAGCCAGAGGGCAAACGATTAAACACAAGGGGGAAAATGTTAATAATCAGTAAATCTAGATAGAGGTAAAATGAACATAGGAATTCTTTTTACAAGTTAGTAAAAAAAAAAAGATAAATCAGAAAATTCCCATATATTTAGAAAAAAATAAAATGTTTCACACTTGGATTATTAAATAACATGGGTTAGTAATGAAGTCATCTTATTCAGCACTCTTCTGCAAATGCAGGGCAAAGCTTGACCTGGTCCTCTTTGCCCTGGAAGATGTCTAGGACTTTCTTTTGATTCAGCCCTCCCACCTGAAAGGGAGCTGCTATCTCAGGCTCTCTCTTCAGAGGGCAGATGTAACAGAGGTCTCAGGGGGCAGTTCCTGAGGGTGCCGTTTGTCCCTTCTTCTGGAAAGTGAGAACAAACCTCTCCAGAAATTCACTCCACCAAGAGATTCCCCTGGCCCAGCACAATCAAAATAGGCAACAGGAAACATCCATAGCAAAGGCTGGATTCAATCTTGTTTTAAAAAACCAGAAAAGAGAAGTGAGTTACCTTGTAAGCAAACCCCCCGCCCCAATTAGCTTAATTCTGAAGATACAGAACTATGACAAGGTGCTTGTCCCCCGTTTCTATTAAAGTAACTTCGATTTTTTTTTGTCTCAGTTTTACTACTATTAATTAAGAGATTATACAATGGCTCAAATGGAAGCTTAATATAATTACAGTTCTTAGAATAACATTTTTCTTTTCTTTTCTATCTTTCATTTTAGGGCCGCACCCGAGGCATACAGAGGTTCCCAGGTTAGGGGTCGAATCACAGCTCTAGCTGCCGGCCTACACCACAGCCACAGCCACAGCAATACAGGATCTGAGCCTCATCTGCGACCTACACCACAGCTCACGGCAACGCCAGATCTCTAACCCACCGAACGAGGCCAGGGATGGAACCTGTGTCCTCATGGATGCTAATTGGTTTCATTAGCCACTGAGCCAGGACGGGAACTCCAGAATCATGTTTTATAACTGATTATTTAAATGTAAATTGTATCAATAGCTTCCATTTTATATTTGCAAGTAGTATAATTATAGCATTTTTATTCTTAGCAAAACCCCTAAAATAATCTAGGAACACAGCAATAATATTTTTAAATTTACAAGATCACTAAAATAAGTCAGAAACATAGTAATAATATTTTAGAACTTTTCTTCTTAAATAAGTTTGAGCCTTTTCTCTTTTGGTTTTATTGCTATTACTTAAGTGATTATACAGTAACTCCAGTGAAAACTTCATGGGATCATAATTCTCAGGATAATGTTCTCTAAATATATATTCTATACATGTGAATCCTATTAGTAATTTTTCTTTTTATTTGATTTCCAGACAGTGTGTAGTATCTTTATTGTTGCTATTTAACAAGTTTCCTCTCAGAGCAATGATTTGCTTCTTTGCTAATTTAGGGGCTTCCCTCCTTTCACGTCACTGCTGTAATGAAGTCATCATAGAGTTGCCCCGATGGAACTTTGACCAGAACCATACTTCTTAGGATAGTGTTTGATAAATGTATTTCTATTCCAAAGTACATTTCATGAGTAAAGTGTTAACTTTTATTTCTAGATAGTATTTCAGTTGATGACGGTGTTGAAAATGTTCCCCGTAACCTGAACTGTGGGAAGGGTTTTACGTGAGCAGTCGAGATTTCAAATCACCATTGGACTTATTTGAAATTCCAAGGGCTGCATTGACTCTAGTTATGAGACTTACATATTCACATAAGTAAATGCTGGTTTAAAAGAAAAGACCAGCGATGGCTCTCACTGTGCCTAGCATAAAATCCATAGTCCTCACTATGGGCCGCAAAGCCCCAAATGTGCTGGGCCCTGCTGTTCCACTGACCTATCTCATGCCTGCTGGGCTCTGGTCACTCTGTCTTCCCACGGAGCCTCAAGCCACCAAGCCCCTTCCACCCTTTCATTTATGCTTTTCCTCCTCTGCCTGAAATGCTACCCTCGCCCCAAAGATGCCTGTCTTCCCTCATCCTTCTGGTCTCCAGTGTCATCTTTGGAGAAACTTTCGCTGACGTCTTAATCAGAACGAATCCCTCTTGTCCCTCTTTTGCATAACATTCTAGGCTTTGTAACTTTATTAGTGGTAGCATGATCACAATGTGTAATTGCACAATTATTTTTGCCATTCTGTTTGTGTGTATCCTCACCTCCATGTCATGAGGGATCAGATCTACTTCTTGATTATTTACTGTACCCAGTGTTTGCAGAACAGCAAGGGAAGGGCGCTTCTGGCATTTGGTGGGACATTGTTTTTGTGCAGGTGTTTTAGGTTACGCAATAGCAAAGCACAGAACACAATTTCCCAGGGCCTCACAAAGCAAACGTTTCTTACTCACGGGTTTGTGGATCAGCTGTTCTTTGCCTGGGCTTGGGTTTCAGGTCAGCTTCATTCTCTGTGGCCTGCTTGTCATTTGAGGGCCCAGGCAGAAGAGACAGTGGCAAGCTGGGCCCAGTCTCCTCATAAGCTCTGGCGGGAGAGCAGAACACAGGTTCCTTCTCAAAGAGCCCCTTTTCTGCCTATGTTCCATTGGTCAGAGGGCCTAAGATCAGTGTGATGGAGAAACAAACTCCACCCAAGTCACCTAAACTTACTAATGCCCCTTAGGGGCCACTGCAGGCCCTGGTATCCCACAGTCTCCTGCCACAAGCCGCACATTCCAGGCTTTACAATCCTTGGAAGCAGATACCACTTGGGAGGAGGCTGTGGGCATCCCAGGTGAGGAACCGGGTGCTCCCACCAGAGTTGTGGGACAAGGGAGTTCCCGTCGTGGCGCAGCGGTTAATGAATCCGACTAGGAACCATGAGGTTGTGGGTTCGATCCCTGGCCTTGCTCAGTGGGTTAATGATCCGGCATTGCCGTGTGCTATGATGTAGCTCAGAGACGCGGCTCAGATCTGGTGTTGCTGTGGCTGTGGTGTAGGCCAGCGGCTATAGCTCCGATTCGACCCCTAGCCTGGGAACCTCCATATGCCGTGGGTGTGGCCCTGAAAAGCAAAATAAATAAATAAAT
The DNA here is from genome assembly GCA_004024745.2 of Catagonus wagneri. Classification (NCBI taxonomy): domain Eukaryota; kingdom Metazoa; phylum Chordata; class Mammalia; order Artiodactyla; family Tayassuidae; genus Catagonus; species Catagonus wagneri. The sequence goes on along the minus strand of PVHT021183608.1, from coordinate 16,473,596 downwards.
AAATAAATAAATAAATAAAAAGGGTTGTGGGACAAAAGCCCCACATAGGGTGACAGCATTTGTGGCAGGAGGGGCAGACTTCCTTCAGGGGCCTCAGGTCCATGCATTTCAGAAAGGTTCTGACTTCCCCTCATTGACCTTACAGTGTGTCCTTATAACTCCCCGTGGTACTGAGTTCTAGGTTGTCACTTATCTGTCAGCCAGTGTTTATTGAGGGCCTGGTGGATGTTGGGCAGCGCCGGGGGTAGGCTGCTGGTGCCAGGTCTGGGTCAGGCCCTCCCATTGTAGCGTCCCACCCCTCCTTCCTCCATCCCGTGGAGTTGCCCCCTTTCATTCACGCTCATCTCATGAGTCCTGTAAAGGAAGGGACAGCCAGGCAGAGCCCAGATGACTTGCGTATAAAACAAATGAAAATGAGGTATTATTGAGGCAAAATCAAGATATCAGGGATCTGTTACTTGAGAAATGCATTCAAGTGCTTGAGGACTCTTCTGAACTGTTTTAATTGGATCAGCTAAGTCAAATGCTGGGAAGACTACCCAGCCATATGCAAAACGATAGTGTTTACAGAGTAGACAGATAATAAATATATGCAGGATGAGTGTATAAACCTATGCATTTAAGCGGGATGGGAGGAGTTCCCATTGTGGCTCAGCAGGTAAAGAACCCGATATAGTGTCTGTGAGGATGTGGGTTCTATCCCTGGCCTCGCTCAGTGGGTTAAGGATCCATCATTGCTGCATGCTATGGCATAGGTCACAGACGTCAGACGTGGCTCGGATCCCACATTGCTGTGGCTGTGGTGCACGCGGGCAGCTGCAACTCTGATTTAACCCCTAGCCCAGGAATTTCCATATGCTACAGGTGGTATGGGAGAAGGGTGGAATGGAAGCCGACCATGGATGGTTAACTAAGAGCTGGCTATGTCCACACACTGCTAAATGAAGTGACAACTTTATTGCTTGATAACATAATCCTATGATATAGTACTGTTGTTATCCCTCCTCAAAACACAAAACTCAGACAGGATTGAAGTGTATCTTAAAAGATCGGTAAGAAAAAAACAGGCCCAGAGAGGTGTCAGAGGGAATGCAACCACCTAGGTAGCAAGCAAGAGCTTGAACTTGGTGGTTCCATTTCTGCCTCTGATACTTAAACTCCCTATCCACGGAGACTTGGCAGGTCATTTAACACCATGGAGCTAGTACTTGAACTAAGCATTTACCTGATCGTTATTCCACTTAATCTTCACAACTCCCTGTTCTTATCAGAGAATAAGAAGTCAAGTCTAGGGAAGTTATATGGTGTACCCAATATTTTAATTGACTATGTCTGACTCTAGAACTGTTTATTCTATCCTGCTACGTTCCATGGAACTACTAACCCCCATGCTTTTGTGAACCTCAAAAAGGATGTGTACAAAAAGCACCTTTCAAAATGTTGAAACCAACCTCAGTTAGTACTACGAAATCACCTCAGACCATATAGAATTCCTTTGGAATTTAAAACAATCATAATTTCTTAAAGGCGTAGTAGTATATACCTGTTACAAGCATTATCTCATGTAATCATCACACAAGCCCACGAGGACCGTTCTGCCTGCTGTAATTTTTAGATGTAAGTGACCAATGTTTTTGCCAAACGCTGTTAGAGCAAGTGTGATGAAGTAGTACGAGCGACTCTATGGAGCTGCAATGCTGTTCCAGCTTCCTGTATGCGGGTGGGCAGAAAACGCGGGAGCAGGAGGGACTTCCCAGGTCCCATGCCAGGCAAAGGTCATCACCTCGTCAGAGGGGACGCGACGAGGCTTCAGGAGCAGTGTCATCATTGCTTTTGGCTGAACAGGGATGTAGGAACAGTGCTGAGTTTACTAGAGTTATCTGAGGCAGCTGCAAATGAAACCGAGCCCAGGCTCTCCAACTGCCGGAATAGGCTACGGCCTCCAGCCTCTGGGAATTTTCCCTGCGAGCGCCGGGGAAAAAGCGGGAGTGTGGACGCGTCTTGGCTGGATCCAAAGCTTTAGGGGTGAACATTTTCTCCTGTGGGACTGGGGTTGCCCCTTACACTCCAAATGGAAGACGTCACTTTTTGCATTTGTTCTGCAAACGTTTACCGAGTGCCTATCACTCCCCTATACGCAAAATGAGGCAGCGATACCGGTTAAGACCTAACGCCCGAGAGCACGCGTCTCTCTGTTGCCGGTGCGCGCAGAATGGAGGGTGCTGGGGACGTCCCCGGAGAGCCCCCGCAGCCGCGGCGCCCGGCCTGCGCGCGCCCGACGGTGGCACTGCCCACGCACATGCACACGCACGGGAGCGCCGGGCTCCCGCGTCCCCGGTGACGTGCCGGCGCCTGGCGCGGGCGGGAGCTCGGGAGTCAGAGTGGGAGGCGGGAGCTACAGGCGGGGCGGGTGCCCGCGAGCAGCGCTCGTACATTTGCTCCTAGACTCCCGGAGCCCCGCCCATGCCCCGCCCACCTCTTCTCCCGCGCGCGGGCTCCGCGCGCCCCAAGCCGCGCGCGTGCGCGCGCGTGCGCACGCCAGAGCCCTCCGGGGGCGGCCCCGTAGACTTCAACGAAAGCGTCGCAAGGTCCCGGATTAACCCTTTCCCTGCTCGCCCATTTAGAGGCCCTGTCGGGTTCCGTGCCTGCGCAAGCCGGCCGCGCGCCTTCCCCCTGGCCCGCACCGCGCATGCACGGGAAGGGGGGGGTGCCGGTGGGGGTGTTCACGGCCGGCTAGACATTCTGTGCTCGTGCAGGAGGAGGGCTGCTACCATCAGGGACGTGCACGATTTCCCCCACCCCGCCCCCTCCCCAAACTCAAAAAAAAAAAAAAAAATCCAAAAAACACTGCCACCCACCGTGCCCCCGCGCCCCGCGTCCATCCCGTCCCCGGCCTGCGTGCAGTGAGCGCGGGGAGCCCACGGCGAGTGTCTGTGGCTGTGCCAGGCTGCAGGTAAGCGCGGGCCGGGGGTGCGGAAGGGGCCCGGGCCGGCCGCGAGGCGGTCGCGGGGGCGCGGGGGCAGCCGGTGGCTGGCGCGGCGGGCTGCCCGGAAGAAGCGCGTTCTCGCCGCGCTCCGGAGCACCAGTCAGCTCCAGGATGTGCGGTCGGCCCCGGCAATGCGGCGCGAGCGGGGCCAGGCGTGGGGCCGGGGCGCTCCGGGGACCGCGCAGGCCGGCGAGCCGGTTCGGGCAGCGGCCGAGAGGCGGCGGCGGCAGCCCCGCGCGCGCGCTCGCCGAGCCTCGGCGGCGGAGTTCATGGCCGCCCCCGCTCGCAGCGCCGCAGTGCACCGCGGTGGGGGTGGGGACGGCCCGGAGCCCGGCGCCGAGCGCGGCCCGCCGGGCGCCGCCCCTCTGCTCCGCGGGCCCCGCCGCGCCGCCCCCAGCCTCCCATGGAGGAGGGGGCCGGGACCCCCGCGCTCGCACTCCCGGGAGCGCCCGCAGAGCTCGGGAAGCCGGCCGCGCGCCGCCGCCGCCCCCGGCCGCGGGAGGGCGGGGGAGGGCCCGGCGCGAGCCAGCCGGGGAGTGCGCGGGGCGCGAGCTCCGGGCTCGCGGGCGGAGCGGGGCGCGGCGCGGGGCTGCGGAACCCGGCCGCATGCCCGCTCCCGCTCCCTGCCGCCGGGGCCGCCGTGGGTCCTCCCTGTCGCTCTCGGAGCCGCAGCGGTAGCCTGAGCTGAAAGCCGGAATCTGAAAGGGAAAGCGGCCCTTTCACCTCCCTGTTCTCCGGGAGGGCGCTTTTGTTCGGGAAGGAATGCTAATTGCTTTATCCCGTCCCCCTCCTCCTGGGCCGAAAGAGATGGGAGCGGGGCTTGGAGAGACTCTGGAGGTGCCTTGGCTTTTGAGCTCCGTTCCCTGCTTCCTCCCCATCCTGAAGGGCGAGTTTTCAACCGGGAAGTGGTGCCGCCGCCATTGTCGCGGCGGCCCCGGGGTCGGGGAGGCGGCCGCCGCCACTTATGTAAGTTCGGTTTTTCAGGAGCCCTGCGCCGGCAGTTTGTAGAATCGCAATGAAGAGGCAGCGTCGTCCCGGAGGTGTGGTTGGGGCTTACATCTTTCTCTCCACCTATATACAATGGGTGTCTTCCAGTTTGACTCACCTGAAGTTTGCAGTGGGAACATATCAACAGAAAAAATGATCCTCAGAGATCTTGAAAGAGAGGAGACCAAATAACACTACCACCCCACCCCACCCCCAAATCTAGCACACTCAAATGTTGCCATGGGTACTGTACGCCGCTCCAGTGCCTGGTCCATGCACTTTTATCCCACAAGCCCTAGGGAGAGCTGCTGGCGGCATCTGTAGGAAGTGACCTGGTAGGAAGGTTTCACCTGGCTGACTTCCCTTGGGGGTGACCACCGGCTGGAGTGCATCCAGAAAACAGGCAGAGCTGGAAGCATCCCTAGAAATAATTTAGCCCAGTCCTCACACCTGGCAGATAAGAAAACAGCCTGCGACTTGAGGCAGCTAATTGGTGTTCTTGCTTTTCTGTGCAGGTAATTCTGGAGGGATTTCAGGACTTTGGTCTTGCCACACTAAAGTGTATGTGATCACCGTTCAGTAGAGGAGACTTCATGTTTTTCAGGATGCTGGTCTCCAGTATGTTTCCCCTCTGGTGAAAGTTCTTCACATGAAGCTACAATTCTTTGAGCTCCACTGTAGGGATAGAGGCAAAAACACCTGGATTTCTCAAATGCGGGCTTAAAGACCAGTGTACCTTAAGTGATGTGTTATACATCATACAGAAGTGTGGAAGGAAGAAAGCAGCCACTGTTCCTCCTCCAGTGTTAACTGTTAGGCGTACATACTTTTATAACTTTGTTTATAAAAAAAACACACACACAAATACAGACTTTATGTTTATAGGAGCCTAGAGAAAAATGTGGACGGTATCCAGCAGGAAATGGTGGGGGTAGGGGGCACTTACTGACTTTTACTCTATCTGTGTAGCAATCAGCATCCTTACCGACAGGGATGTGGGCTTTGTGAGGGACAATTCCTCAGTGGTTCTCCAAGCCGTCCTTCCCATTCCGGGTGCGCACCACTCCCCCATCTCCAGGTCACAAGTGCTATAGCTCTTACCTCTTCTCATATCTGTTCAGACCTGGACCCGATGCTGTCAGCCACCCTCTTCTCTGTTCCCAACCTGAAAATGTGTACAGGTGCCAGTGGCAGGACAAGAAAGGAAAGTTTATTTTTTTTTAAATCAATTCTTGAAAAATTCTTGTTTAGAATTTGGGATGGAGGAAGAGCCAACCTTACTCTTGTGTGTCCTTTTCTCTTGTAGGACTGGCGTGCCCCTGATCAGAGTTATTCTGATCTGAAGAATTTGGTGTTTAAAGCATTAAGATAATAGCCTGAGTTGTTCATGGTAACTATAACTTTGGTTATTAAGCCTTGAAAATATTGTTTGGTATTAATTTGAAAAGCTCTCCCTCTCTCAATTATGTCTTAGCACTTCTGTTTCCTTAGGGGAGATATGTATTTCCTCATATTTATACTTAGTTGAATAAGGAAAACTGTGTTTTTGAAAACATACATTATTTTTTAAAAGATCACTTGTTTAACAGATGTATTTCGAGCCACTTTGAAAGTTCTTTTGCTTGTCACATACTTGCAGCACTTGTCAGGTGCATCAGTCTTGATGACACTTTGATTTGGATGGCAGATAGATTGACATCCAGAGGGAATGAAGCTGCTTGTCATTGTCTTTCCCAATGTCACCTGGTTCCCCGAGGGCCATAGTAAACCTGAACCCTCCTTCAGACGTGTCCCAAAACCAGTGCGGAAAAACTAGAAGACAACACTGAATGGAATATTCTGGCACTGATATCCCTCTCTAGTTCTGCAGCAGTGGTTTGTCTCTTCTGGCAAGGAAGTAGAATGCTGAGAGCTGCTAGTTATTTTACTGAACCTTCCTCTGCATGAGAGTAGAGCAGACACAGCAGACACACCAGTCCATAGGACTGGTGGATTCTTACCGGAAACCTGTGCTAAACCTTGAAGCTGAGTTACTTGTCCTTGCCTCTAGTAGTTGTCAGGAAGCATGGATTTTGGATCCAGATTGCCTCGATTTGAGCCTTGACACTCCACTCAAAAACTAGATTACTGAGCAGGTTCCTCAGCTCATCTGTACAGTTGAGGGGTGGAGATACCTGTGTGTCTCAAGGTCATTTGGTCATTGCGTTTGTGAAGACCTGGAAAGGAAACCACATAGAACAACACCAGGCATGCTCAGTAGAAGATGCTGTTATTCTGAGTAGGCAGATGCTCAGTGCACTGAAGATAAGTAGATGGAACAATATGGAAATCCCTAAGTTGAGATCCGCCTTTTCTACTCACATTCTTGAATCACTCCCGACACTGACTTTCCGAAATTGTTAGGGACCGGAAATTGATCAGAAAATGAAAGTCTCCCTGTGTTTTCTGTATGGAAAAGTATTGTTCCTAATTACCAAAGTTTCTTTTTAAACATTTTTTGTAGGAGTTTTTCATCAGTATGTCTGAAACCATTAAATATAATGACGATGATCATAAAACTCTGTTTCTGAAAACACTAAACGAACAGCGCCTGGAAGGAGAATTTTGCGATATTGCCATCGTGGTCGAGGATGTGAAGTTCAGAGCACACAGGTGTGTCCTTGCTGCCTGCAGCACCTACTTTAAAAAGCTTTTCAAGAAGCTTGAGGTCGATAGCTCTTCAGTAATAGAGATAGATTTTCTTCGTTCTGATATATTTGAAGAGGTCCTGAATTACATGTACACAGCAAAGATTTCTGTAAAAAAAGAAGATGTTAACTTAATGATGTCGTCAGGTCAGATTCTCGGTATCCGCTTTTTGGATAAACTCTGTTCTCAGAAGCGGGATGTGTCTAGTCCCGATGAGAACAACGGCCAGTCCAAGAGCAAGTACTGCCTCAAGATCAATCGCCCCATTGGAGATGCTGCCGACGCTCAGGACGATGATGTGGAGGAGATCGGAGACCAGGATGACAGCCCTTCCGACGACACGGTAGAAGGTACCCCCCCAAGTCAGGAGGACGGCAAGTCACCCACGACAACGCTCCGGGTCCAGGAGGCGATCCTGAAAGAACTGGGGAGCGAGGAGGTGCGGAAAGTCAATTGCTACGGCCAGGAAGTGGAATCCATGGAGACCCCGGAGTCCAAGGATCTGGGGTCCCAGACCCCGCAAGCCTTAACCTTTAATGATGGAATGAGCGAGGTGAAGGACGAACAGACCCCCGGCTGGACCACAGCCGCCAGTGACATGAAGTTCGAGTACTTGCTCTATGGCCACCACCGGGAGCAGATCGCCTGCCAGGCCTGCGGAAAGACCTTCTCGGACGAGGGCCGGTTGAGGAAGCACGAGAAGTTGCACACGGCCGACCGGCCCTTCGTCTGCGAGATGTGCACCAAGGGCTTCACCACGCAGGCTCACCTGAAGGAGCACCTGAAGATCCACACGGGCTACAAGCCCTACAGCTGTGAGGTGTGCGGCAAGTCGTTCATCCGCGCCCCGGACTTGAAGAAGCACGAGCGGGTCCACAGCAACGAAAGGCCCTTCGCCTGCCACATGTGCGACAAGGCCTTCAAACACAAGTCGCACCTCAAGGACCATGAGCGCAGGCACCGGGGCGAGAAACCCTTCGTGTGCGGCTCCTGCACCAAGGCCTTCGCCAAGGCGTCGGATCTGAAACGACACGAGAACAATATGCACAGCGAGCGGAAGCAGGTCACCCCCAGCGCCATCCAGAGCGAGACGGAGCAGCTGCAGGCAGCGGCCATGGCCGCGGAGGCCGAGCAGCAGCTGGAGACCATCGCCTGCAGCTAGAGGCGGCTGGGATGCTGGGCCCGCCACATCCCGCATCCTGCCTCCTGGTGCGGGAAAGCCAGCCGCTGCGGTCGGTGCGAACTTGCCAAGCATCGTACTCGCTGGACTTAGGGCTGTGCCTGGTTGGGTGTTTTTAAAACTTTGCAAGGAAATTTTGTTCCTTGGTTCTGACCACACAGTTTCACTGTCCGGTCTGGTGTCCAGTATTAATGTTGCCAGTAAGCACCCCTGTCCTCTTTTTTATGATTTCTGATTTTCATTTGAGGACTCCTGTGTCCCGTTCAGAAGTGAGAGACTTCTATCCCTTTTTCTTAAATTCCCCTTTACGCTTGTTGCACCCGTGTGTGCACTGCACAGAGTGATAATCGAGTGAATTGATTTCCTGATCACCATTCTGTGTGACTTAGGGTCACTTCGGCATTTTTTAAGACCTTTGGTCAAAGTACCTGGTGTAGACGCAGAAAATACGGGTGGGTGGTTGACCAAGAACCCTGCCTATACATGAAAACAAATGCTGGAAATGCAGAATGGTCTCAGATTTCTATATTTGGTTTGTTATTTTTCTATCACCGTTTTTCATGGGTTTTGTGGACAAATAATTGTTGCTTTGCAGAAGTGTTTCTTCATCCCTTTCGATTGCCCGTACCTGCTCCCAGACATGTCGTCGCACGTCCCCAAGGCTGAGCACACCCACAGGCATGTGGGTGTTCTGAGGGCTGAGTTTTTTTCATTCCTCTTATTTTGGGCATTGCCAGTCTGCGGCCTCTGGGGTTGGTGGGATGGACCAGTGGTGAGAGGCTTAAAAAAGGGAGTGTCAGAACCTGACTCTCAGAGACCAGGTTTGCACATTGGCAACAATTCCAAGATTTCCTAGATCAGAATAATTCCTAAGTGATTTTGAAATTGGATTTTTATTTAGGATCAAAATTAGGACAAGAATGGGTATGCCTCTGGATACGTCTGTGTAACCTAAAAGAATGTAATCCAGCTTTGGGGCTCTCTCTAGCATGTGATTTATTCATAAAGGAGATTCAATGTCCTTCCTTAAATTAATACGTTTAAAATCTTTTAAGTGTGTAAATAGTACAGAAGCGTTGGTCTTGTGTATCTCAAGTACAAGTAGACAGCTGCACTTTTTTTTTGCACATTGGATTAAAGTAACTTCCATCAGCAACAAACATCAGTCTGTTTTTAACCAATATTAAAGATTGTCAGACCAAATGTTTATGTTCTTGAAGTATATTTCCTCACTGGTTACAGTTTTAAGTAGAAGTTGACTGCCTTTTCATAGCCGTAAGCAGAATTATAAGTGCTGTTCCAATTCTGGTGTAAGAAATTTCTTTTTGAACATTTTTTTTAGGAATATATTGAAATACAAACAATAGTTTACGTTTTATGTTCTGTAATAAAGTAGAAGTCAGTTATTTAGAATGTACCATTTTAGAAAGATGTCCATTTTATAAATTTATTTTCGGTTGCTAGGATTTTTTTTTTAACCATACTTTATAGTCATTTCATTTCCTAGCTTGTTGCATTAACACCTGTAATTATTACTGTGAGGGAACTTTTATTTTTTAAATTGGTGTACATGTTTTTCCCAGGATTGTAGGATAAAGATGTTACCTTTTTAAGATGCTTATTTATTGGTAAATGTTTAATTTAGTTTAAAATTAATTTAATTTCTTTTCTTAAAAGTTGATTATTTTGTCCTAAAAGTAGTCCTGTCACTGTATGTTTATATACTATTAGTAGAAGGGGAACCAGTGGTTGTTCCAAGGCTGTTTTAACCAAAGCAAAGGAAACATAATTGAACATCTTGTTGATAGCTACTTCAACAAATCATTTTGGGGGCCTTCGTTTTTTGTATATAAAAGAAAATATACTTCTATCATTCTTGTTTTCATTTTTTTCCTAGCAGCCTTTTTCACACACCAAGGTTTCTACCAAAGTGCGCTTTCTATACTATCCTGGTCGTGGTTTTACGGAGTTGCAAGTTCACCGTGTGCGTTGGTTCTCATTGAAATCCCATCACCATCCTGATGGTTACCCCAAGAAAGACAGCTTAATTTTCAGCACTTTATTGGCATCATGTGAATGTTTATCATCTGTCCTGTTTTGTGTGAGAAATATATTTGTGTTGTAATTTCTGACATCAGTGCTGGGTTCCTCCGTGTTAGGGGTGCATGTTTTCATTGTGTTCTTGGCGGCAGCAAGGTCATGATGCGGCAGCTTTCTGGTCTCATCATTAAGCCCGCCTGTCTTCCCACCTGGCTGGCCTTAGTGTCCCCTGGATGATGAAGCCTCTGTGACCAGCAGTTCAAGGGTACCTCCCACCCTCCCATCACAGCGGGGTCATTCTGAAATGTCCTTCCACTGAATCTGCATTGTGAGAAGGAAGAACATTCTAATGACAGCATTACTACCTTTTTATTATATAAAAAGCACCGACTTTTTTCCTGTTTATCCAGAGAGTGTCTGCAAAATTTATTTTAGGCTTTATGCTAACTTGCATGGCATTGGCAAGGATTGAGGAAGGGAGTTTTGGGAAGTCTAAAATTTAGGCAGCCTGCCTGCTAATTAACTTGATCACAAGTTTAGAAATTACAGAGGTGGCCATCAAGTGAGGAAAAAGAGAATAGATGGTGACGAGAGAGTGATGCAAGTTGGTGCAGTTTCCAGTTTGATGGATTATGTTGTGTAAGGTTATCTGTAACTTAGTCATTGGGAACCTGAAATTCATTTTCTTGAGTAATGCTTTTAGTGGTGATTAGTTGCCAAGGCAGCTGCGAAAGTGTAATAGAACTAGGACCAAGAGGCTTCCAGTCTTGAGTTCTGATTTAGGGGTTAAGGAGCTGAGCATTCCACGAAAGAGAAGGGGAGACCAACTCTCACTCTCCTCTCTGCCCTTCACCTATAACGTCTCCCTCCCTTTCTCCATCACTCTGTGACCACTCCCACCAGATGCTTGCGAGACAAATAAGACACCTGGTTGGAGGCAAGTTAACCATCGAAAACCATCCTAGTGAGAGAGGAGTGCCTACATTTCTTCTCTGCTTCTTTTTTTTTTTTTTTTTTTTTGGCTTTTTAGGGCTGCACCCGAGGCATATGGAGGTTCCCAGACTAGGGGTCGAATTGGAGCTACAGCTGCCAACCTACACCATAGCCATAGCAATGCAGGATCTGAGCTGCGTCTGCAACCTACACCACAGCTCATGGCAACACCAGATCCTTGACCCACTGAGCGAAGCCAGGGATGGAAACTGAAACCTCATAGTTCCTAGTCAGATTCATTTCTGCTGTGCCACAATGGGAACTCCAAAGACAGTGTATCCTTAATTCAACATGTGTTAACCATTGTGCTTGAGGCCCTGGGCTGAATCCTGAGATACAAAGCAGAAGAGTTTTGGCCCCTGGCTAGTAGAGTGGCCCTTTCACGGTCTTGTCTTAAGCATTCTTTAAAAAAAGGAAAATGGTGCCCATGATTCCTTAAAGGGCACCATACTGATCTTATCTAAAGGGCAGTGGGTGTAATTTATCTGGATTGTGATATTTCAGCTGTTGTGTGATTTCATGATCTCTTCCAGAGATTCTCCCGATTACCTTTATTCACATAAATCTTTTTGGTATAACTGGGAGGGAACATGATTTAGTGGAAAAAATTTCGAAGCCAAATTTGAATTGGATCCTGGTTTTACTTACCAGTGATAAATTTAGGCTAGTTCTGGAGATCCCGTTGTGGCTCAGTGGGTTACAAACCCAACTAATATCTAGGAGGATGCAGGTTTTATCCCTGACCTCACTCAGTGGGTTAAGAATCTGACATTGCTATGAGCTGTGGTCACAGCTGAGGCTTGGTCATTGCTGTGGCTGTGGCATAGACTGGTAGCTGCAGCTCCCATTCGACCCCGAACCTGGGAACTTCCATATACTGCAAGTGTGGCCCTCAAAAAAAGAAGAAAAAAACATATATAGGCAAATTCTTAGTTGCCCTGAGCCTTAGTTTCATCATTTCCAAAATAATGGGGATTTCTTCTTTCTGGTCTGCTGTGAAGTGAGTGATAATCAGAACACACCTACCACTTTTTTTTTTTTTTTTTTAAATGGCTGTACCTGTGGCATATGGCAGTTTCCAGGCCAGGGATTGAATCCAGGCTTGTGACCTACACTGCAGCTGCAGCAGTGCCAGATCCTTTAACCCACTGCTTGAGGCCAGGGATTGAACCTGCACCTCGACAGCACGGATTCTTAACCCACTGCACCACAGCAGGAACTCCACATGCCTACTACTTTTGAGGTGCACTGTAAATGTTTCCTTCTTCTTAAAAGGTGTTCTCAATCGAGAAACAGAAGCAAACCTGAATTTCTCTTGACTTTGACATCTGCCAGTCATTGGCCCCAAGCTTTAGACCTGGACTTCATTTAGTCTTCTTAACTGGCCATAGCTACTGAAGCCGTGTTTATCTTAGCATTTCTGTAGTCTTCAACCAGTTCCCAACTGGGTTCTCATGAACCCTTGTGTTCCTCTTAGAATTGTCTTTGGCTTTGTCTTTTTTTGTCATCTTCCATCCTTTAAGGCGGTCGTTGGAGGGTAGTCAGGTGCAAACACTGGCCTTTGGATGGCTCCCTGCTACGCTTTGGGACTATCTGTGATGGCAGAGTCAAAATTGCAATTTTGAGAGCTGGCTTTTGAGTTTCATCTCGGAAATCATGCATTTGGGGGGATACGTTTACATTTGTTTTTATTTATTTATTTATTTTTGCCTTTTTGTCATTTTAGGGCCGCACCCGCGGCATGTGGAGGTTCCCAGGCTAGGGGTCTAACAGGAGCTGTAGCCACTGGCCTACGCCGCAGCCACTACATTTGTTTTTTACACCTGACTTTTCCCTGTCTGGTTTATGTGAATTCCAGGATGATCTGTCGCCTTCTTTCTAAGGGAGCTTACACTACTGCTCAAAAATTCTGATTTTCCTTTAGTTCTAGAATACCAGTTTACTAAATCACTTTGCTCTTTTGGGGGGGATATTTCCATCCATCTTACTATAAAAGTACTTTCTATAGAGTAAGATTCAAGTATGTCAGTCAACAAAGTCTTCCTGAATGTGTGTGTGTGTGTGTGTGGAATTGGACTAGATGTTGGGGACACAGCAGCGAACAGGATTGACAACATTCCCACCCTTGTGGAGCCTTATAGGCCAGGGTGGACTAAATGACAACTTTTCCAAGTTTTACCAAGACTTACAAAGATATACAAAAGATCGTAAAGGTGAAAAATGCTTTAAAAATTCTGCTATGACCTGTATTTCAATGCAGTTCATAGAATATACTTTAGAAAGTCACTTAGCATTTTTAATACATGGTCTAAAATCTAGTAGTACCAAAAGAAACATTCTCCAAGGACTTTTTTGAATGTATACTGAGAAAATACATCTGCTCAATATTTCCGTTTTCGTAGAATGACTCTGAGTTTTTCTCACTGGCACTGAGTCTTGGAAACAGGAGTGTTAAATGAGACTATGGTTTATTTCTTAAAAATAATGGATCCTGTTGTGGCTCAGCAGTAGTGAATCCAACTAGTATCCAGGAGGACGTGGGTTTGATCCCTGGCCTCGCTCAGTGGATTAAAGATCTGGTGTAGGAGTTCCTGTCGTGGCTCAGTGGTTAACGAATCCGACTAGGAACTGTGAGGTTGCGGGTTCAATCCCTGGCCTCACTCAGTGGGTTAAGGATCTGGCATTGCCGTGAGCTGTGGTGTAGGTTGCAGACGTGGCTCGGATCCCACGTTGCTATGGCTGTGGCATAGGCCAGCGGCTACAGCTCCGATTAGACCTCTAGCCTGGGAACCTCCATATGCCGCAGACCAAAAAAAAAAAATCTGGTGTTCCCATGGGCTGTGGTGTAGGTCACAGATGCAGCTCGGATCTGGGGTTGCTGTGGCTGTGGCGCAGGCTGGCAGCTGCAGCTCTGATTCAACCCCTAGCCTGGGAACTTCCATCAGGCACAGGTGTGGCCCTAAAAACTTGAAATAATGATAATGATGATAATAATAACGGATCCTGTCATCAAGAAAGGGCATTGGGAGTTCCCGTCGTGGCGCAGTGGTTAACGAATCCGACTAGGAACCATGAGGTTGCGGGTTCGATCCATGCCCTTGCTCAGTGGGTTAACGATCCGGCATTGCCATGAGCTGTGGTGTAGGTCACAGACGCGGCTCGGATCCTGCGTTGCTGTGGCTGCAGCGTAGGCCAGTGGCTGTGGCTACAGCTCCGATTAGACTCCTAGCCTGGGAACCTCCACATGCTGCGAGTGCAGCCCTAAAATGACAAAAGGCAAAAAAAAAAAAAAAAGGGCATTGATGTAAAGAAAACTAGAAGAGTAAAAGAATGTTAACCTGAGCTTCCCGCAACGTTGAGCAAGGATACTAATAACTTGGAAGTTCTAAAGGAAAGGCCTCCATGAACAGTACAGAATAGCCAACAGAAATTCAGCACATGATTGAATCCATGGGCTGTAGAGCCCATGGATTCAGGTAGGGCAGCAAGTAAGCTAATGGGAACCTGGAAAGAAATTTCTTCTGTTGGTTCTCATCATGGTGTTGGGGCAGTATGTCATTTTGATGAAGTTCTGTGAAATCATCCTATGCTATTAAACTTACTTGGGATGTAGTTATTGGAGGACAGAAGCCTTCTATAGATGAATCCATAAGTGATTCTGACAGCCCCTGGCTGGTGCTTCTGTTTTGTTGCCTTTCACCTGTTGCTTTGAACTTCAGTCCCTGGATAGTCAGGAGGCTCAGGAATTTAATAATAAAACTGAGCATTTGTTGAATGTTTATCAGGTATCAGGCACTATACATAATTCTCAGGTGCACACATCAGAGCCAGGACAAGAGAACAGCAGGTCCATGTGCCTCCAGGGACTGTGCCCTTAGCCATTCTGTCATATGCCCTCCAACAGGGAAAGGACAACTGCGGCTCTTCACACAGTCTCATCACCTGCAGTCCATTGTTACGGAGGCAGCAGCTATGAGGAGAGAGGGGGATATTTATGCAGACAGCTGCCCCTAAGTTTGTATAATAAATTAATCCCCATATTTTTATTTCTGTAAGCTGTCTCCCATGCACAGAGCCGAATACTAACTGATTTTGCCTTGCTTCTGGTCTAAATAATGTTGGAAAACTGCAAATAGAATGCCATGGATGATCGCAGTATAACAAAGCTACCCATCAGCTTTCTTTACATGTTCTCTTATGCATTGAGCCGGGAAAATCCCACCACACCAGAGGTCTTCTACTTCCGGTGCTAAAGTTAACTATCTTTATAAAAATGGCTATGTCAGGAGTTCTCCCTTCTTTCTGGAAGGTGCTAGAAAACTTGAATTGAAGTTCTCCCCTCAACGGCTTTTCAGGCTGTCACCACCTTGGACTGGTTGCATAATCACTTAATGTCTTGAGCCAAAATGCAAACAGTGATTTCCCTACCCAGTTTACCCCATTCTTCCTTGTTATTTCAAGCATAAATTCATTTTTTTGCATAGGTAAGAGGAAATTGAGTTGTAAAAAGGTTTTCGAAATCAGATGTAATCAGATGTAGTTACTATGAGTAATCCCATTTTACAAAATGTTACTGACCTAGAACAGGATGACCCACAGAGATGGTTCGAAAGGTAACAGGGAACTTAATTACACTTCATTCTTAGGTTGTTTACCTTTAATTAAGGAAGAGTGTGTGTCTTAGTGCTGATCTCTTCATCTCAGAAAACTTCAGCTACCCTCTGAAATCTTCCAGTGATCTTTCGGCCAATATGAAACAGGAAGTATTAATCAGATTGGGAAGCTACCAGATCAGTTGGTCTGATAAGTATAGATAAGACTGTATTTAATAGTCTGTAATGTAGCATCGAGAAAAGAGGAATGAAAAATGGTAGGGGTGAATTAATTTTAGGTGCTAGGTGATGAATCATTATTTTCCCAAACTCACTTCTGTGAATTATGAGATCTTAAGAATTTTCTTATCCCCCCCCTCCAGTTTTATTGAGCAACATAAGTATAAGTTTAAAGTGTACAGCAGGATAGTTTGGTTTAAATGTATTGTGAGATAATTACTATGATAACTTTAGTTAACAGCCCTCATCTCTTACAGATACAATAAAAAGAAAAGAAAAAAATTCTGGCGATGAGAGCTTTTAGGATCTTCTCTCAATAACTTTCCTGTTTGTCACAGAGCAGCACTGAGTGAGGTTGGGCTGTACATTTGGTCCCCGGTGCTCATTTATCTTATAACTGAAAATTTATACCTCGTGACCATGTTCCTTTAATCCCCCAGTCTCCCATCTCTGGTAACCACAAGTCTGATCTCTTTTTCTATGAGTTTGGTGTTTTGTTTTTTTTTTTAATTAGATTCCATACATAAGTGAGCTCTTACAAAATTTGTCTTTCTCATATGTCACTTAATGTATTCAAAATCTATGCTGTCACAGATGGTACAATTTCTTCACTTTTTAATAGTTGAATAATGTATATGTCTGTGTATGCATGTCACAACTGTATCCATTCAGAGGCTGATGGTCTTGGTGCCGGTGAATCATTACAAAGAGCATGAGAGTACAGATATCTCTTCAAAAGAGTGATTTTATTTCCTTTGGATATATACCAAGAAGTGGAATTGCTGGATCATATGGTAGTTCTATTTTTGATCTTTTTGGAGGAAACTCCACGTTTTCCATAGTACCTGTACCAATTTACAATGTCACCAATAGTACACAATGATCCTCTGTTCTCTGTATCCATGCCAGCATGTGTTATCGCTTGTCTTTTTAATAATGGCCATTTTAATAAGCACGAGGTCATATCTCATTGTGGTTTTAATTTGTGTTCCCCTAACAGCTAATGATGTTGGCCTTTTTTTCTTTCAGTTTTGTTAAGATATAATTAACATATTAGAACTCTAAATAAGTGCAGTTCAATGATTTGGCTTACATACATCATGAAATCATTACCACAATAAGTTTTGTGAATATCCATCATCTCATATAGATAGAATATTTAAAAGAAATAGAAAATAAATTTTTTCCTTATGATGAGAACTCTCAAGATTTACTTTCCTGTGGAGTTCCCCTCGTGGCTCAGCGGGTTAAAAACCTGACATGGTGTCCATGAGCATGTGGGTTCCACCCCTGGCCTTGCTTAGTGGGTTGAGGATCCAGGGTTGCTGAAAGCTGTGGTGTAGTTTGCAGATGCAGCTTAAATCTGCTGTTGCTGTTGCTGTGGCTGTGGTGTAGACCACGGCTGCAGCTCCGATTCAACCCTTAGCCTGGGAACTTCCATATGCTATAGGTGTGGCTGTAAAAAGAAAAAAAAAAATTTACTCTCCTAAGATCTTTCATATATACATACAGCCATGTTAATTGTATATATCATTTTGTACATTACATCCCTAGTATGTATTTAACTTATAACTAGAAGTTTGTACATTTTGACCACCTTCATCCAATTTTCTCTTCCCATATCCTTCACCTTGGATAACCACAAATCTAATCTCTTTTTCTATGAGTTTGTTTGTTTGTTTCTGAAGTATAATTGGCCTCCAACATTATATTCGTTCCTGGTGCACAACATAATGATTAGATATTTGTATATGTTTCAAAACAATCATCGTAAGTCTAGTTACCGTCTCACCATACAAAAATATTAATTGTCAACTACTGCCCACACTGTACATTTCATATTTGACTCATTTATTTTATAAACGTAGGTAGGTTTGTACCTCTTTTTTTTATCTTTTTTTTTTTTTTTTTTTTTTTTTTTTTTTGGCTGTGCCCACAGCGTGTGGAGGTTCCCAGGCCAGGGATGGAACTCTTGCCACAGCAGTGACTGGGGCTGCTGCAGTGACAATGCAGGATCCTTAACCTGCTGCACCACAAGGGGACTCCAGAAGTTTGTATCCCTTAATCTCCCTCATCTGTTTCTCTTAGCAACCACCTGTTTGTTCTCTGTATCTATGACTCTGTTTCTGTTTTGTTATGTTTATTTATTCATTTTGCTGTTTTTTTCGATTCCACATATAAGTGAAATCAGGCATATAAACAGACATGATGTGATATCTCATTGTGTTTTTAATCTGCATTTCCCTATTGAGTATGATGCTGAGTACATTTTCATGTGCCTGTCGGCCGTTCATATATCTTCTGTGGAAAAAAATGTCTATTCAAGTCCTTTACCCATTTTAAAATTGAATCATCTGGGGGGGTGTGATTGTATGAATTCTTTATATATTTTGGATATTAGCCCCTTATCAGATACATGGGTTGCAAATATTTTCTCCCATTCTGTAGGGTTTTTTTTTTTTCCCACTTTGTTGATGGTGTCTGTTGCTGTGCAGAAGCTTTTTAGTTTGATATAGTCCCGTTTGTTTATTTTAATTTTGTTGCTTGTGCTTTGGATGTGATTTGTTTAAATTATTACCAAGGCCCATGTTCAGGTACTTTTTCCCTATGTTTTCTTCTGCGAGTTTCATGGTTTCAGGTCTTACATTCGTGTCTTTTTATCTATTTTGGATTAATTTTTGTGAGTGTTGTCAAATAAGGGTCCAGTTTTATTCTTTTACATGTGAATCCTATTTTTCTCAGCACCATATTGTCTTTCTCCATTGAGTATCCTTGGCTTCTTTGTCAAATATTCATTAACTATACATGCTTGGGTTTATTTTGGGGCTCTTGATTCTATTCCATTTGTTCATTTGTTTTTATGCCAGCACCATACTGTTTTAATGATTATAGCTTTATAGTATAGTAACTTGAAATCAGGAATTATAATGCCTCCTATTCTTGGGATTTCTTTTGTGGTTCCATATAAATTTTAGGAGTATTTTTTTCTATTTCTGTTAAAAAAATGCTATTGGAACCTTAATATATATTGTATTGAATCTAAAGATGACGTTAGCTAGTATTGACATTCTAACAATATTAATTCTTCCAATCCATGGCCATGGGATTCCTTAATTATTTGTGTCTTCTTTGCTTTCTTTAATCAATATCTTATATTTTCACAGTAGAAGTCTTTTACCTCCTTGGATAAATTTATTCCTTGGTATTTTACTGTTTTTTGATGCTATTGTAAATGGGGTGAATTTACAAAGAAGTCATCAAACTTATGGGGACATTACTGTCCCTAAAACCCCTAATGGACAAGGACTGATAGAGGTAACTGAACGAGGCCAATGGGAGAAAACCACATCTTTCTGGACCCCATGATGGCACCCCCCCATCTTTAAGTAATAAAAATCCCTATAGGACAATAGAGAAGGGGACTCTTCTCCCCCCTCCCAGCAGCTCTGGGAGCTATTTGCTTTCCTTTAATAAAGACTTTGCTTGCTTGCTGCCTGTGTGTTCACGGAGTTCACTCTTCGACTGCCGTGAACAAGAACCCGGATTCTGGTATCATCTTTCCTGTATCAGTAGGAGAGAGGAGTGTTTGGAAGCTGGCGACCATCACTCAAGTTTGTGTCTCAGCTCAAAATGAAGAGAGTGTGGATGATTCCACCCACACTGTCACAACTCAAAGTAGAATCATTCAAATCACCCTTGATGCAGTGCAACTGGCCTTCCCTTCTCATATTTTAAGGACATTCTCAGACCTTGGAGATCTAAAGGAAGCAAGTCTCACTCTAAAATGTCTTCCTAGATCCCAAGCCATCTTCTTTTCTTCATTTATTCTCTTGCTTTGGGGGAGGAGCACGTGCTCAATCTGAAGAGTGAACAACAGTGTATTTGTAAGATCATTTTACCTTCACGCATATTGATGTTTGGACTGTGGATTGGATTCTAGGTTGGAAAACAATCTGTCAGGAAGTGAATAATTTCATGTTTCTTCGAAGTTTTATGAGCAAACTTTTCATGGCACTTGGTTTGAGAAACTAGTTGGGAAAGCTGAAAAGTAACTGGATACAGAGACCTCCAGGGACTCAGAGGTTTATCTCCCAATGTGTTTACATTTCAAAGGGGGTTGAACCACAGAGCTCCAGCCAGTCATTTACATTCCAAAGAATTGTTAAAGACCAGGGAGCAAAGTTTCTCAGTTTCTCTCAGGCAGGACGGGGCGTTTTGGGGCCTCTGTAAACTCCCTGATTCCTAATTTCTGGTAGCCCTCCTTCATGCAGAGTGGTGCCTGGCTCCTATCATGTCACATGTGTGTTCCATATATTTTTCTCTCTTTAAAGCTTGGAGATTCTTCTCTTCAGCCCCATGTTCTGAAGTGGGATGATGTTCCCGGCATGGGTCTTTGTACATGCAACTGGTGGGTCCTTTCAGTCTGTGAACTATGTCCTTCAGGTCTGGAAATCTTTCTTAAATTATGTCATGTATGATTCCTCATCTTTGCTTTTTCTCTTTATCTGGTTTTCCCAGACAAGTCCTCTAAATTTCTTGTTATTCCTTATTTTCCATCTCTTTGTCCTCTTCATCTAATTTCTGAGAGGCTTCCTTAACTTTATATTTACAACATTTACATTAAAATTTAAAAGAAAGCTTTTTGTTTGAAATAATTTTAGATTTGAGGGAATATTGCAAAGTGAGTACGTAGGTGTTCCTTCTACTCAGTGAACTTCCCCTAATCTTAACACCTTACATAACCATAATAGAATTGTAAGAAATTTGTTTAGCACGGAAAGAGGGGAGAAAGAAACGAGCAGGAGATACATGCAAAAGGCGACGATCGGGATTTATTGGAGAATTTGGCTCCCGGGCGAGGTTCCGTGACTCTCGGGCATGGAGTCAGGGAAGTCGCGCCCGGGTTGGGAGCGCGGGGATGGTTTTAAGCCTAGCTGATTCCGGGTCTGGATCCGGGTAGGGCCTTTGCCAAATTAGGCAAGGGACCACCGTGTCCCTAGGTGATTGGTCAGGGGTAGGCGTTTGGAGGCTTTCCGAGTAGGTGTGGCCTCGATTGTCCGCTGGCGCGGGTGAGACTGGCGGCCTCTCTTCCTGCGCAGGCTTGTCCGTTCCTCATGGGGTCTGTTTGATATGAGGGGTCTCTTTGCCATTTGGGGGCCACTTCCTGTCTCCGCCGGCCTAACAAGAATTACCAAAACTAAGAAATTAGCATGAAATAATTGTGTTGACTATGGGCTTAATTTTGGATTTCACTATTTTAGGGTTTTTTTTCTCACTTAGACCCAATTTCTTTTTTTTTAGTAAATTAATGATTTTTATTTTTTCCATTATAGTTGGTTTATACCAATTTCTGTTAATGGGTCCAATCCAGGATGTCATATTGCAATTATTTGTTATATCACCTCAATTTCCTCCGATCTGTGGTGGTTTCTCATTCTTTCCATGTCTTTCATGACCTTGATGCTGTTCCACAGTACTAGTGTGTTTTTTTTTTTTTTTTGTCTTTTTGCCTTTATCTAGAGCCGCACCCGCGGCATATGGAGGTTCCCAGGCTAGGGGTCTAACAGGAGCTGTAGCCGCCGGCCTACGCCACAGCCACAGCAACGCGGGATCCGAGCCGCGTCTGTGACCTACACCACAGCTCACGGCAACGCCGGATCCCTAACCCACTGAGCAAGGCCAGGGATTGAACCTGCAACCTTATGGTTCTTAGTCGGATTCGTTCACCACTGAGCCACGACGGGAACTCCTAGTGTGTTATTTTTATAGACTGTGTCTCAACTTGAGTTTGTCTGATAATTTCTTGTGATTACATTGAGGCTGTGCACTTGGGCAAGAATACCGTAGAAGTGACTTGACTTTCTCTGTGAATCTTATCAGGGGGTTCCTCTTGTTGCTGTGTCTTATTACTGGTGATGTTTAAGTTTTTCAACTCTAAAGTTAACTATTTTCCCCTTTTTTATTAATAATCTTGCTGGTAGTACATTGATAATATGTAAACATCCTATTTCCTCTCAAACTTTTGGCCACTAATTTTAGCATTCAACTTTGGTAGAAATTGCCTAAATAGTTATTATTATGATGTTCTAATATTTGTTTTTCTGTTTTTCCCATTCCTCCTTGATGTGTTCATTGAATTTTTTTATAAGGAAATGATGTGCCTTCTCTCTCAATTATTTATTCCATTATGTTTTATCAGAACTCATGGGTATTTACTCTATGGGATGAAAGCTAATGCTGTCATTTTATTACTCAAATTGTTTCAGGCTTTGGCCATCGTCTACCACAATTTTAATTTCCATAAACTTTGCTTTGTTTTTTGACTGCCTCTCACCTGCTCTCTTTTCATAGCATACTGTTCTTGTTTTATGGTTGCAAAATCTTAACTTTTCTGAGGATACTAATTGTAGGGTTTTTTTTTTTTAATGTTTTTCTGTTTCCTCCAAGTTGGCTTTTTATCTGTTTGTTTGCTTGCCTTAGTCTCTCTCTTCTTTGGAGATATTCTTCAGATGACTAGTGATATTTTTTTGTCACCTCATTTCTAAAAGTGGATTATAAAAGCTGATGGGTATCTTTGAGCCCATGGGAGAGGCTTCACTATCTGGTGATCTGATTGGGATGCTTATTAAGCACCACCTGATGTCCACATTGTCAGATCCTAGTTGAGATGGTCAGACATGGCAAAAAATGCTTTGAAAACTCCAATTTGGGATGAAGTTCTGGGACTCTAGAGTAGAGGACTGAAGATTAATATGTATGAACTCCATTTAGTCTCCTTGTTCTCTGAATCCCCACCTTCAGCTTGGCCTGGTGTCCCAGAATCCAGAGGGTCTTATTTTACCCTCTCAAGAGCATATTTTAAAGAAAAATCCCTTTACTGTCACATAGTACCATTTTGGGGTGGTAAAGTAAGAAAAAACTTGTGTTCTGGAGTTGCTGCTGTGGTGCAGTGGGTTAAGAATCTGACTGCATGGGCTCGGGCTGCTATGGAGGTGAAGGTTTGATTCCTGTTCTGGCCAGGGGGTTAAAGGATCTGGCATTGCATCAGCTGTGGTGTAGATTCCAGCTATGACTTGGATTTAGTGCTTGGAACAGGAACTTCCACATGCTGTGATGCAGCCATAAAATAAAAAGGAAAATAAAGAAAAGAAAATACTTATGTTCATCTGTCATGGGTAGCCAGAAGTCCCAGTAACTATTTCAATATGAAATTTCTGAAGGGCATTATAAGCAGATCTTGATAGGATTTGGCAGAAGTGTGCTAAGGCTGTCTATTGGTGGTAGCCTATGGCGTCAGTCAGTAAACCCGAAGGTCTAACATCTTTCCTTTGAACTAGAGTAACATGAGAACATTCAGATTTTATACTTTGGTTGGAAATCTTTAGTCTTTAAAATCTGGGAAAAAATCGGCATACAACTAAATTACTGAATTTGCTGTCATGAGACTCTAAAAGTTATTTAAAAAAATATTTTTTTCATTTTTGGCAACCTTGCAGCATATGAAGTTCCCAGGCCAGGGATCCGATCCTAGCTGCAGTCTTGACCCAAGCTGCAGCTGCGGCAGTGCGGGATCCTAAACCCACTGTGCAGGGCAGGGAATCAGAGCCTTGTCCCAGCACTGCCAAGACACTGTTGCCAAGTGCCAAATTGCATCACAGAGAGGTGATATCATGTATACTTCTACCAGTCTCATACAATTTCTTTTAATACTCACATTTACAGGTGTAGGGGATTTAGAAATAACTTCAGTTTTTCAAGATAAAACTGAAGAAACCAATCAGAATTGATCCTTTTCTTTGAAGATAACAATCTTCCCTTTTCAGTCCATTGCTTGCTTTATCTGTATGGCTTCGAAGTTACTCTAAAACTTTGGAAAGTCACTTAAACATGGTAGACTAATCAACTATGCTTTAATGATAATAATTTTAAAAAACATTGTGGGATAATCTTTTCAGTTATTTCCTGAAAACTACTTTTATCTTCTAAAAGACTTTCTTGTACTGGTAAATTCACTAGGCTTTGTATATTTTCTACAAGAAATTTTAAAGTGTTGGCTTTATTTTTATAATAATAAATAAGTAATACCCAATATTTTTTGGAAAGTAACGTGATAAACAAGAAATAGCTGCCAGTCATTTGCAGGTCACACATATTTTATTTGTGTTTAAAATTTGCATGGGTACCAGAAAATACTGCTACTAGTACTGTCATGAAATAATAAGAAAAAGATGGGCGTTCCCTTTGTGGCTCAGCAGTTAACGAACCCGACTAGGTTCCATGAGGATGTGGGTTTGATCCCCGGCCTCACTCAGTGGGTTAAGGATCCAGCATTGCCGTATGCTATGGTATAGGTCGTAGAAGCAGCCCAGATCCTGTGTTGCTGTGGCTGTGGCATAGGCCAGTGGCTGTGTCAGATTTGACCGCTAGTCTGGAAACTGTAGGCACCCTAAAAAGCAACAACAAGAACAACAACCAAAGGTGAAGTTAGATTTAGCATATAAAAGCTGCAAATGGCACTGAGCAAATAAAAGATTGGTCACTTAACCAAACACACTGGTAAAGTAACCAGTACCTTAAACAGTTACATGTAAACCATTTCGATGTACATTTATTCACTTGTGAGATTTTTGTTTTTTGTTTCTTTTTAGGGCTACACCTGTAGCATATGGAAGTTCCCAGGCTGGGGGTGGAATCAGAGCTACAGCTGCCGGCCCGTGCCATAGCCACAAGCAGCACTGGATATGAACCACATCTGTGATTTATGGTGCAGCTGGCAGAAATGCCAGATCCTTAACCCACTGAGTGAGGCCAGAAATTGAACCTCATGGATACTAGTTGAGTTCTTAACCTACTGAGCCACAACGGGAACTCCTATTCACTTGCATTTTGAAACGGGGTGAAGACTTTTCTTGTGGATCCAGTGATTAGATTGTCGTAATCATAAATAATACATACCCATAATACTACTGTTTCCTTTTTTTTTGAATATTTAAAAAAATTTTATTATGGTTGATTTACAACATTCTGTCAATTTCTGCTGTACAGCAAAGAGACCTAGTCATACACATATATACATTCTTTTTCTCATATCTTTTGTCATGTTCTATCACAAGTGATTGGATATATTTTCCTGTGCTATCCAGCAACATCCTCGTTGCTCATCCATTCTAAATGTAATAGTTTGCATCTACTAACCCTAAACTCCTAGTCTATCCCCTGCTACTCCCCTCACCCTTGGCACACACAAGTCTGTTCTCCATGTCTGTGAATCTGTTTCTTTTCTGTAGATAGGTTAATTTCTTCCATATTTTAGATTCCACATATGTATCAGTGGTGTGATATAGGGTATTTGTCTTTCTTTTTCTGACATACTTCACTTAGTATTTTGTTCTTTTTTATGACTGAGTAGTATTCCATTGCCTACAGGTACCACAACATTGTAAATCAACAATAATTCCCATCATGGCTCAGCAAATACGAATCTGACTGGCATCCATGAGGACCCAGGTTCGACCCCTAGCCTCGCTCAGTAGGTTAAGGATCTGGTGTTGCCGTGAGCTGTGGTGTAGGTCACAGATGTGGCTTGGATCTGGTGTTGCTGTGGCTGTGGTGTAGGCCAGTGGCTACAGCTCCGATTCAACCCCTAGCCTGGGAACCTCCATATGCTGTGGGTGCAGTCCCCCCACCCCCCAAAAAAAAGAATCTGACTACAGCAGTTCCAGTTGCTGTAAAGGTGCAGGTTTGATTCCCGGCCCTGCACAGTGGGTTAAATGATCCAGCACTGTAGCTCAGATTCATTCCCTGGCCCAAGAACTTCCATATACCATGGGTGGGACCATAAAAGAATAAAAAAAAGACACAAACGCATTTACAGTTACTGATCCACTCTAACCTTTCCCCCGCCACTCTCTTTCTCTAATCAACTCTAAGTCAGTCATGCAACACACAAGGGAAGCTCTAAGCTCTGAATACCAGAGGAGAAAGTGGATACAGAGTTGAATAAAACTTGGTACCCAGTCTCAAGAAGTTAGGTCCGGAAGGGGAGGAAGGAGACATAGTGTAATAATTCATTCAGTCACAGATATGATTTAACAAGGCAAGCAGTTAAGGGCCATGAAAAAAAGTAGAGATGGCTGCTTAGTTTTTGCCCAGTGAGTTTCAGCATTAAAAATTGTGATTTGAGGACTTCCCTGGTGGCACAGCGGGTTAAGGATTGGACGTTGTCACTATAGTGGCCTAGGTTGCTGCTGTGGCACAGGTTTGATCCCTGGTCCAGAAACTTCTACTTGCCATGGATGTTGACAAAAAAAAAAAAAAAACCCCTAAACCAAACAAAAGTGACCAAAAAAACTTATGATTTGAATCTTTAAGAATGCTTCATTCTGAACTTGCCTCTCTATGAACTAGCACCATTATAATGATGACAAATTGTTCAGTTCTCAGCTATTCTCACTTTTAATATTTGCCTTTATTATTACATAAACCATATTGTTTGCAATTGTACTGTCTCTTCTAGGCCCACATAAATCTGTTAAAAGGAAGGAATGTGTGCGTGTGTGTGTGTATGTCTGTGTTTAGTCCCTTTAAATATGAAAACTATTCAGCTCCTGAGAGACTAAGGCTAATTTATAATTTCAAAATATTGGTTGTTTATTAAAAATGAAGAATATAGCTCTCAAATTTTGTATTTTTTACCTGTCCAGATATTCATGTAATAGATTTTCTAGAGTGATATAATTTGTTCTCTTTACAAGAATTGCGCATATAAATGGAGTTCTAACAATGTCTGCAACATTAACCCCTCCTCACCATTGTCAGGGAGGAATCTGGCAACTACCCACGTATCTAACCAAACCTGGTTGTTTCAGGGCAGGGCAGGACCTAGGCTGAGAGATAATTTGGGAACTAGGCTGGGTGGTCAGATAAACTGCACAATGGTGTCTGGTCTTGAGGAGCAACTCAGAGAGGGACAGGCAGTGTTTATCTCGGATATTGCAATTTTTTTTCTTTCTCTTTTTAGGGCTGCACCCATGGCATATGGAAGTTCCCAGACTAGAGGTCTAATCGAAGCTGTAGCTACTGGCCTACTCCACAGCCACAGCAATGCTAGATCTGACCTGCGTCTGGCAATGCCGGATCCTTAACCCACTGAGCAAGACCAGGGATCGAACCTGCATCCTCATGGATGCTAGTCAGATTTGTTTCCACTGAACCATGATGGGAACTCCAAATACTGTAATTTTCATCTCCATAAATCTGATTTTTTTTAGTATCTTTATTTAGTTTCCTTATATACTCATGTTTTCTGCTACTTTCTGGAATACATACACATTCCAGACAAACACCTGTGTGTACTAATTCTGTCATCTGTGTCATTGCAAAGTCTGTTCTAAGTCTGTTTTTGTTTTTAAATTTCTGTTCATTGTAAGTCATATTTCCCTACTTCTTTGTATGCCTGGTGGCTTTTTTTTTTTTTTTTTAAGATGTGAGTTTTACTTTGCTGGATGCTAGACTTAAATATTTCTTAAGTTTTTTGGGGCTTTGGTCGGGGATGGAGTTAGTTTGCTTGAGAACAGGAGTTCCCTTGTGGCCCAATGGGTTAAGGACCTGGCATTGTCATTGCAGTGGTTCAGGTCATTGCTGTGGCACATGTTTGATCCTTGGTCTGGTGATTTCCACATGCCACTGGTATGCTTAAAAAAAAAGAGAGAGATAACTGTGTGATATTTTTAAGGCTTGATGTATAGTTTTAATTGGTGTTCCTAATAATAGGAAACTGATCATCCGAAAGATTAAATACTCAGGGTGGTACAGCTAGTCTAAGCGTGGAGGCCAGGAAAACTGATTATAAATGATCATAATTCAGCTTTAACTCATTCATTGGAACTTTGTTAGTTTTGAAATTTGGTTTTCGGCTACGAATATAATCTCTCTGTGAGAAGTGCAGGGAGTCGGGTGAGTTTAATAACGTTGGCGGAGGAATGTTATGGGAGACAGTTTTATTCGGGGCTGAAGTGGCTCTTCTAGGAGGCAGTTCCCTCTGTGGATTCTCCTGATGCCTTCAGTGGTAGGAGGCTTTTCCACGCTGGCTGGTGGGATTACTCACTGTGCCCGTGCTCTGTGAGATCTCAGAGCTGTTCTGCTTGCTTCTTTCTGGCGGCTTCCCCTGCTCCCCTTAGCTTATCCGTGTGGATTAACACTTAGCTAAAGACCTGGGGGTCCCTCTGCAGATGGCCGCAGACTGCTTTGTGCAGCTTCACTACTTTGCCCTTTGGATTCCAGCTGCCTCGGCCTCTGACAGTTCTGAACTCAGGCGGACAGCCAGGCTCTGCTTTGCCGCTGGAAACTCTGTCCAGGTGGTAACAAGGCAGCTGTGGTCATTCGATTGGCGTCTTCTCTTTTGGACCTTACCTACAGCCTGATATAGTATTGTACTTCATAATATGTCTTCTTTTGTTACACTCGGTTCCATGGTTATTTACTGTTTGTTTTCTTAACAAGTGAAGTTACTTGAGGCCTATAATTTATAAAAATTCTCTTTATTAGACCCAGTTCTAAGCACTCTTAGACTTCTAATGGATAGGGAATATTTGTTGAACAGAATTGATATTCTGACATAGGGATACTCATGATTTAAAAGATATGCAGTTGGTAATGCTGGGGAGGAATGGAGTTAGTGCACATTTGTGGCTATAGACCCTTGGTGCCTGGCCCTGCCCCCTACACGGTAGCAACTGCCACCAAGCCTGGGAGAAACCCCAGCTCTCAAAATGGATTAAAGACCAGAATGTAAGACCTAAAACCATAAAACTCCGAGAAGACAACTCAGGCAGAACACTCTTTGACATAAATCTTAAAATACATATATACATATTTGGATCTAGCTCTTAAGACAAAAGAAGTAAAGCAAAAATAAACAAATGGACCTAATCGAACTTAGAAGTTTTTATGCAGCAAAGGAAACCATCAAAAAAAAAAAAAAAGAAAAGAGCCTACTGGATGGGAGAAGACATTTGCAATAAATATCCTGGAGAGTGTTATGCTTAGGGAAATAAATCAGAGAGAGAGACAAGTACTGTATGTTTTCAGCTATATGTGAAATCTAAAAAATAAAATAGGAGTTCCCGTTGTGGCTCAGTGGTAATGAACCTGACTAGTATCCACGAGGTTGCAGATTTAAGCCCTGGCTCTGCTCAGTAGGTTAAGGATCCGCATTGGTGTGAGTTGTGGTGTAGGTGCCAGACTCGGCTTAGATCCAGCATTGCTATTGCTGTGGTGTAGACTGGCAGCTGCAGCTCCAATTCAACCCCTAGCCTGGGAACTTTCATATGCTGTACCTGAGGCCCTAAAAAGCAATCAGTCAATCAATAAATAAAATTAAGTTAAAAATTAAAAAAATAAATGGATAAATATAATGGAGCAGAAATAAACTTGCAGATATAGGGAACAAACTAGTGGTTACCAGAGGGGAGGGGGTGAGGGAGGGGCAAAAATAGGTGACAGGAACTAAGAGGTACAAACTACTAGGTATAAAATAAGTAGCTTACAAGGATGTAATGTACTGTGCAAGGAATATAGTCAATATTTTATAATAACTGTATGGAGTATATTTTTTAAAGTATGAAATTACTATTTTGTACACCTGAAACTAATACACTATTGTCAGTGAATTATACTTTAAGAAATGTGCCTCACACATTTTGGCAAACATAAACAATGAATCAATAATTGAGTTAGGCATCACGGTTCTAGTCAGTGTAATCTTTCCATGTTCTTTTCCTTAAGGCATTATTTACTTTCTGAAGTTCACACCAATTCCTTCCCTCCTTCCAGTCTCCTTCCTTCCCTCCTTCCTTTCCTCCTTTCTTCCTTCCTCCCCTTCCCTCCCCTCCTCCTCTCCTCCCTCCTTTCTTCTCTCTCTTTCCTTCCCTCTTTCTTTCTTTTTCTCTGTATTAGTTCACTAGGGCTGCCATAACAAAGTACCACACACTACGTGGCTTAAAAGAACAGAAACACACTCTCTGGAGTTCTGGGAACCTCAGTCAAGGTTTCATCAGGGATGTGCTCCCTCTGTGGCTTCCCTGCCTCTCCCAGCTTCTGGAGGTGTCCAGTAAGCTTGATGTTCCTTGGCTTGTACTTGCATTGCTCCATCTTTGCCTCTGTTGCCACAGTGCCTTCCTTGCATGTTTCAGTGGCTCTCTGCACCCTCTCCTCTTATAAGGACACCAGTCTTATTGTCTTTAGGCTCCATCCAAACCCAATGTGATCTTAATTTAACTTAACCAATCAAATCCGCAAAGGTCCTATTTCTATATAAGGTCACATTCAGAGTTCTCCAGTGGACATAAATTTGGGGGACACATCATTTAGCCAAGTACAGCTCCTTTCTGTTACCTCCCCCTTTTTTTGCTTTATTTCTTTTTAGATCTTTAATCACTTAAAAGATAAGAAATAAGCAGGTTTTGTTCACGTGCTTTTGATGACCTTTTACAAATCATTCCATGTTAAGTTTTTCTCAGCATTCATGAATTATAAGATCATCAATAACTCATAAAGATACATTATTTATTTTGAGCATGCTCATTAGTCAAGCTTCATATATTTCTTTGGACTTTTTGCTTGTGTTCTTTAATTATCCTGCCCCTTTTGAGCTTGCTTGAACGTCAAAGGTCAGACAATACATTTTTCATAACTTGTAATGAATTTTGGGAGGTTTCACTTTTAATAAGCCTTTCAAAAATGGAAACTCGATCAACCTATTCTTTTCTCATTTAAAAAAACAACTGGAGATGGAGTTCCCGTCGTGGTACAGTGGTTAACGAATCCGACTAGGAACCATGAGGTTGTGGGTTCAATCCCTGGCCTTGCTCAGTGGCTTAAGGATCTGGTGTTGCCGTGAGCTGTGGTGAAGGTTGCAGACGTGGCTCGGATCCCGCATTGCTGTGGCTGTGGCGTAGGCTGGCGGCTATAGCTCCTGTTAGACCCCTAGCCTGGGAACCTCCATATGCCGCGGATGCTGCCCTAGATAAGGCAAAAAGACGAAAACAAAAAACAAAAAACAAAAAAACCTGGAGATTCTGTGTGGCTTTATTTTTTTGATGCAGGTATTTATGGTCACTTGACAAAGGGGTGATATCAAACGACAGAGTCCAGTGAGAAAAATATGAAGTATGGACAATATTATATCACAAAAACGGCATCATTTCTGCATCAAGATCAAGAACAAAGTTGACTGGAAATGTTTCTTACAAGCATCCTCATTGTGGCAGCCTGGAAATAGACTTCAATCTATTCAGGTAAATCAAATGAACTGCTTGGGGAAGTTAAACACCAAAAGTAACCATGACCAGTGTGGATAGTGGGCTGGAAAGGAGTCAAGAGGGAAGTAGTCAGGAATCTGTTGTCATAGCAAATGAGGACCAGCTTTGCCTGGGCACAGGAGGTGTGTCTCTAGATCCATCCACAAGGAAAAAGATGTCCAAAGACTAGTGAGCTCTGACCAATCACTTTATTCTCTCCTCCTCCCTTGGAGAGGAATGAAAAAGGGGGTGTAGGAAAATGGAAATGGAATCTTCAGTATTCCTGTCTGGGGAGAGAGGAAGACACACTCCCACATCCATTTATCTGCAAGGCCTGCCATTTCTGTCTCCAGAACATACCGCAAATCGCCACCTCTGTGGCCTCCACCTTTAAACTCTTTCCTTTCTCATTTAGGTTGATGCAGTTCAGGCCTCAGCTGCCTATAATCCAGAGGTCTATGCAGGCCCAACGTAGTCTCCAAGTGGATTATAAATCAGTGTTATTGGATGTAGCCAGACTATGGTTGTAATTGACGAGAAGTGTAGTTTTAACCTGAATGTTGCTTGACATTTTCATTGTTAAGGAGCAAGAGGAAAGTGAAACAATGAAAAGTAAGTTGTAACTTCAATTGTTTGTCAGTGAGGTAACCTCTTGATAGAATTGGCTAGTAGCTTCCAAAGAAGTAGAAGAATATTTCTTTGTTTTTGGCGCTCACAATGTAATAGATATAGACACACGTACTTTAAAATTTAACCTGCACCTGTTTATGGAGCCAGGCAGATGAAACCCATTACATCCACATTATCAGGATAAGGTAACTAAGTCTCAAGTAAGAGGACGGAGTGCCTTCATACAAAGGAAAGATAAATTTCTTGCATCTTTATTACAGAGGTAGGTCTGTAATCTGGAGACAGGTACTGGCTGAAGTTAGGCTCCTATACTCCAGGAAACTGGGGGGGCTTGCTCTCTTGAGGGTTACAGTTCAACACTTGTCTCCAGGTCCCCTTTCAAAGAGAAATTCTTGAATTGTAAAACGGGCAAGAGGCTTATTTAGCCTTTAAAAAGACTGACATGCATTTCAAAAGGCAGAGAAAGAGTCTTCAAGGGCAAGTTTTCTAAAGTAAATGCTCTTTCTTTTTTTGTAATGAGAGAATTAAGTATATTTCTTATTTCTAATTTGTTTTATCCTGATACCAAGAACATCAGCATCACCTCGGAACTTTAGTTAGAAATGCAAATTCTTGGAGTTCCCATCCTGGCGCAGTGGTTAACGAATCCGACTAGGAACCATGAGGTTGAGGGTTCGATCCCTGGCCTTGCTCAGTGGGTTAACGATCCGGCGTTGCTGTGAGCTGTGGTGTAGGTTGCAGACGCGGCTCGCATCCTGCGCTGCTGTGGCTGAGGCGTAGGCCAGTGGCTACAGCTCCAATTAGACCCCTAGCCTGGGAACCTCCACATGCCGTGGGTGCAGCCTTAAAATGACAAAAGGCCAAAAAAAAAAAAAAAA
>PVHT021183608.1:16396112-16440083 GCA_004024745.2 Catagonus wagneri | reverse complement strand
AAAAGAAATGCAAATTCTCAGATCCCAACCCAACTCACTTGGTTAGAAACTCTGTAGTTAGGGTGGGCTAACTATCAGCCCCTCAGGTGAGGCTGATATTCTCTAAAGCTTGAGAATCATCGTGTAGAATTGTTGACAGCAGGCCACTTGAAAAGGAGCTAGGGAAGATGAAGGACTTCATTAACTTGAATTAATAGTTATCTGTAGGTTGCATTACACAGGTACTCGCTGCTCTGCTAGCACATTACCTTCAATTAATTGGTAAGAAATGAAGTCTGAAATAAAGATATTAGATGAAAATAAGTTTAAGCAAGATGGCCAAATCTTAACAACCTGCATGGTGGAAATAAAAGCAAAAACATCATGAAAAATTATGCTCTTCTGGCTCTAGAGTGCATTTGCTAATACATGACAGTTGCCTGATTTTCTGGAAAACTAAATACCCAAATGAGGTAAAGCCATACAAGTCAAACTTCAAGAGAAACTGGAAAACTGCAGGTTTTTTTTCACGAGCCCTGTCTGAGATTCACCTGGCTTTCTACTGGGGGACAAAATCTGTGCTTTCTCGGAGCTCCTCAATTTAGGAGGCAAATTGGAATCACTCAAGGATAAAAAGACAGCCTCCGAGGAGACTCAGCAGCAGATAGGAGATTCCACGCCAGCAGTCTGAGCAGTGAGCCCTGTTCCTCTTCCTCTGCATGGGCCAGAGCCTGCCTGGACCTCAAAGAGAGCTTCACAGCCTCAGCTCAAGCTCTGGCACCGGGGCTGACATGGAGTGTTTGGAGCAGAGTGGAACATCCTCGTCTGAAGAGTCTACTTCAAGAAAAGTCCTTTAGACCTCAAATTCGACCCTCATAAGCTCAGTTTGCCGCCGAGACCAGGAGCATTTGTGACGCCAACCGTCCCTGAGGTAAGGCCCCCTGAAGTGAGGCTGGGGGGCATTTGCTTTCTTAGGAGCACTGGGTATTCCTGTGATGGCCTCTCCCCCTTGTGTCCTTGGGCCACAGAACTGTTTCCCTTCAGTTTACCCAGAAGGACCTGGACGTGGCAGTTAAAGCCATGCAAATGAGGAAAATGAAATTAGAAAGCAAATATAAACTGCTTGGAGATGAGGAAAATTACGATCAGAATTTTAGGGACTGGACCGCAGGTGATGGAGAAAGTGCAGAAACAGAAGCTTGCTAAAGCTGAAATCTAGGTGGTAAAAAAGGTCAACTTATTGTAAACATAAATTCCCTGATTCATATTTCTGAACTTTTCTAGGGATTTGAGCAGTAGGAGGTGACTGAAGGCTATCTCATGATGAAGAATAGCTGAAGAAGTGTACCAAAGATTACAAATTAAGATTGAAATGGAAGGCCCACACAGAAGAGAGATCCAATCTAGGAGAGGAAATTCGGGTCTGGAAGGCCCCAGTGGACTGCTGGCCTTGCAGGTGAGCCTGATAAAGGACCAGATGAGGAACCATTCCCTGGAGACCATTCAGCAGCCAACTAAAGAAAACAATGAACTAATCATCTCTTATGATCTTATTTCAGAGGTGGGTGGAAAAATCTGATGTGGAGGTCTAGTGACTTTCTCACCCTCCTCATGTCTGTGTAACTGGAAGCAAGCCTTTTATTCTTTTGTTTTCTTCTTTCTGTGGAGATATAAAGTGTATTTGATAAAAGAGAAATAGCTATATATAGAAAATTATAGAAAATTGGGTATGAGAGGCATTCCCATTGTGGTGCAGTGGAAGTGAATCTGACGAGTATCTGTGGGTTCGATCCTTGGCCTCGAACAGTGGGTTAAGGATCCAGCGCTGCCATGAGCTGTGATGTAGGTCGCAGATGTAGCTCCAATCCCCTGTTGCTATGGTGCAGGCTGGCAGCTGCAGCTCCGATTCAACTCCTAGCCTGGGAACCTCCATATGCTGCAGGTTCAGCCCTAAAGAGCAAAAAAATATATATATATTTTGACTTCCGAGTTACATTTTTTTCCACGCTATTTGACTTCTTAAACGTTTATGAGGATTTTTAATTGGAAAGATTTTGCATCGTATCAAACGTGCTCTTATGAGGCTTACTGAAATTTTTGGGGTGCCACAGCCCAAAAGTTTTTTCAATGTGGGGAAAATACTGCTTTGAAATTAACAGTCAATAGGCCCAAGACTCAATTCATCTTGTCAGTACATCTGTACAGCAAGAGAGCTGTCATTTAAGAGTTCATGTTGAGTTGCCTGGTCTGCTTACAAACTCCTATAATGCTAACTGGTAATGATAAAATAATTGCTATAACCTGTCTTTAATCAAATCATGCAAAAATATAACTTAAGGTTTTCACTATGGTTCTCAGATATGTATACTGCCCACCAACGGGGCAGTGATGAGTTTTTCTTAATATGAAGCTGTCTATCCAGGAAGCTATTTTAGTGAGACTATACTGACCACCAGAATGACAAAACCCACAGATGTGAATTCTGAACCAAATTTTCAAGATCAAGAAATGCCTTTAATTACAGGTGAAAAACTGAGGTCAAAAACGTAATCTACAAAAAAAGGAGTGAAGTCATTCAAAATAGGGGAATAAAGTCAAGCAGATACAGGTCA
The DNA here is from genome assembly GCA_004024745.2 of Catagonus wagneri. Taxonomy (NCBI): domain Eukaryota; kingdom Metazoa; phylum Chordata; class Mammalia; order Artiodactyla; family Tayassuidae; genus Catagonus; species Catagonus wagneri. The sequence continues at coordinate 16,437,492 of PVHT021183608.1, read as the reverse complement.
AAGAATAAGCCACCCCCCCCTTTTTTTTTTTGCTTTGAGTTACATGCATCTACAAAATCACCACCATATTCACCAGATTCAGCAGCAAACATAAAAATTGCTCCAGATGGGTTTCACAAAGCCTCCTTGGTAAGTTGCATATGTTTTTAACATGTGTTCTGAAACTATGGGGTGAAAAGTAAAAAAGGCCATAAAACAAGACTCAAATGTGCCAATCTATACACGTGAAAGTATTATTTTACCAGACATGAGAATGTGCACTTAATACTTTCACAATTTTTGGTCCAGGGGAAATAATTTGGTCTGATTCATCTGTACCTCCTATAATACCAAGTACAGTCTCCAGGATTTGGTGCTTTTTTTTCCCCGTCCTTTTAGGGTCATACTCGTGGCATATGTAAGTTCCCAGGCTACGGATCAAATCACAGCTCCAGCCGCTCGCCTGGCCAACGCTGGATCTGAGCCGCGTCTGCGACCTACACCACGGCTCACGGCAACGCCGGATCCTTAACCCACTGAGCGAGGCCAGGGATGGAACCTGCATCCTCATGGATCCTAGTCAGATTCGTTTCCACTGAGCCACATGTATTTACATTTTGAAAGTACATACTTTTCCCATGTACTGTCAGCACCTGGATATCTCTGCCCGAAAGGCACAAACTGTGTTTTGGTTTCAGAACAGAAAGGAAGCGGGTTTCTGATGCAGAAGTGTCAATTTGGCTGCTAGGCACGTGAACCCTGGAAGCTATTTCCAGGCCTGTGCTATCCAAATCGTTGTCCCCGGGGGTGTGACAAGCTCAGGCACTTCCCTGGCTGGCTCAGATGGTCCAAGGCGGTCAGGCAGTCTTTCGAAGCGGCAGGTGGCAGGAACGTGAATCCGGGTGATCCTGTTCAATTTCTAACAGGTCACCTGCCAATAGCTAGGTTGCCGGCCCGAGTGCGAAGGCAGGCGGACTTCCTCGCACCGTTGTGAACCCAACAGCTGGGGGCTGGGAGTTCCAGGTGAGTCACTGCCAAGCACAACTCAGTCCGCAACCCTGTTTCCTACCCTTCCCTGCCAAAGGTCAGCTTCAGCGCGATCACGAAGCTCTCGTAATCCACCAGGATGGGGCTCTCTGTTTCAGTATAGGGGACGACCTACTCCTCTGCCGTCCCACTGAGGCGGCTGATTAAAAAAGCCACCTTGAGGGTGTCGTTGGAGAATCTGTCCTCGAAAAACTTCATGTAAGAGGACGCTTGGATCAAAAACTCGGGAAGCCGGGCGGAGTCGCCTTTGAAAGTCTCAGGAAAAGCCACCGGGCAGGCGGGCGGACGCATCTGGGTCAGCAGGTTGGCTTTCTCGCATAGCAGCCGCCGCACCTGGTCCACGAGCTCGTTGTTCTCCCTGCGGAGGGCACGGTTCTGCATCAGGAGGTCCTGCATCAGTACCGCCAGCGCATCCATCGCCGCCCGCCCGCGCCGCCGCCACGCCGGAAGTGCGTTTAGCTCAGGGGCGGGTCTGGCGGCAGCGTGTCGGGATTCGGCGGCCCGGGATTCGGCTGGCAGGGTCGTTGAGACTCTTGCCCGGAGAATTGGCAGTCAGGAAGCCTGAAACCCGAGAGCGGCGGGGAGAGGCGATCCAGGGGTGAGAGACGGTCCGGCACCTCAGGCTAGAACACCCTGCTCAGCGGAGGAATCTAACTCCGTGGTGGCGCGCAGCAACTTCCGGTGGGCGCCTTCCGCGGGCCGGCGCGCAGGCGCTTAAAGGAGAAGGTCCCGGCGTGAGAGTCGCGGCTTCCTGGGAGGCTGCGGGTTCTCTTACTTTTTCCAAGGTGTTGGCGGAGTCCTGAGGTTTATTGAGGGTGTTCCGTATTCCTGGCATATTACACCACGAGGAAGCAATTCTAGTAAAGCCTTCTGTGCTTGCAGAATAGGCCATCCCGTGGGGTTTCCTACTCGACGAGGAACATCGCTAACGTCGGAGATGCTCATCTAAGCATCACATCTCCCGACTCTGTGAAGTCCACGCGAGTTTTTTGGTTGGTTGGTTTTTGTTTTCCTGAATACACAGGACAGCTCGGGAGTATACCCATTTCTCTGGCTACAAAGTCGGTGGAACGTTGGTGAAGACTTACTGAGTGTCAGGAGTTTAAACTTCAGGTGGCGGGCAGGGTCTGTTGGTAGGAGATTAACGCCATCTATGGTTACATTATTGAGAGGATCACATTCCATCTGGTCCAATTCAGCCACTGATTACACGTGCTGGCTGTGAGCCCTACTTCTCTCCTGTGATAAGGCTGTACTCTGACCTCCTTCCTACCTAACCAGTCTCACATTTTTCCCATCAGTATGATAAGCGTGCTCAAAAAGACTTTGTGTGTGTGTGTGTGACTGCAACCAGCAATTTAAGTGATCACCAGATGCTTGTTGCCCTCCTGAGTGGACAAACTCTACCTACAGAACCACTTGCAGGCCCTGGCATTCAGCTTTGTCCCACTGTTTTCAAATTTGAGGTGCTCAAATATTGACCCTGAGGACCTTCCATGCCAGAACCACCCAAGGTGAAACTCTGGGTAGGAAATTTCAGGAGTGGGACATGGCTGTGTAATTCACCCACTAAGAAACTCAAACTTTTTTGTGTGTGTGCTTTTTAGGCTGTGTGGCATGGAAGTTCCCAGGCCAGGAGTCCAATTGGAGCTACAGCTGCCGGCCTACGCCACAGCCAGGCAAGATCCGAGCTGCATCTGCAACCTACACCACAGCTCATGGCAATGCCAGATCCTTACCCCACTGAGTGAGGCCAGGGTTGGAGTTCATGTCCTCGTAGATACTAGTTGGGTTTGTTACCACTGAGCGTGTTGGGAACTCCTCAAAAACATATTTGCGGAGTAGTTACACTTATATTTAAGAATATAATTCTCAATTTTTTTTTGGCGATAAGAACTAATACTTTATGCTAGAAGCTTCCATCTGTCATTTATATGGAGATGGTAGATTTTGATTCTGGCTTTTTTCTTTTTTTTTTTAATGGCCACACCTGCAGCATATTGAAGTTCCTGGGCTAGGGACTGATAATCAGCCCCAGCAATGGCAGCAAGATCCGTTAACCCACTGGGCAGGGCAGGGGATGGAAACCTTACCGCACTGTGATCCTTAACCCACTGTGCCACAGTGGGGACTCCAATTCTGGCTTTAATTGATGTACTTTTTTTTTTCTGTCGTGGACTACTTTTATTAGGAAATGTGTTATTTCATTCATACAAACTACAAGTTGTAATTGTGGCAAAACACTTTCAGATACAAAAGCATTTGTTACCCATTATGTAAAGTTATGTATTTCAAGAAGGAAAAAAGTTATACAACAAAAAATGCTTATCTATGGGTGGTAAAATTTTCATTTTACGTGTCTTTGGATTTTTTTTTTGTCTTTTTTACCTTTTCTTGGGCCTCACTCATGGCATATGGAGGTTCCCAGGCTAGGGGTCTAATCAGAGCTGTAGCTGCTGGCCTACGCCACAGCCACAGCAAAGCGGGATCTGAGCTGCATCTGTGATATACACCACAGCTCATGGCAACACTGGATCCTTAACCCACTGAGCAAGGCCAGTGATCGAACCTGCAACTTCATGGTTTCTAGTCAGATTCGTTAACCACTGAGCCATGACAGAAATTCCGTGTCTTTGGATTTTTAAATTGATTGTTGATTTTATAATTAAGGAAAACAATAGAATGTATTTAAATGAAAGAAAAAATTAAGGGAAAGTGAAAGAAATGCTTCCCGTTTTCAAACAGTTATCTAAAGGGAATTTTGGAAACCATAGGGGAGGCATGCCTAGCTTAACTGACACTGCATTTCAGATCTCAGGCTTAATCTGAAGAAGTGGTAGTGTTCTTCTGTTCCTTTGAGCTAGAGATTATTGTTATTATTCTGCTGAGGAAGAAGATTGCATGTCACCAGTTTAACTCATCTAAAAAAAAGGAAGCTATCTTCTAAGTCACTATTGTTTAGTGAATTTCTCTGGAGCTACATATAGTATCAAAATATCATTTAAAGTTTTAGAACCAAAATGAACACTTACTTTGTCTTCAGTGTAGGAAATATAAAGTTTATGACCCCAAATATAATACTCTAAAATCAGCTCAAAACACTCAGGCTGTGTTTCCCAGTAACCAGTAATAGCCACATACATTCTTTTTCACATATCGTATCAAAATATATAAATACTTTTTTAAAAAAACATGCTGCCAGACCGATGATAGGTTATCTGGTCCTGAGCTTATCTGTGTTGGGATTTCTTAGGGTTTTTCATTTTTTTTAAATTACTGATTTAATCACTTTACTTATAGGTTTGTGTGTTCCTAGGAAAATTTTCCACTTCATTTAATTTATTGGTAAACAATGATTTCTAGAATTCTTTTATTTTTTATTTTTATATATGTAAAGGTGGTTGTAATGTCCCTATTTTCATTTCTGATTTTACTTCTTTGCATCTTCTTTTTTCTTTCTCAGTCTAGCTAAAAGTTTGTTGTTTTGTTGATATTTTTTTCCCCCCTAAGAACAGACATTTGGTTTCACTGATTCTCTCTATTGTTTTTTTTATCATCTATTTCACTTTTCTCTGTTCTAATCTTTTATTTCTTTTCTTCTGCTAGCTCTGGGTTTAATTTGCTCTTTTACTAGTTTCTTAAAGTGTGTTATGGACTGAATTGGAGCCCCTAAAAAATTCATATATTGAAGTTCTAAGCCTCAGAGTAACTGTATTTGAGAAAAAAAAAAAAAGAGCATATAGGGAGGCAGTTAGGGTTAAATGAGGTGTCAAGGGTGGTTCTATTTCTCTGAAGGACCCTGACTCATACATTCTTTTATTCATTTCTAAATCTTCCTCAGTCAAGGATATCTTTCAAGTGTGTCCTACCAAAAAAAAAATTCCGTCTGATAAGAACCAGGATCATGAATTTTGTGTGTGTGTGTGCGCGTCTGTATATTCTCAAGATGTTTTTAAAACGCTTTAGGGAATATATACCAAGTGACAGTACACACCTGCTTTGGATAAGGATGTAGTAGACAATGTTAAATCTATTAAATGTATAAAGAGGGAGTGACTTTTGCCACTGTGGGATTATCAAGTGCAAAATATGTCAGGCGAGCTGGCAGGCTGGAGATTCAGGTGAGAGATGATATTGCAGTTCTGAGTCTGAAGGTTGAAAACCAGGCAGAATTTCAGTGTTGTGGCCTGGAGGCAGAATTCTTTCTTTGGGAAACTTTGGTCTTGGCTCTTAAGGCCTTCAGCTGATTGGATGAGGCCCACCCCCCAACATGGAGTGTAATCTGCTCACTCTAAAGTCAACTGATTCTCAATGTCAGTCACATCCAAAAAATACATTCACAGCAACATAAAAACCAGTGTTTGACCAAACAGCTAGTCACCACAGTCTTGCCAGGTTGACACATGAAATCAGCTACGTGGAAATTTGATCATTTTCTAATAAAACTGGAAGATATTAGAAGAAATGGCCAAAACAAAAGTGGGTGTGAGAGAACTCATCTGGATGTTGTTTTTTGATTTGACTCAATTCCTTTAGAAAGAAGTTAAATCAGGACTATTTCAAACTGGTTACTTCCTTTAATCAAGTCGGTACATAATCATGCGCCTATCTGTGAGGGGTTAACCAGAATATATTTCAAACTGCTCAAAGCAATTATGACTAAGGACGGTGTGACTGTCGAATAAATGGTTGTTGTTGTTGTCCAGGATGTACCTTTATCACATGTTGGCTCTCTTTGGGTGATCACTTACAGTGACTCAAACTGTGAGTCAGGAAATAAGAGGTCCCCTGATGTCACATTAAAAAGATTGGCGAGACTCATAAACTACGGCTTGATGAATGGATAACCTGTTGGGTTGAAACAGCATTTAAAATGGATATATTTTTCTTGCAGATACTCTTAGGAGACAGCTCTCCTACTTCCTGGAATGAATGGGCTTTATTTCGACCAGGGCTCCATCCTAAGGTAACAGTCCCTTTTGATCACCTGCTGGCATGTCTAGAGCCCAACTATATTTGCCAACCTTTACAGATTTGATAGCAGAATTGAATGAATAATGTCTGTGAAAGCATTTTGGAAGCGATTAAACGTTAGACAGTTGATGATTTAGACAATGTCTTTACTAAAGAGATTATAAATGTCAGAGAATTTATCAGAGGCCGCTTGTTGGTTTTAAAGCTTTATGCAATATTTAAATGAATTTTGGCACTTTTGGTAGGAGGAATGGTTTTCTTGAATTTTCAGCTCTCAGTGTGGGAAGCAAAGCAATAGGGAATTCTTTGATTTCAAGGTTTTAATAGCAGGGGCAGGAGTATGGCTTATATGACTATCAGTTTAGCAAGGGTTTAGCGGTCCTTTCAAAGAAAAAGTTCTAAGACCAACTATTTTAGTTTATTTTAAAAAATACCAAACATGAAAAATTGTGAGAAATTGATACTGTGGGGTCAGAGAAGTGGTTCTTGAAGAAAGGACACTTAAGTTGCGAGCTGAAAGACATGAAGGCATTAACCAGGGAGGAGACAGGGATTTTCAGACGGTAATGGGCAAAGCCTCTGTTGTCAGAGGAAGTGTGGTGTACTTGAAAACTAAACAAATACCGGCATGTCTAGAGGACAGAATGAAAGGGAGAACCGTGCAAGATAGAGCTGGAGGAGAGGCAGGGACAGGATGGCGGAGGCACCCAGTGGCCTGTTACAAGTCTTGATCTTCATCCTAAAAACAAGAGACAGCTGTTGAAGTATTAATAATAGGGTACGTGATTCTTTGTTTTGAAAAGATTACTTTGGCCATCTTTGGGGTCAGAGCGGGTGTGGGGAGACCAGTCACGGCTGTTAGAGTTGTTCAAGCGAGGGCCAATGGTAGCTTGGATTAGGCAGAATAATGAGTGAAAAGGAAGCAGATGGCTTTGGGAATTCTGTAAAGGGTCAAATGGACAAGATGTGGTGTTACCCTGCCTAGTGAAGGAAAAGCTTAGAACTTTTATGTCCTAAGATAAGAAACATTGGAAGAGGGTCATAGTTATATCAGGGACATGTTGAGCCTGCTACTGCTGGTAACTGTCAGCCTCCTTAATCTCAATTCCAGTCCCTATCTTCCTGCTAGTTCTTAAGCTTGTATCTCAGTCTCTTTAACACCTTTACTGCAGTGTTGCATTGCCCACCAGTACCTATAACCAACTGAGCTCTCATGGTTTCATGGCTTTTCACTCTTCTCATCTTGTTGACCACAGTATTCAATTACTCTTCCTTCCATAGCATCATGATAATCAGCCCTTCACGTGCATGCTGGGCTCCCTTGACCTTCTCTTGTTTCATTCTGTCTTCTTGTGAAAAACGCAATCCTATTTAAAATCAGTCCTCTACTTGCTGGGGAAAAACACAAAATCATGCTGAATGGGCTCCATTTATATGATAGTTAATATCAAGCATAAGTTCGCATGCTGCCACCCTGAGAACCAGAAGCGAGCAGGGGAGAACGTCCACGAACTCCTACCACATCTGCCCACCACCTACAGGTGTCTTTGTTGTGCCTTTTCTCCCTTTACTACAGAGGAACTAAGCGCTAGTGCAGGCTAACCTCTTCCCTTGTGATCCCATCTCCTCCTAGGAAGGACCGCCCAGCAACAAGAGCAGAGCTCAGAAATGCCCTCCTCTCTTTCTGGCACCATTGTTCTTCTCCTCCTCCGAAACCTCCTGACCTCACTTTTCTCTCTGGCTGGTGTCTGTTTTCTTTCCTTCTCTTCACAGTGAAACTCCTCAAATGAGTTGTTTGTGTTCACTGCCTCTATTTAATCTCCTCCACTTTTCTCTTCATTTTGGGCAGACTTTCAGACTCAGTACTTTACTTACCCTGAATGCATCAAGGTCACTGTGACCTCCTTGTCATTTTCCATCCTCATCTTATTTGACCTGTTGGGAGCATTTGCTGTCGACATCAAAGATCGGTTTGATAGCAGGTCACTCTTTCCACCTTGAAGCTCTTTCTTCTCTTGGTGTCCAAGCATTACACTCTCTCTCGACTCTACTCCCATCCTCTGGATGCTCCTCCCAGTCTCCTCGGCTAGTTCTTCCTCACCTCCCTGTGTTCTCAGTGTCGAGTGTCCAGTTCTCACCTCCTAGACCTCTCCTCTGGCTCCACTTCTGTAGTGATCTTGTTCAGGCTCATGGATTTAAGTACCATGTGGAGGCTCAGGAACATGTCTAGATTATTCTCATAGTTAGATAGTCAAAAGCACACCTGTCTTCTAACTTTTGTTTCTTCTATCCTACATGACTGTTTTCTAGTTTGTTATATGAACTTGTTATATTTTCAGTATATAATAGTATATAATCTTTATCATGTGATAAAATGGTCAACAAATGTTTATCCAAAAACGGAGACAAAAGTTTTATCCTAAAGATGGGATAAACCAGAGATGTTGTTTTTCTTAAACACATGATTTCACACGGAAAGTGAATGAAATATAAATTTATTTTAAAAAATGCTTTAGAAGGTAATATTAGTTTCCTCTTTGGTTTGGCATTTAAATGCTCAGATTAAAACCTGATCTTTAGAATAAATATTAGTTTAAAGTGAAAAAGAGGGGAGTTCCCGTCTTGACTCAGTGGTTAACAAACTTGACTAGTAGCCAGGAGGACACGGGTTTGATCCCTGGCCTTGCTTAGTGGGTTAGGGATCTGGTATTGCCATGAGCTGTGGTGTATGTTGCTGATATGGCTCAGATCCCACGTTGCTGTGGTTGTGGCATAGGCTGGCAGCTGCAGCTCTGATTAGACCCTAGTTTGGGAACCTCTATATGCTGTGGGTGCAGCCCTAAAAAGGCCAAAAAAAAGGTGAAAAAGAGGGAGTTCCTGTTGTGCTGTGGCGTGATGTTATCTCTGTGAGGATGTGGGTTCAATCCCTGGTCTGGCTCAGTGAGTTAAGTATCCAATATTGCCATAAGCTGCGGTATAGATCACAGATGCAGCTTGGCGCCAGTATTGCTGTGGCTGTGGCTGTAGGCCAGCAGCTACAGCTCTGATTTGACCCCTAGCCCAGGAACTTCCATATGCCACAGGTGTGGCTGTTAAAAAAAAAAATGTGAAAAACAGTTCTGTTGTGGCGCAGTGGGTTGAGGATCCAGTGTTGTCACTGCAGCAGCTTGGGTTGCTACTGTGGGTGGTTTGGTCCCTATCCTGGGAACTTCCATAGGGTTTGATCCCTATGCTGCAGGCAAGGCCAAAAAAAAAAAGGTGAAGAATTCCCATGATGCCTAGAATGGGCCCAGGACCACAGCCGCTGAGGGACATATAAGAAGCTCATACAAACTAGAGACAAAGGTTTCTTTTGCATATTGGTCTTATGCTAAGAAGGCACTGTTGGTTGTATAAAAAGCCCTCTTAGAGAAGATGCCTGGTCTTGAAGTCTCCCTGATGAAGGCATCCCATTCCGCACTCACAAGGAGCTAAGCTCCCTGAGTATCATCAAGGGGGAAAGTTGGATGAAACTAAGTGACTGAAAATCCAGATGAAGCTGAGGACAAGTGGCAGGTTCTGTTTGAGGGAAGAGGATGCTGTGGTCCAAGAGAAGAGTGACCACATAAATTGAGGATGCTAGCTTTCAAAAGCAGGTGGCACGAAGGTCATGGGATGGAGAAGCCATTCCTTCTACAACCTTCGAGGTAGATGCTGAATGGCTGGCAATGGGCAATTTGAACGTGAATTAAAGAACCCTTCTGCACATCCTTCTAAATCCCACGTGTGTGATAGTATCATGGAGGCGTGATGCCCAGGACATTGCCTTCTGTGTTTGTGAAAAGAGAAAACGTGCTATGCTCTGCATCAGCCATACCTTTTTTTTTTTTTTTTAAATCCTTCTTACTTGAGTTTAAATTCTGGCTCTACCATTTACTTTTGGAAAACTACTTAATCACTCTGTGCCTCATTTTCCCTGCCTTTAGAATGAGAGCAATAACAGCATCTATCTCAGGATTATATATGGTAAATTCAGGTAGAGAAATTAGCATAGAGCTTGGTATAGTCATTCAACGTGTTTCTCGAACGATTGCTGTAGAGCTGAGCCTGTGTTAGGCACTGGGAATACTGTGATTATTCACAACACTTAGGCACAGCTTCTGCCCTGATGGCAATAACAGGGCACTGAACAGGTAATCAAACAAATAACTATGAAATGCCAAATTGAGTAAAGTGAAATAATGGAAATGAATCTAGAATCCTCGTGGAGAATTAATGGTGTGTCTGTGTGTCACAGTGTGTGCGTGCAGTGGTTGGAGGTTAGACATACTAAGATTAGTTAGACAGGAAAGACCTCTCTGAAGAGTAATTTATACTTAGACTTGGATGAAAGAGACAGGGGTGTCGGATGGAAGGAGTGGCATTTCCAGCAGCCAGAATCGCCGAGTGTACTAAACAGGTACTCCAAAAAAATTAGCTTTGTAGAGATTCTTAGGCCACATCCTCAAGGTGGGGGGAAATTTTTTTTTTTTTAATAACTGAGAGCTAAACTGTTTATCATTTTATCTGATAGCAGAAGACTTAACCTAGTTATTTCGAGGCATATTCTTGGGTGGAGAGTCTGAACCCTAACCACTAGTCCACCAGGACCAGCAGGCTTGATGTTGCTCCCCAATCCTTTGGAGAAAAAATTTGGCAAAGAGACTTAGAATAGTGAGGCAAATAAAGTATTTATTAAGCAAGAAGATGAGGAGGAGATGAGGAGATACATGCCGAGAAAGCACAGGCAGGATCCAGTGGGGGAGGGGTAGCGGGGAGAGAGACAAAGACAAAGAGACAAGGAGAAAAGAGAGTGACACATGCTTTGGAGGTGATTTAAATCACTTGTATGGGGACAGTCCTTCCCGGCTTCCTCTGGCCAATCATCTTGCTTCACCTGGCCTTGACTCATGGACATGACATAACATGTGGCCTGACTCAGGGCCCTCCCCTGTGTTCACACAGCATCTTTCAGCCAGGATGGATTCTAGTGCGACAGTCTCTGGGAAGTTGAGAGAATGTACTGTGGTCTGGTGTCCCTCCCTTCTCTGACCCCTGAGGAACCTTTCTGCACACGTGTATTTCGGGAGGTCTTCTTAACCTCAAGAATGAGAAATGTGTGGTCTCCTTATCCAAACAGAACGCAGCTCTTTCTTGCTCCTGCCATTATCTTTATTTTGTTCACAGGGGACAGATTTCAGTTGCTCAGCCTGGGACCCATCTATCTTCTGCCTCAGGCAGACTCAGTCAGAATGATTGATTGCTCAGTCATTTCAGAAACCTCTGAGTAAAATTCTGAATTTTATTTTGTCTTTTAAAAAATTTTATGGTTGTACCTGCAACATATGGAAGTTTCTGGACCAGGGATTGAATTTGAGCCACAGTTGTGACTGACACTGACGCTGCAGCAATGCCAGATCCTTTAATCCACTGGGCCGGGCTGGGGACCAAACCCGAACCTCAGTAGTGACCCAAGCCACTGCAGTCAGATTCTTAACCTACTGCATCACGGCTTAAACTCCCCAAATTCTGGATTGGAAATAGCTAATGTAGGATTTCCCGCTTTGGACCTTTCTTTCCTCTGATTCTGTGTCTAAAGAGAGGTGGAGTGTCCAGCAGATACCAGCTGTGCCCTGGTGGCTACTGTGATGTAACTCTGTGTGTGCTTTGCTTGTGGGACTTGATCCCTGATCCATCATCTGAGGTGCCCACATCCCCCCACAGCCTCTGGCCCCTCTGGAGCCTTCCTTACTCTGATCAAGGCCCGTCCTGGCCACATGCTCAATGCCTCCCATGCATATAGAGTTCTCTAGGGTTGAGAAGGGCCTAGGAGGTGGCCCTTAAGCTCATCTGCCCTGACAACTCACTTCACTATCTGTATTTTATTCCTCTAACGTGGAAATTTTGAAGAGGCTAGAAGCCTTTTTTCTTTTTAGGGCCACACCTTCAACATACGGACATTCCCAGGCTAGGGGTCGAATCAGAGCTGCAGCTGCGGGCTTTCTGCACAGCCACAGCAACACTGGATCTGAGCTACATCTGTGACCTATGCCATAGCCTGTGGCAATGCTGGATCCTTAACCCACTGGGTGAGGCCAGGAATTGAACGCACATCCTCGTGGATACTAGTCAGGTTCTTAACCTGCCAAGCCAGAACAGGAGCTCCCTAGAGGCCTTATCTGAGCTCCACCCTTGGAAGTCAGATGAAGGTCTTGGGATTTCTCCAGATTCATCTGGACTCCTAGTTATTTCCCCTTGGAGGCCCCACTTCTCCGTGGACTTGCCAGGATTGGGATAGAGCCTCCTTTTTTGGAGCCCCTGCTAAATCTATAGTTTCTTATTCCTGCAAGGAAAAAAAAAAAAAAAAGAGTCTTTCCTCCAAGCCCCAAAGGACTTTTCGAACAAAATAAAACAAATCCAAAATATTCCTTTTGGGGTTTGAGTTTTCAAACAAAATAAAACAAATACAAAACTGACTATGCTTTTTCCCCCCCCCGCTTTTCTCCCCCAGCCCTGTTTATCTTACAAACTTAACCTAGGACTTAAAAAATTTCTCCTCTGCTCTTGCAATTAATTAAAAGCCTCAGCTTGTAAGACTTTAGCCTCTGCTTTGCATTTCAAGCACTTATTTTGAAATTCAAATGCCAAGAATTTGCTTGTTTATTTTCTAAACTCTGGTTAGTCTCTCTCTAAAGCAATAAGGTCCAGCCTAATGTCTATCACTGTTAGATAATGTGGCATAAAATCAATTACTGACTATGAAAATTATTAATTTCTGAGAGTGCCTGTTGTGGCTCAGTGGGTAACCAACCCAACTAGGATCCATGAGGAGGTAGGTTTGATCCCTGGCCTTGCTGAGTGGATTAAGGATCTGGCACTGCTGTGAGCTGAGGTGTAGGCTGGCATATACTATGTTTGTGGCGCTAAAAAGACCCAAAAAGAAAATTAATTTCAGTTTCCAAATGTTATCATGCCACTTAAGCATTATTAGCTTACTCAAAGACCTTTTAACTATTTTCTCCTTAGATTTATCTGGCAGCTTCTCAGAAGTTCTGAGACAGAAGGGAAGAGGGCAGGGCACAACCCTTAAAAGAATGACATAGTCCTTGAGGATAAGACAAAATCTGGTTAGAACCAACCAAGTCCAAGATGGTGGATGATCTGACTTCCAGTGGACCTTGAGTTCCATTATGGCTGACTGTAACACATTAGCTGAATGACACGCCCACAGATGCCAAGCCAATCATTAGAGGCCAAAAAGTGGGCAGTGGCCCAATTCCTAGAAAACCCTGTCCCTTCCCAGAAATAGTTGGAATAATCCTCCCACTTATTAGCCTATGAAATTGCCCAGCCCATATTTCAGGGCCTCTCACCTCTTGGCTTCTGAGATGGCCCACACTTTGTCTATCTCTCAGTAAATCTACTTTTTACCTATCATTTTGCCTCCTCCTGAATTCCTTCTGTGTTGAGACATAAAGAAGCTGAACTTCAGAAGCTCCTGGGACCAGGTGCGTGATTTAATTTAACAAACAGTGGGTTCAAGTCCCAATTGGACTTTGGCTGTTTTTGAGTCCCAGTCTGAAGTGTGTGGTTTCAGTTCTAGCGGTCCATGCCCCTCCTCAATGACTTCAGTGGAAGCCGAGCCGTGTGCTTCATTATCTTGTCCCCTTTGTCCACCCACCATCCAGGATGACCTCCACAGCCCCTCGCTCCAATCTTGGGGTCCTTTTATTTCCTCCCTGGGGATTGTTCAGCGGTCTCTTACAGGGGTGCTCAAGACCTTGTTGTCTTTTAGGACTCCACCTTAAATTTGGAAATCCTGCCCTCCAGCCCTGCCGGCTTCTTTGCTCTTGAGCTAGACTCTCAGCCTCACGTCTAGTCCATAACGACCTCTTATTTTCTTCCTCCTTAAAGAGTGCCCTGTGACTTAATTTCTTTCCCACTTACATCTCATTGGTTAAGTGCAATCTAAACTGTTAAGGAAAATTCCAGCAGCCATAAAGTTTGAAAAGGTCCAGCTGCTCTTATTCAACATTTCATATGCCAAGCAGCATCCAGATTCATGGATGCTGAGAGAAAGGAGCTCTGAAGAGCTGCACAAGGCAAGAGATTTTTATAGACCAAGGAACGAGAAAGTTTGCTGATTGGTCAAAGCAGAGTTACTTTTCTTACAGGGCAGAAAGGAACATTTTGGAGCTGGTCTGGTAACTTGTGGTGATCAGGAAAGCACCAGCTGGTGCACCAATGCCTTCCTTTTCTGGAAGAGCCCAACATAGAAACTAGCTAAGTTTTGGTTTGCTGATTGGGTCTTAGTATGAGTGACTTCATCTTGGGCCTGCTGTAGATATTATAATACATCTGTACCTGACGTCATGTGACCAGAGCACTGACCCTCTTTGTAGATGGATGTTTGCAGACCTTAGCTGGGTCTCAGTGTCCTTCTCTCCCTCTTCCTTTCCCCTGTTCCTTTTTCTACTGGACTGTAAGCTACTCAAGACCATACCTGGGTCTTACACCTTGGAATCTTTAGTATCTAGTACTCTTCTTAGTACCAATCCCCGATCAATAAATATTTTTTGAATGAATAAAGAAAAAAGTAATGCTTTTTCTTACTTTTTTTTACATTTTTATTTATTTTTACTTTTTATTTTTCGTCTTTTTAGGGCCGCACCCGCAGCATATGGAGGTTCCCAGGGGTCGAATCAGAGCTGTAGCTGCCGGCCTACATCACAGCCACAGAAACACCAAATCCAAGCCACATCTGTGACCTACACCACAACTCATGGCCATGCCGGATCCTTAACCCACTGAGCAAGCCCAGGGATTGAACCTGCGTCCTCATGAATACTAGTCAGATTTGTTAACAGCTGAGCTACGATGCGAACTCCACCAATGCTTTTGTTAAAATAAACTAGTATTTCATATTGATATGTTCATTCTTTAATCATTCATAGGGGGTAAATACAGTGACTCAACAGTGTTGAATAGAAAAATGTGACATTTTAGATTTAGAACTTTAAAGAATGAGGAAAAATTGAGAGGCATATTTTGTAGTTAATTCTGGCTCTCAGAATATTCCATTTTGGTGTTTCCTGGTGGCTCAGTAGGTTAAGGATTGGGGATTGTTCTGCTGCAGCTCAGGTTCAATCCCTGGTCTGGGAACCTCCACATGCTCTGAGCATGGCCAAAAATTTCTTCTTTTACAGTAGTCTCACCCATATTTCTGTTTATTCGAAATATTAAATTATTATAGACTCATTTTGATTTTTTTGATTTTTAATTTTTTTTGGGTATGTTGGCAGCATGCAGAAGTTTCTGGGCCAGGGATTGAACCTGTGCCACAGCTATAACCAGAGCCACAGCGATGACAATGCTGGATCCTTAACCCACTAAGCCATAAGGGAACTCCCTACAAACTCATTTTTAGCTACTAAGGTTTAAATAATTCTCTGATAGTAAAATCTCTGTGTAGTATATGGTTACTCTCCTATAGTAGTGTAATTTACTAAAGTAAAATGCACTCGTAAGTGTATAGTTTAATAAGGTCTTTTTTTTTTCTTTTTGGCCAGTCCCCCTAGCATGCAGAAGTTTCCAGGCCAGGGACTGAACCCGAGCCACAGCAGCAACCTGAGCTATAGCAGTGACAATGCCAGATCTTTAACCCACTGAACTACAAGGGAACTTCAAGTTCGATGAGTTTTGACACACATATACACTTACATAATCACCACTAATAGCAAAGATGCAGAACATTTCCATCATCCCCAAAAGTTCTTTTGTATTGGTTTTCAGTCAGTTCTAGTTCACCTCGCGATATCCCCAAGCCCCAGACAATCTCTGATGTGCTTTCTATCACTGTAGTTTCTTTAGCCTTTTCTAAAATTTCATATAAATGGGATCATATTGTATGTCCTCGATGGTGTCTGGTTTCTTTTGCTCAGTACATTGTTGGACGTTATCAATATTGTTGCCTCTATTTGCCACAATTTGTGTAGCCATACGGTGTTGATAGACTTGGAGGTTGTTTTAGTTTCTGACTGTGATGAATAAAGCTACTGTCAATGTTCATACACAAGTCTTTCATTTTTCTTGGGTAACCACCCAGGAGTGGAATGCATGGGTCTTAGGGTAAGGTGTAAGTTTAGTGTTATGAGAAACTATCAAATTGTTTTCCTGGGTGGTTGTAACATTTTACATTCCCATTAGAGTTCTGGTTGCTTCATACTTAACATATTTCATCAACACTTGGCATTGTCAGTTCCTTTTAATTTTCCTTTTTCTGCTGAGTATGTAATGATACTTTACTGTTTATATTTCTCTGATAACTAATGATGTTGAGAAGTCTTCATGTGCTTATAGGCAGTAATATATTCCTCTTGTGAAGTATTTGTTTAAACATTCTGGCAAGTTTTAGTTGCGTTGTTTTCTTATGATTTGCAAGAGTTATGAATATATATGTCAGGTATACACATTGTGAGTGTTTTCTCCTAGTCTGTAGTTTGCATTTTTATTTTTCAGACAGCAGAAAATTTTAATTTTGAAGTCCCATTTATCAATTATTTTGTTTTATGATTTGTGCTGTTTTATCTAAGAAATCTTTACCTGCTCTTTGGTTGCAAAGAATATCTCTTATGTTACAAGCTGGTTCTTAAAACAGGTTAAAAACTAACCAGCGAGTCAGTTTTGTTATGCTCTTAGTAGTTACTAAGGTCTAAAGAATAATTCTTCTTTGATAGCGAAATCCCTGTGTAGTATATGGTTACTGTCCTGATTTTGAAATGAGCCATTGAATAGAAATGAAGAGCTTTGAACAACTGTTTAAACAGTTAATAAGTATTTCCAAAGGTAATGGTTAAATTTATTCCCAAACGTAGAGGCCAAGTGAGCAGGATATGAGAAGAGCATCCAGTTTCTCAGTTTGGGCTGTATCGAGGCTCTCTTCTTTGTCATACTTAAAAAAAAAAAAAAAAAAGCTTGTCATTCCTTTTTTCCTTTTGTTAAGAAAAATCTGTTTTGAGTCTCTCAATATGCCATATTTTCCGGTCTTTTGTATCTTTTTCCTTTTATATATGCTCTTCCCACAGAGCTTTTTAAATTTCTTGCTTCTTTTCTTTCCCTTCCTGTATTCCTTCCTCATCTTTTTTTTTCCTTTACCCCTTCTATTTCCAGTCTTTTGTTCTCATTGACTTAGCGTGGAACTCTGAACTTAGCGTGGAACCTTTTTTGATTGTTTGATTGATTGATTGCTTTTTACGGCTGTACCCGTGGCATATGGAAGTTCCCAAGCTAGGGGTCAAATTGGAGCTGCAGCTGCTGGCCTACACCACAGCTGCAACAACGCTGGATCTGAGCCGCATCTGTGACCTCTACCACAGCTCATGGCAATGCCAGATCTTTAAGCCACTGAGCGAGGCCAGGGATTGAACCTGCATCCTTATGGTTACTAGTTGGATTTGTTACCAGTGAGCCACAATGGAAACTCCAGGGAACCTATATTTAAACAGACAGAACTATGAATTCAGAAGTGGAGTAAAATTTTATAGCATCTATTCGCAACTTTGAGGATGAGTTGAATACTGAGTTGATGCTTCATGCTTCTCCTTAAACTAACCATGTTGTTTTTAATTTGAATGTTGTTTTCAACTGATTCTTTCTCTTTCCTGTCATTAGGAAGAATCAACAGTTTTATTTGGCAGTTTGGGGGAACTATTTGTACAAAAATGAACATGGATACAAAACTCTGGTAGGAAAAAAATATCTTCAAAGTTAGGCTTATTTTTCAGGAAAATGTTTATTGTGCATAAACATAACACAAATAAAAAAAAATGTTCTAATTTACTTTTTCCAATAGGGAAGCCTTGCTAATGTTCCTATCAGAAAATATGGCTATTCTATAGGCCCTTTTAAAGAATCTCACAGGATTCATAAACTGCGTCATAAAATGCAAACCTACAGAGACATTGTTCTGTACTCCTTAAGCCTGCAAAATCTTTAACATTTCCCATTTCTTTCCTTAATGTAGAAAGTCATTATTTTTATTCTTCCTTCCTCTTTATTCCATCTTCTGTCTCTTTTGTTCGTTTTGTTTTCACTTTTTGCCTTTTAGGGCCTCACCCACGGCATATGGAGGTTCCCAGGCTAGGGTTTCGAATTAGAGCTGTAGCCGCTGGCCTTCGCCGCAGCCACAGCAACACCAGATCCGAGCTGCGACTGCGACCTACCACAGCTACCGGCAACACTGGTTCATCTTCTATCTTCATTTTTTTCCAATTTATGTCATTTCCTTCTCTCTTTTACCACAATCTTTTAAAGGCTTTACTGATTGGTAGCACAAAGATTACTTTTTCAGTGTCTTCTTCCTCATTCAGTTTTTCTGTTTTCATCTCTCTCTATATCACATTCTCTTACTCCTTTTTTGATTTCTGCTTAATTCACCTCTATGCTTTTCCTTAAGTCCAATTCAAAGACTTCTAGCAGATCTTAGAAGAAGAGAGTCCTTCTCCAGCAGTTCATTTCTGTGGTCATTTGAAACCTACAAGCCAAGATGTTTGGAAACAATTATGATTTAATGCTTCATAATAAAAATGCTTCTTATTTCAGCTGTCCTCAGAGATGCTAAAAATTATTTAAAATTTCAGTTGACTGAGTAATGCATTTAAAATGAGTATGGAGTGCGAAGGATCAGGGTCTGGCTGGAGCGAAGGTGAACGGCAAATCATGGAAACAGTGGGAATATTTCAGAATGGGTTTTCAAACTTTCCTATCTGTGAAAGCTCTAATGACACAGTAGAATAAATGAAGGTTAGAGGGAATGGTTAGGGACTTGGGGATTTCTGAGAGTTGTAGCCCTTATCTGCCTATGGCAATGTCTTTGGCGTCTCCAATTTAATGTTCATATGTCACGTAAATCACTACTTCATGGTGTATCCATGTTCGTTTTTGTATAAAATGCTCTCTCAAGTCTCCGAGTAAAATAGTTTGTTCTGTTGGGGTGATCTTTCCCCCCTGTGCCTTTTGGTCCGTCTGGCACCTTGTTCAGGGATCTGTTGCGGGGTAGGAGTGTCCAGTCTGATAAGCGCAGTACCAGAGCCAGAAAGCTGAGGCATCCCTTCCAAGATGTTTATGCTCTTGCTGTCCATCACCATTACCATCGCTAACTGGAAATGAGGGTGCTGGAACGAGATGGGTGGTGGCAGTGGTGGTGGCTGTGGGCTGCCTCTCTAGTAGATGACTATCTCCAAATGCAATGGATTGTTTGAGTAGAGGTGTTTAAAAAGAGCCAGAGTGAGGCTATTGGGAACTTAAGCCTTAGTTGTGGGCTAACATGGGATAAATGACCTATCAAAGAATCTGGCCATTATGGTAGAAAGAAGGGACATTTTGTTTTCCCAGGAAGCATTCTATCATTAAACAGGTCATTTACTTTAAATAGTTAAAAAAAAAATCTAGTAGCATTTTTAGGGTATTGAAATTAAACTATCAAAACAACCATTCCAGTAGTAGTAAAAATGGGAGATAAAATAGTATAAAATTTACTGATGAAATAACTGTAAATAAAAAAACTTATTAAAGTGCCTTGATCTTATTGGGAATAAAATTAATTGTCCTTACTGAAATGTAAACAAGTAAAATTGGATCGGGAGTCTGTCATCCTCTGGCTAGGTAGTAGCGGTGTGTTGGGTAGAGAGAATGAAGAGACGAGGTAGAGGGAGGAAGGGCAGAGAAGAGCTGAGGATGGGGCTGAAGTGAGAGTTTTTCCTTCTGTCCTTGACCTGTTGCATTGGTTTTTACTGGGTCACACTACCTCCTGTTGTTACAGTGGACTATCAAAGGAGCTCTGGGACCTTTTTCAGGTGTTCTTTCTTTTACCATCTTGACCCCTGTCTAGCTTGGAAGTAGGTGGGAATCCATCTTCCTTATTTAACATCTGGAAAGATGTGCTCTGCCACTGGAGGAGAGAGAGGTAATTTCCACCTCGCTGCTCAAAATAAAGTCTGTGGACAGACCAGCAGCACCTACAAGCATGGCCATTGCTAGGGAGCTTGTTAGGAATGCAGAATCTTAGGCTCCACCCCAGTCTACTGAATCAGGATCTGCATTTGAACAAGATCTCCCTGAAATTCACGTGCACATTCTTGTTTGAGAAGTACTGACCTAACATATTTAGTTTGCATTCCTGTAGTGTGTCCTCTACTAGCAGGGTGCCAGTAATTTCCTGGAATGTGTTTAATTGGGCTCTGCTCTCTTATTTAATCCATTAATCCATTATCACATTTAATCCTCACAACAAACTTTGCAGAGATACCTTAATCCTTCTCTTGCAGATAATACTGTTAAGTAACTTATAGAAGGTCACACAGCTAGTAAATGGTGGTAATTCCTAACCTTTTTTTCCTTTTCCTACACTGTTGCTTTTTCCTGAACTTAATAATGAGTAATTGTTTATGTATTAGGATGGGAGATAAACCCATTAAAAATTAAGTTTGTAAAAGAGCCCTTTTGAGTGTGATAAAAGAGGTCTTTCAATCATTTAAGGATTATTTCAATAGTATTTCACACTTTTGCTGGTGATAAAGCAAAGACCGAGTGAAGCATCATTGGTCCCTGGCTTTTGGTGTAACTTAGGGAAGTGAGAAGACTGCATCCTGGCATGCACACACTTCATCCTGCCCATCAGCTGACTTGCATCTTGTTGCTGCTGAGGGCCCCATCTGTTCAAGCCAGTGTGGAGCCAGGTGCTAAGAGTAGTTCTGATTGTTTTATGCTTAGGGTGCCCATATGCCTCCATGCAAACCTTAGTTCAAGAGCTGTAAAACTGTTTGCATTTTCAATCTATCAGATGGCTTTGAACAAAACTTCTGCCAATAAGGCTATTTGAATGCTTATTATTTGCCAAGAGTGTAGCACGAATGGCCACCAACCAAATTATTAAGAAATATTGCATTTTCAAAACAGCTGCATTTTCCAGGGAGAGATGTAGAAACCCCATAAAACACTGGAGATAACCTGGATCACCTTTCATTCTTGGAAAACTCTGTTCAACTGCAAAAATAGAGGCTAAAACCTGAAGCCACTGACATTTGCTTTGAGGTTGGAGAATCCTATGTCATTCTTGCTCTGGGGTTCTAACCCAGTTGGATTTGTTTCAAGCTGGGTAATATCTAGTGTAGGCTGTCCACACTGCACAAGCATTTCTGGGGGGAACTAGATGATGCTTTAAAATGAAGAGTATATTAGAAGCATGAGGTGAGTGTGGGGGCACGCCCCAGTATCTTAGGAGAAGAAGTGGGGGCAGAGTTTTCAGTTGGATGATGAAAGGGGAAGCATTAGTGTTACTTGATCAGTCTGTGGGCGGTTCTCAGTTTTGAAGGGACCGCTCCTGGCCCCCCTTCCCTAGGATGTGTGTTTGCGCCTTACCGAGGTCTCTTTCCTTTGCGCTGGTCAGCCCTGCTGTCTCTAATGTGATGACTTTGAGGGCCCCCAAGGGTCGGAGCTTTCAGAGCCGCCCGAAGCAGAGCCTGACAGGGGCGTCCTCCTTACGCACCACAGTCAGCCTGCCCTTCCCTCCAGCCTTCTTTCTGACGTAAGCAAAAGATTGGGACTCTGGGCGAGAGAGGAGTCCTGGACGCCAAGGACCAATTAACTTAGAGGCCCCACCCTTCTGTTCAAAGCCAGCCCAACTCGGAGAACTCAGTGAGCCTCTAGAGTAAAGCTCTTTGATATATATATATATATATATATATATATATATATATATATATATATATATATATACATATATATACATATATACACATAAAAGGGCAAACATCCTAAATGTCAGACCAGTATCCATGGGGGCGAGAGACAGCAGGTAATTAGAAGCAATTAGCTGTCCCCCTGCGGGGAAGCCGTGGAGTTACCTTTTCTCTCTTCCTCTTCGGTCCGTCCTTCCTTCTCTGTGGAAGAAGTGGAAGGGTGCTGCTCGCCACGCGGCAGTTACGCTGAGCTGGCGCGGTAATGAGGGATGGACTGAGCCGGCATCTGCTCTCCTCCTCCCGCCGCCGCCGCCGCCGCCGTGGCCGCGGGCAGAGCAGTGCATTGTGGAGGCTGAGCGCGCCGCGGCGGCGGGAGTGCGGCCCCGGGATCGCGCGGCGGGGAGCTGTCCGAGGTGCTGATCGACCCGACCCGCGGCCGGCGCGCGCTCTGCGCTCCCATCTGCACCGCACCCCAAGTCTTGGCTTTCCGTCCACCCTCAGTCTGTCCATCTGTCTGTCTGTCTCTCCTTACCTTGGGGCACAACGGCCGGAGGAAATCATGGTGTTCGCTCCAGGTACACCTGCACCTTGCTTTTCCACCAGGTGTCCCGGAGGGGAGCGGGGAAGAGAAGGGAGGGGAGAGGGAGGCCTTTACCTTATGGCCCACCTGCGCCTTTTGGAGTTACTGCCTGTAGCAGGGAGGGGACAGGAGGGAGAGTGTCCTTCTCCCCAGTCCCGCCCATCCGTCCTGTAAGAATCGCAGCTGTCTTCCTGCCCCGTCGCTGCTCTTCCCGCCTGGCTCCTCCATATCCCATCAGACTCAGGTGCCCCGAGAACTGAGATCTTCACAAGCAGCACAGGCGCTTACAAGAGCAGGAGGGTGGAGAGATGGGGCAAAGAGTAGTGGGTTTCGGGCTACTTCTATGGGAACCTTCTTCAGTGCCACTTCCCTCTCCGTAGAAGTGGCAGCCTGACCCGCTTCCTCCCGACCTCCTGGGGAGAGAAGTGTGTGAAGCCCTGGAAGTGGGACAAAGGGCGGAAGAGCGATATCCTTTAAGGAATTAGATCTGAAACTCCAGCAGCTGGAGGCTGCAGTACAGAGGCTGCTACTGCGGCGCCGCTGGCGGTTGCAGTGTCTCTTTGGAGCTGGCGATGAAGGACTTTAGTCCCTTTGCTGCTCTCTGTGGCTACAAGTTGGCGAAGAGTCAGATTTGTCCGCAGTCGACCCTTGTACCTGCCAGTGCGTGTGTTTATTTGAGTGAACCCCACCCCCCTATCCCGCAAGGACATGGATGTGTGTTTAGGATGAGGTCAGGCAGGTTAGGGAGTGGCAGGGAAAGTGTGGTCATTGTTAACGTAGGAAGGCCTCTCTAGGGGTATATGGAAAGTCTTTTCTCCGCTGTGTTATATCATGGGCCATGCTATCATTGAAGATGCGGTGAGGGTGTTGGTGGGGGTGGGGAGGAAGGAGTAATGAATAGAAGGGCCTGGGAGTCGACTTTGTTCCTTAACTTGAAAGGTTGGTTTGTATTTGCTGTGGGCAATGGACCCCAGATAGTTGCATTTTTAAAAAGTAAGAATTGAGTCTGTCCTTCAAAAAATTCAAATAGTAAAACTTGAGAGAAGGAAGTCCTACCCTGGTGCCCCCCCCCCCCCCCCCAACTTGAGTACTAGCTGAGGAGGAGGCCTGGAAGGAGTTTCTGTCCCTTCTGACACTCACCACAGGCAGTGACTCAGAGCAGAGCCTTAGAGGAAAGCCCAGGAGCCCTTCTGCTGCCCATCCCAAGTAACTCCAGAGGAGACATTGTTCTGTACAGTGAAGGACATTCAGTCAACACAGGATCTGGAAAATTGGGAAACAACTGCTCCTTGTTGCATTTATCATCTACTTAACACTTCATAAAACATTCAGGCTGTTATCTCCTTTGATCTTCATGTGACCCTTCCGGGGTAAGCAGTATCATCTTTATTTTAACAGCCCTTCCAGAGAGGCAGTGGTTCCAGATACTCTTGCCAGCACAGCCTTAGCTGGGGTTTTCTGACTTTAGATACTCTTTGTTTTTTCCTATACCCCGCAGCCTATCTTTTTTCTTTTTCCTTTGTCTTTTTAGCGCCGCACTCTTGGCAAATGGAGGTTCCCAGGCTAGGGGTTGAATAGGAGATACAGCTGTCGGCCTGCGCCACAGCCACAGCAATGCGAGATCTGAGCCTCATCTGTGCCCTACACCATAGCTCATGGCAAAGCTAGATCCTTAACTTACTGAGCGAGGCCAGGGATCAAACCTGCATCCTTATTGGTTTCGGCTGAGCCACGATGGGAACTCCCCAGAGCCTATCTTAATGACAAAATGCCTCACCAGTTTCAGGGGTAGCCGCTTTTTGGTCCAGAGGCAGGAATTAGATGTAGCCAAAGCAAAGTGTTTTTATACTTCCGCAGTGGGGGATGGGCTAGTGTTGTCTAGTTAAGATTGCTGGGGAATGTTTGCTAGGCATTTTCTAAAAGCATGATTGTGGGTGAAAGATTGTGTAATGAGCAGTGGGGAATTTCTGGAGTGGACAGTCTTTGCTTAAGCAGCCCACTAATTGGATAGGACTTTATTTTTCCATTTTCCCCAAGTTTTGCATTAGTTCCATCTCTTCATAACTGTTAGAGATGGCATAAATTGACCTGAATAGGATATGTACAGAAACCCTTGGGAAAATACTTTTTGGGTCATTTCTTCAATTTTGAGTTTCTTTTGAAAAGTCATAAGCATTTTGGGGCAATAAAAATGTGCTAAAATATTCAGTCAGTTACCTTCTCATCTACTGATCATAAGTCTTTTAACTCATGTGGTGGTATTATTCTGAAAGAAAATTAGAACAAGGAATTGAATTTTTTAACCCTGCCAGATTTTCAGCATTACAGCCTCATTTCTAGGACTATTGCTCTTCTAAATCTCTATAATCTGGGGATCCAGATGTTTTGTACTAAGTCAAGGGAAATACTTAACCCACCCCTTTCTCTGAGCCAACCAGACACTCAGGAAGGGAAGGAACGGAGGCTAGGATTATTGTGAAAGTAATAAAAAGTATTAGATAGTTCAAGATGAATATAATAACAAATTAACAATGAGCTATTCATAAAATTGGGTCAGTGGGTATTATGTCCTTTATTTTTAACTTTTTTATTAAGGTATAGTTGATTTACAGTGTTGTGCCACCCTTTATTTTTTTAAGTGAAGTACTGTTGATTTACAATGTTGTGTTAATTTCTGCTGTACCGCAAAGTGACTCATTACATATATTAAATAAATATATGTACACATTTTTGAAAAAGTCTTTTTAATTATGGTTTATCATAGGGTATGAATATAGTTCTCTGTGTTATAGTAGAATCTTGTTGCTTATCCACTCATGTATAATAACTTACATCTGCTAATCCCAACCTCCCACTCCATCCCTCTCCCAACCCTTTCCACCTTGGCAACAACAAATTTGTTCTCTATATCTGTGAGTCTCTTTCTGTTTTCAATATATGTTTTAGATTCTACATATATGTAATATATAGTGTTTGTCATTCTCTGTTTGACTTACTTCACTTGTATGAGAATCTCTAGTTTCATCCATGTTGCTACTAATGGAATAATTTCATTCTTTTTTATGGCTGAGTAGTATTCCATTGTGTATACGTACCACATCTTTATCCATTTATCTGTTGATAGACATTTAGTTTGTTTTCATATCCTGACTACTGTGAAAGGTGCTGCTGTGAACTTAGGGGTGCATGTATCTTTTTGAATTAGGTACTATGTCCTTTAAAAACCATTGTAGCTTTTTGAATTTTAGCAAAGGGGACAAGAATCCTGAGGTTTAGTTCTGGCTTGCTTATATGAATTGGCCTGCCTTTGAATGGTTCTGGTGCCTTTTTGCTTACCTTAAAGGCAAGGTAAAAATTGACAGAGATTTGTGAAGCAAGTTTCAGTCCAGAAATACAATGGAATGAAGGGGAAATAACTTTATAGAACTCTGGTTTTAATTCACTGTTATCATATAGTAAAATATTCTTGGATTCTCCGGTTTCAATTAATCTGCAGGTTATAAGGAACAAGGCTTAAGTTGGGCAGGATCTTTTGGTGTTTTTTCAATTTACTGGGGTAGATAATTCAATTCTATGCTTTTCCTCCTTCTTATACCATTCATAGACTTTGTAAGTTAAGAGGGTTTTAGTTTTGTGCATACTAATTTTAAACCCCTTTAAGGTAAGGGCCATGACTACTAATTATTAAAGTATTCAGTTACATGAAGGCTGTCTCTCATTTCTTCTTCTCTCTGAAGAAATTATACAAAATTAAGAACAGTTAAATGATAAATTAAAAAATATATATTTAAAATATATTTAGGAGTTCCCACTGTGGTACAGTGGGTTAAGAGTCTTACTGCGGTGACTTGGGTTGCTGTGGAGCTGAGAGTTTGATCCTGATACAGTGGGTTAAAGGATCCAGTGTTGCCGCAGCTGTGATGCAGGTCGAAGCTCTGGCTTAGATTCAGTCCCTGGCCCAGGATCTTCCATATGCCTCAGGTGTGGCCATAAATTTAAAAAATACATATTTAACGTATCTATGTTTAATTTCTCTCTGAGTACCATGTATCCTTAAACGTAGGTTAAACTGAGCTGGAGACACATAGCTGAGGCAAAAGGCCAAAGTCAGGCCCTTTGCTTTTCCTAAATATCTAATCTATTCTTCCTGATTTCATATTGCCAAACTGAAGGTAGAATCTTTGTATAGCAATTTGAGAAGATTTAGAAGCAAACCACCAGTGTTAAAGGAAAGAGGATGACACAAACAATATGAGAAAATATTTTAGCTTCTGTGCATACTATTAAATTGATCCAGGTTACTTAGTCTGTGACCTTATTAGCAAAAGCTTTCATTTGGGAGAAAAGAAAGTTCTGGGAGGAGGTGTCTGGACTTCCCATATGATACTGTTGGGTTTATGGGGGATGTCAAGGTATTCTTACCAGTTTGGGCACGAAGTCAATGTGGAAGAAAGAAGAAAGACCACCAGTGTTGGACTTTAGTGTTGGAGGTGAGAAAGTACCCAAGAGAATGTCAGGATATTTCCTGGCCTATTCCAGGATGAGAAAGAAGATGTTTACAAATTCAGATGTCTTTTCAGTGCTGTGGTTTCACCCAAATAATTCATGACACTGAACAATCATATTAGCAGTCCCTCCTGCCTTGAGGAAGAGCCACTAATGGATAGAGTATGAGGTAGAAAGTGAGGAGAGATGTTTCCTTACCCCTGGGCCATTTCCCCCTTCCCCCAGTGATTAGAATATGCCTCAGGGATTAATGCACCTCTTTGTGGATGGACCTAGTACATACTTGACTTTGTTTGGATTGCCTTCAAGTAAGCTGTGTTGTCAACAAAAAGACCTTTCTGTTCTTGTACATGAATTAGTCAGGGTATGATAATAGGGATTTCAAGGGGGGGATAAAAATGGTATAACTGCAAGCAATTAGACAGTCCCTTGACTTCTACGATTAGTTGAAAAACATTTAGCAAAAGTAGTTCTAGAGAGCTATCAAAAATATTTAAGAAAATATTAATGCAAGGAAATTATAGCTTTTATTTATTTTTATAAACCTCTTACCAATTCCTCAGAGATCTATGAATAAATAAATTATATAGCCGACTGTCTTAACTGTGAAGTTTACAGTCTGCCAACTGAAATTCTCCTCTTTGGCATAAAGGGTTTTTTAAATTTTATTTATTTGTTTGTTTGTTTGTTTGTTTGTTTAGGGCTGCTTATGCAGCATATGGAAGTTCCCAGGCTAGGGGTCTAATCAGAGCTACAACTGCCGGCCTACACCACAGCTACAGCAATGCCAGATCTGAGCTGCATCTGCCATCTACACCATAGCTCGTGGCCACGTGGGATCCTTAACGCAAGGCCAGGGATTGAACTGGCACTCTCATGAATCCTAGACAAGTTCGTTTCCACCAAGCCACAACAGGAACTCCTGCATAAAGTTTTTCTAAAAAAAACCCTTTTATTAATTTATTATTTAAAAATATTTATATACTTGACTTTTTGGATGTATAATTCTGTGAGTTATAGACATGCATAGAATTGTGTATGACCACAGAACGGTTCTGTTGTACTAAAAAATCTCCCTTTTTAATCAAACCGTTCTTCCCACCCCTAACCTCTGGTGAGCACTGATTTGTTTTCCACCCTTATAGATGTGCTTTTTCCACAATGTCATGTAAATGGGATCATATAACCTTTCGAGACTGGCTTTTTTCACTCAGTATAATTTCAGTGAGTTTCTTCCATGTCATTTGTGTATCACAAATTCATCCCTTTTTATTATTGAGTAGTATTCCATTATATAGATGGACCCACTGTTGTTTATCCCTTTTCCCAAATATTTGTTACTTTCCATTTTTAGTGGTTATGAATATAGTTGTGATAAACAACCCTGTACATGTTATGTGTGAACATAAGATTTTTTTTTTTAAGGGCCGCACCTGTGGCATATGGAGGTTCCCATGCTAGGGGTCCAGTCAGAGCTGTAGCTGCTGGCTTATGTTACAGACACAGCAGTGTCCTATCCGAGCCACGTTGGTGACCTACACCACAGCTCACGGCAACACCTGATCCTTAACCCACTGAGCGAGGCCAGGGATCAAACCCGCATCCTCATGGATGCTAGTTAGATTTGTTTCTGCTGAGCCATGATAGGGAACTCCTGAACACAGATTTTCATTTGTCTAGAGTAAATCCCTAGTCTTGAGACTACTGGATCTTATAGTAAATGTATGTTCTTCAGAAGGGTTGCACCATTTTGCATTACCATCAGTGAAGTTTGCTAGTTCCGGCTGATCTGCATTGTCTTTCTAATGACATGTAAAATGGTGTTCATTGTCATTTTACTTTGCATTTTCCTAATGGCTAATGGTTTTCAGAAATTTTTTTCAGGATCTTATTTGCCATATGTATATCTTTTTTGGTGAAGTGTCTGTTCAGATCTTTTGCCCATTTTGGACAGAGAGGTTTGTGTTCTTATAATTGAGTTTTGAGGGTTCTTTATATATTCTGGGTATAAATCTGTTGTTGAATATGTGATTTGCAAATATTTTCTTCTAATTTGTAGCTTGACTTTTCATTTTTTCAGCACTTTTACCTTTTTTAGGGGAAAATTTTTAATTTTGTTGCAGTCTAATTTATTGATTTTGTTTTTGATGATATCTTAGAACTTTTTGCATAACCCAAGGTCAAGACGTTTTTCTAAAAGTTTTGTAATTTTACATTTAGATCAAATCATGGAATTAGATGCCTACCCTCATCAATTCATCTAAACCTGACTGTCTCCTAAAGGCCCCACCACCTAATACTATCACAGTGGAAGTTAGGACTTCAACATAATAATTTTGGAGGGACAACAGACATTCAGTCCATAATAAGTTGATTTTTGGATATGGTGTAAATTATAGGTCAAGTTTAATTTTCTTTTGCATATGAATGTCCAGTTGTTTTAATACCTGTTTTTTTGAAAGACACTATTTCTCTATTGAATTACTTTTGCCACTTGTTAGAAATTAAGTGGCTATATTGTTGTGGGCGTATTTTTGGATTCTTTATCCTGTTTCGTTCATCTTATCCTTCTGCTGACACCACACGTATTGATTTCTGTAGCTTTACAGTAAGTCGTAAATTCAAGTAATGGAAATCTTTCAACTTTTTCTTCTCTTTAAAAATTGTTTTGGTTATTGTAGTTTCTTTGTCTTTTCATTTTAATTTTAGAATTGGCTTACCTATATGTATATAAAATCTGCTGAGATTTTGATTGGAATTTCATGGAATTTATAGATCGGTTTGTGGAGAATTAATATCCTAAGCATGTTGAGCCTCCAATCCATGAGCATAATATGTCTCTTAATTTATTTAGGTCTTTGATTTCTTTCATCAGTATTTTGTAGTTTAGTTTAGAAATATGATTGATTTTTGCATGTTGATTTTGTTTCCTATGATCTTGCTTACCTCTCTCATTAGTCACAGGAACTATTTTGTAAATTTCCTAGCAGTTTTTATGTGGGCAGCCATGTTGTATGTACATAGAGAATATTTTATTTCTTTTTTTTTCCTCCCATTTTTATGCCGTTTTTGCACTGACTAGGGGTTGCCGTATAGTGTTAAATACGAGTAGTGAGTGTGGACATTCTTGCCTTGTCTCTAGTCTTAGAGGAAAGCGTTGCAGCCTTTTATCAGTATGATGTTAGCTCTAGGGTTTTCTGTAGGTATTCGTTTAGGTTGAGGAAGTTCCTTTCAATTCTTAGTTTGCGTTGAGTTTTTATCATCAATAGGTGTTGAATATTGTTAAATGTAATGATATGACCAAGTGGTAATGATATGACCAAGTGGATTTTCTTTATTAGACCGTCGATATGGTGGATTATGTTGATTGATTTTCAAGTAGTGAAACAGTCTTACATTCCTGAGATAACACTCACTTGGTCATGATATATTATTCTTTTCATATACTAAACAAGTCAATTCATTAATATTTTGTTGAGAATTTTTTTGTCAGTGTTGATAAGGAATGTTGGTCTGTAATTTGCTTTTTCATGCACTGTTTTCTTAGCACCACACCTGCGGCATATGGAGGTTCCCAGCTAGGGGTCCAACTGGAGCTACAGCTGCCGGCCTATACCACAGCCACAGCAAGGCCAGATCCTTAACCCACTGAGCGAGGTCAGTGATTGAACCTTCATCCTCACGGATCCTAGTCAGGTTCGTTAACTGTTGAGCTATGAAGGGAACTCCTCATGCACTGTTCTTGTCTGGATTTTCATATAGTGTAATGCTGTCTGTGTATATGAGATGGGAAATGATCCCTCCTCTTCAGTTATTTGGAGGAGATGGTGTAGAATAGTATAATTTCTTTAAATGTTGGGTAGAATTCATCGAAGAAACCATCTGGGCCTAGAGATTTCTTTTTTTTTTTTTGTCTTTTCTAGGGCGGCACTTGTGGCATATGGGGGTTCCCAGGCTAGGGGTCTAGTCTGAGCTGGCCACAGCAACGCGGGATCCAAGCCGTGTCTTCGACCTACACCACAGCTCACAGCAACTCCGGATCCTTAACCCACTGAGCGAGGCCAGGGATTGAACCCACAACCTCATGGTTCCTAGTCTGTTTTGTTAACCACTGAGCCACGATGGTAACTCCTAGAGATTTCTTTATAGGGAGTTTTTTTTTTTTTTTAATGGCCGCTTCTATGGCATATGGAAGTTCCTGGACTATGGTTTGATTCAGAGCTGTAGCTACAGCTGCAGGCCTATACCACAGCCTCAGCAACACCAGATCGAGCCGTGTCTGCAACCTATGCTGCAGCTTGTGGCAACACTGGATCCTTAACCCAGTGAGTGAGGCCAGGGATCAGACCCACATCCTCATGGATACTCTGTTGGGTTCTTAATCCAATGAGCCAGTTTTGGTAGTTCTTTACGGAATTAGTCCATTTCACTTAATTGGTTGAATTTATATGAATAAATTTCTTTGTACTCTTACTATCTGCTTAATCTATGTGGGGTCTGTACGGATAGCTTTCTTTGGTTCCTGACCCTGCAAATTTCTGTTTTTTATTTAGTTTCCTTTGACAGTTTGGCTACAGGGGTTTGTTTGTTAATTTTTAAAAATGTTTTCAAAGAAACATCTTTTTGTCTCATTGATTTTCCTTATTGTTTTTCCTGTTTTAAATGTGATTGATTTCTGCTCTTGATCATTTCTTCCTTTCTGCTTGCTTGCTTATTTATTTATTTATTTATTTATTTATTTATTTATTGCTTTTTAGAGCTGCCCCCATGGCATATGGAGGTTTCCAGGCTAGGGACAGAATTGGAGCTACAGCTCCTGGCTTACACCACAGCCACCGCAACGCAGGATCCGAGTCACCTCTGAGAACTATACCACAGTTCATGGCAACGTGGGATCCGTAACCCACTGAGCAAGGCCAGGGATTGAACCCACAACCTCATGGTTCCTAGTTGGATTTGTTCCTGCTGTGCCATGATGGGAACTCCTCTCCTTCTTTTAACTTTGTTTTTCTTTTTCCAGATTTAAGATGAACTTACATTGTTTATTTCAGGTCTTTTTTTTTTTTTTCTAATATAAGCATTAAAGTCCATAAATTTCCATCTAAGCTTTGCTTTAGAATATCTTACACATTTTAATGCTGCATTTTCACTCAGTTCAAAATATTTTCTAATTTTCCTTGATACTTCCTCTGTCCCATGTTTTATTTAGAAGTGTGTTATTTAGTTTTCAATTGTCTGAAAATTTCTTACATATTTTTTTGTTATTAGTTTCATTTTTTTTAATTTTCCTGTTATTAACTTCCAGTTTAATTCCATTATGGTTAGAAAAATAACCTTTCTATGATTTCAATTGATTTAAATTAGGTAAGACTTGTTTCTGAGACAGAGGGTGGTTTATTTTGATGAATGTCTTATGTGCACTTGAAAAGAATGTGTATCTTCTGTTTTCATGTGGAGTGCTCTATAAATTGTCATTTTGGTACAGTTGGTTGATGATGTTTATTCTTCTACATTCTAGCTGATATTCAGCCTACTTGGTCTATTGATTACTAGGAAAGGAGTGTTGATGCTTCTAACAAAAACTAGATTTTTCCATTTGCCCCTTTGGTTTATCACTTTCTGCTTCATGTATTTTACTGCTCTCTGATTAGATATATATACCTTAAAGACTGTTATATTTTCTTGGTGATTTGCCTCATTAATCATTAAGTAGTGTCCCACTTTATCTCTGGTAATTCTTCTTACTCTGAAGTCTAGTTTGACTGACAATAACATAGTCCTGTCAGCTCTCCTTTGATTAGTGTTTACATGGTACAGTTGATTCTCATTGTTCATGGATTCCATATTTGTAAGTTTTCCTACTCACTGAAATCTGTTTGTAAAATAGATCAATCAAAATCAATACTTGCAGCACTTTCCCTGTCATTCAAGGGCATGTATAGAATGGCAAAAAATTTGATTTGCCTGAATGTGTGTTCGCAGGGAGACTGAACTTTGCCTTTTTGTTTCAATTCTCATAATATAAGCAGATGTGCTTTTGGTGGTCTCTTTGGTTTTTTACACATTTGTGCTTTTTGCTGATGATTTCACTGTTTTATGTGGCCCTCGTGTAGTGCTGAGCTGTTATCTAATATTCTAACTACAGTAAAGTTGTGATGTGCCTTGTGAAGGAGGAAATTATTAGATAAGCTCCATTCAGGCATTAGTTATAATGCTGTTGGTTGTGAGGTTGATGTTAATAAATCAGCAACGTATATTTCATAAGGTGTTTTTAAATAAAAACACAAGTAAGACAAAGTTACATGTTAGTCATTTGGCAAAAATATGCAGAGATTTGCAGGAAACTAAGCCTTTTATTTCCCTTGGGAGCAGTGGTTCTGTATTTGCTAATTCACTGTTTGCAATCACTTTATAGAATATAACTACTATAAATAAGGAGAATTGACTGCATATCATTTTCTATCCTTTCACTTTTAATACCTTTGTCGTTATATTCATGTAGGTTTCTTGTAAACAGCATATTTTTTGGATCTTGCTTCTTAATCACATGTGTAGAGTTTTAAAGGTGATTTAAGTTAGCTACTGACTCCTAGACGTCATTCTGACATAATTACTGCATTTTCTAATACCTCACTATCATTTAAAATTAAATAATAGCTCATCAAGTTAAAATTTTTGTTGTTATAGTTTTAGGAATTTTCTGTATTTCTTTTTCTCGGTATTTTTAGGGCTGTACTTGTGGCATATGGAGGTTCCCGGGCTGGGGTCATATCGGAGTGGTAGCTGCCGGCCACAGCCACAGCAACGTGGGATCCGAGTTGCATCTGCAACCTACGACACAGCTCATGGCAATGCCAGAACCTTAACCCACTGAGTGAGGAAAGGATGGAACCTCATTCTCATGGATACTAGTCAGATTCGTTAACCACTGAGCCATGACAGGAACTCCAGTTTTAGAAATTTTAATAAGCATAGATAATCGAAAAGAAAAGAAAAATTATAATATTATCCAGCAGTAACAACTGTTAATATTTCATATGTAACTTGTCATACTTTGTCTCTAAAATTATATCTCCTACTTTTTTAAGCTAAAAGGTTATCCTGACATGCTTATTATTTTTGGACATGATTGTTCACACAGTATTCCATTATCTTTTTTTCATGCCAGTCAGTTTTCCTCTATGTATCATTAAAAAAAAAAGACATGGAGTAAAATTGTCATTATTCTCATTTTTATAGATGATAAAAGTAAGGTTCTGAATGCCTGACCAATTTTATGTTTCAGAACAAAGACTTGACATTAGATGCACTTATTTTCTATACACAACATAATTTTTAAGTAAGTAGCAAATAACAATTTGCACGCTAGAATTGGACATAAAGGAAAAAAGATAAAACTAGTTTCCTTTCAGGAGAATCTCTGTATACTGAGTACCTCTTCTTGCAAGTTAGAGGACAAAAGGTATTCTATCACACTGTGTGAAATGAGCTCTGTCCCTTCACACCTCCCGGATCCTTCATCTTCTCCTGGCTGCTGTCAGTGTTGGGGAGTGAAACAGTGGGCAGCCAGAACTGCCAAAAGTTGACCAGGAGAATAAAAAGGTCTAACGAATTTACACAGTGCTGTATAACTTTTAGAGTATTTATATTAACTAAATGCCATATGCAGGACATTTCTTGGGCTGAGAATAAAGGGCATCAGGTTAAATACAGTCTCTCTCTATACAGCTGATGAGAATATTTCAGTTATTCCATAGAAATTCAAATATGAGGCAGAGTTGGTTGTTGAAAAGGCTTGTGTTTGGGGACAGACAGGGCTGGGGACAAACAGCTCACCTCTGCCATGTACACACTTTGTGGCATTGCCTAAGTCATCACATCTTGCTGATTTCCTCATTTGTTAAGTGAAGATCAGAAGATCTGTTTTCCAGAGTGGTACGGAAGATAAAGAGGAAGTGCCTGGCCCCCAGGGCACTAAACGGTAGTTATTATTGACATTATTGTTTTAAAAGGCAATGGCTAAGAATGTGCATTTTGGAGTTCCCATTGTGGCTCAGCGGTAATCCACGAGGGCGCAAGTTCAATCCCTGGCCTCCCTCAGTGGGTTAAGTATCCAGCATTGCCCTGAGCTGTGGTGTAGGCTCAGATTCTGCATTGCTGTGGCTGTGGTGTAGGCTCTAATCAGCCTCTAGCCTGGGAACTTACATATGCCATGGGTACGGCTCTAAAAAGATTAAAAAAAGTGTGCATTTTATACACATATACATGCATGTGATTTTATACACATATGTATGCATATGATTTGAGGACTGGACTAGCAGTCTTGGGGAGTTATATAGTTGATTCCTTCTGTGGAAGAAGACTGACTTACTGGCCCACTACGTCACCTAGGCAGAGTTTATGAAACTTTGAAGCAAAATGCTCCAATAAGCTGAACTGATGATAAAGCAGCTGTCAGAGTGCATCCTGGGATGAATAAGTTATGAATCATGGAAGGTTGCTGTTTAAAGGCACACAGCTGCGTGCTTGGAAGCAGATGGTCATCTTGCTGATCTGAATCATTCTGATCTCTCAGTTTAAAAGCTGAATGGTGATTTTCTGGTAAAGGTATTATGCATGATATTTTTAATGTTTAACTTTCTAGTTAGGGAAATTAGTATTCTGGAATTTGGGATATTGTTTCACATTCTGTATGCCCTTTTCTCCCTGGAGACCTTAGTTCTTATTCTGGGATTGTAGGTCATAGCCACACATACATTCTTAGATACTGTCCTTTGAACATTTCTCTTTGATCTTACATAAATCTTCTTGAGAAGAAAGCCATAAACTTTGTTAGTCAAAACAGTCCCACAGTCGTTAGCTGGAGGTTAGGAGAATGGGGTTGGAATTTTTCTTCCAGTTCACCTGACTTGCTGTGTGACTTTGTATAAGAGATGTGCTTCATTTCCTAAATAGCCCTCCTCAGTGTCTTAGAGATTTAGCATCTTAGTCCTCAGCACAGATGTTTATTGGGCAGAGGAGATGAATGCAAGAGAGCTATGTAGAAGACCTACTATGTGCTAGGCATGCCACATGCTTTTCTGTTTTTTCTTTTTTAAAGCAAGGCACAGCATTCTAAAGAAATGCCAAACTAGAAGCATCTTTCTTTTTTTTTAATTTATTTTTAATGATTTTAATTTTCTTCCATTATAGTTGGTTTACTATGATCTGTCAATTTCTACTGTACAGCAGAGTGACCCAGTCATACATATATATATTCTTTTTATCACATGATCCTCCATCATGTAGAACCGTATTTCTGTAATTTGTAGTTACAGCGCTGTTTCATGTTCCAAATAGAAACAGAGCATCTACTTCCAGAAATGAAAAGACATACATGAAATGCCTTTTCCATTTTCTCTAAAAAAATTTTTTTTTCCAAATAAGAGAAATAGAGCTTATGGTACTCAAGAACTACATGCAGATTATAAATGCAGTGTCTCTGTTCTGGACACCTCTCATAAACTGCATGTGGTGGGGCTATTTGGTAATTAGAGAGGCGGCTTCTATGGAATCCACATCTGGGTTGTCTGATAGCTGTTCATTTTTCTCTTCATGGAATTTATTTCTAACATCCTTGTGTACTTTTTTTTTTGTCTTTCCATTTTAATTTTACATTTCTACAGAAATAAAAAAGAAATTTTATCCTTAAGGCAGTACTGTAGATGAGCTTTTGATCACCCCTAGCCAGGGCATTTAGCATGAGGTCCTCTAGAGCCTTAATTGCAATCTGACTCATGCTTCAGAAGAGATTATTTCACCACCAATCCAGACCATGCTGTATAAGTCCATGGCAATAGTTGTTTTGCTCTAAAAATAGATAGTGTCAAGAAGGACAACCTTTAAATCTCCATTTATCTTGTCATTTGTTCCCGTGATTTTTGGGTAGTGCTAGTAGGATGGAACTCTTGGCCATTAGAGGGAACTCAGGAAAAAGACTATGTGGGCCACCCGTCCTCCCTACCTTAGACCAGAGTACTGCAACCTGGCCTGGGGATCAAGGCCATAGTAACCTTGACAGGAGTGGACTGCAGCTATCAGGGAAGAGCAGGGATAGGTGGGTGGGGTGAAGGGTAAATACTTTAGATACTGTCACTTATTTATTCATTCGTTGATTCAATAAACATTCCCTCCTGTCTTCTCCGAGCCAGGTACTCTGCTAGGGGACGGACACTAGGACTTTGATACGCAGAAGTATACTAAAGGGCTAGAACTGAAGGGCAGAGATGGGTGAAGAGGAGGGATGGGTCGAACTCCTTGGGGAGGAAGTGACTGCCTTCCTCTGGGTCTGATTTCTCCCGGGAAGGCTGCCCTGGGGAATAGGAAAGAAAGCCTTATTCCAGAGAAACCCTCTCCTGTTAACCATTCTTTAGTGTCACTGGGCCATGCGTAGGGACCCTGGTGTTAGTGCTGGAGTGTGGGGTGGGGTGGCAGGGACCACCGGGGGTGGGGAGAGAGTCCCTGTTGTCCTTCCTTTTAGGTTCATAAATGTACCTTTTAACGAAATGGTCTCTACAAATTTTAAATGACAATAAGGATGTCCTCAAGGGAGAAACATATTAAAGATCTAAAAGGGCAGCAGTTGCATTTGATCTGGGCCTGACTCTGCTTGAGGTCATCTACCTTTAGTGACCGCTGCCACCACTAGGGCAGAACCAGGATGTGCTGTGTTCCCCTAAAGCACTGCCCCCAGCACGGGTAGGTGTGTCCTTTTCCATTTTTCCAAGCAGAGTGAGGTGGACTTTTATTAAACATCAAGGGAAAAGCCAAAGGAAACCAGCATATAACATACTGAAAGGGTTGGGATTTTGATCTGATCATAGATATTTTACTTCTTGGCCCCAATGGTGTTCCAGCCCACCCTGTAGCTATTTGTGTTGTTCTCTGTGCTGGCTATACACTGGAAGCTTTTAAAATCTGTCGGTGCTCTGAGTCTAGCCCAGGCTGGTAAAGTAAAAACCTCTTGTGATGTGCTGCAAGCATATATGTTCATTAAAAGCACTCCAGGTGGTTGATTGTGCATTTGGGCTGAGAACCACTGATGTAATTAACTTTTCAAAGGGCAAGTGCACCAGACAGGCAGCTTGCCTGGTTCTTCCCTCCTGTTTCTCCTGTGTCTTCTCTTCTCAGACCAGGGCACATGCAAGTGCTTGGTACATGGTGGATAAATGAAGGAAGGAAGGAATCATTGGTCATCTTTCATTTCACCCCATAGTCATCCCATTAATGTAAAAAGCAAGAGAAGATTCTAACTCTGCTGCTCACATAGGGTCTTTCCAGCCAGGTCCTGCTCTGGTGGAAGGAAGATCCCTCTTCTAGTCACTGGCAAGACTGTAGGATTGTCACTCTTTGGATACTGGGAGTGGTCTTATTACACTTGTTCATGGTGAGATGTCAGCCACCCAGTGACCATGGCAGCGAGACAAGCAGGATTACCCACAGCAGTTAGCAGGAAGGTCTGTATATCCATAGGCAGTTGAGTTCCACCTTGGTAAGGCTAGGGGTCAAAGCCAAGTTAGCCCAGTCCTCTAATGTGGGTGCACACAGACATAGGGGACATCAACCAGTTTCTTGCACTAAGACCTCGGGAGGATAACTCCCTAGCCTGGTGGCTCCCCTGCACGCGTGACTCTTAGATGGGTATGGAGTCATGTTGAGAAGGACTAAGGTAGAATCCATGACACACACCAGGGATGCCCCCCGGCAGTGTCAATTCTATTCCTCTCCAGTGATGTTCAGGTAGCTTTTGGTGTTCGTACAATAGTCTGGGTCAAATGGAGAAAGAGGGGCAGTTGTCTTGGTTCCCCATTTCAGAAGGCCATGACACTACAGATTTCAAACACAGAAGAAAAGAATCAAAGTAAGTATGTTATCACATCAGTTTTTGTTTGGGCTTCAGACATATTTTTGTTATATAATGTATCTTAGAAGCAATTTACATATGATAAAATGGGAAGAGTATATTTATTATTTATAGAGTATTACATATAATGTGTGAGTCTGAAAATGAATATTTAATGGTATTTAATATGCTTAGTGTCCCACTTGGTTTTGGTAATCCTGGGATTGAATCGCCTGAATTTTTTTTTCATTATACCAATATAAAAGGTGATTATATGTATTTATCACTCAAAATGATCATTTACTCTTCAAAATTAAAAAAGAAATTTCAAGTTAATATATGACATACACAAGCATCATGGCATTGGAAAACATTTCTTGGCTTGGGATCAGAAACTTGGCTTTAATAGCAGAATTTTCTACATACCTGCTATGTGGTTTGGGAAAACTTAGTCTTTCTGAACCTCAGATTGTCTGTTTATAGGATAGTAATAATTATCTCTTATCAGATAGGGTTGGGATCATGGTTTATAGAGAAGTTACCATGAAATAACTCCATAGATTATATACATCACGTTAAAAATTTGAGCTATAATTTGTGTTTAAATTTTTTAACCTTAATTAGAGGGTGCTCTTGCCTGAACCTGTAGGAAAAAGTTCCCATGATCACCTTATGTATTTTATGAGCCCACTGCTGCCACCGAGCTGAGAGGTCTGCTCCGTATGGCCTTGGCCTTAGGAGTCGTGTGTACGGCTGCCTCCCTAAGACCAACACGCACCCTGAAGGCTGGGCTGGGTTGGCCTCTGAGTGGAACCACACATGCTCCGAGTATGGAAAGACTTTCCAAGGGTGTGCGGGTACAGACAGTGTTTCAAGAGAATCTGTTTCTAGGTCATTATTTTACTTAAATAATATAAATAACATTTTACATGTTCCTGAAATTGATTCGCTAGAGAAAACACCTGTGGTCTGGAAGTTTCACTGTCTACCCACCACTTTCGTAGTTGTCCTTTTCTCTTTTTACCAAAAAAAAAAAAAGAGAGAGAGAGATGTGTCACCCTTCCCTATCTTACAATGGCCTGCAATGGAAAATCCTGAGAGGCACCAATTATTCAGGGAATAATTATGTTTATAATAAATTACATATTGTGGGTATGGGCCTAAAAAAAAAAAAAAAAAAAAAAAAAAAAAAATATATATATATATATATATATATATATATATATATATATATATATATGTATGTATGATGTTATTACGTTTCAGCATCTTGTCTTGCACCGGGACCCTACAGAGTTGACAGAATTGAAAGCACTAGCCCTGCCAGGCTTACTAAGTATATGCTGTCTGGGGCAGGGGTTCTCAGCCAGGGGCAATTTAGTCTCCCTGCTTCCAGCAGACATTGGATAAGGTGTGGAGAGATTGTTCCTTGTCATGGCAGAAGGGTGCTACTGGGCATGGCAGCTACATCATTTGCAGGGCACAGTACGAGATAGAAATGTAGGGCCCCTTGTTTAAAAAGCAGGACAAAATGTCATTAAAGATACTAAAATATAGGAGTCCCCTTGTGGTACGGTGGGTTAAGAATCCTGCATTGTCACTGCAGCAGCCTGGACTGTCCGAATGTTGTGGGAGCGGCTGAAAAAAGTGTTCTAAAATATTAAACTTTTTCCTTTCTTATGTGCTCTCTCCCTCCTTCTTCTCCCTCTCTTCCCTCCACTGGTCATGTTTTTTTTTTTTTTTTTTTTTTTTTTTTTTTTTTTTTTTTTTTTTTTTTTTTTTTTTTTTTTTTTTTTTTTAGTTATATGTTTATTTATGTATTTTTCTTTTATGGCTGCACCTGTGGCATATGGAAGTTTCCAGGCTAGGGGTCAAATCAGAGCTGCAGCTGCCAGCCTACACCACAGCCATAGCCACACCAGATCTGAGCCACATCTGTGACCTACATCACAGCTTGTGGCAATGCTGGACCCTTAACCCACTGAGCGAGCCCAGGGATTGAACCCACATCCTTTTGGGTACTAGTCAGGTTCTTAACCTTCTGAGCCACAATGGAAACTCAGTCATAGTGTTTTGAATTTGCTATTTCATATTTTCCTAAGTCAACAAAAATTAAAATTTTAAATGATTACCATTATTAAATTTTATTTTTTAAATATTTATTTAAAATTTTTTATTAGAGTGTAGTTGATTTACATTCTTGTGCCAATTTCTGCTATGCAGAAGAGTGACCCAGTCATACATGTATATACATTCACTTTCTTAAATTATCTTCCATCACGTTCTACCCCAAGAGACTGGATATAGTTACCTGTACTATACAGCAGGATCTCATTGCTGATCCATTCTAAATATAATAGTTTGCATCTTCTAACCCCAAACTCCCTGTCTGTCCCATCCCTGCCCTCCTCCCCACTGGCAAGCACAAGTCTGTTCTCGATGTTTATGGGTTTGTTTCTGTTCTGTAGATAGGTTCATTTGTGTCATATTTTAAATTCCACATATAAGTGATATCATATGGTATTTGTCTTTCTGACTTACTTCACTCAGAATCTCTGGTTGCATCCATGTTGCTGTAAATGGCATCATTTCATTCTTTTTTATGGGCTGAGTAGTATTCCATTGTGTATATGTACTACATCTTCTTAATCCATTCAT